>JAQPPZ010016890.1:8750000-10000000 GCA_028583015.1 Wollemia nobilis
GTGGAACGGCTTGATAATTCAATTGTTGTGGTTGTTGTTGTTGGTATTGGGGTTGTTGAATCTAAACTTAGGCTTGTTGATTTTGTTGCGAAGGTTGGCCCAAGACTATGTGATTAACCTGTGTGGCCTTGACCTGGTCATGGTTATTCCTCTTTTGATTTTTATTTTTACATTATTTTCTTTTAGGCTTGATCTCGCCCTCCTAAATATTTATATCCTCTATCATTCTAGCTTGGGCAAGTGCCTCATCGAATTTTTAGTACTATTACAACTATAGAAACAAAGAGATGGGTTTGGCACAAATATTCATGAATACTCTTGTCAATTATATCATGGGGAGTAAAAATAGCAATTTTATCATAACCGCCCTCCAATGGTTACCAAACTCATGGACCAATTCATCATCATATTACTTCAAGCTAATAAGATTAGTCAATGTGGTCCTCTTTTGAACATTCAAGGCAAAATATTCTAATAATTGATCCATGATTTGATCAAAAGTGTAAACACTTTGGTGTGGTAGGTGGTTGTACCAATCTAAGGCATCTCCCCCAAATATCTAAGGAAAGTTGTGGAGCATGAGTGCATTATTGTTTTTGATCTTGAAACATGCATTAAAATATCACGTGACACACTCTCGGGGGTCCTCATCCCGTTTAAAGTCATTTAGCTTTGGCATATGAAAATCTATCGGGTATGGTGGTGAAGGTACCGAAGCATGGATTGGGTGATTGAGTAACTGCCTCAATGTAGGCTTTTGGTACTACAAACCTGGTGTCTGCAGGGTAAGACTATCAATTTATCTTTTCTAGAATTGGTACTTAGGATCATAACTAGGGTTAAAACCCTGGTTTATTTACTGTAGTTTGTACTACTATGCATTGTATGTGATGTATATGATGGGGGATATTATACTAAAATACATGATGATATGGCTGTTGATGAGAAATTTGATATTAATGACTTGATGGAGGTATGATTGCATGCTGACCTGATGAGTTAGCATACGTGTGATGAAGTGGGTTAACTGTTGTGGTAGTGGTTTAGGGGCACATTATCCAAGATGGATCTTGGAGAAAGGTATGAGCTTAATGAGATGTGGATGGTGGATTCTACACAATCCTCTATAATTGCTGAGGAGGGTTAGGATTAACGCTACAGTTAGAATTATCCAAAATCATTTGTTGTAGTTGTAGAAAAGCTTGTTGCATGGCAATCACAAATGATGTGGGTAGAGTTACAAATGAAGTGGATTACTGGGTTTTTTGTGAGGCAACCATGGTAGTGGATGTAAGTGAGGGGTAGGTAGAAAAATGCATTGCCATTGAATGGGTGATGAAAGTATGAGTGGAGCCTACAAGGGTGGTATATGGAATAGATGTGGGAATTTACGAAGCAACCTAAGTTATCACTTCATAAAGGGGGTTGGTGCAAGTGATACTCTGATATGGTAAGGTGATATGAAGTTGACTAGATGATGATGGGTGACTAACCAATGTGGTAGAAGTTGGCTCAAAAAGTGGATTGGTGAAAGGTGGATTGAACTGCAATGGGTGTGCGGAGGTAGACTCTTGATGCAATTATGTCATGGTACAATATGAGATATTAAGTGGTGGTAATTATGGAAAAACCATACTAGCTACGCTCAAGTATTGCCTAATGGCAACATGTCTACATAAGTGACATGACCTTCCATTACCATAGGTGGCTCACTCCTAGGAGTCTTAGGAATAGTAGTGTGGATAGTTATGTGCATAACATCTATGTCCACAATAGGGACACTACTAAAGGGTCCTATATTTAAGCTTTGGGACATAGGAAGTGCCATACTACCTTGCCCTACCATCGAAGTGTTAGGGACCTAACTAGGCTGAGATGCCATGGGGGAAGACTACTGACTCTGAACTAATGCTAACTTTCTATCTTGACCATGAGTTGTTACCATATGCTAAAGTGAGGCAATGTGTAAAAATGCAAATGTGTAAATGTGTGAATGTGTGATACAAGTATAATGTAATGCAGAACTCAAAGCAAAAAAAAAAACAAGGTTTTTATTCCTAAGTTCATGCAAGTTTTAATTTGATTTAGATTTTTTTATTTTGAAGGTTTTATTTTTATTTTTTTGGAGTTTTTGAAGTTTTGAAAAAGAAAAAAATTGGTGTGCAAAATATTTACCCTAAAATTAGTCTAGGATTTCACATGTATACTTGTAGCCCATACCTGGTGATGAAGTCTAGGTTATGTTTACCCAAAAAAGTATGGAGATGAAGTCCATACCCGATCAAGGAGCACAGGTCCTACTTGTCCTCACCCAGTCTCACTTGGTCAATGATACACCCTCTGAATAGAAATTCATGCATATTTTTGAACCTATGATGATTATTGGATCCAGCCTTGGCCATGATTGGGTAATAATATATTGGTGGTTGGTGATGAAATCCAGTTGTTGCCAATGTTTATGTGAATGTGTTAGGTTTATTTAATTTATTATGAGATGCAAATTAATATGTAATTTTGTTTTTATACCTAATGTAAAAAATAGAAAATAGAGAATGGTAAAAAAAATAGATCAAGGGCTAACTGCTGCTTTCAAGAAATATTTTTATCAAATTTAGCTATCAAACTAACCGCAGGTGAACGGTTGGTTCTGGTAAACTGTGGATGCATAGTTTGCCAACCACGAGTTCATTTTTGGGAGGTCCCAACCATGGATGCATGGGTCTGACTATGCAGTAGAATAGGGTAGATCAGTATTGAACCTTGAAAAATATGCCCAAGTTATTGCTAACTGGGCTATGTAGAATGATATGTTTTCTACTATGATAAATGTAGATTCTCTTATTTTTTCCTTTTTATGTTTGGATGAATGTTTTTTTAAAGGTAAAATATCTATCCTAAGACCTAAATGCAAAGACGTGGCACACTGGTAGACCTTTAACCTACCTAAATGCAATGCTAGAAACTAGAAACAAAGGAACAAAAAAATGACATAGGTGTATAGACCTATGTTCCTTTTGTCAATCCTTCTAGCCTGCTTCCATCATAGGTCTATGATATCATCATTTTAGAACCACCCACACATTTTTCTCCAAGCATTTAATCACAAATGCATGGTTCTGATGATCTTCAATTGGAGGCACGCATTTCTCCAACTTCTCCACCATGGATACATGGTTCCTCAAATCTAAAATTATAGGTGCATGGTTTCACAAGAGCAGGATTGAACAACAATGGGTTTCAAATCTATTTATTTGATATTGAATCTTCACACGCTTCAAAATCTCAAAATATGTAGATGCAAAAAATAGATGAGTAAAGTAAATTAAGCAAGGTAAAAAATAATACCCTTAGAGGTTCCCACCATGATCACCATTTCTATAACCAAAAGAACTGAGCACAAAAATAGATAAAACATAGAGAAAGACAAATTGATAAAATTTCTTTGTATATTGATTTTTGATACAGTATTACAAATGAGTTTTTAATTGCCCCAAGTGTATTGGGGGTAATGTTACAATGCTTTCTCATTCTGTATGATACAATGCTTTTGATAATGGAATGGGGGTCTTCCAAATATTCATAGTATCGTGTGCTCTTCACTATTTAGCTATAACTTCAAAGGGTGAGTGGGTTTTTGATATCCAATGCAGGACCACTCTAGCTTCAATAATTCTCTAAAGTACCTATTTCTTACACACATGAAAACCAAATGAGGGTTAGTAGCACCTGCAAATAAAGATACAAATATGATGCTATAAAAACCCTAACCAAATAATCATGTAATATATAAAATAGAAACAAATAAAACCATAAGCCTTGTTGAATAAAAAATTTATTGCTCAAATTTGATATTATGCTCTTGGCTCTACGAAACTATGGATGCATGGTGGCAACTAGGAAACCGTGCGTATGCGATTCTGACTGTGAAACCATGGACTAGAGGTTTGGACTGAATGGTAGATGACTTCAAAAAAATGCTTTCAAACTTGAGATGCATCTTCTCATTGGGATGTGTGTAGAGATATGATCCTATTTTGATAACCTGGTGGTATGAATGTTTATCTCTATTGGTTTGGTGGTTTGAAGGTGCATTTATAGGCCCCTTAGGGTTTTGGAGGAAAATGAGAGGTGGAAAGCCAAGACTGCCAAGTGGTAATCCTAGGCTACCAATTGGAGGGGCAGTTAGAGTGAGTTACCCAGGGTGTCTCAATTAACTGGGGTGATGTGGATTCAAGTGGAGTGATGTGTGGGATTTTTCCCTATGTGAAGGGACAAAGAGAAAAAATGTGGATGAGATGTGGTAAGGATGCTGGTGAGGTCGCTAGGACACATGTTTAGTGAGCAGGCATGGTATCTTAGGTTGATTTTCAAGATTTAATAAATCTATAAAATAGGATAATATGAAGGATTTTATATCCCTATGTTTAAACATAAGCATATAAACTTATTATGCAAGATTCAAAGTGGGGTGCCAAATATGGTGTTGTGGATGACTAGTTTTTGGCATCTACAACAGGGATTTGTGGGCTAGATTAACATCAACTCATGTGATATGGAGTCCATGGTGAGGTTCCATATGGACAGGTGATGGAGAGTAGCTATAATGGGTCAGATAGATTGGGTGGTTGGTTGGGAGACATCGAGATGATATTGAGTACATCTAGTTCTCACACGTGCTCTGATAGTTCAGCTTGAGGTAGGGATTTCCTAAGGATATAGTGCTCTATATAGGATGCATCAAGAGAAGATAGGGTTACCCTATGCTGAGGTATGAAGGGTGACCTATGAGGATGATGAGGAGATATATCTCTCCAATATGGACGATGCAGGAACCACTACAAAGTACGATGCATGGTTCACTACATAATCATCATGGGTATTGAGTCCAGTAGTAGATGGTGGAGATGGGTATGGGGATGAGGCCAAGGATAAGGAAACTGATGAGGCTCCTAAGTGGCAGAGTCACCTTCAAGCTAGCATTCAAACACAAAAGGTGAAGGGAATGACAGGGTAGGATCTGGAGAGTGGAGGAGATGGAGAAGACCGGTATGATGTGGAGGAGACTTCGAATGGACCTCCAAGTTAGAGTGATGAGGATTGGGTGAGGTTGTATTAGCTGGTAGTAGAGTAGTATGTTATGGTGATGCCTTAGGATGAGACCATAGCATGGTTGAGGATAGATTTGGAGGTACAATTAGCTATAGGAGGAGGTGAGGAGAGGATCATGAGGGTCCAGGTAGAGTTTTTTGAGAGGGATCATCAGCATAGAATTGAAATAGTGCACCTTTAATATCAAGAGAGATATATCCATTTATTGGAGGATAGGTGTATGGATTACCATATTGGGCTTCTAGATCCACCTTCCTCATCTGTAGCTGAGTTTTCTAGGCCTAGTGAGTCTAGATATAGCTCTAGTTCTAGGGCTATATCTAGGTCATAAGGGTTCTCTCATAGGTGTTAGCTAGTGCTTAGATGCACTTTTTGTATATGATCCTTGGTGATCCATTGTATGTAGCCTTTGGTGACTCATTATACATACGATATTTATATATATACATGGCTTATATTTTTTGTGTTATACTTTTGTGTGGATGTATATGGATGATTAATGCAATGGTAATATGTATGTATGCATATGTTCTAATGATAATTCATAGTTTAGATTTTTCTTGACCATGTTTTAGCATTGTTGTTTAATCAAGGGCACCATACTTGGTGGCATATGGGATGAAGGGCTTATGGAATTACATGGATGTTAACATGGAATAAAATATGGATGTTGATATGAAAGAATATATGGATGTTGATATGGAAGACTCACTATTTTGTAGAGACTCAAACATACTAGTGATTTTAAACAAGATCACTAAAGCCTATCTACTTTTCTTTAAGACCATATGTGTGTGTAGTTGAATTCATTTACTGAATCATAAGTTTGGTAAAGACTCAAGGTAATCAAGAACCGGTGTGTGTGCAAGTGAGTTCATTAACCCATATTGAGTAAATTAGATGTGACACATTATGGAGAAGACCAAGAAGTTAGCTTATCCTTATGTGTAGTCAAAGGTCTCTTCAAGAGAGATGTATCACTACGCATGAGCGTGTTCCACCACGATTGCCATTTGAAGATGCAAAATAGAACAACACCAAATGATATGCTTAAATAAAATGAATGAACAAAGCAAAATAAATAGAAATGATTGCACAAAAATAAACTTGATTTTTATTATTGGGTGGATCTCTAATATTACAACCAAATATGCCCCAAATAGGGGGTTTACAATGCTTTATTATCCAATACAATGATTTTAATATGCTAGGATTATTCAAAACCCTAGCCAAAAAATAAGGGTGGTTTCTTCACGCTCGATCGATCTCAATAGTAATGAGTGGGATTTTTGGTATCCTATATAGGACCACTCTAGCTTAAGCAACTACCAAATAAATGTAGATTTTTCTAGATTTGTACATAAACAATGATAACAATGGATTAGTAGCACCTATGAGGGCTCCACTGCGTAAGACCTTTTAAAATCAACAAAAATCCTAGATGCCAAATAGAAATACTGTGAAAAATATGAAAATACTAAAATAAAATATAATAATGAAAGATTTACCTTATTGATTACTTGTTGCTATATTATCTAGAATTGTTGTTACAAAAAATTAGTTGTGTGGATTCCCTAATGACACCTGAGGGTTCATTGGTCTATAGAACTAGGGTTTGAGATGCTCGCGGGCACTCGATGATAGCAAAAAATGCCCAAGGGTGCTCTGAGATGGTGGAGAAGCATGCAAACATGCTCAAGAATGGTAAAAACACTCAAAGAAACTTGATAATGGCACAAAGTGCATAGAGGCACTTAGGAGTAGTAGAGGGGCATTGGAGGGCTAAAGTATAGTTTGTAGAAGCAAATCTATTTCGTGTGATGAATGCGATGGAAGATGCAAAAGCGAATGTGAGGATGCGAGGAAATCAAGAACTCAAAGATATTAGGATTGTTAGAGAACTTAGGGAATTCAAAAACTTAAGGGTTGAGTCATCAAAATGACTCCTATATATAATCCTCCCTAGGTTATGTTAGGGTTTTGGTGACACAATTTGTGTGGCCAAGACTAAAACATAACGAAGGGTGGATATTAATTCTGGGTGTGTGGCACAGATTAAGGCGAGTGGCTGGGATTAATTCATATATATATACATATGTTTATTAAATATATAAAATATAAGATATAAAATATTATTATTTACATATATTAAACTATTATATATAAATAATGGGTGAAAGTGGTGGGAAATTATGGATGGGTGACAAGTGGCTAGATTTTGGTGTCTAAAATGAATATAAAACTCATTTAGTATAACAATAATATAACACAATAAACAAACTCAATATTGTTGATGATTCAAATATACAACTTGTATAATGATCTTTCTTCAATATTTCTATAATGATTCGTAGCTTTCTTTTTTATAATATGATACAATAAATGGAGTTTTATCCCCATAATATAACCTTAGAAGGGGACTCTTCAATACTTGACTATTCCACACATAAAACAAACCTCTCATGTCTCTTGAATTTACATCTTGCCACATGCATATGACTCTTCATTTCCATGCTTGACACGTACATGCATGCCACATTGCACACACTTGGTAAAGTCCTTAAGCACTTAGAGGGAAGGTGGTAACCTTTATATAATCTTTGTACATTTTTAAAGAGCCCAATAAAGAAAAAGGTTTGATATCTCTAATGAATGAATGAACAAATCCTTCCTTTTTAAAAATATATAGGACTTCCCCATTTTTAAAATAGAGAGGAGCCTTTTTTTAAATAGCTCTTCAAAACTTCAATGTAGTTGTCTATTCTCTATTTATAATTGGGGAAATAACTCCAAGAAGAAAACTATGAAGGAACACACTTAATTACATGACACTTGGACACTCACATTCTTCACACTTGCACACATCACTATATGACACTTGTACTCATCTTACACATAAACACCTACTTTAGAAGAAATATAAATCACACACCTAATCTAATAACTCACACACTAGTCTAATTTTTACAATATGTATAATAGTACCATGGGGTACTTTAACATCTATGAAATAATGTAATATTATTCAACACAAAGAGATTATTTTTAGCCTTGTGGAAATTGAAATATTCTATTTTATTATATAACTAATATTTGTTTTATAAACATCCTTCCAATTTTTTATGGATAATGAAAAAGAATGTATAAAATATAAAAATGAATAAATAACCATTTTAAAATAATATGAAAATAAACATCCTTTCAAAATATGATATTTAACTAGGTAAGACCTAGAAGATGTATTTGACTCTTAAAATATGGTATTTGAGTTTTTATAAGAAATCACATATGTTTAAATAAACTCTAGAAACTTAAAAGTATTTTTAATATATAATCTTAAACACCCTCAACCATATTAAATTTTAGTAGACATTTACTTTTTATAAAATAAAAATAAAAAACTTAAAGTGATTAAAAATATTTTTTTCTAATATCAATTCTATATAATTTATATGGTTAAACATGTGAAAACTCTCTTTCTTCTTAAGTAGATATTATTTTTATAAATCTCAATATGAGAGAACACAGTTACAGAGTTAGTTATAAATATAACAATTTTATTACAAATTACTTGTTATTGACAGTGCAATTATTTGAGTTTGTTTTTTTAGAGGTTTAAAGTTTAAATAGGAGTGTGTGTCAAGCTTTATATTCAATTATTTGTTGACAAACTTAACTCTTTCTTTATAAAAAATAGTAGTAGAATAAAAATATCCAATCTTAAACTTTAGTTGTAAAATTTTCTCCAACTAACCAAATCCAAAAAAAAATTACTCAAAGTCAAGACCTACATAGTTTAAGAGCACTTGCAAAAGCATAATTGACTACACATTTTTTGTCATCTTTTTTAATTTGCATCAATATGCGCAACTATTGGTTATTGAAAATTAACGGATATACTCGCAACTAGGCCTAGAATTTAAAAAAAAAATTACCTATCAATAGGAATTTTTATGACGGTTAAATATTTTTACTGACTTTCAAGTTACGGTTTAAAATTTTATTTGCCTTTCAATTTTGACGGTTAAAATTTTTTACTGACTTTCAATTACGGTTTAAAATTTTATTTACCTTTCAATTTTTTTTAAATGGTCTACACACTAATGAAAATACATAATTTTTTAAAGATGGTCTAGACACTAGTGAAGATCAACAATTAAATGAAATGAATTTTGGTCTTAAATGTAGTCTTGTCAATTCCATTGAAGGGACACCACGTGTGATACAACATGAGATTTCTGATCAACACTTGGAATCGGTCAAATTTAAACATGAATATACTGTTGTACCAGCCACCAAGGACCAACAAAGTTATGCAAAGTATAGTTTTGGTGATGTCAGCTATATTCATGTACCAAAAATATTATCTAGAAAAAAGAACACTTTAATGGTATGCACTGCTTGCAGAAGGAAGAACCAATGTCTCAGACTACAAAGGTAGGGAAAAGTCACAAAAACAATGTTAGCTTGAATCTCAATCAGAAACTTTATGTTCTTCAAAGAGATGCCAGAGGACGTTTTGTTAGTTCTACCAAAATTAATGGGGAAAAATGAAGTGATATTCCTTATCCTCAATCAAATGAAATTCAAAGTAACCAATCCTCAATCAAAAGAAACACTTCTACAATAAAGAATGAGACTAGTTTTGCTATAAATACTGGATTTATTAATGCAAAAAGTGGAAATTCAAGTTCCCTACAAACTTTTCTTCCATATTATTAGGAAATTCAAGAAGAGTGCATAACTAAGAGCCCAACTTTCATTTCAAGGTACATACATTCATTCTGGAAAGGTTTAAAGTTGCAGGAGCATACAAAAAAATAGAACTACTGCTACTGACATCCCAAGCATCATAAAAAATAAAAACTTATCCAAAAAAAAGTAAAGCAAACTTGACATAATCATCTCTTTGTTTACATAATCCTTCAAAATTAATGTTAAACAAATGGGCAAAAGGTAGTTGTGCAGTGCACAGTACAATACATAGATGCTTTGATGCAACAACTATACTGCAACATACACACACTATCTTTTTGTAGTATACTCAGTCTATATATATCCATTACTATAGTATATATCCTTTCAAAAAACACAAGTGTTCATTCTAAAGCTCAAGAACTCGTCTTGGCTTTACATCTCTCCAAATATCATAAACATCATTCCAATCAATATTGGTCGTTGCGGGTCCATTCAAAGATATTCTCATGAGTGCATCTAATGTATCCAACCCCAACTTTGATTTTCTAATATCTTTGATAATATTTTGTTTAGAAAATCCTCTTTCACAATCTACTGTACTTGCAGGAATGGAGAGTACAACTTGCCACAATTTCATCATATGAGGATAATTTCTATGCCATTGCTCTGTATTACGAAATGTCTTCCATGCTTCCTTCATTGAGAAACCCTCACAAGCTAAATTTAATGTATCAACAAAAGAATGCAACTCCCTTTTACAAGCCTTGATATCAAATAGAGGTGCAATTCCATCTGAGACATTATGTTGTAAATGTTGAAGAAGTTTTTGTAGCCAACGCTCTGAATTATTTTCTCTAGTTCGACGTTCTTCTGGATAGTAGCAAGGGCTAAAGATCTTTGCTGCATTAAATAGTGGAAGATCTGGAAACCTTGCATTTAAACAACTAATGATAGATTCAACATAATCTTTTGTAAGCTTGTGACAACTCTCTTGTGTGCCTTCAATAGGAAGTTTCATACCTTGTTTCCTTACATCATTGAAATAATCATTCTCCATAGATGAGATAGATTTATATAACAAATCATGTCTGTCAATGATATTATCTTGTACTTTGATTTCAATAAATCCATATTGAGAATCAGTTAAAAATTTTGAGAGATGAGTTGCTCCATTTGCAAATGTTTCTTCTCTTAGAAACCATTTAGTCAATGTGTTTATAGTTACATCAAGAGCCAACCCAAGACCTGTAATATCTACATTTTTTTCTTGAAATAACTTATTCAACTTGTTCAACTCACCCAATATGTCAGCAAGCATATGCAAACAATATTGAATAGAATATATGCGTGCCTTGTCATACCATGAAGAAAATTTCTTATCATTTTTCCACATGGTTAATATAGCAGGCATAAGCTTTACAAGCCTTATGATAACCTCTCCTCTTGATAGCCATCTAACTGCATGTATTTGTAAAACATCTAGAAGATCAATTTCCATAACTCTAAGTAAATCATTTAATTCATTACTCCTTTTTGGTGAGTTTTGAACCCATGAATACACTTTATTTGTAAGCTTTTCAATCTGCAATAACTCTGGTACATTTTTTGAAGCATATGCTGCTACCAAAGCCTCACGATGAGCTACACAATGAACTGCAATCAGGTTTGGAATATATTTTTTTAAAAAGACACAAATCCATTTTCATTTCCAATCATCGCTGAAGCTCCATCTGTAGAAACTGCTATCAAATTTTGTAACAAAATACCTCTACCATTCATTATATGATTCACAATGTCATATACTATTTTTCCTTTTCCATCTAGTATATCTTTGAGCTCCATAAATTGTGAAATAGGTGCTCCTAGACCTTGCAAATCTAAATATGTTGCATAAACCACAAGATGTTTTTCCAAAGTACGATCAGTACTTTCATCAACCATTAATGAGAAGAATGGGCTTTCCAACATACATCTTGTTTGACATTGTTCAAGATATTTTGAGATACAATAAAGAAAATCATTTGCAGCCTTACGATTTGTGTATGAAGAGTAGTCTTGAGATTTGGGCATATTTGGTGTTTTCATATCTATGAGGAAATTACAAAGTTTCTCATATTTAGATAAGGATAAATCTTCTTGACAAATAAAGTAAGCTACTTTCATTGTAGCAATCACTCTTTCCTTATTGGCATCTTCAATTTGTATAATATGATCTGGAATAGATTTCATCCTTCTCTCTATTGCATCAAACCATATTTTTTTAGCATCTTTATGCACAAGTGACTTTTCATGAGTAATAAGAGCATCACGCTAAAAATTTGTACAACCATGTCCTGTACCCCAAGGTCCAATCATTCTATACTTTTCACAATATTTACATTTCATAACATCCTTATCAACATACTTGACAATATTCAACCAATCAAACTTTTCTAACCATTCAAGGCGAAACTTTCTTTTTTATTGCACTTTTTTATTATCATCACTGCTACCCTCTACATCAACTGCATGTACTTCATCTTCATCAGAAGAAGTTCCAAAAATTTCATGGCATAGTTGTTTGTTTGGATTATCATGATTACCTTCATATGCTTCAAAATATTTGTTGCTATTAGAACTTGTTGTAGTCCATCCATACATTTTTCCGATAGTAGCTTGTATCTTTCTCTTTGAAGACATTTTTATTTACCTATAATAAAAAAATGCATGTCATTTAACTAAGATGATATTTCCATCATTGTATTGGTTTATTTGTACATGGTCATTTTTGTTGAGGTTTTTATCATGTTATAGTTGGAGCCTAGAGGAATCCACCAATATATTCAAAGCTAAATGGAAAAAAATCATGTTTACCTTCAATAGATTGCTAATGCAACATAATAAATATACTAAAATAGTGAGGAAATAAAATATTGGATAAAAATTACAAAGCAATTATTGTATTATTTTTATTTTAATAATTTTTAAAATTTTAAAATATATATATTTTTGAAATTTGAAGCCTAGTAGATAGCATAAGAACTATTGTGGAAGCATCGCGACAGTATGAACTGTCATCATTTTATTTTTTTATTAATTTATTTTTGGATCTAAATTTTAAAATTTGACTTTTCTTCTCTTAGAGGAATCTATGGGCAAGGTGAATTCTATGTTGACGTAAATAGTAATGATACAATTAATTCCATAAAAATGGCACAACTACTAAGAAATACAAAATCTATGTTATTCACATAAATTCATCTAGGGCAATGAAAATACTTTTAAAAATAGGTTGGTTGATAGTTGTAACTTGTAAGTGTTTGTTTATAGGTTGTCTTGGTCTTATTGTTTCAATGGTTTGGCTTCGTTGATTTCCTTTTACCTAGCAAGCTAAGGTTTATAAAAAAACACTTCGATCATAATTTTTTTTAAAGTAAGGTTTAGTTTCAATTTCATTCATATTAATTAATTCACATAAATTCATCTAGGGCAATGAAAATACTTTTAAAAATAGGTTGGTTGATAGTTGTAACTTGTAAGTGTTTGTTTATAGGTTGTCTTGGTTTTATTGTTTCAAAGGTTTGGCTTCGTTGATTTCCTTTTACCTAGCAAGCTAAGGTTTATAAAAAACCACTTCGATCATAATAACATGAGGATGGGATTGGGAGGATGAAACTGGTTTCAATTTCATATAAAGTAAATAAAATAAATAATTGTTAAGGTTTAGTTTCAATTTCATTCATATTAATTAATTCACATAAATTCATCTAGGGCAATGAAAATACTTTTAAAAATAGGTTGGTTGATAGTTGTAACTTGCAAGTGTTTGTTTATAGGTTGTCTTGGTTTTATTATTTCAAAGGTTTGGCTTTGTTGATTTTCTTTTGGATCATAATAACATGAGGATGGGATTGGGAGGATGAAACTGGTTTCAATTTCATATAAAATAAATAATATTTATTTTATATTTTTTAAAGGTTTAGTTTCAATTTCATTCATATTAATTAATTCATATAAATTCATCTAGAGCAATGAAAATACTTATAAAAATAGTAGAGCAATGAAAATACTTATAAAAATAGCTTGATTGATAATTATAACTTGTAAGTGTCTGTTTATAGGTTGTATTGGTTTTATTGTTTCAAAGGTTTGGCTTAGTTGATTTCCTTCATTGATTTCCTTTTACCTAGCAAGCTAAGGTTTATAAAAAACCACTTGGATCATAATAATATGAATATGGATAAATCATATCAATATTATAAATTGGTAGTACTTAAATATCTCTATATAATGGTTTTCATGGTTTTTACAACCTATAATTCAACTCTGTATGTATTAAATAAAGTGGTTGAAGCTTAAACACATTATACATTTATTCTTAACACCATGAAGCTAAGGTTTATAAAAAACCACTTGGATCATAATAATATGAGGATGGGATTGGGAGGATGAAATAAAGTGGTTGAAGCTTAAAAAACCACAAAACCACTCTATATATATGAAATAAAGTGGTTGAAGCTTAAACACATTATACATTTATTCTTAACACCATGAAAAAACCACTTGGATCATAATAAAAAACCACTTGGATAACTCATAGCAAGCTAAGGTTTATAAAAAACCACTTGGATCATAATAATATGAAGATGGGATTGGGAGAATGAAACTGGTTGCAATTTTGCAATTTCATATAAAGTAAATAAAATAAATAATATTTTTTAAAGTAAGGTTTAGTTTCAATTTCATTCATATAAATTAATTCATGCCCCTAAAAGCATCAAATGAAATAGAAATACAAGAGGTACTGAGATAACTCATATCAAGATTATAAATTGGTAGTACTTAAATATCTCTATATAATGGTTTTCATGGTTTTTACAACCTATAATTCAACTCTATATATATGAAATAAAGTGGTTGAAGCTTAAACACATTATACATTTATTCTTAACACCATTCAAATGGTAAAAAATATCAACTATTATCAATTATGGTTAATACTACAAATAAATCTCTTGGATAAGAGGGGATCATGCTTACAAAAGACATATTTGCTTACTTATTAAGGAAACCATATTTACTATTAAAAATTACAATACTTTTATAATATCATTTAAAGTAAAATACTAATGTCCTATATAATATAAATTTCATCATATTCAATACCATCATATATTGATAAATCCAATTTATTGAAAAATAAAACAAACACATGAAAGGCACTCATGTTTACATTAAACTTGTATTTAACATTAAAAATAGATATATAAAGACATTACATATATCAAATAATTATTATTTTTAATAAAAAAATAGATGAATATATAAAACATTACTGTGAAAATGATTGTGAAAGTAAAATAATGATTGTGAATATATAATAGATGAATAAAAATAAAATTTATTAAAACACTATTTTTTATAACCTTTACTGTGAAAATGATTGTGAAAAACTGTAAGAAATTGATCTATAAAAATAAAATAAAATTTATTAAAACTATAACCCTTTACTGTTAAAATGATTGAGAAAAAACTATAAGAAATTGATCTATAAAAATAAAATAAAATTTATTACAACCCACCCTATTCTTTATAACACTTTGTTGTTAAAATGATTGTCAAAAACTATAAGAAATTGATTTCATGCTTTTTACACTTTGAAAGTAAATAGCTAATTCCCATTTTGATCCCGATCTAATCCTTTTCCCAATTTGAAAGTTAAAAGTTAATCCCAGAGATTTGATTAATAGAGGGCATTGTAAATTTAATTAATGCATTCTTCATCTACTTTTAAAACACA
Organism: Wollemia nobilis; assembly: GCA_028583015.1. Taxonomy (NCBI): domain Eukaryota; kingdom Viridiplantae; phylum Streptophyta; class Pinopsida; order Araucariales; family Araucariaceae; genus Wollemia; species Wollemia nobilis. The sequence continues at coordinate 8,765,587 of JAQPPZ010016890.1, forward strand.
TTAATTTCTTTATATATATAAAGATATAAAAATTACATCGATTATGCAGCTTTTCACTGCTGAACGGATTCAATTGAAGTTACCCTCATACACTCCCACTGGTTTGACGTCCTAGAACATAAATAATCATTCCTTAATCAACATTCCCTAAATCAAAACTTAAATAAGGCGATATAAAGCCTCAAACCATTACAGAAAACACTACTATACGGAAGCAGCGAAGGCACAAAACCCTAATTATTTGAAAATGTTCCATATAAAATTTTAGTAATATATATTAAATTTAATCTATTATAATTGGAAACATGGAAGATGGTTTTACGATAGCGTTGGTAATAGAGAATGCTAAGCTTTTTCTCGACTCGTTGGACTCTCATTTTTTAGGTACCAGCTTTGCATAATACCTTTGAATTCTTTCAATTACAATAACAACAAAGGGACACTAAATCTGTGTTCAACATATTGCAACCCACAAAGCAAAACCGAATCCATATACCTTGCCCATGAGGACTTTAGCAAAAACATAATATGAAGCAGAGTTTGTAATTCTACAGGCGCAAAATTAAACATGGGCAAATGGAAGACCAGACGAGGAGAATGTATTTGTTATTGTGATATATTAAAAGTAAGAAAATGACATATATAGATAAGATTGGGATAATTTAGATGTGATGATTGTTTGTTACATAGGATATAAGTCGCAATATGAGCCTAGAAGAATTCATCACTTATTTTGTTTTAATTTTACAGCGAGTAGTTGGTCGAGAGTTTGGTTCAGTTGAAAGAAGCACACACATTGCGAATCTCGCCTTGAGAGCCTGTCTTCACTCCAATATTGCTCATCTTTACCATTGCCTCTGTGAAAGCCAGGCTGAACAAACCCCATTCATGGTATTTCTTATCATTTCTTCTGGTTCGATTGCACGGATCTGTAAAGTTTCCTGATTTATATTATAATTACAATAAAAAAATAATAGATGAATATATAAGACATTATATATATAACATAAAAGTTTAACCAGGGCCTTACTATTAGAAATATTAATCCAAATTTCACACCTAAGCCTGACTGCGCTTGCGCAGTCAGGGATCCTGACAAAAGTTTGACATGACGTCGCACCTACCCTCTAACAGATGTGACATCTGACAGATCCGATCGCCGTAGAAGTTAATGTCAGTTCGGCGATTTAATGCCAGTTCGGCGATTGGTCAGAAACCCTAGTTGAGGGTCTGTCAAAACCTGTCAGAGGACAAACCCTATCTTCCATCTCCCCGCGGCTATATAAGGCAGATCGGGTCTTCAGACACTGTGGGCAAGGGAAGAAGAGTGGAGAAAGTGCGGAGAATAAAGCAGAGAAAGAAAGGAGAGTGTTTCAATGAGCAGTGTGGCTCATCTGATTAATGTCCGAGCAGTCGACTCGACATTTTTCATTTTAGTTTATCCTACAGTTTAGTCTGCAGATGTTATTTCCTCAGTTGAGGACTTCTGTAACTCTTGTTTCATATGAATAAAGTTTGTTGTTGTTTTAGGCATCTTTAGGGTTTGCAGTTATTTTTATGTGCTAAAATTTGTTGTTCTCTGTACAAATCGCCTCAGAACGATTTCGTTCGGGTTCTATAAGTTAGAGCTCAGATCTAAAACATTGCTTTCAGATCTGGCATTTCTCTCTTCCCATATGGTTCTTCCCAAGCCAGGGAAACCAAAGTCATAGCCGTGCAAGCCTCCGGAAAAGAAAATTTTGCAAGGCCAAAATTTGGCTAAGTCTGGAGCTATCTTCCCAACTTCGCCCGTGCGCAACCCGACTTTGCTCGAGATCCATGCGCAACCCGACTTCACCCGAGATCCGTGCGCAACCCAACTTCGCCTGTGCGAAACCCGACTTCACCCGTGCAACCTGAATGTGCCCGAGGTCCGTGTGCCACCCGACTGCACCCGAGCAACCCTACTGCGCCCTTCCCTACTGCGCACTTCGCACTACGCTCTCCCTACTTCGACAAAAGAAATTTGAAATAATTTCTTCAAATTGGTATCAGAGCTACTGATCCCTTGGTGCGGAGACCGAAGCAGAATGGCTTCCAGTAACAACAATTTGCAGTTGCAGATCCCACGCTTCAATGGAAAATATTTTGATTACTGGAGCATCTAGATGAAGATCCTGTTCGAATCTCAGGAGCTATGGGAGTTAGTCGAGAATGGCTACCCATAACTGGCAGATGCAGTAGCACTGGCCACCCTCTCTCAAGTAGACAAGGACCTATTGAAAAAGAACATGAAGAAGGACCAGAAGGCCCTCTTCTACATCATGCAAGCGGTTGAGGAGTCCATCTTCCCACGGATTGCATCAGCCACCAAGGCGAAGCAGGCCTAAGAGATTCTAGCCAGCTCGTACCAGGGCACCAATAAGGTAAAGTTGGTGAAACTACAGATGCTCAAGAGGGAGTTTGAAAATCTACAGATGAGTGAGTCCGAGTCCATGAGTGATTTCTTCACCTGGACGATAGACATTATCAACCAGATGCGGTTGAATGGAGAAAATATGTAGAGCCAGAGAATCATGGAGAATATTCTTAGAAGTCTGCCTGCCAAGTTTGACTCGGTTGTCATAGCAATTGAAGAGTCGAGGGATCTGACAACCCTCTCAATAGATGAACTCATGGGTTCATTGCAGACACATGAATAGTGGCTGAGCCATTCGTCTTAGACCTCTCTGGAGCAAGCATTCAGGGCTCAGGTCTCATTTTGAGATAGCAACAGAAAATATTCCCACCATGGTGCCTCTATTTATCATGGAGGAAGAGGCAAAGATAGGCGTGGGAAAGGCCACAAGCAAGGAGGACGGTCAAACCCTAGTGAAGGGGAGACCAACTGTAATTTCCATTAGCAAGGTGGAAGAGGCAGTTCGAGAAATCAGCAAGCTAGATCTAGTTAGAAGAAGGACATGTCAAAGGTCTAGTGCTATTTTTGCAAGAAGTTCAGCCATTACATATCACAGTGCAGAAAATGGATGGCCATGGAGAACCAGCAGCAAGCCCATTACACGGATAAAACCAAAAATGTGGCAGGAGGAAATGTGTTGTTGACTTACAACATTGAGGAGGAGTGCCATAAGAATGTCTGGTACTTAGACAGTGGGTGCAACAACCACATGATGGGGAACAAGGAAATATTCTCCCAACTGGATGAAACAGTCTAGTCTTAGGTGAAAATGGGGAACAACAACAAGGTTCCCATAATGGGGAATGGAAAGATCCTCATCCGCACCAGGCACGATGAACGAAAGCAGATCTATGATGTCTACTATGTGCCTAGCCTAAAGCACAACCTCCTAAGCATTGGACAACTCATGCAGAAGGGACATACAGTCCATTTTAAAGATGGATCTTGCACCATCAGAGATAAGTTGCATGGGCAGATTGCTACAGTGTCCATGACAAAGAACAAAATGTTTTTGCTGTAGATTTAGAATGAATCATTGATGTCTCTGAGTGCAGTTGTGAAAGATGCTACCTGGCTGTGGCATCTCAAATTTGGTCACCTGAACTTCAGTGGCCTGAATCAACTACACAAGAAGTAGATGATGAAGGGTTTACCCTTGATAGAGTAGCAAAATCAAGTTTGTGAGGGCTACTTAGTCAGTAAACAACACAGGGATTCGTTCCCTTCTGGTCATTCTTAGAGAGCATCACAGCCATTGGAGCTGGTGCACTCAGACATTTGTGGTCCGATGTAGACTAGCACGTTTGTCGATAATAAATACTTCTTAACTTTCATAGATGACTTCAGTTGGAAGACTTGGATCTATGCCATCAAGCTGAAGTCAGAAGCATTTGCCAGATTTAAGGAGTTCAAGGCTCTGGTGGAGAAATAGAGCAGATATCAAATCAAGACTCTCAGAACGGATGGTGGAGGTGAATACATCTCCAATGAATTCCATAACTACTACAAGCAACATGGAATTCAAAGGCAGTTCACTACTAGATACACGCCACAGCAGAATGGCGTAACTGAGAGGAAGAACCGAACCATCATGGAAATGGCACGAAGCATGATGAAGGTGAAGGGATTGCCGTATGAATTTTGGGTAGAGGCTGTAACTTGTGCAGTCTACCTGCTAAACAGATGTCCCACCAAAAGTGTGAAGGATAAAATCCCTCAGGAGGCTTGGAGTGGAGTGAAGCCAAGTGTGGCTCACTTGCGTGTGTTCGGGTGCATTGCATATGCACATGTTCTAGAAGAGGAGCGGCAAAAGTTAGATGATAGAGATGAGAAGTGCATTTTCATAGGGTACAATGAGAAGGTGAAGGCATATAGGCTATACAACCCTGTGACGAAGAAACTCATCATCAGTCGTGATGTAAAATTTCTTGAAAATGAATCCTAGAACTGGAAGTCAGAGACTGGCCAGTCAGAGCCACCAGTAGTACAATTTGTTGACTTAGAAGAAGTGTGCAGCCACCTGCAACTTTTAGTAACAACAGTGGTGCCAGTAGTAACACAGCCACTCCATCTCGATCGTCTCCATGTGCAAGTAGAATCCAGAACCTGGCGATGCCAGTGCAGATAAGGAGCTTGCAAGAAATCTATGAGGCAACCCAAACCCATGTAGATGAAGAGCACTCTGACTTTGCATTCTTTACTGAAGTTGATCTAGTAGAGTTCGAAGATGCAACTCAGAATCAAAAGTGGGTGCATGCGATGGATGAGGAGATAGCAGCCATTGAAAAGAATGATACATGGCAACTGACAGATCTTCCAGTAGGTAAGAAGACCATTGGGGTCAAGTGGGTGTATAAGACAAATTTCAATGCCCAAGGAGACGTTGACAAGCATAAATCTAGACTTATGGCGATGGGTTACAAGCAAAAGTCAGGCATCGATTACCATGAGGTATATGCGCCTATAGCCCGACTTGACACAGTCAGGATGATTCTGGCATTGGCAGCCCAACAAGGTTGGAAGATGTACCAGATGGATGTCAAGTCAGCCTTCCTAAATGGAGTTTTGGAGAAAGAAGTCTACATAGACCAGCCACCATGTTACGAAATTGAAGGCTAGAAGGGCAAAGTCCTGAAGCTGAAAAAGGCCTTGTATGATTTGAAGCAGGTGCCCCGGGCTTGGTACAATCGGATTGACAATTATTTTTAGGAAAATGGGTTTGTCAAATGCCCATATGAGCACACCTTGTACATGAAGACAAATGAAGTAGGTGAGCTCATTATCGTCTACCTGTATGTGGACGATTTGATTTATATTGGCAACATCAATGTCCTATTCGACCATTTCAGAATAGCCATGAAGAAGGAGTTTGAGATGACGGACTTAGGGCTGATGAAGTATTTTCTTAGCATTGAAGTTGACCAATCGGTAGATGGCATCTTCATTTCTCAGGGCAAGTATGCGAAGGATGTCCTAAAGCGGTTCAAGATGGAGGACAGCAAACCTGCCATCACACCTGTAGCTACAGGTTTGAAGCTGAGCAAGCTGGATTTAGGGAGGAATGTAGATCCAACCCTGTTCAAGATGCTAGTTGGTAGTCTGATGTATTTGACTGCAACTTGGCCAGATCTGATGTTCAAATTCAGTCTAATCAGTCATTTCATGGAGACTTCGAAGGACATGCACTGGCAAGTAGGCAAGAGGATCTTGCGCTATGTCAATGGGACATGGAACAATGGCCTATTTTATGCCAGATAGGACTAGTTGGACCTGGTCGGCTTCACAGATAGTGACTGGGCTGGCAGTGCTGATGATCGAAAGAGCACCTCTGGGTATGCTTTCCATCTCAGATCAGGAACAGTCTCATGGGCGTCCAATAAACAACCCATCATTGCGTTGTCCATAGCCGAAGCAGAATATGTCACTGTCACGTCAGCCGCATGCTAGGAAGTTTGGCTGCGAAGAGTTCTGAGTGAACTAAACTATCCTCTGAAAGGCACGACAACATTTTTTTGTGATAACAATTCGGTCATCACACTATCAAAGGATCCCGTGTTCCATGGTCGGACGAAGCACATCGATATTCGTTATCACTTCATCAAAGAGTTGGTGAAGTCCGAAGAAATTCAACTGTAGTTTTGCAGATCCAAGCAGCAATTGGCAGATATTTTCACGAAGCTTTTGAAGGAGGAAGACTTCAGTAGATTATGAGAGCAGCTTGGAGTTAAAGCACTCATGAAATAAGGCTTAAAGGAGGGTGTTAGAAATATTAATCCAAATTTCACACCTAAGTCGGACTACGCTTGCGCAGTCAGGGATCCTGCAAAAGTTTGACATGACGTCGCACCTACCCTCTGACAGATGTGACATCTGATAGATCCGATCACCGTAAAAGTTAATGCCAGTTCGACGATTGGTCAGAAACCCTAGTTGAGGGTCTGTCAGAACCTGTCAGAGGACAAACCCTATCTTCCATCTCCTCATGGCTATATAAGGTAGATTGGGTCTTCAGACACTGTGGGCAAGGGAAGAAGAGTGGAGAAAGTGCGGAGAATAGAGTAGACAAAGAAAGGAGAGTATTTCAGTGAGCAGTGTGGCTCATCTGATTAATGTTCGAGCAGTCGACTCAAAATTTTTCCTTTTAGTTTATCTTGCAGCTTAGTCTGTAGATGTTATTTCCTCAGTTGAGGACTTCTGTAACTCTTGTTTCATATGAATAAAGTTTTTTGTTGTTTTAGACATCTTTAGGGTTTGTAGTTATTTTTATGTGCTAAAGTCTGTTGTTCTCTGTACAAATCATCTCAGAGCGATTTCGTTCGGGTTCTATAAGTTAGAGCTCAGATCTGAAACATTGCTTTCAGATCCGGTGTTTCTCTCTTCCCATACGGTTCTTCCCAAGCCAGGGAAACCAAAGCCACAGCTGCACAAGCCTCCGAACAGGAAAATTTTGCAAGGCCAAAATTTGGCTAAGTCTAGAGCTGTCTTCCCAACTTCGCCCGTGTGCAACCCGACTTTGCCCGTGCAACCCGACTTTGCCTGAGATCTGTGCACAACCCGATTTCGCCCGCACAACCCAACTGCGCCTGAGCAACTCTACTGCACCCTTCCCTGCTGCGCACTTCGCATTGCGCTCTCCCTACTTCGGCAAAAGAAATTTGAAATAATTTCTTCACTTACCTGTGTTATATTATAATTACATGTTTTTCCCTTGCAGGCAATGCTGTGAAATTAAGTTGAGAGCTCTAGCAGTTTAAATAGCTACAGTTTCTACCATCATGCCACAAACACATACGAGGTAACCATAAAAGCACACTAGTCTTCTTCAAGGCGGGCTAATACAAAGGGACAAGTACATGCCTACACAGTAATACAAAGGGACAAGTACATGCAGACACTCCATAGGGATGGCAGATAAAACACTCAGGTACGGCAGCAATAGGAAACTATTCAGATATACCATCGAAATCACACAGAAAGTTTTTAATAAACTTACCTTTAAAATTGTTTGAAAACTGAAACCAGGAACAGCGCCTCACTGAAATGCAGTACTGAAACCCAACAGGAGCTTATCTTCAATTTGAAGCCCGTAAAATATAGGCTTCAATTTTATAGGCAAATGATTGTAGGCTTGTAGCGTCCAAGCGTTTATAAGCTATCAGGAGATGTTTGATGCACATGCAGGCAGGAGACGTGCATGCAGGCCTTGAGACGTATTTAAGCTCACCTGACAAACTTAATTCACCACTCACCCACTTGCCAAACTTGATTCACCACTCACCCACTTGTCGGACAATAACTTATGGGAAAAAAATTAATGCAATTTTAAGAGATAATAAGATGATAAGTAAAATCTATTGTTTGTAAATATATGTACCCTTAAAATTTAAGGTTTCTAAAAAAATAAGTAGTAAAAATTTACTGTTGTTATAAAATTAAAACCATTTCAGATGCAAAATACGGTCATATGCCTGTCAAATTCCAGGCCTGCTCGCAACTTTTGGTTCACCCCATCGCAATGCCGTCGTTTTTAGCACATATGGATATGCGTGTTACAATAGGTGACAAACATTTTATGTGAGGAAAAATCACAAATACGTTACTCATCATTAAAGTCACATAAATATATTTGATTTTCCCTAGAAAATCATTGAAGATCGGCATGTTCATCGTACACCTGTGGAAATTTTGCAAAATGGATGGGTATCCACTTTGTAATTGGCTCTAATTTCGGCTGTTGCATCTCTTCGTCACTTGCCACATTGCAAATGGCTATAGTTACACCCACTACACATTACACTTCCCCACTGAATGTGGCTTTATATTAAGCCGCTGTACGACCTCAGGTCCTCAATCATCGACCCTGATTACAATGAAGTTGGGGAAATTAGCGATGAGATTCAAGTTTTATTTTTCTTGGCTGTATTTTTGTAGTCTGCTCTTTTGTGCGTTCACTACAGTTACAAATGAAGACGGAAAGGTAAACAGAGATACCATTTTCATACTTTCTTTTCACTTCCTTTGCGTAGCCTGTGGAGGTGCTAATATTGGTGTATGTCTGTTCTGTGTTCAGATGCACGTTGTTTATATGGGAAGCTGTGGAGACAAAGGCCGAGACTTGCTTTTCCGAAGCCACGTAGAGTTGCTTTCATCTGTTATCGGAAAGTATATTAACGATATACCTTACTTAATACCCTCCACTTTCCTTGTAGTTAATATTCTTATCCTGCGCCCTCATACTTATAGTCCAGACCAAGCGGAGCAGTCGCTGGTTCGTAGCTATACGTATGCTTTTACTGGATTCTCAGCGGTGTTGTCCACGGAAGCAGCAAAGGCCTTGGCTGGTATGATCACTGAATCACCATCCAAACTACTATAATTAATCACCGTATTGGTCGTATAGCGTAGTTCTAAGAGTACCTGCCTTGATAATTTTATGGTCATGGTGGAGCATAGAAGCCAGGAGTGGTCTCAGTGTTCGCTGATCCAGTTTTGAAGCTTCATACCACCCAGTCATGGGACTTTTTACAAATGAAAACCTCGGGAATACCAGGAGGCTCATATCCAAATCCATCTTCTTCAGGAAAATCATAGGACTTCTAGATACAGGTTTCCATTAATCCCTCTTAATCGTGAGTTAATATGTACAAATTGTTGAGTGACTTTGTGAAAGGAAGAGTATATCTAATGCGTGTGTAGAATCTGATCAGGTATTTGGCCGGAGGCACCCAGTTTCAGTAGCGAGGGCATAGGGTCTGTTTCAGTAGCGAGGGCATAGAAAAGTCGAAGTCGCAAATCAATGTCGACAAAATCGATGACACCACGAGACGAGAACGGTCATGGGACGCACACAGCATCGACTGCGGTCATGGAAATTACTACGGTCTTGCCAACGGAAGGGCGAGAGGCGGATCTCCGGCGTCGAGAATCGCCATCTACAAAGTGTGCTCTGAAGATGGGTGTTCAGGTTCGGATATTTTGGCTGCATTATTGATGCAGTTAAAGATGGAGTTGATTTTTTGTCGCTCTCGCTTGGAGGTCCATCCTTGCCGTTTAGCCAGGATCCAATAGCAATAGGAGCGTTCCATGCTATGCCGAAAGGAATTCTGGTTGTCTGTTCTGCGGGAAATGGGGGACCTGATCCTCAGACGGTTACCAACACTGCGCCTTGGATTTTCACAGTCGGAGCAAGCACAATCAATCGAGGACAATTACAGTCGAAAGTAATTCTGGGCAACCATAAGACAATTCAATTTCAGTCGAAAGTAATTCTGGGCAACCATAAGACAATTCAGGTGAGAACCACAGAAAACTAACATGTTCCTCCTCTAAGTTGCGTCATTAACTATGCTAGATTCATATTATTTCCCCTCTTTTTCAGTTTATATGTCGTGTGCTTCATTAATTTATTAGGTCGACCGTCGACGTATCGATGCAGGGCAAGGGCATAAGCTTTATTTTTAAATTCTCTTCACTGCAACGGTGTTTGTGATTTTTATTTGGCACAGGAAGTGCATTCCAGACGCGTTGGATGCCTCCAAAGTGAAAAGCAAGATCGTCTTGTTTCTGAACAGCGAAACAGACTACACAAGGCTAGATAAAAAAAATGAAATACAAAGCAAGGGAGGTATAGGTATGATTCTGGTAGACGATACTCGCAAATACGTTGCAACCAACTACGGTACAACAGAGGCAATACAAAATTATAAGCCTGCCCCTGTTGTTGCGTATTTTTCATCAAGAGGACCTGGAGGAGTGAGTGAGGACATTCTTAAGGTATTGATTTGATCATCTCCGTTTTAGTCGAGAATTTACAGACTAGTATTGTTCTTTCTCTTTTCTTCTTTTGAATTTAGTAACTCAGTGGCACTTTTACCTTCAGCCGGACATAAGTGCCCCAGGTGTGAACATACTTGCTGCTTATATTCCTACAAGTCGGATGAAACAATCTTCTTTTAACATATTATCTGGGACGTCCATGTCCTGTCCTCATGTTAGTGGGGCTGCTGCATTTTTGAAGTCATCTAATCCCACTTGGAGCTCATCAGCTCTGAGATCAGCCCTTGTCACCACTACGACACTATACCATCTAATCTTTGGAATTAAGCAATGAAAAAATAAAAATGCCACATCAATCGATGAATACACACTATCATTATGGAACTTTAATAAGCTACTTTGATTTCGATTTTGTGCACACTGCTATTGGATTCTAACTTAAGTCAAATTGGATTTCTAACAAATGGCAGCGACTTCAATGAACAATATGGGCAATGCCATGACTGACGATTCAGAAATACCTGTCACTCCATTTGATTTCGGTGCTGGGGAAATAAATCCAATGGGAGCACTTCAATCAGGCCCTGTGTACGAAACCACAACTGAAGATTACTTTCTCTTCTTGTGCAACTCAGGAATGGATTCTGAAGATATTAAGAAAATCTCATTCATATATATATGCCGATCATATACATATATCAAATGGTCCAACATACCATAATGGTAAAATCAACATGCTTGACCACATCTAAATCAAGGGTTGGTGCAATAGAATCATAAAATCAGTGCACTCAACCTTCAAAACTAGCCAGAAGGCCTATAAAATATTATAAAAACCTATAGAACTCAACTATAAGTTCTTGTATCATGATCCAACCCATTCACTAACTATTAAGAATCCTAATTACTAGACCATGACTTGTAATGAGATCTCAAAGTAGCATAAGATGGGGAAGTTTGCCTTTGCTCTAGAGGAACCATCTAGTGATACAATACCTAATAATGGAAAATCTTGATCCTATTTTCCTTTAAATCATTCTTGAATGTTGCCAAATAATCTAGCATACCTAGCATGTTTGGGTCTATAGCTACTACTCTAGTATCATCCCTCTCTTGAGTAACCTATGCCACTCATGTCTTTGTTGTATCCCAAGCCACTACTACATTCCTCTAAGTAGTCAATTACATAATCTTGGAATCTTTTTCTATCCTAGAAATGCCTCTATCCAAGGTCACCTAAGCCACTTAGGCTATGGTTGTGTCCCTATTTCATGTAGACTATGATACATATAACACTACCTAGTCCCTCTCACCTTGAAGATGAGTTATATTTGTTTACATGGCATGATCACCTCCTTGAGATGACGGTATGGATCTCAATGGATCTCAAGTTTAATACTATTTTTTCGCATTCAAACTTTTGCATGTAAATTTGATAATCTTACCTTTCTCTCTTCTCCTCCAAATCCTAAAAACCTATAAATAGAAAATCTCATTCTCAAATTGCAAATGATAAATACATGAACTAATATGATAAAAATGAAATAAGAGTGTTTGACACAAGTGATGTTAATAGCATAGAATTTTGTAGCAAAGCTCAATTATTTTTTATGTATTTAAAGCCTTGGGGTCTCCTTCAAAAGTGTTTTTGGTTGTCATACCTCTTGAAGCCTTGCATGCATGTCAAATTTTGCATATTATTTCATCCCAAGGTAGAAGGGAGTACTTCTTAATTCTATATTTGATTTCTCCTATACTTTTCATTTCCTTCTAGAATTGTATTAATCAAATATTGCTTGTGATCTCAATTTGTTTACATAATCAGTTCCTTCATTTTATGATGCTAACATTATTTCCTTTTACATTGTTAGGTTTTAAGTTTAGATCCCTTATAGGATATGCAAAAACTATTCAAGAGAATCCCATCACCTTCTTGTGCTAGCACCTAGTATATTCACCCCTAAATTTATTTTTGAAACCATATACTATGAAATTGCAATCAACATGACTGGTAGGTTGTAAATTTGCTTAAACAAGTCCTTATCTGATTTTTTGTCACCCTCTAATTCTCTATCCTTATTCTAACACATCTATATTTTTTTACTTTAAAACTACTTTATTACTATTTTAGAATCAACTTCATAAGTCACAAGCTCTAAGGTTATGAACTTGTCCTATAGGCTACAAAATCACTATATAGGTTGTAAACCTCTCTCATTCATTGATTTTATTAGTTATAAACTTTTAGTAAAGCCTAAGGACATCCAAACACTCTCTCAATAAGATCAAGTTGGGTTTTGTAGCAGTTATATTTATATTTTAAGTGGATAATCTTCTTCGAAAGGTTCAAAGTCAATCTTACAAAAAGGAAAAATGACTTAACTATAGACAAGGAAAACTGACATCTTTCCAAATATCAAGTAGCATCCGTAAGGACTAACTCATCTATTGTTTTCCCCTTTATATCCTTTTCTAGAAATTCACAATTCAGTAAGCAACAAAGCTATCATAAGTGGTGAACTTATTTTTAGGAACAAACCTATCATAGATGGTGAATCCAAGTCTACGCAACAAATTTATCTTCATTGGGATTATAGGTACTTCTATTCTAGTTTTCCTTTTAGTATCAATTTTTACTTCATTGTTTTCTCTTTATTTATTTGTAGTTCTTTGTTTAGTTCATTTAAATAGCATTAAAAATTAAGGAATTGGTACTAGGATCTATTAATTCATCAAACATGCTTTCTCTCAAGCATAATATTTAAGCATTGAATCAAATTGCATAGAGCTTATATATAGACTAGAACTTTGTTTATGCATTTCTCTTGCACACTTGCTAAAAATGTGGAAAACATATATTTTTTGTTTTAGCTTGTTATAGTTCTACAATAAATCAAAGTGCATATAGAACTTAGATATTAATTTCTTATGTTATTTTCTTCCTTGTATTATATTTCAAAGCTTATATTTCATCTAATTCTTAGTCATCAAAATGTAGGTATTTGCTTAACTTAATATATCAAAAGGATTTAGAGTGAATCCACAAAATACTCTTGGTGGATCCTTGCTCCCCACAAAATAACTCAAGTAATGATGGGATTTGGACAAGAATATTCCTCTAAGTGTGGGTCCCCAGGTTTGGAGACTAGTGTCTCTAAATCTAGGTCTACAATGATTATTTTGAATAAAGTATGAAGACCTTAACCATATAATTTAATAGAGGATTCTTATTTAGCATCTTAATGTTTTTTTATAACAATAAATTTCCCATTCAATTTTAAGTATCCTTTAGTATGTTCAATATTATAACATTTATGACATCTCAATTCAAATATTTTACAATCTACTTGTCAACTCCTTTCTTTTCATTCATATTTAATCTTAGAAATTTTGAAAAGGATTTGAAATATCCATGGCATGACATATTTAGAAATACATAATATTTTGTCATTATTTATTAGTTGCCTCTCATAGATGACCTTCCCTAGATTTTAACTAGTATTCTTCTGATAAGTTAATATGAAATTTCATAATATAATCCTCTTAAATTTTTTAAACTATGATAAAACAACTACTCAATTATTTTAAATACAAGTCATTATTCTCCGAAGACATGATATACAACCCATTATTTTATCATTAAATTTTAAATTAGATATGAATGTTATAAAAAAATCCTTTCAAATGAAAAATCATGAAATAATGCTAAATTATTCCCCAACACACTTGATATTTAATATACACATTATATAATTTATGTTCATAACTAAAATAAACTTTATTAGAAGTAATATACCAATATCTACAAGGTATGGTTAATATAGTTTTAAAGTGATAGTTATCATAATGTGTTGGTTTGTATGAAACATAAGAAAATAGTTCCCCTTAATCTTTCATGTTCCTAAATAAAGATTTGATTGACTATAGTTTTTTTACAAATTGATTTTCATAAAATATTATGAGCATTCATAATGAAACAATAATAGTTAAGATCATTTTCCTAATCAGATTAGAGGAAAATTTATAAAATTGGGTTTTCTTGATAGTCCCATCCATATAAAGGATATTAAGCTTTTTGAAAAGTCAGCACACTACCATTGGATGTAAACATAATTTTATAATGCTTATTCTTTGAATATTTCATGAGTCCACAAGGATATGTCTTCTCAAATCAACATAGTTTTCAACTTATACAATATTATTCTTCGGATTAACATCCACATGTATACCCATTAGCTCATTTTAAAAAAAAAATTGTTCTATGACATCTTATTAGTAGATAAAATGGTATAATTTAGTTTATTTATGGGTCATATCTCTATTGATACACTAGGTACAAGTGTAATAGAGTACAATAAAAATTTAGGTTCCATCCCTCTAGTTCTTTACATATCATTTATGTCTTTCATATAATCATTTGTTCTAAGAAATTTTGACATGGACCTTGAACAACAACAATAAGAACTTGAAATTATATTGATATTAATTTATTATTATTGAACCTCTACAACTTCTACAATTTATAATATATGTTTATATTTCTATAATTGGTTTTCTAATAAGAGTTTGTGATGACATGACCATAGTATGCCTTTGTCTATATTTTACTTGAGTCTTAAAAAATATGAATTAATTGATACCCTTTACAGTCTAATACATCTTTATTGCTTAAAAAAAAGAAAAAAACTTACATACATGTTATAATATATGTTAATTGATTTTATTTAAAATATATTGACAAAACTATCAATGATAATATTGAATGGATAGATCTAATACCATGATATTAAATGGTTAAATATTTTGAATTTCAAGAAGGAGACCTAGGATTGAACTTTTCCAAGAGACAAAGATAATTAACAAAAATATCGGTTATAATACCACTATATAATTATGATATAATACAAGTGAAGCCTATTTCAATTATTAAATGAATCTATATAGTTAAGATAACTATAGTAGAACTATGACAATATAGAGCATAGTAGCTAAGATAAAATAATTAAAGAAGAGAATTCTATAACTTTAGAAAAATGCCATCATGGTGCTAGTGCATGCCATAGAGTTATGAATATTATATCAAAGTTTTTATTATATATTGCTATAAAAATAATATTAGTATAAAATATAAAATCTATCATACAATAAAAGGAAATTATAAAATTTGCATAAATTAAATAACTTATTTATGTATGAAATGTTTGATGTTTGATAAGTAAAGGTACATTTGAAAGGTATGTGATTTTTTTTTGTAAACTTTATCTTCTATAAGAATGTTGGTTTGGATCACAAAATAAAGAAATTCTAGGCCTTAGAAGGGCCTTTTAGGACCAAACATTTTTTAAGGAAAACTATCGAGGGTAGGAAATTTTCCTTGCTCCAAATCGTGATATGTCATATTGATTGAGTTTCCACCACCTTATAATAGATTCTAAAACTACTCATATTCTAGTATGAAATTGTTAAAATAAATTTATAAATATAGTACATCAAAAGTTATAATTATTAAACTTTTGGTGTAGCTATTACTTTTTGTCAATAAATACTAAAAACAATATTGTAGCATGATATTATTACTAGAAAGTAAGATATAATTAAGAGTATCCATTACTTTGTATGACACTATTATGTTAAAGGATATTACTAGAGAAAAAAATTATAAAAAAAAATTATTAATAACAAAATTTATTAGGTTAAGATATAATTGTTATATTCCTAAACATGTTTGAACAGTTTTAAAGAGATAACAAACAATAAAAGTAAATATATTTAAAAATGAAAATATCTTTATATTTTAATTATTTTTGGCTAATAAAATATAGATTGTAAATGTACTAATAGAATGTTTTTAATAATTATTCATCCTAAAATTTAAAAAAACTTTCTAAAAATAATTTTTTCATTTTACATTAATTTTTAATAGTGATTATTGATAAAACTAAAAACATTATAATTAAATTTAATTTTAAATATATTTAAACAAATGACTAACTATGGTTCAAAATTAAAAAACAAATATCCTATAAAAGAATCTAGAAAAAAATATTGTTAAACTTTAAACATTAATTGTTTAAATTATACATTATTTTATTTTAAAATAAATATTTATAACAACAATATCTATCAACATGTAATTATGGCTATATAAATTTAATATTATAAAAATAATCAATCAATATTTATATCTATCTATTTATAATTGATAATTATATAAATATACGTTAAAATTATCTCATAATACTTTTAAAAAATTAAATAAATTGAAAATAAATAATTATATAATATTTTTATTTAAATTTAGAAAAATATGTATAATTAATAATAATAAAAATAAAATTGATTTTAATAAAATGAAAAATAAAAATAAAATTGTAAAGAACATAACCAATATTATATATATCAGACTGATAATCTATATAAGTTATATTCAAACCTTCAAACGTGCTCTCAATATTATAATATTCCAAATTTGCCCATCGTAATTTATCATTCACTTGAAATAGTTATCATTCGATATTCACTATGCGTCCTTTGATAAACCATAGCCGTCCATCCAATTCAAGAAAATCAAACATTACAGATATAGTTGCTAGTCTGAAAAAGCTCTGCAAAATCTATCACAGTTCATATTTATTATTTATGGGCATCCCGCCTGAATAGCCTGTAAAATTAAAAAAAAAAACAAATAAACAAGATATTAATGCGGAAGAAAATTCCATAGTGTAAACTGGATATAATAGCTTGTCTAAAAACAAGAAGAAAAAGGAAGGCCACAGCCACACCTCATTCAGCACAAAGAAAACTTAAATAACAAATCTACAGATATATTCTATATATATAAAACTAGTGTCAGGGTAAGTAGGATAACGAAGACTCTCCTCAACGTCCACCAGCACGGATGTCTCATCATCCAGAACGTCAATATCTGCTGTCGCTTTTGCTCCTGCTCCTCTTGCATTTGATATATCACCAGCTTCCCATTGACGGACATGATATGACACTCTTCTGCGTTGATGTCATTAAATCTTTCCTCAACTCCTTTAAATAAAAGCCAAACAGGCTCATGTGGGTCATAAGCCCCAATGCTCAGTGACTGACTCACATCTGGGTTCTCTTTGTAACGGGTCACAACCATGTCACGGACATCAATGGCGATGGCGGCTGCAGTACCGTATTCGGACCAGCTACTGCTATCTTGCCCAACCGCCTGACCATGACCCAGACGACACATCAAAATGTAAAGATCCAGCATCAAATTCTAAGGCCCCAGATCGCATCCAGATTTTATTTCCCATTCGTACAACAGATTTGGGATCCATCTCAACATCCCCATGCGAAAGAAAAAGCGGAGACTGAATAGCAGTCCATCTCCGTAACCATAGGTCGTATAACTCAGCCCAAGGTGAATCCTCCCGGCGACATCCTCCAAAGATGAAGATCTTTTCAGGTGTAGCAACTCAGAGATTTCTTAGATTTTTTAGAAAATAAGACACAGAAAAAAATATTGATTGCAGAGAACCAAAAATACAGAGTTACAGAGGGAGTACTGCGCAACACGCATATATGATATCTCCTCTCAAAACAGAAACTATCGTATGTAAGCAAAAGATATTAAAAATAAATGCATAGAGATGGTGGGCAGAGATGGAGGCCATACTGGCCCAAACCCATAAAACATCATACGCCACGCCATACATTCCGTAGTTGACAGAAGATCTGCCAACAATTTCAACCATTACCATTAAAGCAGCTGCAGGGAAGATCTGGCGAAGAAACTATTTACATTATCATGTAGACTATATTCATATTGTAAACATGCTCAAAGGGAATTAAAGAATGACATGGTGGCAAAACGTACACCCATGAGATCAAATAGACTTTTCAATCTCCCCCTTGAGCGAAATGGGATGTACGCATAGGCAGTCTCTGATATAGCAAAAGCGAGCTTTTGGTAAGGGCTTGGTGAAGATGTCTGCTAACTGAGCATCAGTAGAACAAAAGTTAAATTGAAGGAAACCATCATGCACCAAGTCTCTTATAAAATGGTGCCTGATATCGATATGCTTGGTTCGACTGTGAAAGACGGGATTCTTTGTCATTGCAATTGTTCTTATATTATCACAATGAATAGAAATGGGCAGCCCAAGCTCCATACCAAGCTCACCGAATAGACACTCCAGCCAAATAGCCTGAGTACAAGCTGAAGATGCTGCAATATACTCTGCCTCCGTTGTAGAAAGAGCTACAATTTGTTGTTTCTTGCTACTCCAAGAGATAAGAGATTCATCAAAGAAGAATGCATACCTGGAGGTGCTCTTCCTATCATCAAGAGACCCGACCCAATAAACATCGGTGTAAGCAGTAAGTAGATTGTTGTCAGTGAATTTATACCACAATCCATGGTCTTTGGTGCCACGAACATATCTTAAAATGTGTTTGGCTGCCCTCCAATGAGACTCATGAGGAGAATGCATAAACCATGCTACCAAACTCACAACATACATGATGTCAAGATGAGTAGCAGTCAAATACATCAAGCTACCAACTAAGGAGCGATACAAGGTTGTATTGACAAGTGGTGAAGAATCATATTTCATGAGTTTACAACCAACAACAGTTGGAGTATCAATAGGGTGGCAATCCTTAATGCCAAATTTGACAAGTATATCCTCAACATACATGGATTGTGAAATAAAAATCCCAGAAGAAGATTGTTGAACTTGCATGCCAAGAAAGTAACACATCTCCCCTAAGTCACTCATTTCAAATTCATTAACCATGGCACTCTTAAACTGATTTAACAAGAAATCAGTTATGCTCAAGAAGATAATGTTATCAACATAAAGGTAAATAATGATGAAATCATTACCTTCAACCTTGGTATACATCGTGCTTTTCGTTGTGCATCTCTAATAACCATGTTGTCTAAGATAGCCATCAATATGAGCATACCAAGCCCATGGTGCTTGCTTCAAACCATAGAGAACCTTCTTCAAGAGGTATACCTTGTGTTGTTGGCCAACCACCGTGAACCCTTATAGTTGCTCCACAAATACCTCTTCCTTCAAGTAGCCATTCAAGAAGGTAGATTTGACATCCATTTGATAAACCTTCAAACACAAATGAGATGCAAGTTCCAAGAGAGAACGAAGAGTCTCCAAGCAAGCTACAAGAGCAAATGTTTCAGCATAGTCAACTCCCTCTTTTTGAGCATAGCCTTTAGCAACAAGACGTACCTTGTGTTTTGCAACTATCCCATCAATATTATGCTTTATCTTATAGATCTATTTTACACCAATGACCTTTCTATTATTGGGAGCATCAACTAGTTCCCAAGAGTCATTCTTTTGGATCTGTGTAATCTCTTCTTCCATGGCCTTTTTCCAAACATCATGAGCAACATATTCTTGAAATGATGAAGGCTAAAAAAATGAAGGAGATAGAAGAGCATGCATGATGTTTACCTCTTGATTACCCCATCTAGTTTGATACTGAGTCACTCTCTTGTTGAAGTCTTCATCCAACATTATCGATGGAGGATGATACTGCTCACTAATCCATTTATTCTTAGCTGGTGGGGATGTAGGAGTAACAGGGGGATTGTTTGGCTGGTCTTGCTATGGTGATGTGGTGGCTTGTGTGGAAGGTGATGAAAGTTGAGGTTGAGATGCCAAATCAGAATCATTTGGAGCAACATCATCATCAAATGTAAATGTAGGAGGGTTATCAACAACAATGTTCTCCCCCTTATTTTAGACTCCCCCTTCATGGAAAATCATATCATTGCTAATATGTAACTTACCAGTAATAGGATCTAGGCACCGATATGCCTTAGAATCATCATAGTATCCAAAGAAAATACATTTTATGGACTTTTCATCAAGTTTCTTCCTGTTCTCCTTGGGGACATGAACGTAGCAAGTGGATCCAAAAATCCGGAGGTGGGAGATGCTTGGTTTTTGGCCAAACCAAGCTTCATATGGAGTGGAATTTGTGAGAACTTGAGTAGGACAGCGGTTAAGAATATATATTACAGTATAAACAACATCCTCCCAAATATTGTTATGAATATGCATCTCTTTGATCATCCATCAAGCCATCTCAAAAATAGTTCAGTTCTTTCGCTCAGCAACACCATTTTTGCTATGGTGTGTAAGCATATGTGTACTACCTATGAATCCCATGTTTTCTAAAATATTATTTAAATTCATTGGATATAAAATCTCCCCCTATGTTAGTCCTAAAATTCTTAATGAAATAACTAGATTGCTTCTCAACATAAGCTCTAAACATAATGAAGCAATCAAAAGCATCTGACTTAGTTTGTAGTAAATAACACTAGCTCATTTTGGAGTGGTCATCAGTGAAGAGTAGCATATATTTGTACTTACCTCTAAGAGCAAGAGTCTGCATTAGTGCACATAGATCAACATGCACCAACTCAAGAGGAGACTTTGCCCTATAATTATGCTTTGAAAAGGACTTCGTGTGTTGTCTACCAGCAATGCAACTTTCACACAAAGGGTGAGAGAGATGGGAAAGGGTGGGCAAACCTTTAACCAACTTTTGCAAACTAGTCAAGGATTAAAAGTTGAGATGCCCAAACCGTTTGTGCCAAAACCAAGGAAGGTCTTCAGTAACAATTGGCATCCGATTGCATCCTCAACATGTACATTCTATTATCAAACATGAGAATAGTAGCAATCACCATATGATTTGTCTCATTCATGATCTTACAACTCCTCTTTTCAAAGAAAACCTTGTAGTTTTTATAGAAAAGTTATCCAATGCTGAGAATATTATGCTTCAACCCAAGAACATAGTAGGTGTCATGCATATGCATGATCTGACCAGATCTTGCTCTAAAAGCAATTGTTCCTTTGCCAACAATCTTTACCTGGTTGTTATCTCCAAACTTGACATGACCACTAGTCATTTTCTCAAGTTTGACAAACATGTTTCTATTGCTAGACATGTGATTAGAACAACCACTATCGAGGTACCAAATATAGTCATCTACAACTTCAAAGTTGTTATGACTGAGCAACAAAACATTGTGGTTACCTTCTCCTTTAGTGTAGTGGGTTGACTACTGTGTTTTATTCTTCTTCTAGCAGTATTGCTCAGTGTGTCCATCCTTACCACATAAATCACAATGTCAGGGAGTCAAGCTCTGAGATCTGCTACCATCAGAACGTCGTCCCCCATGACCTCTACTATGGGCTCCTCCATGCCCAAATTTGCCACGACCTCTGAAGGAAGATGTAGAACCAAAGGAAGGAGCTTTGTTTTTGGATGTAGACACCTGATCACTAAAATGAAGCTTCTATTGAAATTTCTAATCAAGGACCTCAGCTCTATCATAAATTTTGTGCTCATAGGTACTCAAACTACCAAGCAACTCTGCTATGGTTAGATGAGAAAGATATTTCAATTCCTCAATAACTATGGTGATGGGGTTGAATCTTCTGGGTAGACTACGCAGGACCTTTTCCAAGATCCTGTTGTCGCCCAACTCCTCTCCATGAGAGTGTATAGCATTGACCAAGTCCTCAATATTTGCAAAGAAACCATCAATGGTCTCCTCCTTACACATGCGATGAGATTCAAAATCCCTACAACATTTGCAATTTAGCCACACAAAATTTGATCGATCCCTTGTAAGCAGCTTCAAGGGTATTCCAAGCTTCCTTAGAAACCTTGCACTCTATAATCTTGGGAAAGATAGCAACATCAATCCCACTCTAGATAGCAAAAAGAGCCTTACCATATTTTTTTTGGGTCTCTAGGAGCTTCTTATTCTCATCCACAGTCATACCAGCAAAGACAACTGCATCCGCTTTAGTATAGCCCTATGAAACCAAATTCCATAGGTCCTGAGATATCAAGGGTCCTCATACGAATACTCCAGTATTCATAATGATCTCCATTGGACATGGGTATTTGTAACTACAGAGAACTAGGTTTTGTATCCATTTAATCCGATAGATCAAGTGGCTCTGATACCAAATGAAATATTTTTTAGAAAATAAGGCACAACAAAATATTGATTGTAGAGAACCAAAAAATACAGAGTTACAAAGGGAGTCTTGTGCAACATGTATATATGATATCTCCTCTGAAAACAAAAACTATCGTATCTAAGCAAAAGATATTAGAAATAAATGCGCAAAAATGGTGCATAGAGATGGAGGCCATACTGATCCAAACCCAAAAAACATGATACGCCATGCCATACATGTCGTAGTTGACAAAAGATCTATCAACTTCGATCATCGCCATTAAAGCAGCTGTAGAGAAGATCTGGCGAAGAAACTATTTACATTACCATGTAGACTATATACATATTGTCAACATGCTCGAAGGAAATTAAAGAATGACACGGTGGCAAAACGTACACCCATGAGATCAAACAGACTTCAGCAACAGCCACCGGGTTCTTTCTGCGTGTGGTTGGTGCTGGAAGCAATATAGGGTCTCGTGTATCAAATACTTCCACATACTTGGAAGGAATGTTTCTCTGTGTCTGGCCGCCTATAAGGCAGATCCATTTGTCCAACACTGCCATGGCAGAGCCGACGGGAAAATCATTATAACTTGGGGAAGGACGCAGACACTTAGAGGTTCCCTCGTCCAGGGTGTATTTATAGAAAATCTGATTGCGGTCTCTTGTCATGAACGCTGCATAAACCTCCCAGCACAAGGGAACTATAGGACTTGAAAAATCTGGATCCGTTCTGGAGGGAGTAAAAGGTTCGACCGCTACGCATATAGAGGATCTAGGACTTGAACTTCCAGGATCTTTAGGAGACTCGGAGCGGCAAAGGCAAAGGCAATTCCCCATTATTGATGTTCTTGTTTTACTCGCGCCTGCAGCTTCTTGGAAAGAGGAAGAATCTCACAGCTACGATTGATAAGAATTTTGCATCTGCTCCGTTCAACAACGATGTACAATTCTATAAATGACGCCTTTTATATTGGATTCAAGATTTCGGCGTCTTGCGATTTTTTTATTTCTCAATAATCTTGAACCCTAAAAGAAATGAAGGGCGTTAAGGCAATGTCATTGTCTCTTTCTCGGCGTTTCTACCTAAATTGACCAGAGTAGGAAGACGACGTATTATTTTGAGGTCGACTGGTCATCGAACATAAAACTACAATAAAACGCATATTTACGTCTCGCCTTCAATTCGAAGTGCGTATATTCTCGTAATCTGCGTTAGACATGCATAAAACATTTACAAGCATTTTCTAGTGGTGTATAAGATAAGATAAATATAAACAAATGTCCATTATAATTGTTTGAATTAACTTTATAGTGTATGGATATCATAGTAAATTATTTATTATATTATTTTTTAGGTTATTTAGGAAAGTTGGTCATAATCACATTATTTTTAGTGACTAGCAATGACTGGCAAGATAAGTGCAGGGTTCAATTCATAGGGATTGTTTCCACCAAACCTATTCAGCTTCGTTATTGTTGAGTCAGAGTGAAGGGACCACCGATCGCTCGGAATTTGTATCATCATCATCGATGTGATCCGATTTATTATATTATCAATCAAACTTTATATGATTTTATATATTATTTTCAATTGCAATTGAGCTTTTTTAGACATATTTTTTAATGAGTTATTACAAATTTATTTATAACTAGATCCACAAGAGTTCATTCCACCTGCTTACATTATTTATTCTAGTATTCTATTGGCTAGCTTCAATTTTCATCTTAAAATATTGCAATTGCTCATCACATCAATTACTACAATGTTTCTTATGAAATTTACGGTTACATATTTAAAATTTAATATCTTATCAAACCATAATTATGATAAGACATCTTTTTTTATTCTTTTTTTATTTTTTATATGTAGTTTCTAATGATATCATTTTTATCAAAATAGTAAAATATTAAATTTTTTCCAAGATGGATTAAACTATATTTAGCTTTCCTTTTTATCAAAGATATTATTTCCTTTTATATCAATTATGTTCTTCATCTTGCTAGAACTCCTTTGTTTCCAAAATCAACTTCTTGACCAATTAACACCTAAAACTTAAATTTTTGCTAAGCTAAAGGTCAATAGTACCATTATCAATTTTTCTACTTTATTTTCTTTACTATAGATTTAGTGAAATCTAGGTTTTTTGGTATCAGAGTTAGCGGTGGATAGGAAAGGTGTTGATGATGATCCTGAAGAGTTTAGTAAAGTTTCCCTAGATAGCTTGGATGTTGGTGCAGTTGAAGGCATTGTCATTGATGAAATTTGTGGAAAGTGCTCAGAAGTAAATATTCCACTGGTTGTTGCTTCTATTTGTGATGTTGGTGTTGAATGTATGAATACCTTTTATTGTCTTCAAGTTTTAGATTGTGATATATCTACAACTAAGGATTTTGGAGCTTCCAAGCTAGTAGACATCTTTTCATTTGTTGTACTATCTTCTTTTGGATAATTTTAGATTTTTGATCCTATTGATTATGGCCCTAGGAAATATGTGGATCTTGCTCTAATTTAGAGTGAGGGACTTACTACTCCTAATCGAATCACTAGAAAAAAATGAAAGGTTGATATTTGTTCTGAGACCCAAAGGAGTCACCCATCGAAATATAAAATACAAAAGAAAGAAACAACCATGGAAGTGGCAAATGGATCTCAAATGAATTTTTTTGTTTTTGCTAGAATATAAGGGTGTTGAATATCCCTTCAAAAAAAATAGATATGGTAATGCTTTAGGAAACAAAAATGGATGTGCAAAATGGTCAAAGTGTAAAGAATTTTTTATGGAAAGAAATAAATTGCATGATCAGTCTATATAATGGATCTTATAGAGTGCTTATGTGATTATAGAATAAGAAGAATATTGAAGGTCAACTAATAGTAAATAATAGTAGTTTTATCTTTATGTTTTATCATAGTTTGAAGCATAACTAGAATTGGATTTTAACAAATGTGTATGGCCCAAACTCAGTGAGTGGAAGATAATATTTGTGGAAAGATATGCGTTATCTTAGGAAGGCATTCAAATATCTTCCTTGGGTGTTGGTAGGTGATTTCAATATGCTACTTTACTTGTCTGATAATAAGGAAGACTCTCCAATTCTATCAAAGGGAATGGAAGATTTTAGAAATTCCTTAAGTGATAATGAGTTAATGAATATCAATCTTAGGTGGTTTAATTATACCTGGAGTAATCGAATATTGGATGACCAATTGATTTAGATAAGTTTGGACTAATTTTTGGTTTCACAAGAAGTCCTAATACTATTTGGAGACACTACTCTTACGGTCCTCCCAAAGATTGAATCCAACCACAATCTTATTTTTTGGGATATAGAGAGTGGAAGATAACTACATACGAGCCTCTTTTGATTTGAGTTGATGTGGATGAAGCATGAAAATTTAAAATCTAGTATAGAAGAATGGTGGAAAAAGGTTTTTAGGGGCCCTAAAATAATTTAGATTGCTTGTAAATTGAGGTAGATTAAAGCCAATATTAAAGAATGTAATAGAAGAACCTTTGGGCATATATTTACCTAAAATAAGGATCTAAAGTTGAAGCTTGAATATATTGAAAAGGAAGTGAACCAAGTTGGTCTAGGTGATCATTAAAGAAGGACTAAATGCTAGATATTATTTTATTATTATAATCATATAACATGCAAGGAAGTGTTTTGGAAATAAAAATCAAGGCTGGTTTGACTTAAAGAAGGTGATAGAAACACTAGATTATTTCATGTGTCCATCCTAATACATAGAGGCAACAATAACATAAATATAAATGATTTGGTTAGAAATTATGACTTAGTGATAATGGAGCCAAAGGATGTTAGGGTAGAAGTTGTCAGTTATTTTTTAGACCTCTTGAGAGAATCTATAGTAATGAATGGTGAAGTTGAAAGCAAATTCCTTCCTAATATTCTAAAATTGATGACTAATCAGATGAATTCCTCTCTTATGGACCCCTTTATGAATGAGAGAATTAGAATGGCCACATTTAGTCTATGTGGGAAAAAGGTCCCATGGCTAGATGGTTTTCGAGTTATTTTCTTCCAAAAGTTCTAGAATATTGGAGGATCAAGTATTACTAAGGCTATCAAGGATATCTAGAGAACTCAATGCCTACCTAAGGATGTCAATTCCACTTTTTTAGCTCTAATCCAAAAAATGAAAGGAGCAAGACATCTTAAAAATTTTAGGCCTATCAATTTGTGCATTGCAATCTAAACAATTTTTGTCAAGATTATTGCGAACAGGTTATACAAGGTCCTACCTTTTATTGTTCTACACATTATATCATTGATGTTCATAACTAAAATAAAAATTATTAGAAGAAATATACCAATAACTACAAGATATTGTTAAAATAGTTTTTACATGATATTTATCATATGTGTTGGTTTGTATGAAACATAAGGAAATAGTTCCCCTCAATAAATATTTGATTGGCTACATTTTTTTTGCAATTGATTTTCATAAAATATTATGAGCAATCATGGTAGAACCCTGAAGGTTATAGCTAATATTTAATAAATAAATAAATAAAATAACATTAATTTAAAAGAATCACTTTTATTATAGAATCACTGTTGCATTGGTATGGGGGATCCCTCTAATGGATTTGAACAAATATTATATTATTTCATCATGGATGATTTTTTACACTTTATCGAAGCATACTATATACTTATTATAATATGGATATGAAATAAATATAAATGATTTAATTAATGATAATAGTCAGGATAAGGAATCCTAACATGCCACCCTCCTTAAAAGGAGGTTTATCCTCAAACCTCAAACTGACGAGTGTTATCCCTTGTTTTCCAAGAAGAATTCGCTCAAGTTTTTGCACTCTTTTAATGTCACTTTTTCGGAGGTAGGAATATCTTGATGGTCGAAGCATTAGTGGGGGAGTTGCTAGGAAGAATAGTAGAATCATCCTTAGGAGAATTTTTATGATGGTGAGCATCCACTTTAGCTGATTCTTCCTATGTAAAATGAACGGAAACTAAAGGTGCACTCACTCTTTTGCCTCCTTTATGAATTAGGTTGCCTATAATATGAGAAATCAATTTTGGTGATGAATTTATGTGTATTTCAGGTAGAGTGTATGTTTGAACTTCATTGGTCACTTTCCGTATCTCTACTTCATCCTTGATTGGTGCATTGATCACTTCTTGTACAATGACCTCATTATCTTCATGGCTATAATCAGGTGTTTCAAATATTTCTTGCTTATCTTTCTCATATTCACCCATTATGGATTGACATGGATCAACTTACTTTATTTTCTAGTGCTTGTACGTTTAAATGGCAATATTTTATTAAGTTTTGGGGTCGTGTAATCCTTCCTCGGTAAAAAATGTTTAGTAATTTGGTCCTTCCATTGGTGGAACTCCTGGTAGAATTTTTTGAGAGTAATGTCTTGTCATCTCCTACCATTGGCTATTTTAGGGTTATTTTACATGATTCACATATTATTTGGCAAGTGTAATTAGGTTTTGAGAAACAAATTGCAAAAATTATGTAAATTTTGTCTTTTTTTTTTCAAAAAGTTTACCAAAAATTTGGTTTAACTCTTTTTGGATCTCAACAGTTATTTTTTTGAATTTGAATTATGACAGTGGGTGGGAAGGTGACGTCAGTGATGCATATGGAAAGGTGAAATCAACGACATTTAGTATGAGGTAGCAGTCAGGTGAAGCATGAAGAAAAAACACGTGGGGGACAATGATAAGGGGGGAGTGTAGAGCATGAGGGAAAGTACGAGACACTAGGTATATGGGCAGTGACGATGGGAGCAGGTTAAAAAGGTAGTGAAGAGGTCAATAAAAATCAATATATGGGGGTGAAGAGCATAATCACAGTCAGTAGGTGGGGGTGAGGAGCACAAGGTATGAGGCGATAGGTGAGTTCAAGCATAGGCAAGAGTGGATTGGAGGGTGAGGATAACATGAAGTGAGGGAGGACTCAACAGTGGGAATAAATAATAGTGGAAGATGACATCAATGGTAAGAAGATATGTCAAGTAGGTGGTAGGTGGTAGGAGGTGGCTTAGGGGGACGTAAGCTTAGTCATGGGCAAGGGAGAGTATGACCACAAGTGGTTGACTCTTTACCTAATGCTTGCACAATATAGACTCAACAATGATGATTTCACCCACTATGTGGGATTATTATCCCTAATTTTAAATATTTCCTTGCCCTTTACAATATTTTGACATCATATTTTAGTTTTCGGTGATTAGAAAATGAATAAAACTTAGGTTAAGTTTTTTTATTTTTTATTTTTTTGGTCGTCGAATTTTGAATATTTCACCAATTTTTTCTCCATGATATTTTGATGTTGCCAAATTAAAATCGGTACTAGGAAATATTTTAAACCTTAGCTTGTTTTAATTTTTTTCTCGTCAAAATTCTAGGTATGTCATCGGTTTTCTAGATTTCATCAAAATTTTGATGTTTGTATAGCATATTTAATCATTTCTTCATGATTTTATTTTCCCTTTCTATCTAGGATTATTATGAAGTTCGGTTGAGGTTTGGAAGAATTAATTTAGCGATTTTGAAACTTGTTCTTTCGCACCTTCATAGTAGTTCACCGTTGGGCATCGAATATCACAGTATACTTCCAATCAAGAGTATTTGTGATGGAATTGAACACTACGTTTAATTATTTCTATGATGTCTTTTGGATGAACTATAATGTTCTAATTTGAGAGGCAGGTTGGAGAGAGACTTGATGATAAATTTATTACCATTGATCGCGAGAAGGTGATATGCAGAATGATGCAGTAAATGGTATCTTTAATCCTATCATGAACCAACTTTGATACCAAATGGTAGAACCCTGAAGTTTCTAGCTAATATTTAATAAATAAATAAATAAAATAACATTAATTTAAAAGAATCACTTTTATTATAGAATCAATGTTGCATTGGTATGGGGGATCCCTCCAATGGATTTGAACAAATATTATATTATTTCATCATGGATGATTGTTTACATTCTATCGAAGCATAATATATACCTATTCTAGGGTTGTAAGTGAAAGGACACAATGGTCCATATGAATATGAAATAAATATAAGTGATTTAATTAATGATAATAGTTAGGATAAGGAATCCTAACAAATCATAATGAAACAATAAAGGTTAAGATCATTTTCCCAATAATATTAGAGAATAATTTATAAAGTTGGGTTTGCTTGATAATCCCATCCATATAATGGATACTAAGCTTTTTGAAAAGTTTTATTCTTTCCTTCTCTAAATCTAATGTTATCACACTACCATTGGATGTAAACATAATATTATAATGCTTATTCTTTGAATATTTATTATTTTCTTCACATGAAGTCATGAATCCACAAGGATATGTCTCCTTGAATCAACATATTTTTTAACTTATACAATCTTGTTCTTAGGATTAACATCCACATGTATACTCATTGGCTCATTTTTTAAAAAAAATTGTGTTTTATGACATCTTATTAGTAGATAAATGGGTATAATTCAATTTATTTATGGGTCATCTCTCTAGTCATACACTAGGTACAAGTGTAATAAGTGGAATAAAGTACAATAAAAATTTAGGTTCCACCCCTCTAGTTATTTCCATATGATTTTATTTTAATCATTTGTTCTAAAGAAGTTGGACATGGACCTTGAACAACAAAAATAAGAACTTGAAATTGTATTAATATTAATTTATTATTATTGAACTTAAAAGACTTCTACAATTTATAATATATGTTTATATTTCTATAATTGATTTGTTATCAAGAATTTGTAAATCGATGAAAACTATGACCATGGCATACCTTTTTTTATATTTTACTTGAGTTTTAAAAAATATGAATGAATTGTTATCCTTTATAGTCTAATGCATCTTTATTGCTTTAAAAATAGAAAAAATATTGCATACATGTTATAATATAAGTTGAGTTGGTCTCATTTAAAATATATTTATCAAGAGATCAATAATAGTATTAAATGGATAGATCAAATGCCATGACATTAAATGGTTAAATATTTTGACTTTCAAGAAGGAGACCTAGGATTGAACTTTTCTAAGAGAGACAAGATAATTAATACCACTATATGGTTATGAGATAATACAAGTGGAGCCTATTCCAATTATCAAATGGATATAAATAGTTAAGATAACTATAGTAGAACTATGATAATATAGAGCATAGTAACTAAGCTAAACTAAATAAGGAAGAGAATATTATATCTTTAGAAAACATGTCATCATGGTGCTAGTGCATGTCATAGAGTTATGAATATGATATTATAATGTTTATTATATATTGTTATGAAAATAAGATAAGTATAAAATATAAAATTTATTAAAATAAAATATAAAATTTACATAAGTTAAATAACTTATTTATGTATGAAATGTTTAAAGTTTGACAAGTAAAGGTACATTTTGAAATTTCCTTGGCTCCAAATCCTAATATGCCATCTTGCTTGAGTTTCCACCACCTTATAATAGATTCTAAAAATACTCATATTCTAGTTTAAAATTATAAATAGAAAATTATGAGTACAGTAAATCAAAAGTTATAATTATTAAACTTTTGGCGTAAGTATTATTTTTTGTTAACATTATTTAACTAGGCAAAACACTAAAGAAATGTACCCTACCATGATATTATTACTAGAAAGTAAGGTATAATTAATAGTATTGATTAATTTGTATGATACTATTCAATTAAAGGATATTACTAGAGAAAAATATTTTAACAAGAAATTATTAATAACAAAAAAAATCTATTAGCCTCCAAGGACTAGTTGGATTTTTTATTGTCTACCTAGCCAGGTACTTGCAAAGAATAGACCTAGGTTCAAACCTTGGGTGCATACCTATTACAAAGGTAGTAGTATGTGCTTTAGACCAATTACAATGATACAAATGCTAAACGACCGGTGGTCCCCTTCACACCTAGTCATCAACAACGAGGTGGTA
Organism: Wollemia nobilis; assembly: GCA_028583015.1. Lineage (NCBI taxonomy): Eukaryota > Viridiplantae > Streptophyta > Pinopsida > Araucariales > Araucariaceae > Wollemia > Wollemia nobilis. Next base: position 8,796,782 of record JAQPPZ010016890.1, read on the forward strand.
AAGGCTTATTGGGAGCAGCCCGTATGGTTTGAATCCTGCTCTTGGTAATTATTAAAAATAGTATTGATTTAACCAACTCCCCTATGTATTTAAAAAAGAAATAAATCTATTATGTTAAGATACATTTATTATATTCTGAAACATGTTTGCGATAGTTTTAAAGAGATAACAAACAATAAAAGTAAATATATTTTAAAATGAAAATATATTTATATTTATATTTTTCAAGAGAAGAAAGACCTAAAAATTCAACTAAAAGCTATTGAATCTAAGCTAGAACTTTAAATTCAACCTCAAGAGATCAGATATAGAGAAAATGAGGTGCTAGCTGAATTTCATAACACTATTGCCAAGGAGGAAATTTTGTGGAAAAAAAATTCTAGGGTGTGTTGGGTGAAAGAGGGAGATAAAAATTCCAAGATTTTCACATCATGGCCTTGAAGCATAGAAGTGCCAAAAGTTTTAGATAAATTTAGAAAGTTGATGGATCTAGTGCTACTCACACTAAGGATATAAGAGATGAGGTTTGATTTTTTTCAAAAATTTCATTGGAGTGGAAGAGGTTTGTAATGAAGAAGCTCAAAATAAGATGCTTGGTAGTATTGCTAGCCTTTTCATGATTGATATGAACCAAATACTTGTCTCTCCCTTCAACGATAAGGAATTCAAAGCTACTATATTTGCAATGGAAGGAATAAAGGCTTTGGGTCCTAATGGTTTCCTCTCCTATTTTTATAGATGTATTGGCATATTATGAAGAAGGATATTGTTGATGCCTTTCGAGAGGTACAAACCACCAATCATATCTCATTCAAAGTGAATTCTACTTTTTTGACTATGACCCCCAATATTATTGGTGCAAAGGAATTTAGCACCTTTATACCCATCAACTTATGCAACATTGTTTATGAAATTTTGATAAATTCCCTTGTTAATATATTAAAACATTTTCTTCTAGCCTTGATTGATTCAACCCATAGTGGATTCATGCTAGGGAGACAAATCTCAGATAATATCATACTTGTCCATGAAATTCTTTGTTCAGCTAATAAAAGTGGCAAAGCTAGTCTCCTCAAATTAGACATGGAAAAGTATTATGATCGGGTTTTGTGGGTTTTTTTGTTAAATGTTTTGGGAAATTTTGATTTTTTCCAGAGTTGGATAAAACTTGTCCATGCTTGTATCTCTTCTACCAAGCTTTTGATCTTAATAAATGGGTACCTAGTAGGTTATTTTTCTAGTATGAGATTCATTCACCAAGGGAACCCTTTGTTCTTTTACCTATATATCTTAGTGGTAGAAGCCTTGGGTAGGGCTATCAAGTTAGAACCATTTGTGAAAGGTATTAATCCAACTTTGCTAATGGATTCTATTTCTCATCACCAATTTGTAGATGATGTTTTGCTCTCCCTCCTTGCTTCAATTCCCCAAGTAAATATGCTAAAAGGAATATTAGAGGTATTTGAAAATGCAACTGGGAAAAAGATAAATTATATAAAATAAAAAATTTATTTCTAAATATCCCCTTAGTAAGTTGTAGATACTAAAATCATGTCAATCCGATTAGACTTCCAAGACATGTTCTAATTGACACCCTATGGCCCCCTTTGGGAAGCCTTAGAGGTTAAATAGTGGTTCTAACCTCTTTTTGGAGGTTCTACCCCACTTTTGGGAAGTTTTGGTCCATGTAGGCATGGTCATCCCACCCAAGGATGACCATAGTTCATGGCCATCCCACCCAGCGATGGCCACCATTAGCCATCCCTAGGTGGGACGACCATGGCCTTGGACCCTCAAAAAGTCAAACGAGGGGCAAATAGCACCAAAAAACTGCCATTTATCCTTCCCATTCAAGTATGCAAGTATGAGGACATATAAATCTCATGCCAAGTTGCAAATTGGAGGCCCAAAAATGAGATTCCTTCCCCCTCCAACACATGGAAAGGTTTGGACAAATGACGATACTTGCTTTGCATGGCCTCACATGCCCATTTGACCATATGTCATCTTGGGCTATAAAATGGACCTTTTCCATCCAATTTTAGAAATAAGTCTTTGCAATACTTTTCCATGAAGTGCTATCAAGATTTATCCTTGATCTTCTGTGTGTTTTCCCTTAAGATCTCAATCGAGCAAAGGAGGTTTTCAAGTGATTTAAAAATGTGTAATATGTTTACAAAATTGACCCATTCAAGTTAATATGATCCTAAAATTTTATGGAAATACCCCTAGGAGTATTTTAGACCCAATACCAGAGGAATTGGTGTCAAAAACCACCATATTTAGTGGTCATCCCACTCCAAAATGACCTTCAAATTATGACAGTACTAAATGGTTCACCCAGGGATGGCTACAAATTGGAGCATTATTTATAATTATTTTTACATATATCAATTCTATATTAGATTATATACATTCTCTTAAAATTTAGTGTAATTTGGAGTTATTTTGTATCTATTATCATGCTTTTTGTGTTTTCTAGTCCAGAATGACACAACTTGGGATGGCCATAAATATGTGTGCAATTGCTTTTCTATTTTTTATTAGATCATTTCCAAAGCACATAATATGCATGATTCTAATTTTTGGTATTATTTGGATTAGTTTTGAATCATCTATTACATATTTCCTCTTTCAAGCTCATTGTTGCATGCACCTTCATGATTTCATATTAATCCACACATGCTATTAATAAATTTTAGTTTCTTGTGTGTATATCCAGGTATCATAGTGCATAAGTAAGGAGTATAAATTTAGAACATCGATAGAACTTCACAGCGACATCAAAAGCCCGATCTCTTCAATCGTGAGTGTAAGGAAGATACTCCAAGCACGTCTTGGATTTCTGAAAGGATTTGATCCTTTTATTATTGTAATGAAGTATATCAATTGAGAGCCCTCAAGAAGAAATTTTTTAATGCCATATTTTACAATTGCATTAATATAAATAGAACCACCCATTTCTCTCATCTATTTGTCATATTAAGCTTACTTTAATTTTGCTTTCATAGTGCTTAGATCAACATAGCAATAGATGTATCTCATTTACCTCTTCTAGGTGCACCAATTTTTATTCTCTATAGTGGTGTTCATGGTGGGACCCTTGTTTGATTTGATTTAGCTAAGTTTTGACCCTATTTTTTATTTTTAAATGTTGCAGGTTTTGGCCATTCTGGCCTAAAACGACCCTTTATTTCCTAATTGGAACATCTAGGGATAGCCACAACAACCATCCCAAGTAGGTACGACTCCCAAATTCATAGTCATTCCACCCTAGGATGGCCACAAAATAGAGGTTCTACAACAAAAAATTCCAAAAACAACAACTTCTTAGGCTTTCAAGGTAAGTAATTGTGCCTTTACATTACATTTTTGCTATTCAGAAAAACATAAATTTGGTTTTTCTTCCTCCCCTTGTTTTCTTGAAAGGTAGATTTCAATTTTATATAATATCAAAAACAACAAAAAAAAAACAAAAAATACAAAAAATAACTAAGTAGAAATGCATTTGAATGGTTTGTTTGCTTGCCACCTGGTGTAAACTCGGCTACAAGAGACCAACAAAATGGACTCCAATCACATAACACAAATGCAATAATGGAAGAAAACTATCAATTTATATTCTTCTCATTCTTGAATTCACACTCCTACAAAATATTACAATCCATCATATAGCAACCGAAAACCAAAGAAACCCTAAAGAAACCCTAAAAATGTCTTTTTTCTAAAAACTACTAAAAATAGAAATGAGTCGGATTGTGCCCAAATTTGGTGCACACATCCCTCTTACAATAATTAACCTTAATTTAAAATATTAGGTCTCAAATTATGGTACAAAAAAATATAATAAACTTCTAACAGCCAAAAAAACCCAAAAAACCTGAGAACCTATTCTAAAAGCTAATTTTGGGGCACTAGATGTTGGAGTTAGGTCCCGAAAATATGATTTTTGGAGGTTCAGGTGCATCAAATATGTGCCTAATGTAGAACACACACATGGAACCACCTGTTAAATTTCAAGGCAAACGGGTGTACGGTTCACAAGTTATGGCTCCGACAAGGTCCATCACAACCTACCTAACGATTAGGTTGCCATATAGGATATACATTTTGTAGGTTCCATTATTCATGTAATAATTTTGTAAGTGAAACATGCATTATGTATTTAGTGAAGGTTTATTGAGTGCTCTCTTTTTTTACTTTATTTAAGTATAAAAGGAACCACACACACCACATCTCATTTTAACATTCGTGAGTTGGACTTCATATCCAAGCACTAATAGAGACCAATGATAGTGGGTTTCATCTCCACCCATTGGCTCACATCCTACAAAAACTATTTTTGACCAAGGCCAACTCCAAGAACCATCATATCATGTGGGATAGAGCATGCATTTCTCTTCAAATAGGTATATCACTGACAATAGGTGAACTGAGTGAGGACTAATAGGACCTATGCTCCCTTACCGACTATGGGCTTCATCTCCATACTTTTGTGGGTTTACATGATTGGACTCTCATTATCAGTTATCGAGCTGCAAGTATACATGTGAAATCCTTTTAACATAAAAAATATCATCCAACAAGAGAAAAATACGTCACACAATATCTCCTTGCAAACAACAAATCAAAAGACACAAAATAGTTCACCGGATTGAACGCTTGTCCCTTTCCTGGTGCTTTCAACGACGTAAAAGGTTTAAAATGATTCTAGCATGGTTGTTATAGGGGCAGACTGCGTGAAGATCTGTGTAGCGGCTTCTAGGGAAGACAACGCAGAATACTGTGGCGGCCATAAAAGCTGGATAGCCTGCCCAGATTCGTGGCGGCTACCGATTCCACCATGTAAATTCAAAAAAAAAAACACACAAAATAGTTTTAGGGAACACACATAAATATTTAAAATATATAAACACCTATCTTATTGCGTGTTTCCATTCTTGTGTGTTGCATCACTAAAATTTGTAAAGGAGATAATCACCTAGGGTTTGGTAGGAAGTAGCTATGGTGTGCACCCACAACCAAGCCCATTCAAGGGTGGATGTTGTAAAGAGTAGAAAATGAGACACAAGTCATCTTCAATTTATCCCTAAGGATATGTTCATACCTCCTTGGTAGCCTCCTATTCATCCAAGTTCCAAAATAGCTAGTCAAAAACTTCACCTACAAGGGACCCCTACGTGGAACACGCCTACAAGTTTTGGTCCTAATCAAGAAACATACCTTCAATATTCAAACGTTTCATATGCCTTATTTTAAGAGTGGCAATTGCACATTGAGGTATTAACATATAGAGAAATACCATTCATTCGCATTCCCACTAGGGCTGCCATGCCCACATTGAGGTAAGATCAATAGAACACATATTGGGTAGGGCCAAATGATCAAACTTTGCACTTAAACCACCCTAATAGGTTATAGCAACCTAAGTACCAAGATGAGTATGATACTTATCAGACAGGGCAAGCAAAATCAACCCTTCCCTTCCTCATTAATGACGGAAGGCATGAGGAAATATTTGATCATCCTCAAGTCCATTATGCTATGTAAGAATGATGTTTCTCTACACCAAATGAGTACAAGGAATGCTTTTCTAGGACTAAACCTCGAGTGAACATGACTTCTCTCGATCAAGGGAAGCTCATAATAGATATTTTAGATCATATTGAATGAGATAGGCCTCAGGGTGATACTGCTAGGGCTCATAGGCCCCATATGATAGATCAAATAAACCAAGTAGTTGCGATATATGTTGAATGCCAAGCACAAATTAATCAGCTTTTGTGGGATAAAGAATTTTTGGACTACCAATATCGATTAGAAAAGAAAATAATTGAATAGTAAACCAATGAGTTGTTTCGAAAGACCTTGCATGAGAGGGTCCCTACCCCAAGTACCCATAGACAGGGGGTTCATCAAAGGTAACCTACTTTCAATCAAGATAGCCCTCCCAGGCCTAACCTAATGTTACCTCCTCAACCTCCTAGGCTGAATCGATACTTTTCGCTTAGAACAAATATAGATCACCTTCCACAAGTATTTAGCCCTCCTTGTAGGCCAACTTAAGAGACACTTTACGGGACCTACACTAAGCTTGTATCCGAAGAATATCTTAAAGTGCCTTGTGGAGGTAGGTTGGATGACATTCAACCACCATGCAATAAGCTTGATATTCATCATCCTCCCCTGCAGGGTTGAAACAAATAAGAGAAGATCAAATCCTCTAATGCATACAAAGCATTGCTAGAACACATGAAATCGATCGATAATAAGACCTCAATTTATGGGTCTAAAAATCCCACTTTGTGCTAGCTTCGTAGTCAATTGCTTCACCCGTTAGTACCTTCTTCTCCCTATATAGAGAAATTTAAAATGCCCAAGCTAGATAAATTTAAAAGAGAGGAAGATGTGCAAGAGCATGTCACCATATTTTTGAATCACTAATTCAGCATCCACAAAAATGATGCCTTACTTTTGAGGATATTTTTTCTTACCCTCTTTGGCCCTACCATAGAGTGGTACAATAAACTCATAAAGTACATCATCTACAACATCAAGCAATTCATAGATGCATTCTTGGAATGTTTCACCTTTAACACTAAGTGAAAGGTGATGCTAACTAACCTCACAGGGTTAAAACAATATGATGATGATTCAATCATAGACTATGGTAATAGGTGGTGAATGCTTTTGGTCAAGCTACCATACCTACTCCCCATGTCTGATGTGACTCACATGTTTACTAAGAATTGCATGAAGCCAATTTCTTTTTTTCTACAACTCCAATAGTACCCAACTCTTGAAGATGCTCTAGCATAGGCTAGAACAATCGAAGACATTAAAATTCAAGAGGAGAAAATTTTGAAACCCCACAAGAAGGAATGGACTAAGAACACTAAGAAAAATCTAGTGCAACCAAATTTGGTGATAGTCAACCAAGTTGCTAATAGTATTCCAGGGCCTATGCAACCAACACCATCTTAGAAGCCCAACTATGAGGCCACACCTAGAAACTACAACAACAAAAATTAAATAAATCAAGGAAAAAACTAACAACCTCATCCTAAATGATAATTTACACCTATTGATGAGTCCATGGACTCTTTATTTGAGCACCTCTATACAACTAAGGCAATTAATCTACTTGAAAGTCCACCTATAGATCCAAATGCACCAAAACCCCTAGGATATCATGAAGACCTATACTGCAAGTACCATAGGTAGAATGGGTATGACATGTATATGTACTACAAGATTAAACACCTAGTATAGGGACATGATCAATAGGAATGATCTTTAGGTCGATAACCTTATTGTGCCAAATAATCAACAAATGGGTGTTTTTAAATACCCATTGCCTATTCATGAGGAGCAGTTAAAGCCAACACCACAAGTGAATGACGTCCATCTGGAACCCCCTAAATAAGGGTTCATAATAATTGTCAGTAATGTGACAATAAATAAGCATTACTCGATTCAAGTCACACCACCGATGGCTTCAAGCGATATTCCTTCAATGTCATATCCTCCACCACCTCTAGTGCAAAACCTTTTACCTCAGTCGGTGGTCATAATAAATAGAAAGCTTACTCAGAGCTTGCAAATAGCATTAGATTTAATTTCCATCTATGAGCTTATTCAACGATCTCCACCTCATCAAAGAGCTCTCATGGAGATCCTTAAGTGGATTGAGCTAAAGTCCCAGGAGTCTAAATCCTTTTAACAATTTTGTGGGGTGTGTTAGATAATGCATAGAACTAGTAATCACCTTCCATGAGCATGAAATAATGCTAGTACCAAATGATATGGTGGATTATCGCCTACACATCATCGCATGTGTAAATGTAAAATCTTATAAGAGAATTTTGATTGATACTAGTTCCTCCAACAATTTCATCACCATGACTGCTCTTAAAATTCTAGTACTTCTAGCCTCCCATATTGTTTCATCCACATATACCCTCTGAGCATTTAATGATACTATTTTCTCAATGGTTGGCACCATAGTCTTAGCTATTCATGTGGGACAAAAGACCATACCAACATTATGTCACATATTGGAGGGTGAATGGAAAACCTTACAAGATAATTTTGATTGATACTAGTTCCTCCAACAATATCATCACCATGACTACTCTTAAAGTTCTAGGACTTCTAGCATCCCATATTGTTGCATCCACATATATCTTCTTATCATTTAATGATACTATTTTCTCAATGGTTGGCACCATAGTCTTAGCTATTCATGTGGGACAAAAGACTATACCAACATTGTGTCACATCATGGAGGGTGAAATGGCCTACAATATCTTGTTGGGTATACCCTGGATTAGAGACATGAAGTGTGTGCCATCCATAGCTCACCAATGTTTGAAGTACACTTACGAATAGCAAGTACATATTATCTCTGCAAACATTGATCCCTTCGAATACTACAACTTGGTGCAACAAATCCCCGAGTCGACCTTATCGTCAACCCATACGGACTTCCAACCAAAAACATACAACCAAGGTTTGACCTCTTCACTATCACCTTCCATTAATCCATCACCATATTTTTCCATACCATCCTCGTCATTGACACCTCTAAATACACCTTTGTCATCATCGAATCCCCTAGAGAGGAAAATGGAGAAAAGGTTTATTGATGAGATCCCTCCAACCATATCTACCATATCCATAGAAGATATTCCTAGTTTAGTAGTCGAGGATCCACATAATGAGGTAAATATTGAGTTAACTCAAGCCTCATTGTCATCTCATCCATATTTTTTGCCACAAATCACATTTGATATAGCTGACAGTGGCTTAGGAGAATACCTGGTAATGAATATTACAACAACTCCTGCCATTGATATAGTGCAAAACATGGGTCGACTTCATCTTCCCATAGGTACCATTGTACCTCTAGGCTTACCCTCAAATCAAATAAACTTAATTTATGGGGGTCTTCACTATGGCATAGAACCATATCAGTAGTAAGAAGAGGATGAAGAGCCCTTTTATGAGGACATTAATTACATGTCCAATCTTGACTTTGCCATGAGATATATCCATCTCTACAATTGGAATGGCTATGGTTTGGGGTTGTACAAATAAGGTACTCACATTCCTTACCATCCATAATATAAAATTACATATGATAAGTCTAGTTTAAGACACAACAAGCCTATACCTCTTTATATCCTCACATATAGTTTAGAGCACATGAATCTTAACTATAGGGATGAGTTTGTGTACGATCCCTACGCCAATCCTAATCATATCCATTCTTTGGAGGATTACTTCCCTACAACCATGATAGATTGGTTTCACGTGATATTATGAAGCAGGTGAAAGTTTACATATTCTTCCACATGATAGTGAGGAATAATATCAAGGTCCTCCATATGAATGGACATCTGATGATGAGTTAGATTACAAAGTAGTGCCTATTAACTCTTCTATTTTAGATGGATAATACGTGTAGATCATACCTTTGGATGATGAATATGAGTTCTATCTATGTCTATTCCCATTACCACATCCTATTTGGTGACAACTTCTACTCTTAGAAGAGCAAGGTCACCCCCCTCTGCACTGACCACATTCGGTCATTTTGCTTCCACTACAACCACCTCCATAAGTCTTGCGATGACTACTTGTCAATAGACCCCATAAACCACCTAGAGGAGATCATCCATCCATCAACATGATTTCCATAGATATTTTTTCACCCTTGCATGATACGAATAACCTGTTGAAGTCATTGCACCTCGATCTTGAGGTAATTGACTTTGATCGGGGAGATTCTTTATCATCTCCTTTCAAGTATTGGCCTTGCAATAAAATATTACAACCATTTCATTTTACTCCAAGGCATACTCAATATGTATTCCATCCTGAGGTTGAACATGAATTTTCAATCGATGACATAAACCCAGCTAATGATATTCATTTGATTCCTACTCCACACCACTTGTAATAGGGGTCTCATATGTCAATTGAGCTAACAATTGATAGTGATATTGGCTCAGATCCTGAAAATCTTCAATTCATCAAGTTAGGGGAATGCTTATCCCTCATTGAGCAAGCTAATTTCACAACCCTTCTCAAATAGAAGAAGGAAGCTTTTGTGTGGTCCTATAATGACATCCCAGGGTAGATCTAAATTTAGTCACACATAATTTTGTGATTGACCCAAATGCAAAACCAATTAAGAAAAAGCTACGCAAAATACATCCAATAATAGCCTTAATGGTGAAAAATGAGCTACAAAAGCTATTGGATTCCAAGTTCATTATATCAATGGATTATCCACCATGGTTTTACAATATGGTTCGTATCAAGAAACCTAACGGGAGGATTCATATTTGCACTAATTTTCAAGATATAAACAAAGCGATTTCTAAGGATGAGTTCCTATTGCCAAACATCGATGCCTTGGTAGATGCCATAACAAGCCACATGATGTTATACCTAATGGATGGTTTCTATGAATACAACCAAATTCATATTAATCTAGAAAACCAACTCAAAATGACATTCATAATGTATTGGGGGATATTTTGTTAGAAGGCATGCCTTTCGGTCTTAAAAATGTTGGCACTACTCACCAGTGAGCTATGAATTACATCTTATATGACTACATGCACAAAATTTTGGAATATTACATGAATGACTTATTGGCTAAATCTTTACTATGCCATGAGCACATCGATGTGTTGCGCAAAGTTCTCGATCACCTCATTGAACACAATGTTAGACTAAATTCCAAGAAATGCATCTTTGACATCACATCTAGAAAATTATTGGGATTCATAGTCTCTAAGTGAGGCATTGAAGTCAATCCAAACAAAGTCAAGGTAATCCTTGAGATGCCTCCCCCTACTACCATCAAGCAACTACGTAGTCTACAAGGTAAGGTCACATCCATCAAGAACTTCATAGCGCAATTATCGGATAAGTGTCGACCCATGAACAAATTATTACACAAGGGGGTCACATTCAATTGGGATGATGAGTGTCAAGCCACCTATTATGACTAGCGTACAACTCACCCCAAAACCTAGGGACCCACATTTAAATTTTTTTTATTTGGGATTTTGTTTTTATTTGAGTAATAATTTCCACAGAGCTCTTGCCATGAGTTTACACTTCAAGGTTCAGTTTTGGGAGGTGTTTCCTTGTTTTTTTCATCATGGTTGTCATTTAGGGGGTTTAGTATCTCCTTTTTAAATTTTTATGAGTTTTTTAGCAGGTTTGATAAGTTTGAATTCATTTTAGTTAATTTCAATGTTTTCAATTAAAGTAGTTAAAACATTTGATACTAATTAAAATAAGTCTCTTTTTGATAAGAATAAAAATAAAAATTAAAAAAACAAAAAAATTAAATGAAATATATATATAGACCTTATTCATTTTTATTGAATATAATTGTTGGTTACAATAAATAAATAAATAATATATATTGATATGTATAATAAAGTGAAATAAAGAAAAACATAAAAAAATAATAATAAATGGTGTGCCCATGCTATATGGATACATTAGGTTTTATTCATATATAGGGTGTGTAAGGCTTTATATTTATACAATCTAATGTATGTGTTATTCTTCCTTATGGTTGCAGGGCATTTGACACTTGACAACTGCAATACTTGTGGGGACAAAGATACCAGTGTAGACTCATGGATCAATGAGGAGGACCTCACTAAGAGTAATGCAACTTAGACTGATGGATAGCGCAGATGCATTGGTTAACCTACGACACATGCGACCATTGTTGACATGGTAGATCCGATGAGAGCGGACGGATGAGTTGGACCCTACTATTATCAATGAGTGGATATTGTGGATGATAAGTGATGCCTACATGGCAGACAAAATGGATTACATACCCATCGTACTTGGGTGCAGATGCGACAGTGTGGATGACTTCAACATGTTGGCTGATGAAATGATTTCAATTTATGGAATACGTGGATTGAGACTGATTTAACCAATGTGAGCAACTTAAGGTGGATAACATAGGCTGAGATTACATTGTAGAAGAAAATGATAGGTGGTGTTCGAGAGCAACCAGGATAACACGATGGATAGCGAGATTGATCAAGTGGTCTTAGAAAATGTGCACTCCGACATGGTATGGACGTGGTAATGAACGATATGGATGTTGATGTAACACGTGTTTATATAGTGTGATGTACGTATATGCATAGGCATATAAAGGAAGTAGTCCATCCAGAGGTCCATACAAAGTGGTGAATGCTCTTTGTCATCAGATATCGATGCATATGTGGTATTGGATACTGATGTAGATAGTGTATAAAAAGATAAAGGCTTCTCAGACAGATGGCTACATGGATGAATTTGCACTTATGGGATCCTCCATGATGGATTACACTAGGGATATCCTGATGATGACTAAATAGAGAGATATGAGGTTGAAGCCAAGGAGCCTCGCACAATGAAGCCAAGGAGAAAAGCCTTTGCATACAAAATGTGTTTACTGATGGTTGTAAAGCTAAACATCAAACCTGCATTGGACAATGATATGGTGGATTAGCTGAAATCGATTGACGTAGCTTGGACCCATAGTATAATAGCTATGCACAGAGTATTTGGATGCATAGATTTGAGAGAAAAATATGGCTGGAACATCATCATAGGTGGCTCATTATAAGACACCAACTTAGAAAGAGCATAAGGATAATATATATCCTAAGATAGAGTTGTCACCTCAAAGAATATTCATAGATGCACATGCTACTTGATAGGATAATAAGAGAGGACAACTAGTGCTTCATCATAGGGTCATTACATCATAACAATATCTCATGAGACATGTTGAATTTCATTGACGATTCTAATAGTCACACCATTTGAATGCTCTTGTAATATTTTAAGCCATTCCTTATGCTTGGGAGACAAGATAAAGATGGACATGACAGGTGGGTTTGACATGCTGTGTATGGGGAGTGAACAACCACATTGCAGTGCCTCTTGATGTAGAGAAAATATATGCAATGATGTGGTTACTATGGAAGTTGATGTATACGGTTTTAGCATGCAGTGTTTACCATAACCTCACTCCTTGAAGAGTATTATGGGTCTGCAAGATAATTTTCCCTTGATCAAAACATAGGTCTTCAACACGTGTGAATAGGTAAAGAGTGTGTGCGAGTAGCCAAGAAGTGTATTGTAACGACGAGCTTAAGTGGATATCGAAGTAGCTTATAAGCGATGCTGTTTGAATATGGGTGACAGGTCCATGTGTACATTATGGTGGACGAGACCCAAAACCACAATAAGTAGACATAAGATTCAGCAGATCAAAAAATAGTGTAGATATTTGAGGCCGATGTGACACTTCTCAATCTATGAGGGTCAAAAATTCATGAGCTTTGCGTAGATTATTCAGGTCGATTTCACTAGATATCACTGTCATCATGAGCCAAGGCATTATAGAACGTATACTTAAAAAGAGTATAGTCATCAGCGAAATGCAGGGTCGATGTCCAATTCCGAATGGGATTCGATCATTCGAAATTGAGTGTTATGTTAGGGAAGAGGACCTAGTGCATTTCTGATACCAATGCAGGCATAGTAGGGTAGTTGATGATAGTTGGTGGCTATTAGGATTGGAAAAGTCAAACCAGGAGTATCGGACAAGCCAAGTATACTATGTGGTCATCTTCATATTCGTGCATGTCTTTTAATCGTGCATTTAAGTGGAAAATAAAGGATATTTAAAATGCATGGATATTATAAAAAAAATAAAAAATCAAATGAGTTCAAAGAGTCATTACATAGAGCAAATGGTTTCATTGTAAACTATTAATATTCATTCAATTAGGGAAAACAAGAATTCGAAATGACATGCAACAAAACAAAAGAAAATAAAATGAACAAGGCATGGGAAATGAAACGAAATGGCGGTATTGAATAATTTAAAAACAACAAAAAATATGATTTGAGGGGTTGGATCCTCTTGGAGGCAAGATTCTGCTAGAAATATGATGTAAATAGAAACATTTTGGTTTGTTTTAAGGTAATTTTTTTTGTAGGATTTCTACACCTTGTGAGCAAAATAAGAGGAGAATCATTTCTAAATTTTTTGGGTTTAATGCTCATTTTTTTCTTTTCTTGGTTTTTATATTTATAGGTAATTTTTAATGCATTTCATGGTTGCATTGTTGAATATCTAGAAATAGAGAAGTCATTTTGTTTCTTAGAAGCTTGCACCTAACTTATTTCGGGATGTGCAAATGCAGTTATGGTTAGGTTGGATTATGTTTAGAAACTCTCATATCTTGGGTTTTGCATTATAGTGTAGCATGAAACTTCCATTAGTTTATTTTCTGGATTTTCTACATTTTATTTCCATTTCTAGATTTTATTTTATTTTTCTAACCCTTCATTTTGTATATTTTTTTAAAACTTCAAGGATTAAAAAAATAAAAAATATATATTAAAATGACAAAAATAAATACATAGGTGTGAATAATTATCTTCAAATTTTCATCCAAAAAAAATATGAACTCATTCCGAAGCCATTTCGATTTTATAAAAATTGTTGAAAATCATTGTTTTATGAGGTTTTTATAATTTCAGAAATTCACATTATTTCATGTTTTGGAGGTAAATCAGATTTTTAAACTTTGCATTTCCATTCATAAGCAATAGATGACCTTCCCTTTATGAAAATTTCAATTTCATCAAAGGGAGGTAATTTAAATGGCATTCCATAGGCCATATTTTTAAAGCAATAAATTCCTTTCTCTTTATGAAAATTCTGATTTCATCAAAGAGAGGTAATTTATCATTATATCAAAGGCTAGTGTTTTAAAGCATTAAATTATTTCTTCTTTATGAAAATTAATTTCATTAAAGAAGGATAATTTCTAATGACATTTTAAGGCCTTTACATTTCATGGTTATTCATGCATCTTTATTTCCTTTTATGTTATTCATCAAAGCAAACTAAAAAGAATTCATTCACAATCACTTGCTTTAAGTTTCATGAACAATCATTATCATAGCATAATAAAATAAACCAAATGGACCCCTTGTTAATAGTTACTTGCAATCACTAAGGTATTCTTAGCAGTTATTTGATATATCTTCACAGGATTATAAATACACATGTGAAATGCTTATATAGTGAAACCTTGGAGAAGTTGTTTTTGTTTTTAACTTCTTTGCAAGAGAGGGTTTTGTGATCAAAATCCTAAGGGTGAGTGTGGTTTTACAATTGGGAAAAATTACCACTCAACACCACCTTTGACAAAATCAAACAATATCTAGCTTTACCACCAGTATTAGCTCCTCCCCGACTAGGAGTGTTATCTATTTATACATCTCAACTGCTGAGCTTGCATTGGGCATCATGTTAGCCCAAAAGAATGAGTTGCACAAAGAACATGATACTTACTATAATAGTCATACCCTTGTCAGTTACGAAATCAAATACACATACATTGAGAAGCTATGCTTAGCAGTGGTTTTTACCACCAAAAATATACACAATTACATGCTCAATCATATCACATATATTGTATTCAAAGAAAATACATTGTGATATATTATGAGTCGTACTTACCATAACAGTCGCACGATGAAATGGATCATGTTTTTTATGGAATTTGACCATGAATAAATCATGCAAAAACTAATTAAAGGTCATGTCATTACCAATCAACTCATAGAGGCTCCTCTCTAAGATGATCAACCTCTTAACGTAGAGCTTCCTGATGATGAAGTATTCCAAGTATCAAAATCAATTGATCTTGAAGAGCCTAAATCATAGGCTATCATGACTCTACTTTTTGAAGGCTCTAAGTGCGAGCAATGGGGTGGCATGGGAATTATATTTTTCATGCCTCAAAGGGATACAATACCCCTATATTTCAAACTCAATTTCCCATGCACCAACAATAATTATGAGTATGAAGCTCTTATCTTAGGCCTTCAAATGACAATCACCATGAAAATAAATAGGCTCAAATTTTTTGGTGATTCCTTGCTCATAGTGGACCAAGACAAAGGAATACTCCAATGCAAATGTCAAATATTGGAAGCCTACAAAGCCCTTGTGGATAGAATTATAACAAAATTTGAATGGTACGACATCAAGGCACTCCCTTGATCATCTAACCTTTTTTGGATACAATGGCCTCCTTGGGGTATTTCATCCCATAGAATCCTGATGATGATATAATAACCATTCAAGTCAAAATGCTATCCCAATATACGATTGATTGTGAGAACATCCACTCCACACTAGAATTCCACATGATTCAAATTGAACCTTCTCATGAATGGTTTTCCCAAATTCACAACCACCTGGATAATACCATTTGGGGAACTTTATTCCCTCAAAATCCTTTTGATAGCAGCACAATGTTATACTTACAAGTTCTCTCCCAATCAGCATTCGCTAGGGATAAAATTTAAAAGGATCAAGCAATTTATGCAATTGATTTTTCTTCAAATAAATATTGGTCCACTAAGATAAAATATTACCTAAATCTTGGTAATATCCCTTCTGGACTATCACATATCACCAAATAAAATTTCAACCAAAAAGTGGTAAAGTATGTCTTACTTGGAGACATTTTTATCGTCAAAGCTACGAGGGTATCCTCCATTGCTTAGAGCATCAAGATTTAGTTTGGGTGATCGCCCAAGCACACAATAGTACATATGGTGGCCATTTTAGTGGCATGGCCATCATAAATCACAATTTTCTCATGGGCTATTATTTTCCAACTTTAGAGCGGTATTATTGTGCTTATGTTAAGAAGTACACAAAGTATCAACACCATGCTAATTTGACACACATACCTTCTTAGGCCTTACAAATGATTCAATTAGTTTGGCCATTTTCACAATGGGGTTTTGATTTAATTAGGAAAATCTCACCCTCTCCCTCAGACCATCACACATTCATAATTACGGCCATAGAGTATTTCACAAAATTGGTGGAGGTAAATTTCCCTTACCACTATCATTGGATCTTGCATTGCAGAGTTGATGTTACATAATATCATTTATCATTTTTGTATTCCATTGAAGATCATATCAAATAATGGGTCACCTTTTAAGAATAAATATGTGTGCACTTTAATAGCAAAATATAATATCTAGTACAACTTTTCTACACCCTATTATACACAAGCCAATGGGCAAGTTGAGACATCAAATAAAATAGTGATTTCCATTTTAAAGAAAACTGTTAAGAATAATCACAAATATTGGCATATGCAATTTCCCCTTACTCTATGGGCCTACCACACTAGTACTCGGACACCCATCAAGACAACTCTATTTTCACTAGTGTATGGTGTTGAGGTAGTCATGCCCTTAGAGCTAGAAATTCTATCATTGCATATATCCATGCAAGATTTCATCGATGATGACACCGCATGGCAATCCTACCTAGATCAACTAATATTGCTTGATTAATGACATGTTAATTCTTTTGAGCACCTACATGTTTATCAAGAGCGAATTAAGAGAGCTTCTAATATGAAATTCCATCCTAGAGACTTTCAGGTTGGTGGCCTTGTTCTAAAATAGAACCAACAAAATTCTAGCTTGCCTCCCCATCTACAGGATAAGTTTATGATAAACTAGTTAGGTCCATACATTATCACTAGTCATATTGGATTTGAAATTGGTCACCTAGCCTTCATTGAAGGATTTTAGGAACCTAAACCCTTGAATATCCTTCATTTGATGCTTTTTCATGCTTAAAGTGCCACATCCAAAAGCCCCAAAGGTATCCATAAACCCTTTGGTCACCCCAAAAAATCCCAAAGGTATCCATAAACCATTTGGTCACCCGAAAAACCCCAAAGGTATCCACAAATACCTTGGTCACCCAAAAAGCCCCAAAGATATCCATAAATCCTTTGGTCACCCAAAAAACCCCAAAGGTATCCACATACTCTTTGGTCACCCAAATGCCCCAATGGCATCCAATAAGCCCCTTTGTCAAATGTATATACATATATATAATAAAAATCCAAGAACATCATTAAAACAACAAAAATACAAAAATATTACATTGCATCACATTGCATACCATTGCATTATACAATCACTTGCATTAGGCATACCTACCATTGTATTTTGTATTTTAGAGTTGTTCATATATGTCTAGCACCATATCTATACACTAGACATCCTTTAGAGTCAAATTTTTCAAAAGTCTTCATTCACACCTGTCTACATTACAATTATCATTTCCATCCACATTTCCAACCTTTCATATTTGTGTTTGTTTCCCTTCACCTAGTCATTTGTTATAGGGTGTCGTTAGGGTTTTCGGTCACTCAACTGTCTCTAGTTTTATTTTTAAATTTTATAGAAAACTATCCTAATTTTTATAAGGTAGAGTCTTCATCTGATTATACCTTGTATACATCAAAATCCCAACACATTTTCACATTAAATCCAAGTTTTACACAATAAAATATGAAAGCTACACAATGGTATAGGTTACCTTAAGTAAAAAGTTTACCTCACTTGCCCCCTATGAGAATGGTTCAAAAATACTAATAATTGACAAAATGAAAAGCTCCTCCCTACCCAAATCCCAAAATAAATAGTGTCTTTTACCACTATCAAAAACAAAAGAAAACAAAAAAATAAACAGTTGTTATCACCACTCCAAAATCCCTTGCTCACCAAAAAAAAAAGATCAAATCCCTAGAACAATTCCCAAATAAACTAAAAGAAGGGAGTAATAAACTTGAATCCCTAGAATGCTCAATATTTGACAAACAATGATGTAATCCTTATTACAAGTTAGGTGGCATTAAGCTTTCATGACAATGGTGGTATCATTACACATGACGATATGTCTTTCCAATTAGCATCTTGATTTTGTATAGACCAATGTTTGCATGTGGATGAGCTATATTTTGGCAACCTGTCTACCTAGTAGTCTAATCCAACTACATACAAAACTGAGGATCATTATACTCATTGGATGATATTCAGTACAGATGGGTTGCATCAATCCTATTCTGCATGGTGTAACTTTATGTGTTATCATAATAATGAACTCACCTGCACACATAGGGATATTGAGTATCTTGGTCATCCTACCATATTCGTACCTTGTCAAAAAGTCTTGCATGGTTAGTATATAATTTTGTACCAGTTGACTAGAGTGTTTGAGTCTCATGAAAATCTCAAGGATATTCTATAACATCTTACTATTCATTCCATTCCATTCCATACCATGTTATCACACTTTTATTAGTTTTCATTTTCACAAATCCATCACATAGTCTCACGACAACATTATAAAATGAATCGATGAATTTTATACAGTCTATGGTGCTAACATAGTGTGTCAAATAGTATTCATATTTCATAATACAAATCAAAAAATTATCCATTTCATTATGCATACACACATATCCATATCATCAAAAACATCATATTACCATACATGCATCCATCAAAGCATCAATAAAGCAAACATAAGCATTGCATACATCCAATCAAGCAATAAGAAAACACATAATGATAATAATAATAACTCATATATATATATATATATATATATATATATATATATATATATATATATATATATATATGTATATGTATATGTATGGGGTAAAAAGATACATCATCATCCAAAACCCACTTGTAGGCTACAATAAAGTATGTTCTTAGACTTCACACTCCCAAAATCCAAAAATAAAAACCATAGTCTCAAAATCCATGGTCATGCAGGATCGACACCATGTATCTTACCCCAACCTCAGCCAAATCTTGTTGAGAGTTTCCATAAAAACTCTCCCTGGACCTATATGCCCTCCTCTTGAAGCTAGGAGGCCCCATACTCATAGATGACTAACTTGTACTGCTCCTCCTACTCTACTACAATCCACTAGTAGAAGAGTGAGTTGGTAAGTGTCCTCTAAGGCATGCTATCTCATCATCTAAATCTTGTGTGTATGTTTTATCCTCTCAGTGATGTTCTTGGTACTCACTCAATAAGGTCTAGAGTTGTGTCACCTCCTCCTAAATTTTAGATACCTTACCATTGTTGTATGTACCCTGGAGCAAACTCCCCACCATAACCTACAACCAAAGTATGGCTAGCTCTACCACCTATCCTACAATCATGACCCTCTACCCCTAAATCACTAGTTCCTACCGATCAATAAATACTTGTGCACTCTACACCTGTGCCTATAGGAGAACCCTCTACTTTGCATACTCCCTTTGCTCATACTTCCCTATGATATTCTCACCCTATAGCTCAGTGATGGTATCCCATGATGTAGATTGTGCCTGCACTCCTTGATCATCCACATCATACTCATAATAATCCACCTACTAGCCCTCTGCATCCATGTAGTCCATCCACTCATAATCCATCCAGCAACAAACATATTGCTCCTATGAGTTTACCTCCTTGTCAGGTCACTCCCCTAATACTAGCTCCTCCTCAACTATAGCTTCATTGGGACCCTCTCCATGTACCTAATCTACCCCTATAGCCATATCACCCCCTAGTGGTCCATCCCCATGCCACCAATGCATCACCCACAAAAATTTATACTCTACTATGGTCTCGACATCATCTCCCTCAATGGTAGCCTCCATGAGATCTACCTCCTCCCCAACTGCCTCCAATATAGGTAAACACAATGTCCTCTCATCGCCATGGTGTTGGTAGATAACTATCTCACTAGATAACCCCTGGCATAGCCCAAACTACCGTAGCACTCGAGCATATGGGAAGTACTCTCGCTCAGTCCCTTGTTGACCAACTAGCTATCCCCTTCATCATACCTACCAAAGTTGTACCTTAGCTTCGGACCATGCTAGACAGTCTCTGTATGCTCACCATATAACTACATTTAGCTTGATCCATACAAATAAATATGTATAATGCTCAATTGAACCTATGTCAAGATGGCTTTGAAACCTCTCTTGATCCCACTGTCATAGGATCCCATATCCTATCTCCCTATCAATGAGTTGTGCCTGCATCATTCAAGGTAGCTCTTGTGTTTGATCCAAAAAAATATGCTACCATCCCCACACCTGTTATAAGAAGCTGTAGCCCAATCCTTTCTATCCATAGTAATGGATCTCGTATAGCTCATCATAAAGTTGTACTAGTAGCATAGTACACCATGCCATCACTAAAAGCCTCTCTATGGTATACTCCACTAGTGAGAACACCAACTCTAGTAGATTCAATGGTAACCTAGCTCCTAATGAGTTTGACAGTAGCATGTTAGAAATAAGTGTCATCAACAGGGTATGTCTCATCTACAAGACCTTTGCATCATACCATAGATCCACTAAGATACCTCCACTAAAAATCTCACAGTGCCCCAAGCCAGTCATATTCAAAGTATCTCTCCAAAATCATATCTTTGATATCCTAATGAGTAGAAATAATTGGGTGCCTCTCTATCAAAATGTACAAAATTCGGTATATGTTCTCTAGGGTCATTGCCATCTCCCCAGTAGGCAAGTGGAAGGTGTTGGTGCAACGATCCCATAAATATATCAACACAGTCAGGTAGGCTCTACCCCCATCACTAGCTCTAGATATATCCCAATGATGTCAATCCATTCCCAACATTCCTCTATTAGTACACCACGAGTGGTCCTACAGAGAGTCATAAATTGATACCGACTCTTAATCACCTGGTAGGGGCAACCAAATTTAAAAATAAAACCAAAATAAATAAAAAAGAAGTAAAAATAAATCTAAAAAAACCTAAAAATGACCTTTTTTCTTGCAAAATCATGGCCTTTCCACTCAGGGACAGCCCTTAAATAGCTCAGGGCGGCCATCCCTCCCAAGGATGGCCCCTAAAATTGCCCAAAAATGACCTTCTCGACCACTAAAAACAAGCATAAAGTATCCCCAAAATGCAAAATAAGGTAACAAAAATGCACAAAAGTCAATAATAAAGCAAAAATTCCTACATACTATCACTATTAAGGTTTATTTACAAAAATTTAGTGTGTTTTGTAGGAAAATGTGATAATAATTACACTTCCAAATTCAATAAAGTATAGGAACAAATTTAGCCCTTACCTATCCCATGTCGATTTTATCGCTCATCGAGTCTGCAACCTAGCTCACAGTTACTATGAAATGGTTTTGACAGTGCTCCTATTTGAATAATCACTCTCCTATTCCTCACCTATCAAACTACCAAATTAGAAATGCACAAATGAGCCAATTTTTCAAATTTTGAGCTTAAATAGCCCTACAAAAGGTATGGCCATCCCAGGGTGGGATGGCCAACTAATATGGTGACCATACCACCCTAGGATGGCCACAAACTATGCAACCATACCATCCTAGGACAACCACCAAAAAACCACCTCAAAAACAACAAAAAAATACATCCAAAATGGCTTAAAAATAATAAAAAACAAGTCAAATCTGATAAAATTCACTCTAGATCAAGGTTGAACCAAAATTATTCATGGATGAAATGAAAAGTCTCTCCTTCAATCCCCAATAATACCACTATGGTCAGACCACCCCACGAGAACAAGGTATTCAATTCGTTTCTTCCATGAAATATCAACAAAATCATCAAAATCCTCACAAAATAGATAAATTTTACAATGGGTAAAGTTGAAGGAAATCCAACCAAGTCATATGGGTCAAGCAAATCATCACTTTTATCATTGGTTGTTCCCTCCTTGACTCATCATTTGATGGGGTAGTCATAATTAACAAATTTATAATAAAAATCAATAATCAAACACTCAATAATGCAAATTGCATTCGTCCAACAAATCATTGACAAAGATAATCATGCCCCTACTTGGGGTAGAAAAAAAACAAAAATTTCAATTAAAAAAATACTTTGCATTATAGAACCATGAAGGAGCACAGGCTCCACTACTTCATGATTGAAAAATATCCAAGATCAAGTAAGCCTTACATGAGAGGTTGTACTTGAATCAAGTTCCTTAGCTTGTCAAAAGCAAGGATTCAAGAACACATGCTCTTTCCATGATTGGGGCATCTAAATTTGGTTATGTTACTGAATAAACTTAATCATTTGATATTTTAATCATCTATTTTTTCTCTATGCTATGATACACACAACTCATCCCAAAAAAGGGTATATATAGACACTAAAATTGTGTCAATCTAGTTAGACTACCAAAACATGTTCTAATTGACACCCTAAGGCCCCCTTGGGCAACCCTCAAAAGTTAAATAGTGGTCATAACCACTTTTGGGAGGTTATACCCACTTTTGGGAAGTTTTGGACAATGTAGGCAAGCATGTCATACCTAGGGACAACCATAGTTCATGGCCATCCCACCTAAGGGATGACCACTAGTAGTCATTCCATCCAAGGATGATTACCAGTAGCCATCCCACCCAGATATGGCCATGGCCTTGGACCCTAAAAAATTCAAAGGAGGGATAAATGAAACCCAAAAACTACCATTTATCCCACCCATTCAAGTATTCTAGTATTAGGGCACATAACTCTCATTCTAAGTTGCAAATTGGAGGCCCAAAATGGATATTACTTCCCCCTCCAATGCATGGCAAGGTTTGGATAAATGGTAGCACTTGCATTGGATGGCCTCTTAAGCCCATTTGACCATATGTCCTCTTGGGCTATAAAGTGGATCCATTCCACCCAATTTCAGATAGGAATCTTTGCAATATTTCACCAAGAAGTGCTTCCAAGATTCATCCTTGATCTGCTATGAATTTTTCCTTGAGATCTCCATCGAGTGAAGGAAGTTTTCAAGTGATTTCAAAATGTGCAATATTTCTACAAAATTGACCCATTCGAGTGAATCATATCCTTAAATTTGATTATAATACCCCTAGTAGTAGTTTAGACCGAATCTTAGATGAATTGGTGGTAAAAACCACCATATTTTATGGTCGTCCCACCCTAGGATGGTCCCCAAATTATGATAGTTATAAATGTATTACCCAGGTATGGCCACAAATTGGAGCATGATTTATCTTTTTTTTGCATAGATCAATTCTATATTATATTATATACATTTTGTTAAAATTTGGTGCTATTTGGAGTTGTTTGTATCTATTATCATGCATTTTGTGTTTTGTAGTCCTAAATGGCACACCCCAGGATGGCCATAACTATGTGTGAAATTTCTTTAATATTTTTATTATATCATTTCTAGAGCACATAATATGCATGATCCTAATTTTTGGTAGCATTTGGATTAGTTTTTAATCATCTATTACATATTTCCTCTTTCAAGCTCATTGTTGCATGCACCTTCATGTTTTCATCTTAATCCGCACATGTTATTAATCAATTTTAGTTTCTTATGTGTAGATCCAAGTATCACAACACATATGGAAGGAGTAGCAAGTCAAAACATCAACATAATATCGTGATGGTATCAAAATCCCACTCTCTTCAATAGTGAGTGTGAGGAAGACACTACAAGCATACCTTGGATTTCTGAAAGGATTTGATCCTTTGAGTATTGTAATGAAGTGTATCAATTGAGAGCCCTCAAGGGGATATTTTTTAAACATATATTTGACAATTGTATTAATATAAAGATAACCACCCATTTCTTTCATCTATTTGTCATCCTATGCTTACTTTAATGTTGTTTTCATAGTGCTTAGATTAACATAGCAATAGATGCATCTCATTTACCTTTGCTAGGTGCATCATATTTTCCGCTCTACATGAGACAAAGGATAATTTATCACATATTGGGTTGTGAGGTGGCTGCTCTCCTATATCTTTACCTTGGAATACCTTTTTTAAAGGTAGAATAAATGATTCACTTTGGAAACTTATGGTGGAAATATTATAGAGGAAGCTGGTCAGGTGGAAAGGATCCTTCCTTAGTTAAGCTGGAAAATATACCCTAGTAAAGTTTACTCTTCAATGCATTCCAACATTCTTCTTATCTATATTTAGAATTCCTAACAAAATTTTATTGAAGATTGAACATATTCAAAAGTCATTTCTTTGGTTTGGGTCTAATGAGAGAAAAAAATTTCACTTAGTTGGTTGGGGGTAAGTCTAAAAACCTTAAAATGATGGTGATTTAGGTCTCCATAACATAAAATATATTAATAATACTATGTTTGCAAAA
The DNA here is from genome assembly GCA_028583015.1 of Wollemia nobilis. Taxonomy (NCBI): domain Eukaryota; kingdom Viridiplantae; phylum Streptophyta; class Pinopsida; order Araucariales; family Araucariaceae; genus Wollemia; species Wollemia nobilis. The sequence continues at coordinate 8,821,895 of JAQPPZ010016890.1, forward strand.
TAGAGATGGAATTTGGTAAATCAAACTAAAACAAGTTGGGTCAACATTATGTCCACCAAATACTTGAGATACAAGAAATTTTTTCTTGCTAATCCTTTGTCAACTTTTGTTTCATGTTTTTTGTTGAGTTTGCAAAAGTTTAGGATGCTAGTCTCCAAAGGTTGCAGGTGGGGGTTGGGTGATGGAACTACACCAAAAAAAGGGCTTTAACACTGGTGAAAATAAGGTGGTTTTTTATGGTAGTGAAAAACCACCTTAATAGATCCCAAGAGGGTAGTTATAAACCACCCTTTTAGGGCTAACATTGTGGTTTGTAACTATCACATTAGGGTGACCCTAAGAGGGAGGTTATATACTACCCTATTAGACCTAAGAGGGCAATTTTAAACCACCTTATTATGTCTAAGAGGACAATTTATGCAACCCTAATAGGGTAATTTATAACCACCCTCTTAGGGTCCCAATGAAAAAAATAAAATAAATACTGTGGGAAAAGCCCAAAGATTAGCATTTTGGCATTTTGAACATTTCAGTGGCACATGATAGAGGGACCGCAGGAATAGCAAAGCTAGGGCTTTGAGCATTTTACCAAGGTATGATAGAGGGACCATGATAATATTAGATCTAAGACTTTGAGCATTGCAGCAGCACATGACGGAGGGACTGCAAGAATAGTAGAGCTAGGGCTTTGAGCATTTTAGCAGCACGTGATGGAGGGACTACATGAATAGCAAAGATAGGACTTTGAGCGTTTTAGTAGTGTGTGACAAAGGTACCATGGGGAATAGCAGAGGTAGGGCTTTGATCATTTTAGCAGTGCATGAAAGAGGGATCACAAGAATAGCATAGCTAGGGCTTTGAACATTTCAATAGCACATGGTGGAGGGACTACAATAATAGTAGAGTTAGGGCTTTGAGCATTTTAGCAATGCACAATAGATGGCCTATGGAAATAGCATAGTTAGAGCTTTGAATATAAACTTGTATATTTTGGTATGCAAAATTTAAACTTGAATATAAGAGTTGACCTTATACCATTTGATCTAAAAAAAACAATGTTGTGACAAGTAGATATTTGAATATATCTTTTAATTACTATGTATATGTATTTGGGTGTTCTCTCTATTTTCATTTAGAGCTTCATTGGGTCTTCTCTCAATTTTTAGTTTTATTAATACCAATATGAAAACCCTAATTAGAGGCTAGATTTCATATTTGGGTGTTCTTTCTATTTTCATTTAGAGCTTTGTTTGGTCTTCCTTCAGTTTTTAGTTTTATTAATACTAATAAGAAAACCCTAATGAGAGGCTATATTTTAGTGGTAATTCAAACCTGAGAATTTACCAACATTGAAGAAAGGAATTTACCTTTATAGACATAGTACCAACCATGAGTGGTTATTCTATATTTTTATTTCCCATATTTGAATTGATATTTGCTATCTTTTAATTGGGCATATCTCCTGTAAAGTTAGCTAGGGCACTTATTGATATAATAGACTCCTTGTGAAATACAAGTTTTAGTTTTCTTGTATATATTTTTCAAATTCTATACCTCTTTGGTTTCTATTCTAAGAATTGTGGTAAATTGAACCTTACCAATATGTCTAAGCTTTAATCTCATATTATAATGTAAGAACTTAAAATTACACTCTTTCAAAAGAATATACAAGGCCTTGAAGACACATGTATAGATGTCTACTGGGATTGGGTTGGCCTATGGAAGGAAACCAATATGGTTTCCTGTAATATGTGGTGAAGAAAAGTACTTTATTTTGGATTCAATATTGTATCTCTTTCTTTTAAAAAATATGGATTCTTTAAATTAATAGGGATTCATTTTTATCTAATAAAACATGTGAGAACATCAATAATGGTTTTTGGAAAGTGATAGAATCGAATTGAACGAAATTTTTTACTACAAAAAGAAAAAAAGAAACACTGGCAAAAGATCATCCTCTTTTCAAATTATATACCAAATTTTATATTTCACCTTGCCATGATTCGATATGGCTTATAATTAAAAGCACTATAATACAAAATACTTCTTGCTTTTCTTGAACTTAACAGTTGAAAGACTCATTATATTAATAATTAAGTAAATATGACCTTTATAAGAGTAATACACTCTAAATTAACATAAAATATTTTAATATGAAGTCACACAACTTGGAGCTTGTAAAGGTATTTTTGAAACATTACTTTTCAAAGATCACATTACTAATTGTAGGATAAATAATGCGCCCTTTGTGAAAAATTAAAATGTTGAAAAATGGTATGTTTTTTTTGGAGGGTGTGGTAAAACTAAAGGCTTACTGAAGGAACTAAATTTTGGAATTCAGGTTCTCCTCTTTGGACCTCTAGCCAGAGAAACAATGCTATTACGAAGCATATTTACCATTAAACACACTAATATCTGATAGGTAGTACAAAATGTAAACTAGGCCACATACAAGAGGACTTGGTATTAGGTGGTCATATCTGGATACTTTCACATTTTTTTTCTATTACGCTTTTGTTGTAACTAATAAATATCCTTCTCTACATAGAGTTTTCTAAATTGAAAACATAATAGAAATTAACAATGCAAACAATATATTGTTGTAATTGACATAACATTATTCTATAGAAGCATTGTTTGCATCAATCTACATAAGTAGGTGGATATTAGGTATGGATTAATTAGCTAATTCAAATCACTAAAAATGCATGTCATATCTAAATAAGTAGCTCCTACTTGCTACATGTTTTCAATGGGAAAAATTTTGGCAACTTCTTAGGTGATTTTGCTTTCATGGAAATATGCTTTTGGTATGAGTTCATTTTGCACATGGATATTTGATATATAAGACATTAAAAGGCCATGCAATCTAGAATTTTTTGTATTTTGATTTTTTTTATACTTTGTTAAATAATATTGGGGAGATGGATGTTCTTGTCATTTGGTGGACCTGTTTACTATTTGTACACTTTTCCTCCATTAATATCACAATATATTTTACATTTGTGGAAAACAAAATTCCAAGGATAATAAATCTAGAAAGATATCAGATTAGATTTTATTGATGAAATTTTTTAATTAATAATTTAGGAGATATGTATAAAGGTCACTGCCCTTTTAATATATCAAAATAGAATTATTGCATTGATTACATGATTGAAAGAGGTGGAATACAGGTCAATGTGTAGCTTTAGTACACATATTTCATCTACTAAATATTTTAATATATACAAGGGTGCCAAAGAACTAGGATGAATGTTAATCATGAGCATAATATTTGTATATTTTAGACATATTCAAATAGTATATTAAATCCTCAAACTTCCCATTGCATGTTGATGTGTCAATTGAAATTATGGGTTAGGAGAGCTAGGCACAATCACATTCTCTATCTAAAATTTTGCACCATATAGTGCTAATCTAGAATATGCTATTGGAATTATTGTTTGCCAAACATCAAACTATACCTCATATATATATATATATATATATATATATATATATATATATATATATATATATATATATATATATATATATATAGATAATTGATTAGGAGGAGCTATCACTCAGTGCAATGTCTAAAATGAATACTAATAATAATGATAATAATACAAAGTTAATGAGCAAGATCTACTTGAAACTTATGGGAAAATTGGCATTGACAGAGGGAATGGGTATAATTTAATTCTTTTTATTTCTTTTTTCATAATTTATATTCATGAATGTAATGAATTTCACAACCAAACCATATATGTTAGGTCATTTTTCTTTCAATTCGATCACATAGAAGAGACTTACCCAAAAAATGGAAAAATAAGAAACCTATTAGCTGAATTGGGTCTAAGGATTTAGTGTATGAATGCCATTTTATTCAACCTCCATTTGTCAGTGGAGTGCATTTGTAAAGTGCTCTTTCCCTTATGATATCACCTAAAGTTTAGCTAGGGCACTTATTAACATAACAAAATTAACAACCTCTAAATTTTGCTTGTCAATATTTCCCTTAGGGGTACTCTTTCTTGCATTTGGTATTTAGCATTAGCATAGTAACATGTACACCACTTTCAACACAATTATACCATTTTATTTAATATTACAATTACATGTGTTTTAAGATTCATTAGTATTATACAAACCTGAAGAGTTGTGCTTTGAAACTAGTTGTCTTGATCTAAGAGAAGGGGTATGTATACATAGGCCTAAACATGATATAAGCTATCAGGTAGATATCATAGAGAGTGACAAACATTTAGATGTTATCAAACACTTAAAACATTGGAATTGTGCTACAATGCTACATCGGTATATTTGCATGATTTATTCGAACATTAGAAATGTAGTGTAGGTCCAACTTAAAATATTTTCACTAAAGCATTGCCCACGTTCAAAAATATTGAGAAGGCACAAAAAGCCAAGAGACTTGTCAACACTTAAAATATTGGTTCTGATGCGTAACTTTACTAGATTTTTTACTATTAAAAGTGTGCTAAAAAAATGTTGTTCTCCTTATTTATCAACTTGATTGCCATGAATTCCATCAAAATAATCAGAGTGAATAAAGGATAACCAACAATTGCACTTATTGTTGGGTATAAAATGTTGCAAAATGATTTATTCTATTGTTTTTCTTGTCAGTAATAAGTGATATTTACCTACATTTCAACAGGGGATCATTTTTATTTATACTTTTTCTATTTTCAATACAATTGGTATAATTTTTCGAATCTTTTATATTGTTGTTTTTGTTATTCAACTATTTTATTACATTGTTTGAAAAAAATGATGCCATATATACTGATATTTGAGCATGTTTGTTTGTTGTTTCATTTCTTTCAATCCTTAATTGGCTAGGAAGCCCATGTATTTTTTAAAATTTCTAACAGCTACTTTATCTATATTATAAACAGTCAAATATAAACCCATTATTTCCATACAAATACAATCAATTTCTTTTAAGATAAAAATTTCTATTACATGCATTAGTATATCATTTTTCTTAATTTTTTGACATAAGTTTATAGATTGGAGGTTGAGGTATAATATACAAGTTGTATGCTTAGGTAAGGATCCGTAGTCTTTGGATTTACCTTTTATAGACAATAGTGCCAACCATGAGTGGTTATTCTATTAGAATGATCTCAAATTGATATTTCCTATCTTTTAATTTATATTTTGTATCTTTGAATTGGGTATCTCTCCAATAATATGATTATTTCCTATATTTGAATTAGCAACAACCTCTAAATTCTTCTTGTCAATATTTCCCTCAGGGGTACCCTCTCCTACATTTGCTATTTAGCATTAGCAGAGTAACATGTACACCACATTCAACATAATTATACCATTTTATTTAATCTTAAAGTTAGATGTGTTTTCAGACTCATTTGCAATACATAAACTTGAAGACTCATCAGCTTTGTTGTATTTTTTTCTTTCAATATTATTAGATGTAGCTAGAGTGACTTTATTTGTTCCTATAGCTCTATAAAGGTTATAAATAATATGAGGTGGAATTCCTAGCATAGGAGTTTAGATAGTAATATATGAAATCCAATCGACTCCTCAATGTGGAAAACTATAGATGTTAAGTGGAAAGGTTTCACCAAAAATCCACATAATGTATGACTTGCAATGGCAACCGATGAGTTCAACCCTTTTGTTGACTTTATTACTGATTACATTTTCTAGCCTATTGTGTTAGTCACTTACAACCTCCCACCATGGATGTGGATGAATAGGATACATTCAATGCTCACCTTGTTAATACCTGGCCCCAAGCAACCAAGCAATGATATTGATGTTTATCTACAATCATTGGTTGATGGGTTGCATGAAATATAGAATAAAGGAGCAGAAATATATGATGCATTTTTAATAATAGGTCCAATATGAGATAAATAATGATGTGGACCATCCATGAGTTTCCTGCTTATGGAAATCTATCAATATGTATGACAAATGGAAATATATCATGTCTAATATACGAGAGGACACCTGTGCAAAATATCTTAAATGCAGTAGAAATATCCCTTACATAGGCCATAAGATATGCTTCCTCTAGATCATCCATTTCATTTCCATAGGGCATCTTTCAATGCACACAGGAGATCAATAAATCACCCAAATATTTAAAAAGGATGAAAAAACTAAAAATAGTACATAGAATTCCACAAAATTTTGGAAAGAGCAACTCAAATAAAAGGAAATGCAACATGGATGAGGATTAAATTTTTGTTCCTATAGCAATATGGAATAAGAAATCTATATTCTTCAATATAACATATTAGGAGGTACAACATGTAACTTTCTTTCTGTATTTGTTGTTATGTCTCTCAATGTTGAGTAATTTCTATTTGATGGTGTTATCTATGAACAACATCTTCTAGTTCAGCACAACTTGGATGTGATGCATGTGGAGAAAAATGTCGATGAAAGCCTATTCGGAATACTACTAGGTATTGATGAAAAATCAAAGGATGGAAAAAACTCCCATAGGTATTTTAAAAATATGGGTATCATGAACACATTGTGGCCATTAATGAATGGAAACAAGACATATCTTCCACCAACACCCTAAAATCTATCAAAGGTTGAGAAAGAAAGGTTCTATCATACACTATACAATATTAAATTACCAGATGGATATAGTTCAATTATTAGAAAATGTGTCTCTATGAAATAAATTAATATATAGGGCCTAAAATCACACGACTAGCATGTTCTCATGCAATAGTTTCTTTCGGTAGTGCTACAACATTTTCTTGTAAGCTAGTGTGATAAACCATTTATCAATTGTGTATGTTCTACAAGGATATATGTGCTAAGGTGGTGAATCCTATAAAAATAGATAAATTATTATTAGAGGTCATGGAAATGTTATGTTTGCTTGAAAATTACTTCCCCCATTCATTTTTTTAATATCATGGTGCACCTAATTGTTCACTTGGTTTAGGAGGTATGTATATGTTGATATGTACAATATTGATGGATGTACCCTTTCGAGAGGTTTGTATGCACTCATCAATTTTATAAACCACCATTTTTTAAAATTTTTGTAGTGTCTCATTTAATAAAAATTATTTGTTTCCTTTCTTGAGATTATAAATATTTTTAAAGACTACGTAAAATATGAGCTATACCCAAAGGTTGTATTGCCAAAAATTATCTTGTCGAGGAATCTGTTTCATTCTATATGAACTACATGATAGATACAGAAGCAATTAGCGTTCACCTTGGTTGCAATGAGGTATGGAGTGATGAGGATGAAGAAACTATAATTTATGGGAGGCATTTATCGAGTGGCAAAGACTTTTATTTGGATAAAAATTATTATGAGAAAGCCCATTGATGCATTGTCTTTAACATGGATGAAGTTCAGCCTTGGGTAAAGTAAGTAGATGTTTATTTTTTTTGTTATATGTGGTAAAATATTAATTATATCCAACTAAGCTTGACAAAATTTGGGTCAAATTAGGAAGCACCTTAAGAGTATCAAGGAATGCAACTCTCTTGCAGTGAGAGATGAAGGGGTGTTGTAAAAAATCCATAATCAGACATTCATCACTTAGCTATGATATCAGGTTATTATCTACTCTCTTGAATATGTTCTTAAATATTTACATTGATTATCATGTATGAAAAATCATGTAATTTTCTACAATCATATTTAAAATATTCTTCTTTATTTAAATTTTATGGAGATAAAATTCAACATAATGACGATAACTCCAGTATAATAAAATGGTTGGCATGTGGTTCAAGGAAAGTAGAAACCCAACATTTAGGCTATTTGATCAATGGTTATAGATTTTATATCAAATACAAAGAGGACCAAATAACAACTCAAAATAGTAGTGTGTGTGTGTCTATGCTACTACATTGTGCATAGCAAGTGTAAAAGACACAAACTCGGTTCTTCAAATAGTTACATATTATGGTGTTATTAGGGAAATAATCTTTTTGGATTACTATAAGTTTTGATACCACCTATTCAAATGTGATTGGGTGAATGTTCTTGATATGAGGAATAGATGAATAAAGGATAAAATAAGATTCACATTGTTCAATAGATTACTTGGCCAAGATAGACTAAAATATGATCCATTTATCCTAGCATCACAATCCAGACAAGTCTTATATGTAAATAATCCACTTGATACTAGCTGGTATGTGGTTCTCACATCGACTCCAAGAGGGGTCAAAGACATTGAAATATACGAAGCATAATATGTTAGTGTCTCTGGAGCAATAGATTTCTTTGGACCTAAAATTGCACAAGATGAAAATGCAAATGATGACAACATTCAATATGCTCATGGAGAATGTGAGGGTACATGGTTGGAAGACTAATTACTATACTTCAAAAGTAGTTATAATTAATGGGAATAATTAACAAGTGTTATTAGATAATTTTTGATAGCAGCCAAGCTAGGAGTGATATGGGTAGGTTTCCTGAGTATGAGGTTGGCTAGTCATATACAAGAAGGTAATATGATAAAAAAAAAAAAAATACAAGTGCTGCTATGGCATAGGATTAAGAGTCTAATAATGCATGCATGTTGTAATGTGTTCAAATAAAGGTTTATTATGTTGAGTGAGTGTTAGTTATAAAATTGATATTTCATGTTTTATTCTTAGTTATAGTCCTTAGTAGTAGTACTTGATTTGCATAGATGGATATTTATGCATCTAACGAAAGTCTCAGGATACCCTCTTGCCTCATATTTGATGGTTGGGGTGGGTAGATATGTTTAGACATCTGCTCATTATATGGAGGGCTCAAGTTGTCCATTCACATATATCTATAAATAAAAATTGTACTTGAAATAAGAATTTTCATTTACATATATAATTATAACTAATATTGCATTTGAAATAAGAACTTTTTATTCATTTAGCATTCTTACAACCATGTTTTCTTTTACTCCACTTGGCATAAACACATTCTTCTTTATGTCCTAAGTATCCATTTTTTATCTTCATCTATTGTTGCTTTACCTTGATGGGATCCCCCTTATATGGATGTTTGTATTTGTACATGATTTACCAAAAATAGGGTTTGCCCATCATGATTATATTTACAATGGTTTACTATTTTATCTCTTAGTTACTTCTTGATCTCCTTGGATTATTTTTGCCATAGTACTTAAATATTCTAATCATATGTGGTCTTTGAATTTCATTTACCTCATTTCGTCACTCTTGAACATAATATAATTTCTTTATTTTTTTCTTTTGTACATGTAAGAGGTGCAATAGATCATTGTTATTCATAAATAATAACTTGGTTTTCATCCAACAATCTAAGAGAAAATATTTCATATATTATTCAAAATAAACTGTGTAATGCTAAGCTTCAAGATCCAATTTGTCAATATTTTGATGGCAACCTTGGTAGTTGTAGCATTCTATTTATTGTATTTTGACTATGGACTCTAAAATCTATGCTACATTTTCTCTTCCAATGGTTTACCCACTAAAATCTATCCTATTTATTATGTATTTTGGATTCGCACATTGTGGTCATATTTACAATGGTTTACTATTTTATCTCTAAGTTACTTCTTGAGCTCCTTGTGTGGTTATATTTACAATGGTTTACTATTTTATCTCTGAGTTACTTTTTACCCTAGTACTTAAATATTTGAATTGAATGTGGTCTTTAAATTTCATTTACCTCCTTTGGTCACTCATGGACATAATATAATTTATTTATTTCTTGTTTTTGTACATGTAATAGGTGTAATAGATCATTTTTGTTCGTAAATAATAACTTGGTTTTCATCTAGTAATATAAGATAAAATATTCCATATATTATTCAAAATAGATTGTGTGTAATGCCAAGCTTCAAGATCCAATTTTTCAATATTTTGATGTCATCCTTGGTAGCTGTAGCATTCTATTTATTTTATTTTGACTGTGGATTCTAAAATATATGTAGAGAACTAGTGTGCTTGATACTCTAAATAAAATACAAAGAGTAAATTTAACTTATATCTGCTTCAGAGTTCAAGTATGTAGCCCCTTTGAAGGACTCATCTTCTGTTATAATGAGATCAATATTGGTATTGCTTTTCTATCCCATGGTGGAATGCAAACATTTTGAATTCATTTTCTTGCTTTTACTTTCATATTGTCCTTTTTCATGAGTAGCTATTGGCTGCATTACAAAGATATTATAGACATGGTTGGAAATAGCTTTTCAAGCACAACCTTGTCTAGCAACAGTTGAACTTCTTGAATTTACATGCATGGCTCTATGATGTCTGAGAATATCTGATAGAGAATGTTGATCCTCAGATCATATAGTAATAATACATTGAACAAGGGGAAATATTCTATTCTTAATGGTGTCTTAGCTCTGGACTGTTTCAAAACTAGGATGGAATTCCTATTTGATCTTCTTGAAACACCCTGATTTCTTTTTTCAGTAGGCTAGATCTGAACTTTTATGACTTGCTCTAGATGGTATGTTGAACTTGAGGTCTATTTTTCATGATGTGGAAGCCAAACTACATTTTTCTCTTTAATGCAACTCAAATAAATATGCTTAAATTTATTTTGTTTGTAATTCTATTGACCAGATGTGGAACTTAACTATAGATTGGTGTTCTCTTGTATGGATGTTTTCTTTCATTGATTTCAAGGTTTCTTCCTATGCATTTTCACAAGTTTTATAACATATTTTGACTTGATTGGAGTATGGTTACAATTTTACATGATTTCTTGTTGCACATATGGAGCTTAAGCCTTACCTTCAAATCACTTCTTGAAAAAAGCATGTCCTTGTTGGACAAGTTTCTTTGGAAGAATTCCTAGCTCTTGTCATTAAGGGGTGGCATTCCTAGAAGAGTCCTTCTTATGGGAATTTTCAATGTGCTCAATAGGCTCTTCCTTAGTGATCCATTTCATATTTATCAAAGGCACAATATACAATATAGTTACATGAAGGATATTCATTTGCATATGGTGTACTATAGCCTTTCCTTTAGGTTGGCCTTCAAGTCTATTATGCTTTTTTGAATCCAAATGAGAGTGTCACACTAAAATGCATGATATTTGACTTAAATTCTTAATCCTTAGTGTTTCTAATAGTATTCAAGTTATATATTCAATTTTACATGCATGTATGCATAATCAATGACCACTATGTTTGTAATATTTGGTAATATGCTTGCTTTGGTTTGAAATATCGCTAGCACTAGTCCCTTTGCTTAATTCATACAATTTCATGCTAATAGTTTCCTTGCAGAACATAACATTTGATCAATTAACTCTTAAGGTCCACAAGCATTACACATATCAGACCACCTTGTACTCCTTGGATCCACTATATGTGGGAGTAGACACTTGTGTTGTGTTATCTACCTATAAGGTATACATATCCAACCCCCCTTTAGACTTGAACATTGGACCTCTTATCTGGAGTACCAAGTCTACAAATTAGTTGATATTCAAAGAGACTTTATTGAGTTGGTTTTTGTTGGGTTTTTCTATTGGGTGGAAGGTTGATCTTAGCATGCAATAGTCTGAGGAGATTGATTTTAGTATTATTTAGGATCATCATCCCAGTTGTAGTATTCTTTTACTCCATTGAATTTAAAAGGCTTTTGATTTTGGGTGCAAGATTTTTTTTAAAATGATCACTATGCTAGTTTTGATTTAGGTGCTCCTTTGATTGATTGCTATTTTGTTTCAACTGAGGTAAACCACTTTTGAGTGCTAAGTTGTTTTAGCTGAGGCATCCTTTACATTGTTTTTAGGTGAGACCCTAAGAGGTCAATTTATAATCGCTCTCTTAGACCCTAAGATGACAGTTTATAACCATCATCTTAGGTTGACCTAATACAATGGTTTATAATTGCCCTCTTAGGGTCTAAAAGGGTAGTTATAAACCACCCTCATTAGGCCTAAGAGATCACAACCCTAAGAGGGTGGTTTTTAACTACCCTCTTAGTCCTAAGAGGGTGGTTTCTACCTGCCCTCTTAGTCCTAAGAGGGTAGTTATAAATGCTCTTGTAGCCCTAAAATACCCTCCTATATCCTAAGAGGTTAGCTTTTTAAGGTGGTTTTTAGTCATCATCATATGATGTAGATTTTTTACGATGCCCTCATAGATGATGACTGAATAATCGCTTTTAAAGGCCTTTAAGGATGGTTAAAAGCATTGTTAAAGCCCTTATTTTGTGTGTGTGGACTCAAGATTATTTTTTGGAAATATATTTGGATAATGGACCAGTCTCTTGTGCATATTCTAAATCTAGTATGTTTTGAGCCTAGGACTAAACTAGTATTTGGGTGTAAGGTGGTTGAATTTATCTAGGTGGTCAATGGGCTGAAGGTTTGGAAATTATTAGACCAATATATTCTCAACAATGCTAAACTTGAAGCTTAGATTCTAATTGCTAATAATTTGAAGTTTTAGGTCATTAAACAAAGAAATAAAAAGGATGATATCTCTTATGCAAGGGAACATAATGGATCCTTTTCAATAAAATCCATGTACAATCTATTCGATATCAAGACTCCTTTGTGGGTCCCGCCTTTCAAATTTTAACCTAAGGATCTAACACCAAAGGTGAATATATTTTTTTGGTTAGTAACTCAAAATAATATTCTTACCATTGAAAACATAATAAAAAGAGGTTAGTCGATGCCAAACAAATGCTACCTCTATGGTACTAATGAGGAATAAGCAAGTCATCTATTTTTTCAATGCTCGTTCTATGTGGAAGTTCTTAATTTTTTTTTGAATTTTTTGGGACTAAGTTGGGTGGTGTCGAGCTCACTTTTTTATGTTTATGCTCAATGGCCATCTCCTTTTTACTCTCCAAGGCTAAAATATTTTTAGAACTTTTGTTTATTGCATCTTTTTTGGTTGGTGTGGAAGGAGAAAAATGGTAGAATTTTTAAAAACTTCCAAATATATTATACCTTCATTTATGCTAGAGCCTTGGCTTCCACGCTAGAGAATGTATCGTCTCTGGCTTTGTAGAAGGGCAAATTTGAGGAGGTTGAGCTCGAAAGAAAAATTGAATTTCAATAGAGTAATGGGGTTGCTAGTCTTCCTAGTCCTAATCCCCAGGCTCTTATGATGTGGGAACCTCCTTCTCCAAGATGGGTTAAACTAAAATTTGATGAAGCTTCAAAGGGTAATCCTAGAATGTTGGTGTTGGTGTTGGTGAGTTTCTTAAGGATGACAAAGGTTTGTTTTGTTGGTATATTTAAAATTCTTAGATATCCAAACTTGCCATGTTGTGGAGGCTATAGATATTTACCAACATATCTTACTTATGGAGAATATGGGGTACCAAAAAGTTTGCATTGAAGGAGACTCACTTAATATTATAAACTTGGTCAAAAGTGATTTAGTCCCTGGTTGGAACATTGAGACTATGATTATGGAATCTAGGTGGATTCTTCAGGCTAGACAGGATAGGGAGATAAAGAATATCTTCAAATAAGGAAACTACCATGCTAAGTTTATGATAAACTTGGGTATAAGTCTCAATGGTCTATCTATTTGGAGAGAGAATTTTCTCGAAGGTCTTCTTCAATTAGATTTAGCGATGCATGCTTATTGATGCTTTGTAAGCTTTTAATATTTATGAAGAAAGGTTTTGTGTGCAGCTAGGTGGGATGTTGGTTGGATAGGGGCTCACCCGTAATGTTCTATTTTTTATATCAAGTTATAGCTGGTTCACTTGGTGATGGGTGGCTAGTTGTAGTGCTTTATAATTGTTCTTGTCTCAGTATTACTGGTCTTAGGCCAAGTTTTGCAAGGCTTCTCCTATTGTAAAAGTTTCGAAGACCCTTTCAAAATCACTTCTATATCTAATAAAATAATATCTTTATATTTTAATTAGTTTTGGCTAATAAAATATAGATTATATATGTACTAATAGAATGTTTCAATTATGTTTTATTACTTGTTAGTGATTATTCATCTTAAAATTAAAAAAAAAAAAATTAACAATAATTTCATTATTGTACATTAGCTTTTAACGATGATTTTTAATAAAATTAAAAACGTTATAATTAAATTTAAATTTAAATATATTTAAACAAATGAGTATCTATCTATCTATCTATATTTAAACAAATGAGTATCTATCTATCTATCTATCTATCTATCTATCTATCTATGACATTAAATAAACATCAAACATAATGCAAGTCTACTGACATATTCCATGATTGGAATTCCCTTCATGTTAATACCTATCTATTTTTGACATTAAATTAACATCAAACATAATGCAATAAGAAAACAAATTATTGCTTTAAATTATACATTATTTTAAAACTAATATTTATAACAACAATATCTATCAACATGTAATGATGGCTATATGAATTTAATATTATAACGATAATCAATCAATCTTTATATCTATCTATTTATAATTATATAAATATAGGTTAGAAAATTAAATTAGTTGAAAATAAACAATTATACAATATTTTTATTCAATTTTAAAAAAATACGGAACAAATATATGTAAAATTGTTAATAATTAAAAATGTAAAGACCTTAACCAATATTATATATATGTCAGACTTATAATCTATATACGAGTTATATTCAAATCACCAGGCGTACTCTTAATATTAAAATATTCTACAAGTACTCTAAATATGCTTAGTTTAAAATCACATTCCAATCCACCATACATCATTCATTCGACTTTGATGTATAATCAGAATCAGAATCTGCCTTATTCATTCCATCCTGATTTATGATTCACTTGAAATAGTTACATCATTCGATATTCACTATGCGTCCTTTGATAACCCATAGCCGTCCATCCAATTCAAGAAAATCAAACATTACAGGTATAGTTGCTAGTCTGAAAAAGCTCTGCAAAATCTAAGTATTCTACCACAAATATGCCTAGTTTACAATCACATTCAAATCCACCATACATCATTCATTCGAGTTTTATGTATAATCATAATCAAAATCTACCTTATTCATTCCATCCTGATTTATCATTCACTTTAAAGAGTTACACCATTCGATATTCACTATGCGTCCTTTGATAACCCATAGCCGTCCATCCAATTCAAGAAAATCAAACATTACAGATATAGTTGCTAGTCTAAAAAAGCTCTGCAAAATCTATCACAGTTCATCTTTGTTCTTTATGGGTATCCCGCCTGAATAGGCCTGTAAAAAAAAAAAAAAAACAAACAAACAAGATATTATTGCTGAACAACATTCCATAGCGTAAACTGGATCTAATTGCTTGTCTAAAAACAAGAAGAAAAGGAAGGCCACAGCCACACCTCATTCAGCACAAAAAAAACTTAAATAACAAATCTACAGATATATCCCATATATGAAAAAAATAAAAATAAAAACTAAATTTAAGAGAACCGATCCATATATAAAAATCCACGAAACATACCATGCTAAAGTCCAACTGTTGTCAAGGTCAGTAGGATAACGAAGAATCTTCTCAACGTCCACCAGCACGGATGTGTCATCCTTCCCCACGATTCTCATCATCCAGAACGTCAATATCTGCTGTTGCTTTTGCTCCTCCTCCTCCTCCTGCATTTGACATATCACCAGCTTTCCATTGACGGACATGATATGAAACTCTTCTGCGTTGATGTCATTAAATCTTTCCTCAACTCCTTTTAATGGAAGCCAAACAAGCTCATGTGGGTCATAAGCCCCAATGCTCAGTGACTGACTCACATCTGGGTTCTCCTTGTAACGGGTCACAACCATCTCACGGCCATCAATGGTGATGGCGGCTGCAGTACCGTATTCGGACCAGCGACTGCTCAACTCGTCTTCTAATCTTGCCCAACCGCCTGACCATGACCCAGACGACTCATCAAAGTGTAAAGATCCAGCATCAAATTCCAAGGCCCAAGATCGCATCCAGATCTTATTTCCCATTCGTACAACAGCTTTGTGATCCATCTCAACATCCACAGACGAAAGAAAAAGCGGAGACTGAATAGCAGTCCATCTCCGTGACGGTAGGTCGTATAACTCAGCCCAAGGTGAATCCTCTCGGCGACATCCTCCAAAGACGAAGATCTTTCCAGGTGTAGCAACAGCCACCGGATTGTTTCTGCGTGCCAGCGTTTTTGGTGCTGGAAGCAATATAGGGTCTCGTGTATCAAACCATTCCACATGCTTGGAAGGAATGTTTCCCTGTGTCTGGCCACCTATAAGGCAGACCCATTTGTCCAACACTGCCATGGCAGAGCCCGCGGGAAAATCATTATAATTTGGTGAAGGACGCAGACACGTAGAGGTTCCCTCCTCCAAGTTGTATTTATAGAAAATCCGATTGCGGTCTCTTGTCATGAACGCTGCATAAACCTCCCAGCACAAGGGAACCATAGGACTTGAAAAATCTGGATCCGTTCTGGAGGGAGTAAAAGGTTCTACGCATATAGAGAAACTAGGACTTGAACTTCCTGGATCTTGAGGAGACTCGGAGCCGCAAAGCCAAAGGCAATTCCCCATTATTGATGTTCTTGTAAGCTGAGCTTCTTTCTCTCTCTCTTTCCTTTGCTTCACTCGCACCTGCAGCTTCTTGGAAAGAGCAAGATTCTTACGATTGGTAAGAATGTTGCATCTGCCCCGCCCAACAACGATGCGTCATTCTAAATGACGCCTTTTATATTGGATTCAAGATTTCGGCGTCTTGCAATTTTTTTATTTCTCAATATTCTTGAACCCTAAAAGAAATGGAGGACGTTAAAGGCGATGTGATTGTCTCTTTCTCTGCGTTTCTACCTAAAGTGGAAAGATATCTTATCAAACCATAATTATGATAAGACATATTTTTTAATATTTAAAATTTTTAATATGTAGTTTTGATTGATATCATTTTTATTAAATAGTAAAACATTAAATCTCTTCCAAAATCAAATAAATTATATTTAGATTTCCTTTTTATCAAATATATTATTTTTTTTTTCTATAAACTATGTTTTTCATCTTACTAGAACTCCTACTCCTATGTTTCCAAAAAATTCTTGACCAATCAACATCTAAAACTTAAATTTTCTTAAGCTAAAGGTCAACAATATCATTGTCAAAATTTCTACTTTGTTTCCTTTTCTATAGATTTAGTGAAATCTAGGTAATTTGGGTGTTGATGGTGATATTGAGGAGTTTAGTAAAGTTCCCCTAGATAGCTTGGATGCTAGTGCAGTTGAAGGCCTTGTTATAGATGAAATTTGTGGAAAGTGCTCAGAAGTAAATATTCCACTAGTTGTTGCTTCTATTTGTGATGTTGGTGTTGAATGTATGAATACCTTTTATTGTCTTCAAGTTTTAGATTATGATAAATCTATGACTAAGGATTTGAACCTTCCAAGCTAGCAGACATCTTTTCATTTGTTGTACTATCTTTTTTGGATAAATTTATATTTTTTGATCATATTGATTATGGCCCTAGGAAAGACATGGATCTTGTTCTAATTTAGAGTGAGGGACTTAGTACTCCTAATCGAATCACTAGAAAAAATGAATGGTTGATGTTGGTTTTGAGATCCAAAGTGGTCACCCGTTGAAATCTAAAATATAGAAGAAAAAAACAACCATGGAAGTGGCAAATGGATCTTAAAGAGATTTGGACTTTGGAGGGAAAATCCCTCCATTTAAAAAAAAAAAAATTCTAGAATATCAGGGGGTTGAATTCTCCTTCAAAACAATTAGATATGGTAATGCTTTAGGAAACAAAAATGGATGTGCAAAGTGTAAGGTGATTTTTATGGAAAGAAATAAATTGTATGATTAGCCCATCCAGTGGAGCCTCTAGAGTGCTTATGTTTTTATGGAATAAGGAGAAGATTGATGGTCAACTTATAGTAAATAATAGTAGTTTTATCTTTATGATTTATCATATTATGAAACATAACTAGAATTAGATTTTGACAAATGCATATACCCAAAACTCAGTGAGTGGAAGATAATATTTGTAAAAATATCTGAGTTGTCTTAGGGAAGCATTCAAAGATCTTCCTTGGGTGTTGGTAGGTGACTTCAATATGCTACTTTACTTGTCTTGTAAGAAGGGATACTCTTTACTTCTATCAAAGAGAATGAAAGATTTTAGAAATTTAGTAAGTGCTAATGAATTAATGAATATCAATATTAGGTGGTTTAATTATACCTAAAGTAATCGAATATTGGATGACCAATTGATTTAGATAAAGTTGTACTAACTTTTAGTTTCACGAGAAGGCCTAATAGTATTTGGAGATTAAACTCTTACGGTCCTCCTAAATATTGGATCCAACCACAATCTTATTTTTAGGAGATAGAGAGTGGAAAAAAACTACATAAGATCCCCTTTCGATTTGAGTTGATGTGAATGAAGCATGAAATATTAAAACCTCATATAGAAGAATGGTGGAAAAAGGTTTTTAGAGGACCTAAAATAATTCAAATTTCTTATAAATTGAGGTGGATTAAAGCCAATATTAAAGAATTGAATAGAAGAGTCTTTGGGCACCTATTTACCCAATGATCAATGAAAAAGCTAAGGGTGGTTTTTGTCACGATTTTGTGACCTGTTGTGCCATCGTGGCCATTTGAGGTAAGCTATCACAATATCGCGACATGTTGCACCGTCGCGGTCGCTGGAGGAAAGTTGTGATATCGCAACATTTTGCGCCATCGCGGTTGCTGGAGGAAAATTATCGTGATTTCACAACATGTTGTGTCGTCGCGACTGCTACAGAAAAGTTATCATGATATCGTGACTTGTTGCGTCGTCGCGGCCGCTGTGGGAAAGTTGTTGTGATATCGCAACATGTTGCGCTGTCATGACCGCTGCAGGAAAGTTGTCACGATATCGCGACATGTTGCGCCGTCATGGCCGTCGAGGGAAAGTTGTCGCGATATCGTGACATGTTGCGCCGTCCTTATTTGATGATAACCAACCTTGATGAATTTCTCTTGAAATCGATACGTGCCTAAGAATGTAAATTCCATTTTTTAGCTCTAATCCAAAAAATAAAAGGAGCAAGACATCTTAAAATTTTTAGTCCTATCAATTTGTGCAACACAATCTATATAATTGTGGTCAAGATTATTATCAACAGGTTAAATAGGGTTCTACCTTTTATTGTTCTACACATTATATCATTTATGTTCATAAATAAAATAAACATTATTAGAAGCAATATACCAATAACTACAAGGTATTGTTAAAATAGTTTTTACATGATATTTATCATATGTGTTGGTTTGTATGAAACATATGGAAATAGTTCCCCTTATTCTTTTATATTCCTAAATAAATATTTGATTGACTATATTTTTTTTGTAAATTGATTTTCATAAAATATTATTAGCAATCATAATGAAACAAGTTTAAGATCATTTTCCTGATAAGATTAGAGGAGAATTTATAAATTTGGATTTGCTTGATAATCTCATCCATATAATGGATATCAAGATTTTTTAAAAGAGTTATTATTTCCTTCTCTAAATCTAATGTTATCACACTACCATTGGATGTAAACATAATTTTATATTTCTTATTATTTGAATATTTATTATTTTCTTCATATGGAGTCATGATTTCACAAGGATGTCTCCTTGAATCAACATAGTTTTTAACTTATACAATATTTTTATTAGGATTAACATTCACATGTATACCCATTGATTCATTTTTAAAAATAATTATGTTCTATGACATTTTATTAGAAGATAAATAGGTATAATTTGGTTTATTTATGGGTCATATCTCTAGTCATAGACTAGGTACAAGTGTAATAAATGGAATAAAGTACAATAAAAAATTAGGTTCAGCTCCTCTAGTTCTTTACATATCATTTATGTCTTTCATTTAATCATTTGTTCTAATGAAGTTGGACATGGAATTTGAACAACAAAAATAAAAACTTGAAATTATATTGATATTAATTTATTATTATTGAACCTCTAAGACTTCTATAATTTATAATATATGTTTATATTTCTATAATTTATTTGTCATCAAGAGTTTGTAAATCAATGACAAATATGACCATGGCATACCTTTGTATATATTTTACTTGAATTTTTAAAAATATGTATGAATTGATAACCTTTATAGTCTAATGCATCTTTATTGCTTAAAAAATAGAAAAAAAACTCACATACATGTTATAATATAAGTTCATTTGGTCTCATTTAAAATATATTGATCAAGAGATCAATAATAATATTAAATGGATAGATCAAATGTGATGACATTAAATGGTTAGATCAAATGTGATGACATTAAATGTGATGACATTAAACTTTTCCAAGAGAGACAAGAATAATTAACAAAATATTTGATGTAATACCACTATATGCTTATGATATAATACAAGTGGAGACTATTTCAATCATTAAATGGATCTAGATAGTTAATATAACTATAGTAGAACTATGACAATATAGATCATAGTAACTAAGATAAACTAAATAAGGAAGAGAATACTATATATTTAGAAAAAATGTCATCATGGTGCTAGTGCCTGTAATAGAGATATGAATATGATATTATAGTGTTTATTATATATTGTTATGAAAATAAAATAAGTATAAAATATAAAATTTATCATACAATAAAAAAATATAAAATTTACATAAGTTAAATAACTTATTTATGTATGAAATGTTTAATGTTTGATAAGTAAAGGTACATTTGGAAGGTTTTTGATTTTATCTTTTTTGTAGACTTTATGTCCTATAAGAATTTTCGTTTGTATTATAAAATAAATAAATTCTAGGCCTTGGGAAGGGTCTCTTAGAACCAAACATTCTTTAAGGAAAATTATTGAGGGTGGTAAATTTCCTTGGCTCCAAATCCTAATATGCCATCTTGCTTGAGTTTGCACCACCATCTAATAGATTCTAAAACTACTCATATTCTAGTATAAAATTATAAATAGAAAATTATAAATATAGTACATCAAAATTTATAATTATTAAACTTTTGGTGTAACTATTACTTTTTGTCAACATTATTTAACTAGTCAAAACACTAAAGAAATATACCCTACCATGATATTATTACTAGAAAGTAAGGTATAATTAATAGTATTGATTACTTTGTATGATACTATTAAATTAAAGGATATTATTAGAGAAAAATAATATAACGAGAAATTATTAATAACAAAACAAATCTATTAGCCCCCAAGGGTTAGGTGGATTTGTTATTGTCTATATAGCCAAGTAGTTACCAAGAAGAGACCTAGGTTCAAACCTTAGGAGCATACCTATTGCAAAGGTATTATTGTGCACTTCAGACCGATGACAATGATACAAATCCTACCCTCACACCAAGTCATCAACAACGAGGTGATATAGGCTTATTGGGAGCAACCCATATGGTTTGAACCCTACACTTGGCAATTACTAAAAATAGTTTGGATGTAACCAATTCCTCTATCTATTAAAAAGAAATAAATCTATTGTGTTAAGATACATTTGTTATATTCCTAAACATGTTTGTGATAGTTTTAAAGAGATAAAAAACAATAAAAGTAAATATATTTTAAAATAAAAATACATTTATATTTATATTTTACAAGAGAAGAAAAACCTAAAAAGTTAACTAAAAGCTATTGAATCAAATATAGAACTTGAAAATCAATCTCAAGAGATCAAATATAGAGAAAAGGGGGTGCTAGCCAAATTTCATAACACTATTGCTAAGGAGGAAATTTTGTCAAAACAGAAGTCTAGGGCGTGTTGGGTAAAATAAGGAGATAAAAATTCCAATTTTTTCACATCATGGCCTTGAAACATAGAAGTTCCAAAAGGTTTAGAGAAATTAAAAAAGTTTATGGATCTAGTGCTACTCACATTAAGGGTATAAGAGCTGAGATTTGGATTTTTCAAAAACAGCATTTGATTGGAAGAGGTTTGTAATGAGGAAGCACAAAATTTGATGCTTGGTAGTATTCCTAGCCTTTTCATTTTTGATATGAACCAAACTCTTGTCTCTCCCTTCAGCGATGAGGAAGTCAAAGTTTTTATATTTGCAATGGAAGGAATGAAGGCTTCAAGTCATGATGGTTTTTCATCCTCTTTTTATAGATGTATTGGCATATTGTGGGGAAGGATATTTTTGATTCCTTTTGAGAGGTCCAAACCACCAATCATATTCCATTTGAAGTGAATTATACTTTTTTAACTATGATCCCCAAGACTATTGGTGCAAAGGACTTTGGCACCTTTAGACCCATCAACTTATGAAACACTAAAATTTTGATAAAGGCCCTTGTTAATAGATTAAAACCTTTTCTTCTAGCCTTGATTGATTCAGCCCAAAGTGGATTCATGCTAGGGAGACAAATCTTGGAAAATATCATACATGTCCATGAAATTCTTCATTCAACTAATAAAAGTGGCAAAGCTAGTCTCCTCCTCAAATTAAAAATGAACAAGGTTTATGATAGGGTTTCATGGGATTTTTTGTTAAAGATTTTGGAAAATTTTAGTTTTTTCCAGAGTTGGATAAAACTTGTCCATGCTTGTATTTCTTCTACCATTTTTTTAGTTTTAATAAACGGGTCCCTAGTAGGTTATTTTTAAAGTCTGAGAGGCATTCACCAAGGGGACCCTTTGTCCCCTTACATATATATCTTAGTGGTGAAAGCCCTACGTATGGATATCAAGTTAGAACCCTTTGTGGAAGGTATCAATCCAGCTTTTCTAATGGATCATGTTTCTCATCACCAATTTGCAAATGATATTTTACTATCCATCCTTGCATTAGTTCCCCAAGTAAAGGTGCTAAAATAAATCTTGGAGGTATTTGAAAATATAACTGGGAAAAAGATAAATTATATAAAAAGCAAAATTTTATTTCTAAATACTCCCTTAGTGAGGCAAAGAATAATTTATCACTTCTTGGGTTGTGAGGTGGCTTCTCTCCCATATATTCACCTTAGAATACCTTTTTTAAAGGTAGGATAAGGTATTCACTTTGGAAAATTGTGGTCTAAAGATTATAGAAGAAGTTGGTCAAGTGGAAAGGATCCTTCCTTAATCAATATGGAAAAGCTACCCTAGTAAATTCTACTCTTTAAAGCATTCCAACCTTCTTCTTATATATATTTATAATTCCTAACAAGATTTTATTGAAGATTGAACATATTCAAAAGTCATTTCTTTGGTTTGGGTTTGATGAGAAGAAAAAATTTCACTTAGTTAGTTGGGAGCAAATTTGCAGATCTAAAAATGATGGTGGCTTAGGTATACATAACATCAAATAGATGAATAAGGCTTTGGTTGCAAAATAGATATGGAAGTTGGCAAATCAAACTAAAACTAGTTGGGCCAATATTATGTCAACCAAATACTTGAGATACATGATATTTTTTCTTGCTAATCCTTTATGAACTTTTGGTTCAACATTTTGGTTTATATTACAAAATTTGAGGGTGCTAGTCTCCAAAGATTGCAGGTGGAGATTGGATTATGGAACTACACAAAAAAAGAGCTTTAATAGTGGCCAAAATAAGGTGTTTTTTTACTATGGTAAAAAAACACCTTAATAGATCCTAAGAGGGTAATTATAAACCACCCTATTAGGGTCACCCTAAGAGGGTGATTATAAACCACCCTTTTAGGGCTAATACTATGGTTTATAACTATCATCATAGGGTGACCCTAAGAGGGAGGTTATAAAATGCCCTCTTAGATATAAGATGGTAGTTTTAAACCACCCTCTTGTGTCTAAGAGGGTATTTTAGGCAACCCTAAGAGGGTGGTTTATAACCATCCTCTTAGGGTCCCAATAAAAAATAAAATAAATACCGCGAGAAAATCCTAAATATGAGCATTTTGGTACTTTGAGAATTTCAATAGCACGTGATAGAGGGACTGCAGGAATAGCTGACCTAGGGATTTGAGAATTTTAGTAGGGTGTGATAGAGGTACCATGAGAATATCAGAGCTAAGGCTTTGAGCATTATAACAACACATGATGGAGGGACTGCAAGAATAGCAAAACTAGGACTTTGAGCATTTTAGGAGCATGTGATGGAGGGAATACATGAATAGTAGAGCTAGGAATTTGAGCATTTTAGTAGTATGTGATAGAGGGACCATGGGGAATAGCAGAGATAAGGATTTGAGCATTTCAACAACGCATGAAAGAGGGACCGTGGGAATAGCAGATCTAGGGTTTTGAGAATTTCAATAGCACATGGTGGATGGACTATGAGAATAACAGAGTTAGGGCCTTGAATATAAAGTTGTATATTTTGGTATGCAAAATTTAAAATTGAATATAATAGTTGAGCTTATACCATTTGACCTGAAAAAATTATGTTGTGACTAGTAGATATTTGAATATATTTTTTATTACTATGTATATGTATTTGGGTGTTCTCTCTATTTTTATTTAGATATTAATTGGGTCTTCTCTCAATTTTCAATTTTATTAATAATAATATGAAAAACCTAATGAGAGGCGAGATTTCATATTTGGATGTTCTTTCTATTTTCATTTAGAGCTTTGTTTGGTCTTCCTTCAATATTTAATTTTATTAATACCAATAAGAAAACCCTAATGAGAGGCTAGATTTTAATGGTAATTCAAACCTAAGAATTTTCCAACATGGAAGAAAGGAATTTACCTTTAATAGACAATAGTGCCAACCATGAGGGGTTATTATATTAGCATGGCCTCAAATTGATATTTTCTATATTTGAATTGATATTTTCTATCTTTTAACTAGGCATCTCTCCTGCAAAGTTAGCTAGGGAACTTATTGACATAACATACTCATTGTGAAATACAAGTTTTAGTTTTCTTATATATATTTTTCAAATTCTATACCTCTTTGGTTTATATTCTAAGAATTGTGGTAAATTGAACCTTTCCAATATGTCTTATCTTGAATCTCATATTATAATGTAAAAACTTAAAATTACACTCTTTCAAAAGAATATACAAGGTCTTGAAGATGCATGTATAGATGACTACTGGGATAGGGTTGGATTATGGCAAGAAACCAATATGGTTTCCTATAATATGTGGTGAATCAAAGTAATTTAGTTTGGATTCAATATTGTAGCTCTTTATTTTCAAAAATATGGATTCCTTAAATTAATAGGGATTCAATTTTATCTAATCAATCATGTGAGAACATCAATAATGGTTGTTGGAAAGTGATAGAATCAAGTTGAAGGAAATTTCTTTTACTACAAAAAGAAAAAAGAAACACTGGTAAGGTTTTTTTGTTTTATTAAAGATCACCCTCTTTTCAACTTATATACCAACTTTTATGTTTCACCTTGCCATAATTCAGTATGGATTAGTATTAAAAGCACTGTAATACAGAATACTTCTTTCTTTTCTTGAACTTAATAGATGAAATATTGATTATATTAATAATGAAGGAAATATGACCTTTATAAGAGTAAGACACTCTAACTTAACATAAACTGTTTTAATATGAAGTCACACAACTTGTAGCTTGGAAAGGTATTTTTGAAACATTACTTTTTAAAGATGACATTACTAATTGTAGGATAAAAGGTGTTTCTTTTTTCTTTTTGTGAAAAATTAAAATGTTGAAAAATTGTATGTTTTTTTTGGGAGGGTGTGGTAAAACTAAAGGCTTACTAAAGGAACTAAATTTTAGAATTCATGTTCTTTTATTGGGACCTTTGGCCAGAGAAATAATGCTATTATGAAGCATATTTACCATTAAACACCCTAATCTCTGACGGGTAGTACAAAATGTAAACCAAGGTTATGCACAATGATGAATATTTATAAATTGGATGAATATTAGGATTTCCAAAATTGGAAATTGGTGAATATGAGGACCCTCGAAGTTGGCCCATTCACCTAAAAATTTTGAGATCAATTATTTAGTAGGATCAATTTGCCACAATATATATCCAAACATAGGTATATTTGTACTCATTGGAAATATCTTTTCGAGCTTGATCTGATGGGGATATTTTTATGAATTTATAAGGTGATTTAATAAGTCAAAATGTTCCCCAAATATGACTTTACTTTTTAGGGCTTCAAATACCCCAAAATTGGGTGTGAATATGATTGATTTTATTTTCTTAGGATTCATCTTGATTCACCTTGATTTTTATTAGGATTCATCATTTTTTTACAAGTACATTTTTATTCCAACCCCTTATGCATAACCCTAATGTAAACTAGGCCACATACAAGAGGACTTGGTATTAGGTGGTCATATGTGGATACTTTTACATTTTTTTTCTATTATGTTTTTTTTGTAACTAGAAAATATCCTTCTCTACATAGAGTTTTCTAAATTAGAAACATAATAGAAATAAACAATGCAAACAAGATATTATTGTAATTGATATAACATTCTTTTATAGAAGCATTGTTTGCATCAATATGCATAAGTAGGTGGATATTAGGTAAGGATTAATTAGGTAATTCAAATCATCAAAAAGTCATGTCATATCTAAATAAGTAGCTCCTACTTGCTTCATGTTTTCAATGGGAAAAATAATGGCAACTTCTTAGGTGATTTTGCTTTCATGGAAATATGCTTTTGGGATGAGTCCATTTTACACATGGATATTTGATATATAAGACATTGAATGACCATGCAATCTAGATTTTTTTGCATTTTGAGCTTTTGATACTCTTTTAAATATGTTTGGGGAGATGTATGTTCTAGTCATTTGGTGGACTTATCTCATACTATTTGTACACTTTTCCTCCATTAATATCACAATATATTTTACATTTGTGGAAAAAAAAAATACAAGGATAATAACTCTAGAAAGATATCAGATTAGATTTTATCGATGACTTTTTCAATTTATAATTTAGGAGATATGTATAAAGTGCACTATCCCTTTAATATTTCAAAATACAATGATTGCATCGATTACATGATTGAAAAAAGTGGAATACAGGTCAATGTGTAGATTTAATACAAATATTTCATCTACTAAATATTTCAAGATATACAAGGGTGACATAGAACTAGGATGAATGTTAATCATGAGCACAATATTTGTATATTTCAGACATCTTCAAATAGTATATTAAATCCTCAAACTTCCCATTGCATGTTGATGTGTCAATTGAAACCATGGGTCAGGAGAGCTAGGCACAATCACATTCAATTATTCTATCTAAAATGTTGCACCATATAGTGCTAATCTGGAATCTGCTATTGGAATTATTGCTTTCCAAACATCAAACTATTCCTCCTAATCAATATATAGTGTGTGTGTGTGTGTGTGTGTGTGTTATGTATGTATGTGTATATATGTATACACAAACACACACACACACACACACACACACACACATATATATATATATATATATATATATATATATATATATATATATATATATATATATATATATATATATATATATATAATTGATTAGGAGGAACTATCACTTAGTGCAATGTTTGAAATGAATAATAATACAAAGTTAATGAGCAAGATCTACTTGAAACTTATGGGAAAAATAGGCATTGACAAAGGGAATGGGTATAATTCAATTCCTTCTATTACTTTTGTCATAACTCATATGCATGAAAGTAATGAATTTCACAACCAGACCATATATGTTAGGTCATTTTTCTTTCAATTCAATCACATATACGAGGCTAGCCCAACACATGGAAAAATAAGAAACCTATTAGTTGAATTGGGTATAAGGATTTAGTGTATTAATTCCATTTTATTCAACCTTCATGTGTCAGTGGAGTGCATTTATAAAGTGCTTGTTCCCTTCTGATATCACTTGAAGTTTAGTCAGGGTACTTATTGATATAACAAAATTAACAACAACCTCTAAATTCTACTTGCCAATATTTCCCTCACGGGTACCATTTCCTGTATTTTCTATTTAGCATTAGCATTAATCTTAAATTTACAAGTGTTTTTAGATTCATTGGCATTATGTAAACTTGAAGAGTGGTGCTTTGAAACTATTTCTCTTGGTCTAAGAGAATGGGGTATGTATACATAGGCCTAAACATGATACAAGCTATCAGGTAGATATCATAGAGAGTGACAAACATTTAGATGTTATCAAACACCTAAAATGTTGGAATTGTGCTACAATGCTACATTGGTATATTTGCATGATTTATTCAAACATTAGAAATGTAGTGTAGGTCCAACTTAAAATATTTTCACTAAAGCATTGCCCACGTTCAACAATATTGAGAAGGCACAAAAAGCCAAGAGACTTGTCAACACTTGATGCATAACTTTACTAGGATTTTTACTATTAAAAGTGTGCTAACAAAATGTTGTTCTCCTTATTTATCAACTTGATTGCCATGAATTCCATCAAAATAATCAGAGTGAATGAAGGATAACCAACAATTGCACTTCTTGTTGGGTAGAAAAAGTTGTAAATTGATTTCTTCTATTGTTTTTTATTATCAGTAATAAGTGATATTTACCTACATTTCAATAGGGAATCCTTTTTATTTGTATTTTTTCTATTGTCAATACAATTGGTATAATTTTTCCATTATTTTGTATTTTTTTTTTTTTATTCAACTATTTTATTACATTGTTTGAAAAAACAAGGATGTCATACATACCGATATTTGAGTGTGTTTATTTGTTTATTTGTTTCTTTCAATCCTTAATTGGTTGGGCATCCCATATATATATATTTTTTAATTTCTAATATTTACTTTATCTATACTATAAAAAGTCAAATATGAACCCATTATTTCCATACAAATACATTCAATTTATTTTAAGATAAATATTTATATTATGTGCATTAGTATATCAATTTTCTTGATGTTTTGACATAAGTTTATAGATTGTAGGTTGAGGCATAAGATACAAGTTGTATTATTAGGTTAGGATCCATAGTATTTGGATTTAAATTTCATATACAATAGTGACAACCATGAGTGGTTATTATATAAGCATGGTCTCAAATTAATATTTCCTATCTTTGAATTGATATTTCTTATTTTTGAATTGGGTATCTCTCCAGCAAAGTGATTATTTCCTATCTTTGAATTAGCAACAACCTCTAAACTATGCTTATAAATCTCTACCTTAGGGGTACTCTTTCCTACATTTTCTATTTAGCATTAGCAGAGTAACATGTACACCATCATCAACACAATTATACCATTTTTTTTAATCTTAAAGTTACATGTGTTTTGAGACTCATTGGCATTATATAAACTTGAAGACTCATCAACTTTGTTGTGTTTATTTCCTTTAATATTGTTAGACAAAGTTGAAATGAGTTGATTTCTTCCTATAGCTCTATAAATGTTGTAGAGAATATGAGGTGGTATTCCTAGCATATGAGTTTAGATAGTAATATACGACATCCAATAAAATCCTCGACATGGAAAACTATAGATGTTAAGTGGAAATATTTCACCAATAATCCACATAGTGTATGACTTGCAATGGAAACCGATGGGTTTAACCCTTTTGTTGACTTTATTACTACTTAAAATTGCTATCCCATTGTGTTGGTTACTTACAACCTCCCACCATGGATGTGGATGAATAGGACACATTCAATGCTCACCTTGTTAATACCTGGCCCCAAGAAACCAAACAATGATATTGATGCTTATCTATAATTATTGTTTTATGGCTTGCATGAACTATAAACTAAAGGAGCATAAATATATGATATATTTTTTAATACTATGTTCAATACGAGAGCAATAATTATGTGGGCCATCCATGAATTTCCTATGTATGGAAACCTATCAATATGTATGACAAAGGGAAATATAACATGTCTAATATGCAGGGAGAACACTTGTGCAAAATATCTTAAATGCAATAGAAATATCCTTTACATGGACCATAAGATATTCCTTCCTCTAGATCACCCATTTCATTGCTAGAGGGTATCTTTCAATGACACACAAGAGCTCAATAAACCACCCAAACCTTTAAAAGGGATGAAAATACTAAAAATTGTACAGGGAATTCCACCAAATTGGGGAAAGCGAAACTCAAATAAAAGGAAACACAACATGGATGAGGATAATATTTTTTTCCTATAGAAATATGGAAGAAGAAATCTATATTCTTCAATCTACCATATTAGGAGGTACAACTTGCAACTTTCTTTCTATGTCTATTTTTATGTCTCTCAATGTTGAGTAATTTCTATTTGATGTTGTTATCTATGAATAACATATTCTATTTTATCACAACTTTGATGTGATGCATGTGGAGAAAAATTTCTATGAAAGCCTATTCGAAACACTACTAGGTATCGATAAAAATTCAAAACATGGAAAAAATCCCATGAGAATTTTAAAAATATGGGTATCAAAAATACATTATGACTAGTAATGAATGGAAACAAGGCATATCTTCCACCAACACCCTAAAATCTATTGAAGTTTGAGAAAGAAAGTTTATGTCATACACTATACAATATGAAAGTACTAGATGGATATTTTCAATTATTAGAAAATTTATCTCTATGAAATAACTTAAGATATAGGGCCTGAAATCACACGACTGCAATGTTCTCATGCAACAACTTCTTTTGGTAGTGCTACAATATTTGCTTATAAGACAATGTGATAAACCATTTGTTAGTTGTGTATGTTCTATAGGGATATATGCACTAAGGTGATGGATCCTATAAAAATAGAGAAATTATTAGTAGAGTTCATGAAGATGTTATGTTTGCTTGAAAAGTACTTCTCCCCTTCATTTTTTGATATTATGGTGGACCTAATTGTTCACTTGGTGTAGGAGGTACGTCTATGTGGACCTGAACAATATTGATGGATGTACCCTTTCAAGAGGTTTGTATGCACTCATAAGTTTCATAAACCACTACTTTTCTTGAAATATGCAAAACATACACACAGACAATTCATTGAAAAAATAAAATGCAAGGTACCACAATATTGCACAATAGAATAAATTATTTATTGATTGAGGGAGCCTAGAAATTGCATTGTTTACAAGCTTGATCCTTGAAACCTTTTGATACAATATTACAATATTTAGGGTTCTTCAAAACCCTAACAAACAAGGCCATGGTGTCTTCAAGCACGTCTTGATCCCAATAGGGTTGAGTTGGCTTTTTGGTATCCAAGGCTAGACCACTCTAGATTTTGATGTAATGCTCTAGATCTACACACAAGGACATAATAGAATGATTAGTAGTACCTGCAAGGGTGACATAGTGTGAGGCCCTCTATAAGCAATGGTAAAACCTAACTAAATTCTACAAATAAAGTAAACATAAATAGAAGCACATGCATAAAATAAATAAATAAAGGATTGATTTGTTTTAATTATTGTGCTCTGATGTGAAATGTCTGATGCAGGTGACTGGTGTGATGATGCCCTAGTATCACTCAAAACCTAGGGGGTATTTAGGAATAAGAGCATAAAATACCCGTGGGTGCATAGCTACTATAGGAAACACTTGTGGGTGCATGGGGCTGAGAGGAAGGATTTTACAGAAGCAGATCTGGTGAGGGAGGAAGGGTGGTGATAGTGATGGGGGGGTTATGGTGAGCTAGAATGATGGAAAAAGTGGTGTGAGGTAACCAAGGTAACTTGATGGTTTCAAGCACTGAAGGAGCTCACAAACTTAGGGTAATCAGGGACTCAAAGGAAAATCTAGAAAAAATTAGAATCAAGAATCATGTGTTGAGCCATCAAAATGGCTCCTTTTTATAATTTAATCTAAGGAATACTAGGGTTTCAATGACACTAATCATGTTGTTGATATTAAAGCATATCCAAGGGTAGATAATAAATCTAGGGTGTGGCACAAATTGATGTAGATGGGTGGTCAAGATTAAAATAAATTGGATGGATGGGATTAATTCACTTAAATAAATACATATTTATTAAATATATTTAAATATAATATAAAATATTGTATTTAAATATATATAAATAAATGTGAATAATGATCAAAAATGGTGGGAAAATAGGGATAGTGGGTAAATTGGTTATGCTTTGGTGGTGGAAATGGTAGGAAAGCCTAGATGGAGGATGAATGGCTAGTTTTTTGTGTCTATAGATGCTTCTTTTGTACTACGTTGCGTGAAACACAATGCAGTACAAAAACACGGGATACCTATTTTGGCCAGGTGTATAAGGAACTTCTCTCTCTTGTTGGAATATGAGCTTTAAGACAAAAGAATAAAATAATTCAAATTTTTGCATAGCTTACCCCCTCAATTGGCAAATGATGTTACGTATTAATCTCACGAGCCAATTGAAAAATATGTGCAAATGAATGATGGATAATGTGATATTGTTTTTGCCCCAATGGTGGGAAGGGTGTTTGTAGAAAATGTGATATGATGTATCTATTTTTTCCCCAACAGATGAAGGTTTTTGTGCAAATGTGAGGTCATGATTATGATATGGATGATGTAAAATTTGATATCATTTTTGCCCCAATGATGGGAAGGGGATTTTTGTAATCTGATGATATGATTGTGTCTGTTTTCACCCCAATAGAAGAAGGGATTTTGGCCAAGTGTAGATGCCATGATCATGTAATATGTATCTCGTTGTGGGAAAGTCATAACCAAAAATGATTGTCCCCAAATTTAGGGTGATTCTATGCTATTGAAACACTTTGCCTTTTCAGCATCATTGATATGTAAAATAATGATGCAAAAGAAAAAGAATCAACCTCAGATGGCCTGCTAGTGACTGTTTGGATAATTTCCACAATTGGAACCAATCACCTAGCTAGTGCCTATATCTAAGGTGTTAAGGGGATTTTAAATGATAAAATTTAAGTTTTGATCATGTTTTAAGCCTCACAAATTATGCCATCAATGACAGTGATTGTGCAAATTGTTCTTGGCAATGCTTTACTTTAAAGATGAGGAAATACCAAATATGATTGTGATTTCAAGCAAGGAGATAAGTGATGATGATCATGATCTAGTGTCCTTATTGTAAGCTATTCATCTTACCAAATTACATGGACCCAAATAGTTGCAATCACCAAGTATGTAGAATAACCCACTAGATACAAGATTCAATTGCATGTTATGTAAACTTGACAAATATGGAAATGATGATGTGAAATGAGATGAATATGATGTATGAATAATGAAAAATACTGGTGATGGCCATTTTGTGAAGATTTGGGTTTTTTTAGGTATTTTTGGAATTTTTTTGGTGAATTTTAGTCAATGTGATGGCAAATGATATTTATGCATCAAAATCAGTTATAATCTTCACAAATTCTGATACATTGATTGAATGCATTGGTGAGTGACATTTGGAGTGATTTGGTTGGGGGAAACTATTATTTTATGCTGATTTAGCTTTTGTTAATGCTGACGTGAAATGCCTATGGGCACTTGCGATTCATA
Organism: Wollemia nobilis; assembly: GCA_028583015.1. NCBI lineage: Eukaryota > Viridiplantae > Streptophyta > Pinopsida > Araucariales > Araucariaceae > Wollemia > Wollemia nobilis. The sequence goes on from JAQPPZ010016890.1 coordinate 8,855,232, forward strand.
GAAACACTCATAGGCACTTCAGTGTGACAAGAAATGCCCATGGGCACTTCAAATCACCTGAAGCAGCTATAAATAGCATTTTGGGTGAGATTAAAGCTCATTTGTGCATTTGCAGATTTTGATAAGCTATGTCCGAGGAGTGAAGTATGAGTGAGGAGAGGTGAGGTGAGGCATTTGGAGTGCGAATGCTATGGTGGTGGAGGGAGCCGATGTGGGGGTTGGAGTTGTATCTGGGGTGCAAGCGACTGAGGTAAATATTTTTTTATTGTTTATTATGCAAAATTTTATTGTTGTTATATGAATTATTAACACATATTTTGGGTTGTGTTGCAGCTTAAAGTTTTGGATGCTCGATATTATTTTTTTCCTTATATCCCTGGGATGAGGAAGGTGATTACGATGGACGAGTGGGAGTTGCTTAGGGATATGGGGCTAGTAGAGATAGCCTAGATCGATGTGGTGAGGGCTGATGAGGGGTACCTCTCTACCTTATAAGAGAGGTGGTATGCGAATAGGAGGACATTCCAACTCCCTATGGGTGAGGTCACTATGACCTTGGAGGATGTGTATCACATCCTCAAGGTGCTAGTGGAGGGTCTTCAGGTTGAGGTTGGCCTCAACTAAAATATGGAGATGAGGAGGATGTTTGGGATGCCTGGGAGGTGCTTAAGGTGAAGAGCAGAGGCATACCTTATTTGTCCATGTATATGGACAATGAGTTAGATCCCCTTCGATATTTGGTGGTGTTTGTGTTGGCAAACATTGTGGCCCCAAACAACACTAGGTGCAGGTTTCCTTGGAACCTAATAGGGATGGTGAGAGATATGCTCATGATGAAGTAGGTGTATGCATGGGCTCCCATATTATTGGTGCAGATGTACTAGGAGCTTTATGATGTTACGAGGTGAGGGTAGAAGGAATTGTGGTACAACCTACTACTACAATGCTAAGAATGAGAGCACTTTAGATTTGCTCAAAAGGAGGGTTTTTCTATGGAGAATTTTGGTAGGGAGTAGCCCTACACTAGGTGATGGGTGTTGGTGGAGGAGGTGCAGTCGAATTCTCTAGTAAGGATGAGTCAGTGGTATAGAGATCTATGGGTGGGATTGACATCCACTCAAGTGGTATGGAGGCCATTGTTAGGTTTTCAATGGACTGGAGATGGAGATAATTTGTGACATGTGTGATAGGGTAAGTGGGTTATTGGGAGGCATATGAGTGAGACAGAGTGCTTCCAGTTCTTTCAAGTACTCCATCAATTTAGGTTGGGGTAGGATGTTCCTCATGAGTCGATGTGGTACAAGAGGCATCAGGAGGAGACAATGATACCATGTACAAAGCCATGGAGGGTAGCCTTGGAGGATGATGCGGATGTAGACATCCTAGATTTGGAGAACGTGGGGATGACCATAGAATATGATGCATGGTTTGTAGCATATCCACCATGGGTACCACCTTAAGGACCGGTTTATTTGGGTGGCAATCGAGAGGCTAGGGATGAGGGTACCCCAGATACCTAGGATATGTAATATGAGGGTACCCCAGATACATAGGGTGAGGGGACCTAGGATACCAAAAAGATGTAATAATGCCTTCAATCTAATAGTCATATATGGAAGGTAACAGGTGCGATGCAACATGTGCTCGAATTTGGGGGAGATGACAAAGATAGGGAGAATATGGAGGAGGTTCCATATGTACCCCCAGGTTGGAGCGAGGAGTAGTCACAGCTAGAGTAGCAAGTGGTGAAGAGGGATGCAAGGATTAAGACTCTCCAGGAAGATCTAGTGGAGAGAGAGCATCAACATGAGGTTGACATACAACACCTTCACTCTTTATATAGATATATCAAGGCATCGAAGGATAGGTTGATAGAGCATCATATTCCACTTCCTAATCCTCCAACCTCTTCTACATTCAAGGGTGCTAGGCATAGTCAGTCTAGGTATAGCTCTAGGTTTGAGGCTCTTGTTAGGTCACAGGGATCTTCTTGGAGGATGTAGCTAGTTCTTAGATGCACTTTTTATATATGAGCCTTGGTGATCCATTGTATGTAGCCTTTTGGCATTCATTGATATATATATATATATATATATATATATATATATATATATATATATATATATATATATATATATACATGGATTTTACCTTTTGTGTTATATATTTGTGTGAATGTTTTTATGGAATGCTTTTGTTGAATGCATGTTTATGTTTATGATTAATGCATATGATATGTTATAGATGACTAATGCAAGATGGCATGTATGGATGATTAATGTAAGATATCATGTGCTAATGATCAATGCAATATGGTATGTGTCGATGATCATTTGTAGTTTAGATATTTTATTGATCAATTTGTTAGCATTGTTGTTTAATCAGGGGCACCAAACTTGGTGGCATATGGGATGAATGACTCATGAAGTGACATGGATGTTGACACGGAAGAAGACATGGATGTTGATATGGAAGAAGATATGGATGTTAATATGGAAGAAGATATGGATGTTGATATGGAAGAAGATATGGATGTTGATATGGAAGAATATATGGATGTTGATATGGAAGACTGCCTATTTTATAGAGACTCAAACATCCTAGTGGCATCAAACAAACTCACTAAAACTGCCTAATCCTTCTAGGATCAAATGTGTGTACATTGAGTTCATTTACAAAATCAAGAGAAAGGTAATGAACCTAGAAAATCAAGAACCAGTGTGTGTGCAAGAGAGTTCATTAACTCATCTTGAGTAAATTGGGTAAAACTTGTCTATAGGAGCAGTTAGAGGTCTCTTTTAAAAGAGATATATCACCGTGCATGAGTGTACTCGACTGCAAATAAAGCATCTATAGCTCCCATGGAGGCTAACTCCATAGTCCATGACTTTTGTTTTTGAATCTTAAGTTTTGAGTATGACTACCTAACCATCTGACTGAAATGTAGTACAATCCTTACAACCCAATTGATCAATGGTGTGTGATGTAAAATATTTAGAGTTTTTGTTAGGGATTTTTCCCTACTATTTATTTTATTTTAGAACTGTGACAATGGTGAGAACCACTATTTTTATGGACTATGTTGCATTATGATACTATCAAGGATGATCCTTTTCGCTTCAATATTTATACCAAGTATGGTGTTATACCTTTTTGACACAAGATATTTTTAAGATGTGAAAGTTGTGCTTGGTTCAAGAATTTTTTTGGAATCGGTTTCCAAACTCTAGATTTTCCTTAGTGTATATGTGCAATGGTCGTAAGAAGAACTTGTAACCAAAGAACTGAACACAATTTATTTAAATAAAAATAGAGAGAGAGAGAAGTAATTTTGCCAAAATGCCCCTTTTTGTATTAATGGTGATACAGTGTGTTACAAAAAGGATTTTTGAATTGCCCCAAGCGTGTTGGGAGCAATGTTACAATGCTTCTTCTTGTCTATCTGATATCCAATGCTTTCATGGAGGAGGGGAGATCTTTCGGCTCTTTCGTAGGGTGTGGTGTTCTTCGTTCCTCTGTTACAACTTCAAAGGGGTGAGTGGGCTTTGGTATCCAGCAAGGGACCACTCCAGCTTCAACAGCTTATCCAAGGTACCTGTTACCTGTGCACATACAAAACCAGTAAAGAGGATTAATAGCACCTGTATAGTAAAGCGGTAAACCCAATGCTACGCATAAACCTATCACTGATATGTATATATATGAAAAGCAGATAACATAAAATGTTTAATAAATACAAGCCTTGCTCAACATTTTCAATTGCTTATCTCTGTCAATAAAAACCTGTTCGGGACTGTAGAACCGCGAAAACGCGGTTGCGGATTGGAAACCGTGGACCTGCGGTTGTGAAACCGTGGATGCACGTTTTTGACTGTAGAACCATGGGCGGGTGGTTTTGGTTGAGATGACAGGTCACCTCGGGATGCGTGCCAATGATCACAATCGAGCTCGCGCTCTCAGTTTCTCATCGGGTCTAGGTGTATTTCGATAGCCTGTCGGTACGCAAATTCAGCTCCCTTTGTTTGGTGGATTGATGGTGCCTTTATAGGCTTCCTAGGGCTTTGGAGGGGAATGTGAGGTGGCAAGCCTGACTTGCCAAGTGGCAAATCTGGACTGCCAGGTGGAAGGGGCAGTTACAGTGAGTCACTCAGTGTGGCTCACTTAACTAGGGTGATGTGGCTCCAAGTGGAGTGGGATGTGGGATGTTGTTTTATGTGAAGGGACAAGGGGACAACAACAAAGGAGTTGTGGCATGGGTGTTGGGAATCTGTCTCATGTGCAAGGACAAAGGGGACAGGAGTGGGTGAGATGTGGCATGGATGTTGGGTGAGATGTCCAGGACACATGTCCAATGGGTAGACAAGGTATCCTAGGGTGATTTTCCTAATTAAGTAAATTAGGAAAATATAATGATGTGCAAGATTTTATATCCCTAAGTTAGAACTTAGGCATATATCTTTATTATGCAGGATTTGATGGTGAGGTGGTGAATGTGAACTAAAGGGTGCTAGATTTTGGTGTCTACAGTTGCCCCTTTTTGTACCGTGTTGTGTACAACACAATGCGGTGCAAAAACTAATGACATCTAACTTTATTGGACGAATGGGTTCATTTCTCTTTGACACACAGAATGAATGAATTTAAAATTTTTTATTTGTTTGCTTACCCCCTCAATTGACGATTGGGTAAAGGTTGACACCCATAAGTCAATTGACGAAATACGGATGTTGAAATTGGGTTGTTTATTGAATGATGTTGATATTGTTAATGAATTTTGTCTTGATTTCTTGGTGCCCCAAGCTTGGGATTATTTGTGTTCTTGCAATTTTGCTTTTGGTTTCATTAATGTGTAGAATACATGGTAAAAATCTGACCACTCTTTGAGTTTTCGTCCACTATGACTTTAGCAATTCCTTCCAAATGATGGGTTTAAGGAACCAGTCATCGAGGATTTGATGCTCAAGCGGTTTTTGATTATTACCAAATTGTTGTTTGTTGTTCCGCTTTTGACCCAATGGAAGGTGTTGTAGGATTACCTTGTCAAATCTATTTTAGAACACATTTAAGCTCATAGATTTAGGGACCTATCGTCTTGATTCATTGTTGCTTGTTGTGATTTCTGAATGAGCTTCCTTATGGTGATTTACCCATCCAACCGGATTGCATGGATTGCTAGTCGCTGCAACCGCTAGGTGTATAGGATAATCCACTAGATACGAGTTTCACTCCAGATGATTAGGTGGATTGCATTTTTTTTTGAAACCGCTGACTTGCGGTTATTTTGGCAAAAACGTGGATTTGCGTTTTCCTTTATGAAACCGTTTTTCTTTTTGCCTCAAAACGCGGGTTTGCATTTTCACGCGTCGCAAAAAATGCGGGCACGCATTTTTCATCGCTAAAAGCGGCTATTTATAGGTTGTTGTCATTTTCAAAATCATTCTGCCAGTTGTCATTGGTTTATTGGTTGAAGTGATGAGTGAGATGGAGGTTGGCGAGGGGAGCGGTGGTGGTGGCTCGGCTGGAGCGGAAGTTGGTGGCCGGTTTGCAGAGGTAGGCGATTTGGCCTTTATTTTTTTGTTTTGCATTTGTTTTGCTTGTTTGATAATTAAGTGGGGCTGGTAAATTATTATTGTTTGCTCATTAAGCGGGGCTGGCAATGAACTTGTTTTTTTTTTATTTTTTTTAAATTTTCATTTTTGTTTTTTTTTATTATTTATGGTAGGTAAAAATTTTTCATTTTTGTTTTTATTACCTAGTGTAGGTTAAAAAATTTTTGTTTTTGCTTTTATTACCTAGGGTAGGTAAATTTTTATTTTTTTTTTATTACCATGCATAGGTAAAAAAAATTGTTTTTGCTTTTATTACCTAGGGTAGGTAAATTTTTTTCTTTTTTGTTTATTACCATGCATAGGTAAAAATTTTCGTTTTTGCTTTTATTACCTAGGGTAGGTAAAAAATTTATTTTTTTGTTTATTACCATGCATAGGTAAAAAAAATTCGTTTTTGCTTTTATTACCTAGGGTAGGTAAAAAAATTTCTTTTTTTTTTATTACCATGCATAGGTAAAAAAATTTCATTTTTTCTTTTATTTCTAGCATGTTGTGCTAATTTTTGTTTTTTTATATGTTTTCTTTTCAGGTTAAGCTTCTTGATGCTCGGCATAGGTGGCCGAGGACCATTCGAAAAGTGCGGAAAGCACTTTTGATGATAATTGGACTCTACTTCAGACCATTGGTTTAGACGGTTGTGGGCGGTTAGGCACCATTCGAGCTGATGAGGATCTCCTTTCGACACTTGTTGAGCATTGGGATCCAGACAAGGGCACATTTTAGCTCCCAACAGGGGAGTTGACTATCACTCTCGAGGATATCTATCGTATCTTTCACGTTCCTATCGAGGGTCCTACCGTTCGAGTTGGCCTCGACAAGAAGGAGGCTCTATTCCCTTTGTTTGGTGAGATGTGGGACATTGATTGCAGCAGGGGTGACATTGCATATTTGGATCTCTTTACAGCTGGTAGCTTGGGTGCATTACCTATCTTCATGATGTACATATTGAGCAACATGTTGTTGCCCAATTCCATGGGATCGAGGATCCCGTGGAACCAGGTGCCTATTGTTCTGGATTTGATAGTTGATCCTCGTCGGTTAGCCTGGGCTCCCGCTCTTCTCTATGAGGTTTACAGTGAGCTCTATGAGGTGAAGAGGCATGGGCGTAAGGGCTTGGGCTATAGTTTGTTGCTCCAGATTTGGTGTTGGGAGCATATTATCATTGGTCGCCCAGTTGGTTTACCTTGTGGCATGGATGCCACCTCTCCCTGGGCATACAGATGGTTACTCAGTGAGGAGGTCAGTCGATCTATTGCAAGTGCTTCAGAGTTCAGAGATATCTTGAGTTCTCTGACTAGGGACTTGATGTGTTGGCAGCCTTGGAGGGGTTTGGATTGGGCGACGGATGCAACGGAGCTTCATCGCGTTAGGCGGGGATGATGGGTTGTTGGCGCCCATTTGAGGGATATGGAGTTTATCCAGTTCTCTCATGTACTACGATAGTTTGGGCTTGTTCAGGATGTTCCTGATGCGCCTGTTACGTACAAGCGACGGGGTGATGAGTTGGGGTTGCCTGTTGCTCCTAAATTTTGGTGAGTCGATGATCCTGCTGATGACTCTGACTTGGAGGTGCTTGACTTGGATGATGTTGGCACGACTGCTGAGTATGATGCGTGGTTTGCGAGTCAGCCTCTATGGACTCCTAGTGTCATCGTAGATGATGATGGGAGTGGTGATGATGTAGATGTGGGTGGATGGGTTCCTTGGTCGATGAAGCATCGACGTGGTAGCTCTTCGAGAGCTGACATGGGTACGGATGTTCAACAGCCTGAGGAGGGTGGTGGCGATGATGATGAGGGTGCACCTCCTCGATGGTCAGAGGAGGAGTGGGGGATTCTCCAGGCTGAGCGAGATAGCCTAGATTTGGAGTTGGGTCGAGTGAAGGCCGAGTTAGCATGGTATCAAGGTGAGGTGACTCATCTTCAGGCTGAGGTGGATGGGTTATGGGTTGGACCTAGCAGTGTTGCTTTGGCTGCTAAGGATGCAGAGATCACTAGACTTGGTGATGAGATTACCCATTTATAGGGTGAGCTTTCTTGATTGTAGTCAAGTTCTAGAGGTGATGATTCTACTTTGACTATTGCATCTCTATGAGTAGATATTTCTTAGAGGGTCGCTCGCCAGGGTGCTGATTTGAGGAGCCTGCATAAGCAGGTTGTCTACATCGAGATGTTGGAGAACATTCTTCATGAGCATCAGATTCCTTTACCTATTCCTCCTTCATCATTTGCTACCACTGCTACCCGAGGGACTGAGATGAGTCATAGGACTCATCGTACTTCTAGCTCTCATGGGGCTTCTACAGTGCAGGGTCCACGGAGGGATCCTGTTGGCACTAGCTAGTTGTTGTATTGCCTTATTTTTATTTTTTTGCATATTTTATCTTAGTATGAGCCTCAGTGCTCCGATGTATACTACCTTCGAGCATTTTGTACTTTGCAGACTTTCGTATTATATATATATATATATATACATGGCATTTATTTTGGTATTCACATGTGTTATTTGTATATGTATTCTTCTTGTTTATGCTTTGCAATGTTTATATAATGCAATCTAATATTTCTATGTTATTGCTATGATAATGAATGCAACTGAACTTGTAAAATGCATTTGATTTTTATTCATGTAACTAAATGACGGTATGCATGTTGCTCGTGTAATATTTTTTAGCTCAGAGTATTTGACCTTTACTCATTCATATTTGCAATTGGGGGTATCCCACTTGATTATTCTTTGTGGTGATTATGTGGTATGTATACATGGTATGTGGATGGTGATATGGATTATGATTTGGTTTTTGATATGTAACTGAAAGTATTCTCAAATACTCAAAGAAGCTAGTAATGTTAACCATTTTTCTTGATGTTATCTTACTTTCTTTAGGACCATATTGTGTGCAAGTGAAGTTCATTTACTAAATCTTGTGTGTCGATGACCCTAAGCAATCCAGAACCAGTGCATGTGATTGTGATGTTTATTGCCCCATCTTGAGTAATTTTGGATGGTACCTTTTTGGGTTTCCCTTTTGGCTAGCTTACCCGTATGTGCGTTCAGAGGTCTCTTTCTTGAGAGAGAGACATGTCGCCCTGCATGAGTTTACTCCACTGCCAGTCAAGCGTCTATAGCCCCGGTGGAGGCTCACTCCATAGTCCAATGATTTGATCTTTAAGCCTTTGTGATGACTACATAACTTTCTAAGGGGAACATAGTACGATCTTTTCAGCTTTAGAGATTTGTGGTGTGTGTTGTTAATTATTTTTGTATAGAGTTTTGGGGAATCGGATTCTCAACCGAAGTATGATGAGAATGTGACCCTATCCTTACTACTCTACATTTATTTATATTTGTTGTTTCACTGTGGTAGTGGTGATAACCACTATTTTTGTTTTTGGACTATGTTGCGTGATAGGGTAAGCGAAGAATTTTACTTTTTTTGCTTTGAGGTTTACCCAAATTGGCGTTATCTTTCTATCATTCAAGATGTTTTAAGATTTGTAAAAGTGTATTTGGTTCCAGATTGCTTTTGGGTCAATCTACCATACTCAAGATTTTCTTAATGTGGTGAAAGTGCTTTGGTCCTAAAGAAAATTGGACACTTCATGAAGTTTGGTTTTTCACTAGACATTTTTGAGTGATTGCAAATTGTATGATGTATCATATATGATGTGTATGATTTGTGAGTTGTAAAGAATCTTTAGTTGAATACCCCCAACTCTTGGAACTTGTTTTCTTGGTCTTATCATCACCACTATTAAATATTACTGAGCAAGGGATGGGATGGATGCAACTATATTTTTTTATATTTGTGTATGATCATATAATTGAAATGCAAATGCCATATGAAAAATGTAATTTAAAATATGTCTATTTACAATGTGAAATGCATGCAAAATTGTAAAATGAAATCTTTTTTTATTTATTTTTTTTTTGTGTATGAACATATAATTGAAATGCAAATGCAATATGAAAAATGCAATTAAAAATGCAATATGAAATTTTTTCTTTTATTTTTTATATTTTATTTTATTTTTTTTTTTGTTTTAGCCATGTACATATATATACATATATTGCAAGTCGTTTTATGCATAAAATGCCTTTAGGTGCATAATGTTCAGTGGTTCTGGCTCCAATTTCCCTTCTAAATTGGAAAGTTTGTACGTTCCTTGTCCCAACTTTTGCTTTACTATATATGGGCCCAACCAATTTGCTGCAAATTTATCCCTTAAGTGCGGTAAAGCATTGGTATTTTGTTGATTTTCTTTGAGCACTAGGTCCCCCACTTGAAATTCGTGAGGATGGACTTTTGTGTTGTAAGCGTGCTTGACTCTATCTTGATATACTCGTAAATGTTCTAGAGCATTGATACGTTTCTCATCAATAATTGTCAATTGGTCAAGACGCGCTTGTCTAGTTGTATCATCATCCATGAATTCCTGTATCTCGATTCGCAAGGATGGTATCTCGAGCTCTAATGGTAATATCGCTTCTGCATCGTAAACTAGTGAAAATGGCGTTGCTCCCGTTGGCGTTCTTATGCTTGTTCTGTAAGCCCATAGTGCTAAAGGGAGGTGAGTATGCCAATCTCGATGATTATCTTTTACCAATTTCTTGAGAATAGATATGATTGTCTTGTTGGTTGCTTCGACTTGCCCGTTTGCTTGTGGGTAATAAGGTGTTGAGAAACTATGTAGAATTTTGAATTTGTTGCACAATGCTCTAACATCCTTATTCTTAAATGACTTTCCATTATCAAAAATTATTTTTGAGGGTATTCCAAAATGACAGATAATATGTTGAAGTATAAACTCCGCTATTCGAGGTCCAATCGTAGTTGTCATTGGAATTGCTTCCACCCATTTTGTAAAGTATTCTGTAGCGGTTATGATGAATTTATGTTGTCCTGATGAAGCAGGTGTTATTTTACCGATCAAGTCAAGGCCCCATTGTGAAAAGGGCCACAAAATTTGAATGGGTTGCAAATTTTGTGATGGCACATGGGTCAAGTTTGCATGATGTTGGCACTTTTGGCATCTTTTGACATATTTGCAATAGTCATTCTCCATTGTCAGCCAATAGTATCCCATGCGCAATATTATTTTTGCAATTGCCATTCTGCTGAAGTGACCACCGCAAGTACCATCATGGGCTTCTGATATTGCTCTTTCTACTTCAATTGGATTTAAACATCGTAGTAATATTCCATCATAACCACGTTTATATAACACATCTCCAAGTAAAGTGAAATGGATGGCTCTTTGTTTGAATGTTCTTTTTGCAGTTCGTGTCATTTCTATTGGTAGTGTGCCTGACTTGAGAAAGTCTTTTATCTCATCAAGGTAAGAATTGTAAGGTTCAACATGTATCAAACAAACATTCTTCTCACCTATAGATTCTGCTCTTTTAATTGATGGTTTGGACACTATCGTTATGATTAACGGTTGCAATTCTCCATGTTCATTTTTAGGGATGAGAGATCCCAAGGAAGCCATTGCATCCGCAAATCTATTTGTCGATCGTGGCAAGTTACTAATTTCATACCAGTCAAATTTTCCTAGCAACTGTATTGCTACTTCATGGTATTTCTTTAAGACTGGTTCTTTACATTGGTATTCTCCTTTTATTTGGTAGACAACCAATTGAGAATCACCAAAAATGCTTAATCTTTTTATTCCCATTGCTATAGCTGAATGAAGACCTAGTATTAAGGCTTCATACTCTGCATTATTGTTAGTGCATGTGAAGTCGAGTTTGAATGATAAAGGAATGGGTATTCCCTCAGGTGTGTAAAACACAACTCCTGCACCTTGCCCTTTTTCGCACTTGGATCCATCAAAGAACATTGTCATATCTGCTTCATCCTCAGGTGAAACCACTTCTTCTTGTTCTGTGATAGAAAATACTGAATCATCGGGAAGCTCAATTATTAATGGTCTATCATTGTGTAGTGGAGCTTTCGCTAATTGATCAGCTATCACTTGCCCTTTTATGGATTTTTGACTTGTGAATTCGAGGTCAAATTCTGTTAAAAGCATTATCCATTTAGCAGTGCGGGTGTTGTTGTAAGTGCGAGTCATCATGTATCGCAGAGGGTTTTCTCTAGCTATAACATAGGTGGTATTGCTTAGCATGTAATGTCTAAGTTTCTTAGTGGCAAAAACCACTGCTAAACATAACTTTTCGACATAAGCATATCTTGTTTCGTAACTTACCAATGTTCGACTGATGTAATAAACTGCTTGCTCTTTATTTTTCTCATTCTTTTGTGCAAGCATTGTCCCTAAAGCAAAATCTGTTGCAGAAATGTATAGGTGAAATGGGACTCCTATTTTAGGTGGCGTAAGAACTGGCGGTGAGGCCAGATATTTCTTTATATCATCAAATACCTCCTGACATTCAGTTGTCCAAGAAAATATCACTCCTTTTTGTAACAGGCGGTTAAAAGGCCTGCATTTATCTGAGAGTTGTGCGATGAATCATCGAATAGATTGAACTTTTCCTTGCAAGCTTCGCAACTCTTTCAAGTTTTTGGGAGGTGACATTTCTAATATTGCTTTTACCTTGCATGGGTCTACTTCAATGCCTCGCTTGGAAACAATGAATCCTAGAAGTTTTCCTGATGTGACACCAAATACACACTTCTTAGGATTTAACCTTACCTTATGTTCTATCAATCGATCAAATGCTTTTTCTAGCACATCTATGTGTTCAAGACGCATTTTTGATTTAGCAATAAGATCATCTACATAATCTTCGATTATCTTATGCATATAATCATGAAATATGTACGTCATGGCATGTTGATATGTAGCTCCTGCATTCTTTAACCCAAAAGGCATCACTCTATAGCAGAATGTCCCCCAAGGCATTGTAAATGTTGTTTTATGTTGATCTTCGAGATTAATCCGAATTTGGTTGTATCCGGAGAAACCGTCCATTAAGGAAAGCATTTCATGACCAGCACAGGAGTCTACTAATTGATCAATATTCGGCAAAGGAAAATCATCCTTGGGACATGCTTTGTTTAAATCTCAAAAATCAGTGCATACGCGTATCCCCCCATTCGGTTTGCGAATGGGTACCATGTTTGAAAGCCATTCAAGATAATCGATTGGTACTATGAAGTGTACATCCAATAACTTTTGCAGCTCTTCTTTCACAATTAATGTGACTGTTGGATGGACTTTCCTAAGCTTCTGCTTGAATGGCTTGGCATCATGTGCTAGCGTAAGGTTGTGGACTACCAAGTCCGGATCTAAGCCAGGCATGTCTTTGTAGGACCATGCGAACACTTCCTTCTTTTTGATAAGCATGTTTATGATGCGCTCTTTTTCTTCTATGGATAATTCTTTTGCTATTTTGACAATCTGGGGATTATCCGCGTCTTCACTAAGGTTCACGTCTATAGAATCTTCTATTAGCATGTGAGAACCTTCCTCTAGCTGATGTGGAGTTGGGATGAGGTGGATATCATCGGCCACATTTTCAAATGTGTCTGGGGTTTCCCCTTCTATCTCAGTTTGAAAAACTGAATTGTTTGATGATGAAGGTTGTTGTGGAATATAAGTGTTTGAAGCGTGCAACAACTCTTCGGACAGGATGAATTCAGTAGTGGATGGCGGGGATGAAATCCTATCCATGGCTATGAGATTGGTGTCGATATGGATCGATTTTGTCTCATCATATGGATTGTGGAGTGGGGTGAGCAAATCAACAAAAATCATGTTGACTTGATGGAAATGAGGTGGCTGCGATTCAAGAATTGATGACTCATATTCTCTAGGTTGCAACTGACCTAATGTGTGTGATTGGTTTTGTTGTATGCTTTGCCAATGTGATGGAGGAGGTTCTGGTTCAGGACCCTCACGCTCTTTGTTTAGCCAAAAAAGTGTGTGGTCTATTGGAAACTTCTTTTGATACCAATTATCTCTTTGCATGGTTTCTCCATATATTATCTCTTCTTGAGGCTCTTCTTCTTCTTGATTAAGCCATTCAAGATGTGCTTCAGCTTGGAGCATTCTCCTGGCTTGTATCTCAAGAGCATGGTTGATGAAAATCATTTTAGTTTCATCATCATCATTGTCACTCATCCAAAAGCCATTAGCATTTGTATGAGGTCCTAGTATTAGTGGCTCAAGGTCTTGCCTAAGGTATGCCATCTCAGTAGGGTCTTCATAATCTGCTTCTCATTGTAAGGCTTGCTCTCGAGGGTAAAAATTGTAGATTTGGTATCTACTTTCTATTTGTTCATCCTCATCATTAGGTTCATTCTCATCATTAGGTTCATCCTCATCATCGCTCTTTTCCTCCTCTTGTTCGCATTCTATGTCAAGTTCTTGGAAAGCTTGATTAAGCGAAGAGCTTGCGATGGAAGGTTTATAGCCTAGACCGGAGCGGTCACTTGGCTCTCTATATTCTGGTTCAATAATGTGGTGAGGACCTTGTTCATGTCTTCCAAGTCCATATCCTTGCCAACTAACCCTTCAAAAATATCTCACTGGGAAACTTGGGTTCGATAGATAATCAATGTTTTCATTAAACTCTTGTAAAGAGTTGTCATTTTGAGGAGGTGGGTCCGATGAAGAATCCATCCCTCCATATATGAAATTGATTGCATTTGTTTGAGAACCCATTCTATATATATCACCAATAGCTAAAGGTGGGTCACGAGGGTGACCGTAATCTCTGACTAACTCAATAGGTGGTGTAACTGTGACACTTTCAATAATGTACTCACCAATACTTGGATTGGCGAGATGTACTGCAACTCTAGATGGTTGTGTGGCTAATGGCTCGGTGGATGAAGAGGGTTCTTGAGCATTAGCTCTTGGCTCTACTAGCGGTGGTGGATTATCTCTAATAGGTGGCCCTATTTGTGAGACTACGGGTTCTAATGACTGTGAAGTAGTGGTTGATGATGTGGGTTGTGCTTTGAATGTGAATGGTGGCTTTGAATCTGGAAGTGTACTAGATGGAGTTGGCAATTGATTAGCAGGATGGGTGGGTGTAATTTGAAAATGAAATGCGATGTTTGAAGGATGCACTGAGCTAACGCTTTTGGATGCAAAAGTTGGGTCAACTATAGGCAACTCTTCTGGAATGGGTGCTTTTGATGATGTGGTGCTGGATGGAATGGTTCTAATGACTAGTGGTTGGATGGTTAGATGTGTTGATGGAAGCAAAGGCTCATATGGATTTGAAATAAAGTTGTAGTATTTGAAAGGTTCAGTGTCAGCTAGTATGCAATGTACCTTGCCTTCATGCACATATTTTAAGCATTGATGCAATGTTGAAGGCACACACTTCATTTCCCTAATCCAAGGGCATCCAAGAAGTATGTTATATTGCATTTCCCCTTCCAAGATGTGAAAGAGAACATGTATTGTTTTCACCCCCACGGTGATGGGGAGAACAACATTCCCTACAGTTGAGCATAAAGCATCATTAAAGGCCCTAAGAGTGAATGTGGATGTTGTGATGTGAGATGATGGGACATTGAGCTTCATCATGGCAGGTGTGGTAATGAGGTTGATTGAAGAACTGGTATCAATAAGCACTCTCTTGAAGGGTTTCCTGTCAATGTGAGCTACTATGTGCAATGGTGGATCAGGTGAATCTATTGATATTTGTTTTTCCTCGAAGTCATAGAATACTATCGAGGGTTCCATGCACTTTTGCACACTACCCACAAAGGAATTGAATGCATTGGGGTCTTCTGATTGTACTTGAATAGACTTTAAAATTTCCATCAATGCTTCCCTGTGAGGTGTTGATTGTTGTATTAGTTCATAAATTGACAATTTTGTTGAAGCCATCTTCAAACTCTGTGTTAACCGATTGTTCAATGTAACAACAGGGCGGTTGTGGAAAGGTGGTGGTGGCCCACTCGATCCAAGTTGTATGGGCACATTAGTTGGTGATGTTGTTGGAGCCTGAGTTGTGCGATTAGCTTACCTTTGTCCATGGGTAACTATACTTGATAGCCCCTACAAAACCTTGTGGCAGTTGAGACACATAATTAACCTGATTGGGAGGAACTGTAGAAGTTGATGCTCCCGTCGGTTGTTGATTTGCCTCTCGATGTGGCAAAGGTGTCTGATATATGCCTAGGTTTTGGTTATTTTGGGCTAGTGGGTTGTCAACTTTGATTGTACCCGCTTCCAATAAATCTTGCACAATTCCTTTAAATCCATGACAACCTTCAATATCATGTCCTCTTTGTCTATGATAGATGCAAAAGAGGTGTTCTTTGTAACCTTTTGTCTTTGGTTTGTTAGGATCATCAGGTTTCATTTTTGGTAAATTAAAAAGTTTTGCCGCATACAACTTCTGAAATACTAATGAATATGGCTCTTGTACTGGTGTGTAATTTCTTTTTGGCTTAAAATGATGTTGTTGCCTTTTCGTAGGTTGTGTCTAATTTTGTGCCTGTTGTGGGGGTGGAACCACTTGATAATTTGATTGTTGTGGTTGTTGTTGTTGTTGGGGTTGTTGGATTTGTGTTTGAGCCGGTTGATTTGATTGTGGTTGGCTCAAAACTATCTGATTAACCTGTGCGGTCTTGGACTGACCATGGTTATTCCCCTTTTGATTCTTATTGTGCCACTCTTTCTTCTTAGGCTTAATCTCGCCTTCTTGAATTTTGATTTCTTCAATCAGTTTTGCTTGGGCGAGTGCCTCATCGAATGTTCTATATTGTTGTAGTTGTAGCAATGAAGAGATGGGTCTACCAAAACTCTTCATGAACATTCGTATTATCTCTGGCATAGGGAGTGAAAATGGTAACTTGATCATGACTGATCTCCATCTATTGCCAAAGTCATAGACTGATTCATCGTCATATTGTTTTAGATAAATCAAATCGAGTCAATGTTGTTTGTTTTCTAACATTTAGGGTGAATCTTTCCAGGAACTGGTCCGCTAGTTGTTCAAAGGTAAAAATACTTTGATGTGGCAGGTGGTTGTACCAGTCTTGGGCTTCTCCCCCTAATGTTTGAGGAAATGTATGTAATAGCAATGCATCGTTGCTTTTGATTCTGAAGCATGCATTCACAAATCTTGTTATGTGCTCACGGGGATCCTCTTCCCCTTTAAATTCAAGCTTCGGTATTTGGAAATCCTGTGGATATGGCGGCTCTGGTACCGAAGCATGAATAGGGTGATTGAGTAGTTGCCTTAAAGTTGGCTTTTGGTATTGCAAACCTAGGGTTTGCATGGCAAGACTATCAATCTAACTCTATAGAAACTGGTATCTAGGATCATCTACAGGACTGACACTCGAATGTACTTGATGCTGCTGGTAATGAGGTGGATTGTATGTAGGTTGGGGGTGATAAGACATGGGTGGTGGAAATATGTTATGGTATGGATGTTGAGGGATGTTATGATATGGATGGGGTGATGGAGGTATGATATTATGTTGACCTACTACATTAGCATATGGGTGTGGTGGTTGATTATGAACCATAGTGGTAGAGGGAGGATGCATTACCCAAGATGGATCTTGGATAAAGGCATTAGGTTGATGAGATGTAGGTGGAAGATTTTGCTCAATCCCTTGCAAATGTTGGTTAGGGTCAGGGTTCATGCTATGGTTAGCATTATCTAAAATCATTTGCTGCAACTGTAAGAAAGCCTGTTGCATAGCAATTGCATTTGACGTAGGGACTGCTACCTGTGATGTGGTGGACTGAATTGGTTGTGGAACAACCATGGTAGTGGAGGTAGATGGGGGGTAAGTAGCAAAGGGTATCGCTACTGACTATGGAATGGTATGAGATGTATGTCCTACAAGTGTGGATGGAGGAATGGATGTTGGGGCTTGCGAAACAATAGGAATTGTTTCATACAAGGGATTAGTAGTAATGGTCATTTGTTGTGGTAATGTGGGGGGAATTTGGTTGGATGACAATGGTTGATTGGCCAATGCTACAGTAGCCAACTCAAAGAGAGGATTGGTGAAAATCTGTTTTGAATATTATGGATAGGTGAATATGGATTCTTGTTGTGATGAGGGTATGACACGTGATGGGATGGAGAGTGGTGGTAATGATGGGAAGACCATTCCAACTGCATTCAAGTACATTCTAACAGTGTCCATATCTATCATGGTGACCTGATTGTCTACCGTTGTAGGAGGTTCACTCCTAGGTGTCTCAGGTATAGTTGTGTGAGTAGCTCTATGCATAATATCTATGTCCATGTTGGGGGCATTACTAGAAGGCCCTACATCAAGACTCTGGGACATAGAAAGGGGTATACCTACTTGTCCCACCACCGAAGTGTGAGGGACATTGCCAGACTGGGAGGCCATAGGGGAAGACCACTGACTTCGGTTTGACACTAGTTTCTTAGCTTGATTACGAGTCACTACCATACGCTACTATGTGGTAAAATGCGGAGTGAGACTATCTATGCAAGTAAAGTGACAATACAATGCAATACAACACACAAAGCAAATAAACACACAAAATTTTTGATGCTAGATTTTTGTATATATATTTTTTTAAATTTGTTTGAAAAATGAAAAAGACGTGTGCTCAATGTTTTGCCCTAAATGAATCTAGGATTTCACCTGTATACTCGTAGCTCGACAACCTGGCTATGAACTCCAGGTCACGTAATCCCACCTATAATATGTGGTAATGAAGTCCACACATGGCCAGGGAGCACAGGTCCTACCAATTCCTCACCCAGTTCACCCGTAGTCTGCGATACACCTCTCCGAAGAGAGATGTGTGCTATCACCCATGGGTTATGATGGATCTTGGAATCGGCCTTGGCTAAGAACAGGGTATAATGTTGGTGGTTCGATGATGAAATCCAAACCCGATGGTGATGAAATCTAGCCATTTTCCAACGTTTATGTGAGTGTGTGGTGGTTTTGTTTAACTAGGGTGTTATGCAAAATTACTATGCAATTTTGTTTCAATGGCCTAAATGCAGAAAAGCAAAAAATAGAGAATGAAAAATAGTAGATCAGGGGTAAAAATACCAATTTTAGATCTAATTTAATCAGATTCTATTTAACAGGGCTAACCACGGTTGCGCGGTTAGTTCTGGTAAACCGCGGGTGCATGGTTTGCCAACCGCACGTCTGCATTTGGGATATCCCAACCATGGATGTGCGGGTCCTTTCTATCAACAGAAATAGAATAACCTTATAGACCCGAACCTGAAATAAACACCTGAGCTATTCCTAACCAGGTGAATGCAAGATGATCTATTTTCTACTATGCAAATGCAGAGATTTTTTTTTTTTTATATGAATGCAAAGTTTTTAAGTACTTTCTTCTACCTCTAAGACCTAAGTGCACACAAAGGCATACAGGACTAGGACTCTTAATCTAGTTAAATGCAATCTAAACTGAAACTAAGACAAAAATTAGACAGGAAGCACGAAGTACATACCTGTGTTCCTTCCTATTGTAAACCGTCGACCCATGTTTTTGATGCAACAACCGCGCTTCTACATTTTCTCAGGCAAAAACCATGTGTCTACATTTTCTCCTATCAAGAACCATGCACCTACATTTTCTCAGATAGAAACTGCATTTCCACGTTTCCATAGTAAATGATACGATCGCAAGATTTTTTGAATGTATCAATTTTGGGTCGAATCTATGCGCGCTTTGAATTCTCAAAACCTGTAGGTGTAGACAGAGATTAGTAAACAAATTTAGATAGCAAGGCAAAACAAAATAGGACCTTTAGGGGGTCCCACCGTGATCGCCATTTCTGTAACCAAAGAACTGAACACAATTTATTTAAATAAAAATAGAGAGAGAGAAGTAATTTTGCCAAAATACCCCTTTTTGTATTAATGGTGATACAGTGTGTTACAAAAAGGATTTTTGAATTTGCCCCAAGTGTGTTGGGAGCAATGTTACAATGCTTCTTCTTGTCTATCTGATATCCAATGCTTTCATGGAGGAGGGGAGATCTTCCGGCTCTTCCACAAGGTGTGGTGTTCTTCGTTCCTCTATTACAACTTCAAAGGGGTGAGTGGGCTTTGGTATCCAGCAAGGGACCACTCCAGCTTCAACAGCTTATCCAAGGTACCTGTTACCTGCGCACATACAAAACCAATAAAGAGGATTAATAGCACCTGTATAGTAAAGCGGTAAACCCAATGCTACGCATAAACCTATCACTGATATGTATATATATGAAAAGCAGATAACATAAAATGTTTAATAAATACAAGCCTTGCTCAACATTTTCAATTGCTTATCTCTATCAATAAAAACCTGTTCGGGACTGTAGAACCATGGAAACGTGGTTGTGGACTGGAAACCACGGACCTACGGTTGTGAAACCATGGATGCACATTTTTGACTATAGAACCATGGCGGGCGGTTTCGGCTGAGATGATAGGTCACCTCGGGATGCATGCCAATGGTCACAATTGAGCTCATGCTCTCAGTTTCTCATCGGGTCTGGGTGTATTCCGGTAGCCTATCGGTACGCAAATTCAGCTCCCTTTGTTTGGTGGATTGATGGTGCCTTTATAGGCTTCCTAGGGCTTTGGAGGGGAATGTGAGGTGGCAAGCCTGACTTGCCAAGTGGTAAATCTGGACTGCCAGGTGGAAGGGGCAGTTATAGTGAGTCACTCAGTGTGGCTCACTTAACTGGGGTGATGTGGCTCCAAGTGGAGTGGGATGTGGGATGTTGTTTTATGTGAAGGGACAAGGGGACAACAACAAAGGAGTTGTGGCATGGGTGTTGGGAATCTGTCTCATGTGCAAGGACAAAGGGGACAGAAGTGGGTGAGATGTGGCAGGGATGTTGGGTGAGATGTCCAGGACACATGTCCAATGGGTAGACAAGGTATCCTAGGGTGATTTTCCTAATTAAGTAAATTAGGAAAATATAATGATGTGCAAGATTTTATATCCCTAAGTTAGAACTTAGGCATATATCTTTATTATGCAGGATTTGATGGTGAGGTGGTGAATGTGAACTAAAGGGTGCTAGATTTTGGTGTCTACATAACTCAACATGATTTTTAGAGGTTTCTTAAAACACTATAAGTGGTTGAGTGACCTAAAAGGAGTTTGTGAATGTGGCTTGTGTTGATGGCAATTTGACTTTGTAGAATTCTATGGATGACATTGTGAAGGTGCCCCTGATTAAGGTAACATGACTTTTGTTGGACCAATTAAGACTTTGGACTGAATAAATGATCCCTAAATATGAAATACAAATTATGGTTGTGAATGCAATGTATGATGTGCAGTTTTGCAAAATACAATGTGAAATGTGGGTGAATGCATTATTTTTGGAGTGTGAAAGTGATTAAAATGCAATGCTATGAATGAAGTATATGCAAATGTTTTGTGTGTATTATCCATGTATATATATATAATAATTAAATAATACCTAGAAGAGGATCCCTAGACAAGGAATATCTATGACTGGTCTTGAAAATCAATACAAATGCATATCGCCCCATTAAGCTTGTGAACGGGTACCAAGCTTGAGATCCAGTTGGGATAGTCTATGATGTCATCTAACTCTTTTGGCTTATGCTCATATATTTCTACTTGGAAAACCTTAGTATTTGAATGTGAAGGTGGAGGTGATGGAGGAATGTAGTTGGTAGAAGCCCTTAACAGTTCCTCTGATAAGACAAATTCAACAAAAGTTAGAAGTGAGGAAATTCGGTCCATATCAATAAGCCTTATGTCAATTGGAATTGGTTTAGCTGAATCATATGGATTATGGAGTAGGGTGAATAAATCAACAGGATTCATGTTGACTTATGCACAAGGTGGACAATATTGGACAGAATGGATGGAATCTAGGAACTGGTTCTAGGAGCTTGGTTAACCTGAACAACAACAAGCAACACAAACCATATTTTAATAAATGGTATATTTACATATGTAATGCAAGGAAAGCAAAAATGTTTTTGACTTTTATTTATTTTTGGATTTTTTTTTGTGGTGGTGATAACCAATATTTTGAATTATATACATATTTTACAAGTTGGGTTATGGAATGGCTTAATGGAACGGAGGTGGTGGTTCACTAGTAGGGGCAGCTTGCTCTTATGGAAGAAGCAAGCGAAATATGGGTTCATGTATGGTAAAAATATTGAGATAAAACTCATCTTGTTGTGTATGGGGAATGATGGGCTTTGATTCTTCTTTAGATTCATCTAAAATTATCGACATAAGCTTGAATTTTTCGTATATTTCATCAAAAATTATCGGGATGGAGGGTTTCTTCTCCTGAATTGAGGTTAATCCTTTGGAAGGCTTGTTCAAAAGAAGAGATGGTAGGAAGTGGATGGAAAACTAGACCTGAATTTTCATGCACCTCTTGATATAGAACATCGATAGGTTGATGCACACCCTGTTCATGTAATCCTAGGCCATGGCCTTGCCAATTTATAATATGGAAATATCGATATGGAAATCCTAACATGTTTGAAATATTGGCAAGTTTTGGTTATTTGGGATATTTTATTAGAATTGGGTTTGATGAAGATTCAATGCCCCCATATACAAATTTAATGCTATTTGTAGTTGAACCCATATTATAAACTTCTCCTATTGCTAAATTTTGGTCACATGAGTGACCAAAATCCTTAGCACTAGGGATGGTGAGGGGTGTGATGGTGATGTCATCGACCACGTATTCACCAATACCAGGATTGGTGAGATGGACTTTGACTTGGGATGATATGAGAGGATCTTTGTCAGGTGATGGATCGGTACAGGGTGGAAATGGAAGCATCTCACAATCTATCAATTTGACTTATGAGACATTAGATGAAGGAGATGGATTGGATTGGAAATACTGTAGAATGGTTGATGATGATGTGGATGACAATGATGTTGATAAAATGGACTAATTATGACCACATGTGCATGTATTCATTGATGAAAATAATGAGGGTATGATGATTGGTTGAGGTTTGGTGATGGTTAGCTCTTCAGGAATGGGATCATTTGATAAAGAGGTTGGTGGAGTGGTGGATGTATTGGATGACAGTGATAGGAATATATAAGTGGAAGGGAGCATGGACTCATAAGGATTTGAGACTAGATTGCAATACTTAAATAGCTTGATGTTCGTTGGTATGAAATGTACCTATCCCTCATGGACATATTTTAAGCATTGATGTAAAATGGAAGGGACACATCTCATTTCCTTCATCCAAGATCTTCCAAGGAGTACATTATTTGACATGGATCCTTTCAATATGTGGAACATTGTGTGCAAAATTTTAGCCCCTACTTCTATGGGTAAAACAATAGTGCCAATCATGGAACACAAATCATCATTAAATGCTTGAATGATGAAGGATGATTTGGTGATGTGAGATGAAGGAAGGTTAAAATAATGGAGAACAAATGTCGTGATAATGTTGATAGAGGAACTAGTATCAATGAGGACTCTCTTGAAATTTTTCTTGTCAATTAGATCCATGATATGCAATGGAGGTTCTACTGATCCCTATGATATTGGCTTAATCTCAAAGTCAAAATGTTATGGAAGACTCCATGGATGTTTGAATGTTCCCCATAAAGTTATTAAAGGCATTAGGATCTTGCAATTGCAATTCGATGGATTTTAGAATTTTCATTAATGCCTCTCAATGTGGGGAGATTATTGGATTAGCTCATATATTGACAATTTGATAAATTCCATTTTAAAACTTGTAGTTAACTGGCTACTCAATGAGATGACTGGTCGGGGTGGATGATTGATAGGTGGATTTGATGGATTCGATTGACTAGGTATATGCATGGGTGATGATGGATTAAGGGACACTTGGATGGGTGGCAATGTAGAAGTTTGTGAGACACTTGCTTGAGGTTGTTACCTTTTTTGGTTATTCCGTGGACCTCTAGTGACCACATGAATGGCCCCTACAAACCCTTGGTATTGTTGAATATGGTTGACTTGATTAGGGGGAGTTTTAGTGTTTGCTCCCTCTATGTTTGGTTGCATTTCCTCATGATGAGGAAGTGGTGTCTGAAATATACCAAGGTCTTGGTTTTGTTGAGTAAGATAACTATTAACTTTAGTTTCCCCCAAGTTAATGAGGTATTGGACTACGCTTTTAAACACATGGTAATTGTTGGTGTTATGTTCATTTTGCCTATGATAGGGGTAAAATAAGTATTCTCGATAATTTTTACCACACTTGGTGGGATCATCTGGTATAATATTGGGCAAAGCAAATTTATTTGTCTCATTCAACCTTCTAAAAAAAGAGGCATATGACTCATCTAGTGGGGTATATTGGTGATTATGTGAGGCAAAATATCATCGAGGACGGTTTTCCATAGGTGGCACTATGTTTTTAACTGTTGGATCTTGTGTTGTTGATGGGACCACATGATAGGAAATTTGCTATGGTACTTGTTGCACAAGTTGTTATTGTTGAGCCATTATTGGCTGGATCATAAACACTTGATTGAATTGATTGGATTGGGTGGCTGGGGTAGCCTGTGTTGATTTTTTTTGGACTGAATTATTATTTTTGTATTGGCATTTGTTTTGCCATTCTTCCTTCTTGGGCTTAATGATGACTTCTTGGATTTTGATATCCTCAATGACACTAGACTGATCTAAAGCTTCTCCAAAATATTTATAAGTTCTTAGTTGGAGCATCCAAGAGATGAGTTTTAAACAACACTTGGTGAATAGCTTAATTAACTCATCCATTGGTAGGTTGAATAACAATTTTATGATGATAACCCTCCAATGGTTTCTAAAATAATAAATAGATTCATCATCCTATTGTATTAAGGCATAGATGTCAGATAATGAGATCTTATTTTTAATATTTAGGATGAAAAAATCAAATAATTGATCAATAAATTGATTAAAAG
Source organism: Wollemia nobilis (assembly GCA_028583015.1). Taxonomy (NCBI): domain Eukaryota; kingdom Viridiplantae; phylum Streptophyta; class Pinopsida; order Araucariales; family Araucariaceae; genus Wollemia; species Wollemia nobilis. The sequence goes on from JAQPPZ010016890.1 coordinate 8,879,692, forward strand.
TATAGATACTATGACTTGGCAATTGATTGCACCATTATATGGCATCCCTCCTAATATTTGAGGAAAAATTCAAAGCATGAGAGCATTATCATCTTGAATTTTGAAGCATGCATGAAAAAATGTGCTTACATATTATTTAGGATCCTGATTTCCCTTAAATTTTGTAAACTTGGGTACCATAAAGTCTATCAGATATGGAAGGGTTGGTATCGAAGGATGAATTGGTTGTTTGATCAATTGGCATAAAGTTGAATTTTGATTTGAAAATCTAGGAGTGAATTGCATCAATTGATCTTTTTTTTTGCATGGTCTTAATTCTAGGGTCTTCCTTAGGAATGTGAAAGCCCTAAATTACATGATGTGTTTGTGGTGGCATGGAGATATATTGTAGAGTGATCAAATGATGTGGAGATTGGTATTATGGTTATGTAAATTGGATGGAATATGATGAATGGGACATTGTTGATGAAAGGATGGGAAATTATGGAATGATGTTGATGGATGAAATTTATGGCTAGGCTGGCCAATGGGAATAGGATGTTTAATGGTATAAGTTGATGGGGGAATCGGGATAGAGACCACTGAAGACTAAGGTACCCATGATAGACCCTGATTGACAAGGGCAGTTTGAGTAGAGTTATGTAAAGGTGTAGGGTTAACCTATACTTACTGTTGATCATATTGAAACTATCTAAATATTTTTTTCTCATGCTTCAATAATATTTCTATCAAATTCTAGGGGTATGGAGGTAGATGGTATGGCAGATGTGGTTGGGATAAAAGTTACACTAGGTATGGCAACTTGTGAGGCTAGGACTTATGAAGAAACATTGACTTGTACTTCATACAAGGGATTGGTGTAGGTGGAGGTATATGAGGTGCTAGGAGCACCTGAAGGTTAAGGGATGGATGTATGGGATGAAGGTACAACTTATGACTCAAACAGAGGGTTAATATACGCCTCAATAAATGTGGATGTGGTTTGGGAGTAGATAGGCTCTTACTGTAAAGTGGAATCCTATCTAGGTGAGTTGGAAATAGACTCTAAGACATAATTAGAAGATTTCATGAAGGCTTCTACTCTTGCCATGTCTATGTGGGTGATGTGGCTATGAATTGTAGGAGAGTTTGACTTCTCCTGGGACATGGTCATGTGGAAGGTTGTGTAAGGTAAAGAATGTGAGGGACATAGATAAATTTATCTATGTCACATTCAAGGTATCTACCAATTAAGTGGTGGGGAAGGTGGATGAAGGTTCCATTAATTTTTCTTGACTTATTGCTTTCTTTTGATTTCAAGTTAATGCCATAAGCAAAGTAAATCAAGGTGTAAATTAAAATACTAAATTTAATTAAAACTAAAATGCTTAAGGGAATAAAAAACAATGCTAAGTCTCAATCAATGTGGCTTACCTCATTCACTAATTATCTCCTTTTAATGTGTGTTCATTTTATGTGCCATTTTTGTGTATTTTGGTTTTGTAATATTTCTTAATGAAATAAAGGTGAAAATCTATGGCTAAGGTAGGGCAACGAGATTCTTGTTGGTTATGAAATCCAATAAGTTTGCTTGGGGGTATTACTAGGGTATCTAAGGGTAGATATTGGTGGATGGAGATGAATGCCACCATTACCAAATATCAAAGCAATGGTTGGTGATGAAATTCAACCATTACCATTTTGCATGAATCATGATGTATGTGAATTATTTTTAAGGTTTATGTTTTATATAGTGTACAAACAATGTTAAAAACAATTAATTTCATAAACCTAAATCAAAATCCAACAAAATACTACCAAGTTCTCCAAAGGGTGTGAAGTACTCCACTTAATGCCCCTTATTTAAATAACAACCAGAGGGTTCATCCACCCCTCTTTTGGGATTATTTTGGAAATATATTATTATTTCAACTTATATATACAAAATAAAATATCTTTAACCCTAAGATGCAACACTAGATTATGCAAGTTTCAGTTAAAATGCAGACAAAATGTAGTAGTTTACACCCAGAAAACAAAAACCCTAATCCAAGTATGTGAATGAATGCGAATCTAAAAATGTAAAATAATATGCGTTCATTTCTAGATTTCTTAATGATGATTCATTTTATTATTTAAAATATGAAAAATACATAAGATACCCAAAATACGTAAGATAGAAAACTAGGGTTTTAAACAGTCGACTTACTGGAAAGCCTATGTTTTTGCTCCTAACTCTTTGTAAATACCTCTGGGCACTTTTGAACACTACTGAGATGCTTGTGGGTACTTTTGTATGGATTTAAACACCTATGATAATTTGTGTATTACCTTTAGACAATGTCAGACACTTCGCGCACCTTCTACAAGCTTATATGAAATTCAAAAATCTTAGATCCAGCAAAATCCATGAAATCCGTGCTTCTAAAAACCTGCAAGATGATATAAAATAGAAAGTGAATTAGTAAAATAGATCATAAATAGAAACCCTTAGGGGGTCCCACCATGATTTCCATTTGAAAAATATAAAATACAACATAGAGACAATGCTTTGAATAAAATAAAATGCAAGGTAACATAAGATTGTACAATAGAATAAATAATTTATTGACGGAGGGAACCTAGAAACTCCATTGTTTATAAGCTTGGATCCTTGAATCCTTTTGATACAATATTACAACAATTTAGGCTTATCTGAATTCCTAAGAAGCAATATCATGGTGTCTTAAAGTGCATCTTGATTCCAATAGGGTTGAGTGGGCTTTTTGATATCCAAGGCTCGGCCACTCTAGTTTCTAATGTAATGCTCCAGATATGCACACAATTACACAACAAAATTGTTAGTAGTACCTATGAGGGATCCATAGTGTGAGGTCCTCTATAAGCTATGGTAAACCCTAACTAAATGTTGAAAATAAAGTGAACAAAAATAGAAGCACATGCATAAAATAAATGAATAAGGGATTGATATATTATACTTACTATGCTCTAATATGAAATGTATGATGTAGGTGACTAGTGTGGTGATACCCTATCATCACCCAGAGGCTAGGTGATCTTCAAGAATGAGAGCGTAAAATACCCATGAGCATCTGGCTATTGCAGGAAACACCTTTGGGTGCCTAATATTGAGAGGAAAGATTCTATAGGAGTAGATCTGATGAGGGAGGAAGGGTGGTGACAGTGATGGGGGATTACAATGAGTGAGAATGAAAACATAAGTGGTGCGAGGTAACCTAGGGAAATTGAAGGTTTCAAGCACTCAAGGAACTCACAAACTTAGGGCAATCATGGAATGAAAGAAAAATCTAGGAAAACTTAGAATCAAGAATCAGGGGTTGAGCCATAAAAATGGCTCCTATTTATAATCTAGCCTAAGGAATACTAGAGTTTCAAAAAAACTAATCATATGGTTGATATTAAAGCATATCCAAGGGTAGATAATATATCTAGGGTGTGGCACGAATTGATGTAAATGGGTGGTCAGGATTAAAAGAAATTGGATGGCTGGGATTAATTCATATAAATAAATACATATTTATTAAATATATATTAAAATATAGTATAAAATATTGTTTTTAAATATATATAAATAAATGTGAATAATGATAAAAAATGGTAGGAAAATAGGGATAGTGGGTAAATTGGCTATGCTTTGATGGTGGAAATGGTAGGAAAGCCTAGATGGAGGATGAATGGCTAGATTTTGGTGTTGTTTTTTCCTTTCTTAGAATTATGAATATTTCTAAGGGCTAGCTAGACCCAAATTTTGTATTGCCAAATATTATCTTGTCAAGGAATTTGTTTCATTCTATATGAACTACATAAGAGGTATAGAAGCAATTGGTGATAGCCTTGGTTGCAACAAGGTATGAAGTGATGAGGATGAAGAAACTATAATTTATGGGATGATTTTGTCTAGTGGTGAAGACTTTGATTTATATGAAACTTCTTATGAGCAATCCCATTGATGCGTTCTCTTTAACATGGATGAAGTTCAACCTTGGGTAGAGTAAGTAGATGTTTATTTGTTATTTTTATATATGGTAGAATATTAAGTATATCCAACTAAGCTTGACAAAATTTAGAATAGATTAGGAAGCACCTGAAGAGTATCAAGTAATGCAACTCTCTTGTAGCAAGATATGAAGGGGTGTTGCAAAAAATTCATAACCATACATTCATCACTTGGCCACGAGATTAGGTTGTTATATACTCTTTTGAATATGATCTTCGATATTTATATTGATTGTCATGTACTGAACATCATGTAATGTTCTGCAATCATATTTAAACTATTCTTCTTTATTTCAATTTCATTGAGATAAAATGCAACATAATGATAATGATTCCAGCATAATAAAATTGTTGGCACATGGTTCGAGGAAAGTTGCAACCAAACATTTAGGCTATTTGATCAATTATTATAGATTTCATATCAAAGAGAAAGAGGACCAAAGAACAACTTAAAATAGTAGTGTGTGTTTCTATGCTACTACATTATGTAGAGCAAGTGTAAAATACACAAACCCATTTGTTCAAATAGTCACATATTATGGTGTTATTAGAGAAATAATCTTGTTGGAGGACTATCAGTTTTGATACCCCCTATTCAAATGTGATTGGGTGAATATTCTTGATATGAGGAATGTATGTAAAAAGGAAAAAATAGGCTTCACATTGGTCAACATCAATATATTATATGGTCGATATAGACTAAAATATGATCCATTTATCCTAGCATCGCAATCCAGATAAGTCTTTTATGTAAATTATCCACTTGATACTAGTTTGTATGTGGTTATCACATCGACTCCAAGAGGGGTCAAAGATATTGAATCATACGAGGCATAATATGTTAGTGTCTCTAGAGCAATAGAATTCATTGGACCTAAAACTGCACAAGATGAAAATACAAATGACAACAACATTCAATATGTTCATGGAGAATGTGAGGGTACATGGTTAGAAGACTAATTATTGTACTTCAAAAGTAGTTATAATTAATGGGAATAATTAGAAAGGACTATTAGATATTTTTTGTTCTATTTTTAGAAAATGCTAGTAGATAATTAATGGGCAGCCAAGCTAGGAGTGAGGTGTGTAGGTATCCTGAGTATGAGGTTGGTGAATCAGATACAAGAAGGTAATATGGTAAAAAAAGAGAGATAATACAAGTGTTTATAGGGCATAAGATTAAGATTCTAATAATGCATGCATGTTGTAATGTGTTGAAATGAAGGTTTATTGTGTTGAGTAAGTGCTAGTTATAAAATTGATGTTTCATATTTTACTCTTAGTCCTAGTCCTTAGTAGCAGTACTTGATTTATATAGATGGATATTTATAAATGTAACAAAAGTCTTAGGATACCCTCTTACCTCATATTTGGTGGTTGGTTTGGGTAGGGATTTTTAAACATCTTCCCATTATATGGAGGGCTCAGGTTGTTCATTCACCTATATCTATAAATAAGAATTGTACTTGAAATAAGAAATTTTAATTTACATATATAATCATAAATAATATTGCACTTGAAATAAGAATTTTCTATTCATTTAGAATTCTTACAACTGCGCTTTCTTTTTCTCCACTATGCATAAACACATTCTTCTTTATGTTTTCAATCTTCATTGTTGGTATTCATCTATTGTTGCTTTACCTTGAGGGGATCCCCCTTGTATGGATGTTTATATTTGTACTTGCTTTACAAAAATAAGGTCTACCAATTGTGGTTATATTTACAATGGTTTACTGCTTAATCTCTTAGTTCCTTCTTGAGCTCCTTGGCTTCTTTTTGCCATAGTACTTAAATATTCTAATCGGATATGGTCTTTGAATTTTATTTATTTCCTTTGGTCACTCTTGAACATAATATAATTTCTTTATTTATTGCTTTTGTACATGTAAGAGTTGCAATAGACCATTGTTGTTCATAAATAATAACTTGGTTTTCATCTAGCAATCTAAGAGAAAATATTTCATATATTATTCAAAATAAACTGTGTAATGCTAAGCTTCAAGATCCAATTTATCAATATTTTGATGGTAGCCTTGGTAGTTGTAGCATTCTATTTATTGTATTTTGATTGTGGACTCTAAAATCTATGCTACATTTTCTCTTCCAATGGTTTACCCACTAAAATCTATCCTATTTATTATGTATTTTGGGTTTGCCCATTGTGGTTATATTTACAATGGTTTATTGTTTTATCTCTTAGTTACTTCTTGAGCTCCTTGGGTTATTTTTTCCCTAGTACTTAAATATTCTAACTGAATGTGGTCTTTCAATTTAATTTACCTCCTTTGGTCACTCTTGGACATAATATAAATTTATTTATTTATTGTTTTTGTACATGTAACAGGTGCAATAGATCATTTTTTTTCCTAAATAATAACTTGGTTTTCATCCAGTAATTTTAGATTAAATATTCCATATATTATTCAAAATAAATTGTCTAATGACAAGCTTCAAAATCTAATTTGTCAATATTTTGATGTCAGCCTTGGTAGTCGTAGCATTCTATTTATTGTATTTTTACTGTGGATTCTAAAATCTATGTAGAGAACTAGTGTGCTTGATACTCTAAATAAAATACAAAGAGTAAATTTAACTTACATATACTTTAGAGTTTAGGTATGTAGCCCCTTTGAAGGACTCGTCTTCTGTTATAATGAGATCAAGACTGGTATTGCTTTTCTATCCCATGGTGGAATGCAAACATTTTGAATTCATTTTCTTGCTTTTGCTTTCATCTTGTCCTTTTTCATGAGTAGCTATTGGTTCCATTATAAATATATTATAGATATGGTTGAGAATTGTTTTTCAAGCATAATCTTATCTAGAAGTAGTTGAACTTTTTGAATATACATGCATGGTTCTATGCTGTCTGAGAATATTTGATAGAGAATGTTGGTCCTTAGATCATATACTAATAATGCATTTGTTTTTTTTTGCTTTCATCTTGTCATTTTTCATGAGTAGTTATTTGTTGCATTACAAAGATATTATAGACATGGTTGGGAATAGCTTTTCAAGCACAACCTTGTCTAGTAGTAGTTGAACTTCTTGAATTTACATGCATGGCTCTATGTTGTCTAATAATATCTGATAGAGAATATTAGTCCTTAGATCATATACTAATAATACATTGAACAAGGGGAAATGTTCTATTCTTAATGGTGTCTTAGCTCTAAACTATTTTAAAACTATGATGGAATTCCTATTTGATCTTCCTGAAACACCCTGATTTCTTTTTTTTAGTAGGCTAGATCTAAAATTTTATGACTTGCTCTAGATGGTATGTTGAACTTGAGGCCTATTTTTCATGATGTGGAAGCCAAACTACATTTTTCTCTTTAATGCAACTCAAATAAATATGCTTAAATTTATTTTGTTTGTAATTATATTGACTATATGTGGAACTTAACTGTAGATTGGTGTTCTATTGTATGGATGTTACCTTTCATTTATTTAATTTCAAGGTTTCTTCCTATGCATTTTCACAAGTTTTATAACATATTTTGACTTGATTGGAGTATGGTTAAAATTTTGCATGATTTCTTGTTGTACATATGGAGCTTAAGCCTTACCTTCAAATCACTTTCTAAAAAAAGCATGTCCATATTGGATAAGTTTGTTTGGAATAATTCCTAGCTCTTGTAATTAAGGAGAGGTATTCCTAGAAGAGTACTTATGATGGGAATTTTCAATGTGCTCAATAGGCTTTTCCTTAGTGATCCATTTCATATTTTTCACAGGTACAAGATACAATATAGTTACATGAAGAATACTCATTTGCATATGGTGTACTATAGCCTTTCCTTTAGGATGGTCTTCAAGTCTATTATGCTTGCTTGAATCCAAATGAGAGTGTCACACTAATAGTGCATTTGATATTTGACATAATCCTTAGTGTTCCTAATAGTATTCAGGTTATATATTCAATTTTGCATACATGTATGCATAATAAATTACCACTATAATTTTAATATTTGGTAAGATGCTTACTTTAGTTTGAAATATCACTAGCACTAGTCCCTTTTCTTAATTCATACAGTTTCATAATAATAGTTACCTTGTGAAACATAATATTTGATCACTTAAATCTTAAGGTCCACAAGCATTACACATATCAAACCACCCTCTACTCCATGGATCCACTATATGTGGGAGTAGACACTTGTGTTGTGTTATCTGCCTATAAGGTAAACCTACCAAACTCCCCTTCAGAATTGAACCTTGGACCTCTTATTTGGAGTACCAAGTCTTCAAAGTAATTGATATTCAAAGATACTTTATTGAGTTAGTTTTTGTCAGGTTTTTATATTGGGTGGAAGGTTGATATTAACATGCAATAGTCTGAGGAGATTGATTTCAGTATTATTTGGGATCATCATCTTAGTTATAGTAATTTTTTTACTCCTTAAAATGTAAAAGGCTTTTGATTGTGGGTGCAAGATCTTTTTAAATATTCTTTTCAACATAAAAAATTAGCACTATGCTAGTTTATATTTAGGTGCTCCTTTGATTGAGTGCTCTGCTGTTTCAGCTGAGGTAAACCATTGTTGAGTGTTATGCTATTTCAACTGAGGCATCCTTTACATTTTTTTTAGGTGAGATACCAAGAGGGTAGTTTATAACCACCCTATTAGACCCTAATATGATGGTTTATAACCATCGTCTTAGGGTGACCTAATGGGACAGTTTATAACTACCCTATTAGGGTCTAAGAGGGCGGTTATAAACCACTCTCTTAGTCATAAGAAGTCACAATCCTAAGAGGGTGGTTTTTAACCACCATCTTAGTCCTAAGAGGGAATTTATAACCACCCTCGTAGCCCAAAGAGGGTAGTTATAAAAATCCCTATTATACCCTAAGAGGATAGCTTTTTGAGGTAGTTTTTAGCCATCATTGTATGACGTAGATATTTTACAATGCCGTCATAGATGATCACTAAATAATCACCTTTAAAGGTCTTTAAGGATGGTTAAAAACCACTATTAAATCCCTTCTTTGGTTTAGTGTGGACTCAATATTGATTTCTAGAAAGATATTTGGATGATGGACCAGCCCCTTATGCAGATTCTAAATATGGTATGTTTGGATCCTAGGACCAAATTGGTCTTTAGGTGTAAGGTGGTTGACTTTATCGAGGTGGTCAATGGGATGAAGGTTTATAAATAATTAGACCAATCTATTCTCAACAATGTTGAAATTTAAGTTTGAATTCTAATTTCTAATAAGTTGAAGTTTAAATTCATTAAACATAGAAATGAAAAGGATGATATATTCTAGGCAAGGGAAAATAATGGATCCTTTTCACTTAAGTCCACATACAATTTGTTGGCTATTAAGACTCCTTTGCGGGTCTTACCTTTCAAAGTTTGGCCTAAGGGTCTAATACCAAAGGTAAATATATTATTCTGGTTGGAAAATAAGAATAATATTTTTACCATTAAAAATCTTAGAAAAATAGGTTGGTCGATGCCTAACAAATGCTACCTCTATGGTGCTAATGAGGAACAAAAAAGTCATTTATTTTTCAATGCTCGTTCTCTATGGAAGTTCTCAACTATTTTTTTATTTTTTGGGGTTGAGTTGGGTGGTGTTGAGTTCACTTGTTTATGTTTATGCTCAATGGTCATCTCATTTTTACTCTCCAAGGCTAAAATATTTTTGGAACTTTTATTTGTTGCATCTTTTTTGGTGGGTGTGGAAGGAGAGAAATAGTAGAAATTTTAAAAAATTCCAAAGTGATTATTCCTTTGTTTGTGCTAGAGCCTTGGATTCCATACTAGAGAATGTGTCCTCTTTGGCTTCGGATGAGGGTAAATTTGAGGAGGCTGAGATCAAAATAAAAATTGTCTTTCAATAGAGCAATGGAGTTGCTAGTACTCCTAGTCCTAATCCATAGGCTCTTGTGACATGGAAACCTCCTTCTCTAGGTTGGATTAAACTAAAATTTAATGGAGCTTCAAAGGGTAATCCCAGTATGTTGGTGTTGGTGTTGGTGGGGTTCTTAGGGATGATAAATGTGGGTTTCTATTGGTGTATTTATAATTCTTTCATATCCAAACTTGCAATGTTGCAAAGGCTAGATATCTTTACCAATATTTCCTACTTATGGAGAATATGGGGTACCAAAAAATTTGCATTGAAGGAGACTCAATATTATAATCTTGGTCAAAAGTGATTTAGTCCTCGGTTGGAACATTGAGACTATAATTATAGAATCTAGGCAAATTCTTTATGACAGAGAGGATAGGGAGATAAAGCATATCTTAAAAGAAGGAAATTGCCATGCTAAGTTTATGATAAACTTGGGTATAATTCACAATGATATATCTATTTGGAGAGAGAATTTTCTCGAAGGTCTTCTTCAATTGGATCTAGCGATGCATGCTTATTGATGCTTTGTAAGTTTTTACTATTTATGAAGAAAGGTTTTGTTTATAGCCAGGTGGAAGTGTTGATTGGCTGGAGGGCTCACCAAAAATGTTCTATTATTTGTATCAAGTTGTAGTTGGTTCACTTGGTGATGGGTGGCTAGTTGTAGTGCTTTATAACTATTCTTGTCCCAGTATTGCTAGTCTTATGCCAAGTTTTGCATGTATTCTCCTATTGTAAAAGGTCCGAAGACCCTTTCAAAATCCCTTCTATATCTTATAAAAAAATATGTTTATATTTTAATTAGTTTTAACTAATCAAATATATATTATAAATGTACTAATAAATGTTTCAATGAATTTTTATTACTTGTTAATGATTATTCATCCTTAAAAATAAAAAAATAAAAAATAACAATAGCTTCATTATTTTGCATTAATTTTAATGATGATTATTGATAAAATTAAAAGCATTATAATTAAATTTAAATTTAAATATATTTAAACAAATGAGTAACTATGGTTCAAAATTAAAAATTAAATATCCTATGACACTAAATCAACATCAAACATAATGCAATAAGAAAACAAATGATTGCTTTAAATTATACATTATTTTATTTTAAAATTAATGTTTATAACAATATATATCATGTAATGATGACTATATGAATTTAATATTATAATTATAATCAATCAATATTTATATCTATCTATTTATAATTGATACTTATATAAATATATGTTAGAATTATCTCATTATAATTTAAAGATTTTTTTGATACTATTAAGAAAAAGAGGGTTTTGAAAGGGACCCCACAACCTTTTACAAATTAACCTACCACTAAGGCAGCTAGAAGAGCAAACCACAAAAAGCAACCAAAGAAACAAAGAGGCACACCCAAACACATCAAGGAAAAACAAAGATGAGATCGAGCAATGAGAGAACCGAGGGAGTTCTACAACATCAAATCGATCTCGTGGGCAATTGTACCAAACATCTGAGCAACCTCCTCAGCATAATCTAACACTATTTTCATAGAACTCCACACCACACGCTACTTGATTTCAATCAACTTTAGGCTATGCAAAACTGCACTCTTCCTCATAGAGGCCTCCCCGAAGCATAAACATCAGACACCATTTTATCCTTAATGAAATCCCTAGGAAGAACCTCCACATCATTTGGGTGGGATAAGGGAGAAGACTCAGCCTCCTCCCACTTTTTACCTAGCAAATGCAACGATTTTTGGGTGCCACTACCTTCCGCCTAGCTAACTGAAGGAGGACCCCCCACCATAGGCGAGGCCACGGGAAAAATTAGAGAATTCTTAACAACCTCATCAATACTGCACTTTGACGCTTTTCCCCTCACGCCTTTAGCAGAAACATGAATTTTATGAGAGATATTATCCGGACCAGAGCCCAATGAGAATGAGTAAACATCCTCAAAACCTTCACTCAAACTTTCAAAAGCCACCAAGGCCTGGCCAGGCATAGGGACCAGGAAATCAGCCAAAGACTTCAAAATTTCCTCCGCCATGATCCCTTTATCCATTGCAGCTTGCTCAAAAACTAAAAGGGCCAATCCTTGGTGAAGGGGAAACTGACCGTGCCCCCTTGAACGTCCATCATAGACTTCCTCATAGAATGAAATAAAAATAAGGGAATATTCATCCACATTTGTCTCCTAAGATGATTCAAAAACATGGCGTGGAAACTACGTATGACATCATACGTAGAATCCAGAGTAAAATAGTCCATAATGACCTTAGCCACCCTATCCCATGGTGGAGACAAGGCCTTGGTGTTGTAGCCATTCTGGATTCTGGGTAGAAATTCCTCGCCATCCAGGAAGAAGCTGATTTCTTTCAGCAATGAATGCCTATCCCTATTATGATAAGCACCATCCAACACCAGACCAGTAGTGCGACTGATCAACTCCATAGAGACCTCAAAATACTAGGACCCAACTCTCACCCACCCATCATTCCACGTCATTGCCATCCATTTGGAGAGAATCGGGTTATGTCCATGAAATTTTTGGACACACTCCAACAAACCACCATTCTTCAGAATAGATTTAACCTCCTCATCAATATTCAAGGAAGTAGGCTCCACCCTAGATTTAACATGTCTCGACTTGGGCCCATACAACTTAGCTTTCCCCATATTCAATCTATACACAACTCCCCCACTTCTTAACACCACACTCTTCCACAATAGGGGACCAAAGGAGGCAACTCCCGAACAAACAACAAAGCACAGAAGGCCCCATAACAATCCTAAACAAAAATAGGCACCCACCAACATCACAAGCATAGTCGTGCCACCCAAGCCAACCATGAAAGTCAAAGCTATAGGATACCCATAAACATTGGGAAGAACCAAGGAAGAAACAATACTCCTCCACCCAAACTCCAAAGAGAAGAGAATGCACAAAAGATAAAATAAACTTTCAACTAAGAGATGGAGCACAAAATACCAAGGCTCGAATGAAAAGAACATAGACATCCTTCCACTCTTACCAATAGAAAGCCAATTCCTAGAAGCAAGAAGGAAAACGACCATCCATTGTGCACCAAAACAAACAACCCCTCCACACGCCACCACCTAGCCTAGAGAAAACGAGCCTAAATACAGGTGTAAAATTACCAGAAGTAAACACCAAGAATGATGACACAAAGGCAATGACATGGAAAAGGACCACCATACACAAGTAAAAAGGCCAAACCCAACAATGATTACCCAAATACACATCCCAAGAGAGGGAATTAAAAATAACTTGGATAATCACCCCACATCAATTCCAAAGGAACAACCACCACTACCATAGAAGCCTAATAGGAGATATGATAGGGGTAGTCTAGAATTGAAACACAAAACAAGGCAAGAACCTCATCCCAAGAATGTACAAAAATAAAAGAAAGAAAAGAACAATGATGGAGCACTAACAAGAAAAGGAATTCTAATGAGAGCTAAGGAATCTTTAGGTAGATTCAGATGCCAGCAACGAAGGGGAAAAAAACTTTCAAATTTGAAATTTTAAAAAGAGACAAACCTTGCCAGGCCCAAGAAATAAATGTCAGCCACCATAGTGCACTTCAAACAACATCTCCGACTACACCAAAATAGTCCCAACCATAGCGATTGAAGGCTAGCCTCCTGATAACAATTAATGGATCTCATTATTAGAACAACGAATAACCTCTGGAGGAAAGTCCCTCTACCAAACAAAAAATCCCGGATGAGAAGCTCCGAGATTCACCATCAATTTTACCACTGCATTACCTTCCCTAAACACATGCACAATCAAGACATTGTCCAAAGATCGAATAATTCCTATGACTTCATCAATCAGGTTGGCCACCTTCCAACTTACCTGACAGGTCCCCTTCAACATATTTATGACATTTAAAGAATCACCTTCGATGATAGCTTTTCAAATTCCCAAGTCCTTAATCAAAGACACCCTTAAAAAGTAGCTCTTGCTTTGACAAACTGGGATGATTGGACATCGATATTTTCAGCAAATGTGAGAATAAGTCTACCACTACTATCACGAATGATCCCCCCAACATCGACCACTCTTGGGTTTCCTTTAGAAGCCCCATCAAAATTCAATTTAAACTAGCCACTAGGAGGAGGGGTCCAACGAACAAAACTAGGTCGGGGTCTAGGGTAAAAAACTTCAGGTCGAGAGTGGCGAGGGCATTCCACATGCCCAAAACCTAGTCTCTCCTCAAGAAATATTTCATTTAGGATGAGAGCCACCGAGAAATCCATCTCCTTTAATGCACACGACACATTTTCAACCATCCTCCAAAGAATATGAGAGCTCAATCGAAATGTCATCCTTTCTTTATCTTTGAAAACTTGAGCATTCTGCTCCTTCCAAACACCCCACATCACATGAGGTAAAAGATACCTCCAAAAACACCTAAGTCTAGGTGAGGAAAAGGGAGGAGTCCATTGAGAGATGCAATCAAAAATTGAATTGGAAAACACCCAAGACACTCCAAGCCAACAAAGGATGGATGACAATACTTCCTGAAAGACCCAACAATTGAGAAGCAAATGAGAAGACGATTCCTAGGCATCTTTGCACAAATAACATCTATTAACCAGGATCATGCCTCTCTTGAGAAGATTTTCAACTGTTAGAATCTTATTCTGCACCGCCAGCCAAAAAAACATATTGACCTTGGGGGTTAAATTCTTTAACCAAATTAGGCCATTAGGAAAATGGCCATCCCCATCAATGCTAAGGAGCTCATAAGCCGAATTAACAGAATACAAACATGCACTATCAGCATTCCAAACCAATCGATCCTCCATATTCTCTTGATGCACAATGTAAATACGAAGCTCTTCCATCAGTAGATTCTAAAATTGAAGATCAATGGCATTCCTCACAATAGGAGAGGGATTGGTCCAAACAATTCTACCTCCATGAAATTCTATAAAATCAACCACTTTAATAAACCCAGCTAATCTAGAAAATTGACTCAAGTCTCTAAAATGCATATCCTCTATCAAAGGATGATCTCTCAACCATGAGTCTTCCCAAAAATTTACATCCCTCCCATTTCCAACAATCCATCTACAATTACATTTAATGAACTCACGAGACTTAACAAGACTGTTCCAGAAAGCCAAACCACCAGAAGGAAGGAAATCTGAAATGAAGGAATCAAAATTGTACTTGGCCTTCAAAATCTGACACCAAAGATGATCTACATTAGAGGTAACCTTCCAACCAAGCTTCACCACCAAGGCCTTGTTCATCCTAGCTGCATTCTTCAAATTTAAACCACCATCTTTTTTCCTTCTACAAAGTTGCTCCCATGAAACCAGATGGAATTTACCTTTGAGCTCAGGACCAACCCAAAGAAATGCCTTGCAAATACTATCCAAATTTGCTGTAACTTTACTAGGAAGGTGAAAAAGGGATAGAAAGTAAATAGGGATGCTCTACAATGTACTTTGGACCAACACCACCTTACCGACTTGACTCAGAAGAGCTCCTTTCTAGGAAGCTAATTTGTGTTGAACTCTTTCAACCATCGGGGTCCAAAGAGCATCTTTAGCATGACCAATAAAAAGAGGAAGACCTAGATAGGAGGATGGGAGAGAAGCAATCCTACAATTCAGAATATCAACAATCTTCCTTTGCCTCACCTCCAAAGTATTAATGAAAAATAAATTACTTTTTAAAAACTTGATCTGTTGACCAACCACCCTTTCATAACAATCTAAAAGGGATTTAACTTCCCTAGCAAGGACCACCGAAGCAACACAAGAAATCAAAGTGTCATCAACAAACTGCTGATGAGAAATCAGGTTGCAAGGGAGCACTAGACGTAGACCAAACTCATCACGACATCGAGAAATAGACCTTCCAAGAGCTTCTGCCATGAGGATGAATAGAAAGGGGGAAAGTGGATCACCTTGATGAATTCCTTGGCAAGAATGAAAAAACCCAGCAGGAGAGCCATTAACAAGGACAGAAAACCATGTCGTTGAAATGCAAGCCTCCACCAACTTAATCCAATCTTCACAGAAAGCTAAATTTCCTCAAGACACTAAAAAGAAAGGCCTAGGAAACCCGATCATAAGCCTTATTAACATCCAACTTGAGAAAAAATGCTGCTCTACCACTTTTGTGGATAGAATGCATTAATTCATGAATAACAATAGCCCCATCCAAAATCTGTCTTCCTAGAACAAACCCACTATGAGTAGGATCAATCAGTAGAGGCAAAAGTGGTTTGAGTCTATTCGCTATGGCCTTCATCAAAATCTTATAAACAATATTACATAAACTTATAGGCCTAAAATCACTGAAGGAAGATGCAAAGTCTTTCTTAGGGATGAGAGCCAGGAGAGTTGAATTCACCACTTTCGGAATAACTAGAGAACATTGCGAATCTCTGATTGTCTAAGCAGACATCTTCACCACATATATGCCAAAACTTATGAAAAAATATAGGAGGAAAACCATCTGGCCTTGAAGCCTTAAGAGGACCCATAGAATTAATAGCCACTTGGATTTCCTCATCAGAGAAAGGAGCCATAAGTCTCACATTCCATTATTTAGGGACAATCCTTGGAATAGCTTCTAACATCACACCTTCCGCATGGAGATCACGAATGGGCACGAAGCAAAGCAAAGAACTAAAAAAATCAACAACTTCCTCCCAAATTTCCATCACATCCGAAGTCACCCCTCCACCAACCTTCTCTATCTCTCTAATTCTATTTTGACCCCTCCTCCACAATGTAGAAGCATGGAAAAAATGAGAATTACGGTCACCTTATTTCAACCAAAGCTCTCTGGATTTTTGTTTCTATAACAACTCCTCCTCAGACTTGCTTATTGTGGATATCTAAGAGGAGGGATATTTCTTCTTGGAGAAAAACATCAGAACTACCTTGAGCATCCATCATGACTTCAATATCCTTTAGTTGTGATCACAATCTCTCCTTTTCTCTGAATAAATTACCAAAGGTAAACTTGTTCCACATCTTGAGATTAAATCTAAGCCTTCTAAGTTTATTAGATAATTTAAACATCCCTTCCCTAGGAATGTCTTCCTACCACCATTCCTTAACACGAGCTTCAAAATCAGGATGGGAACACCACATAACTTCAAACCTAAAATGCCGAGGAAGAAAGGGAAGTCCATCAGGGACCTCAAGCCATAAGGGGTTATGGTCAGATCCAATCCTGGGTAAAGTAGACAATGATGCATCACCAAACAGATTGACCCTAGAATTAGAAACAAAAATCCTATCCAATATGCTCAAAATCAGACTACTACATGACCTCCTATTACTCCAGGTAAACTTCACCCCTCTTAAATCCAAATCCTGAAGTTCAGCCATATTGACAAAATCAAAAAAATCCTGCAAACTCCTTTCATCCATAGGATTACCACCACACTTCTTAGATGTACATAAAGGATAATTAAAGTCTCTTGCTACCACCCATGACTCATGAATAAAGGGTTCCCTCATCTCAAGCAGCAAAAGCCAAAATTTGCACCTATCAGTATACGAATTTGGAGCATAAATATTAGACATCACCCATCTCCTCTTAGAAATTTTACACCAAAACAAAATATTAATCACTCGATTAGAGGATGAGATTACATGGCCATCAAGTTTCAAAGAGTCCCAAAAAAAGTAAACCACCAGAAGAACCAGATGCTTCACTAGCCATAAATCCTGAATCCTTCCACACAATATTATGCATCGACTCCCATGAGGAAGCCTCTAACTTGGACTCTTGAATACACAAAATATCAGGAGATCTCTCCCTTCTGAGCGAAGCTAATAATCACCTTTTAGAAGAGCTATTAAGCCCTCTAACATTCCATGAACACACTTTCATTGGAAATTCAAAAGGAAAGCTTCTTCCCCACCCCCCCATTTGGAGAGGATTTGAAACCTTCAAGTTTCAATTATCTTTCACCATTCCCTTCCTTCACCACAAGGAGAGCCTGACCACCATTAGCAACTGCCTCATCCATGGATTTCTTCCTTCCAAATTTACTTGGAGGTCTACTAGGTTTCCTTGCCATCCCAGTATCAATACTACTTTTGTGATGACTTTTCATTTTTGGACCAGGTGATCCCTTCTCCAAGATGAGATTAGTAGGAACTATCAAATAGTATGAACCTCACTTAGAGGATACAAAAAGCTCATTCGAAGAATAAGATATCCTAACAACCCTAGGAGTTGAGAGCTCCTTTAGAGAAGAAGAATTTCTAACTGCCCCAGGAGTCAAAGACTCCAAATCCTTAATCATTTGGATATCCTCTCCTCTTTTCGAACCAATACATTGAAAGGAATTTGAAATGAGAAGATCAAAATCTTGACCCAGATGATATTAATGAAGAACTAATTCCAAATTATTTTGCATTTTCAATCTTGGAGAACCACTCCCAACCAAAAGCGACCCCTTTGGACTGGAACTAGTGGCCTCACTAGCAACCTTTTTTGAGGAAAGCAAACAACCTCCTTTCCCTTTGAAGTCCCCTAGGGCCTCTTATGCCAAACTTTTTTCTTCTTGAAAGGTGTCCTCTTAGGGAGGGGGTCCATGTGATTGCCCCTTTTTAGGACCTGTTGAGCAGACAGATTTGAAAGCTTCTTATGTGGGCAAAATTTTTTATGGTGGCCCTTCATCCCACATAATTGACAAGCCTGAGACTTCTTTCCAAAAATCACATCTTGAGCCCAAATTTCTAGATGAGAAACAAGTTCCACAGAGCTCAGAATTTTTTTCTCAATATCCACCATGATGCACATTCTTACAAATTGATGACGAGCAGCCGATAAAGAAACCTTATCAAAAGAAACAAAGTCCCCAATCGAGCTCGTCATTGTTCTAAAATCACTTTCATGCCATAAAAATGTTGGAAACTCAGGTAGGTAGACCCAAACTGGTGCCAAATTAATCCTTTGAAGTGACGAGTTGAAATTAGATCCCCATTTTTGAAGGAAGAGCCTGTGATTGCCAAAAAAACATGGACCTCCCTCTAAAATCTTGCAAGAGTCTTCCTCATAGGATAGCTTAATCAAAAAAAAGTTTTGGGTAAGGGTAGCAAGGTTCAGAGAGCTCCGAGGCTTCCATATAGATACACCCAATGCTTAAGAACATCCAGGGGTGGCCTTCCACTGATAAATTTACCAACCAAATTCCAAGATTCTTTCTTCAACAAGTAATTAATGGTGTTATCTGAAACATGAATTTGAAAGGATTTCGAGATTACCTTGCAAGGAGAAAAATCTTCATCAAAATATAGGCTAACTGATGAGGCCCAAAAGTGCCTCATTATTGCACAATGTTTGACTACCATATGATAAGTTAATTGCCAAATAGTTGACTAAAATATACTATTTGTTAAGTGTTTACATGATTTTATGTTAGGAATACTATATCTCTGTTTTTGACTATTTTCAGCATTTTGTGACTGATTTTGCTTGATTAAGTAGCAAGTAAGAACATGCATTTCAATTAACCAAATGTGGTATGCTGATATCCATTAACTTCTCAATGGTTTTTGAATGTTTTCCTGCCCTTCAACTTGTTTCAAATCCACATTGAAGCCAAAAGTTTAGGACTTGTCATAAATCTGAAAATCTAAAAAAAATAGCCATATAAAAATCAGCAAGTTGTTACTTTATAGGAACACCTTGAAGTTGTCAAGAAAAGCATGAGGATATGGATGGAATGAGTTCAGAAGGACTACAGAAGACATCTGACCTATTTAGAAGCATTCCCACATGGTCTAAATAGGCAACAACGGGGTATAACGAGAGCGGGGGCAATTGTGCAGCACTGTTGCACTATTTCAGCATGGTTACTTGGTGAATGAAGTGTATAAATTCAGTAGCAACTTGATGTAATCCTTCATGTTGATATTTGAATAATTTTTCCATGTTCTAATTTGTTTGAATTTGCAAGAAATGCCAATATTTTACAAGTCGTGCAGCAGAACTGGAAAATGCAGTAATTTACCATGTAAATTCCAGCAAGCTACCAATGAATGGCAAGGCATGGAATTCACACATGGAGAGGAATGAAGGCTATTGCAATCTGATCCTGAGGGCTAATCCACTTGAGAAATGTAGCTAAAATCATTTGAAGAGCACACAGTTGTTCATTCCGAAGATCTTCGAAATGAACAAGACATCTTCGGAATGAGAAATACAGTCTCTTCGGAATGAGCCACTTATCTTCGGAATGAGAACAGAAAAGTGCTTTTTGACTTTTTGACTATTTTTGATGGTGGAAAAAGGGAAATAAGGTTGAGAAGGTTAAGGGAAAATATCTCCCATATGATTTTTTCGTCCTTGCCGTCCAAAGCCACCATTCATGGAAAAGATCAATTTTGATCCTCTTCTAGGATAAACACAGAAATAATTGCAGCATAATAGGAAGTTGTTTGCAAGATAGAAATGGCATATTCTGAAGTGAAGAAAGATGTGTGAGATATTTCTAGACTTCTCCCATGTACTCCCACCACTGAAGATGCTTTCTAAGGGCCAATGACTACTACTGCAACACAAACTGTCCAGATTTGCATTTATTTTAGATCCAGAATTATTGGCAAATCACTGTAAAGCAGCACATAGGTTGATTTGAGCATGGGATATGTTGTAAATATTTATATAAATAACATAGCTCCCTCCTTGGTTGAGCCAGTTAGGAATTAGAATAGAGGAGAGTTTTCAATAGCAGCAATTAGGACTGTACAACAATTTTTTGTAATAGTTTTCAGCATGTTTTGTCATCAATAAAAGTGCAGCTATTTTATCATTTTCTGTTCTGAGTGTTAATTAGTTAAGGAGTGCTTTTCACCTCCTTCTAGATCAGGAAGTATGGGCCCACTTTCAGATCTAGAAGGAGGGATTTTATGGCAGGTTTTAATCTATAATTTTGTTGTAGCAGAATTAATAGATTGCTTGCCAGATTTCATTTTCTTGTTTTTATTTTGTATTATGTGATTTATGTTTTCTATTATGTTTGTGTACAAAATTTGTGTGTATGTCAGCTGACAAATTATATTAAGCATTTTTCCTTTGCTTTCCATGTTTTCCCTGCTTTCTATTTTAGCAACTTTCCATTTTTAGCATATTTCATTTTGTTGTCAATTCCTGTAGCAGAAGCTTGACGACCTTTTGTGGCAGGGCATTGACAGGTGTTTTTAGAATAAGTTTCATTTACAAGCATCATTTCAATTATGCAAGAGTAACTAGATTTCAATTCTGCAAATGTAACTTAGGATTTCATTTCAGCAATTTAAATTTCAAAAGTAGATTAGAATTTCAATTTAGCAATTTCAATTCATGCAATTGTAGTTAGATTGTTAAATTCTTGCAACTTAGATTTAGTTTTCAATTCCTGTAATTTATTTTAGTTTCCATTCTTCAGACTAGGTTTAGTGTGACACCAAAAGGCTAAACCAAAATCTGCTTCACCAATAAATGCTTGAAATCTGAATGCCTGAATTGTACTCTACCCTAGCCTTCTATCGTAGATAGCCTTGGACACCACCCCGGATTGATAAATCATTGAGATTAAATGATGAGACTCAACGACACTCATCATTTTGGCATCGTTGCTGGGGATCATGGTGTTGTTAGAGGGTAAAAGCAGTCAAATAATTATTATTGTGCTAACTTATGAAGTTTAGAGTAAAATCTGAATGAAATAGCTGGTATAAATAATAATTATTGATAGTTGCATTTCAGTCCATTTAGAAAACAAGCAACCACAGGGAGGTGATCTTCACACTTGGGGGTTAAATTGCCTATGTTTGAAATTCTTGATAAAAATAGAAAGAATTCATCATCCTCATTATCAAGAAACATAAGATCTCTTAAAAAATTTAGAAGAGCCATCTGCTAGTACTGCCCTTTTTATATCCATATCATCAGGGTAGTATAAACAAATTTGTACTAGGTGTTGGAAAGATATCATGGTAGATATACAAGACTATCCCTTGAACAAAATAGCCATATTAGCTACCTGTAGCATTTGTTCACAGGGACATATCATTGATGAATGCCATTTACTTCCACAACTCAGAGATACAAAATTTGTTGCCTAATCTGAATTCTTCTCAAAGAGAGATCCCAACAACAACAAATAGGGCAAGTAAATCAACCACCACCTTCAGCCCAACCTGTGGCCAATATGAATAATACAGGACAGGCAACCCCTGTCCATGTAAGCTGAATCTATTAAAAAAAAATCACAAAAACTTTTGCACAATCAAAATAGGAGTTTACAACTTAATGATGATCCTAGAGTTTTCCATTATTACTTAAATATTGTTAGGATTTTACCGTGCTAAACCGCAACCTAGCAATTCTTAGCCTACAGAGACAATAGTTGATCTCATTAGAGGTGATCCTACTGACAAGTAGTTGATCTGCTAAAGTTGTACACTTCTTGTCTTATTGTGCAAACCAAAAATATTTCTTTTTTAGCCCAACCTATGATCAGTCTGAATAATACAGGATAGGCATCCCCTGTCTATGTAGCTGAATCTGGAAAAAAAAAAAAACTGCAGGAAATGTTATTGACTACAGCAACATCCAACTGTGCTCAAACAAGAACTTACCTGAGCTTGAAGAGACAAAAATCAATGGAGATACACAGAAAACCTTTAGTCCAAACACACAAAAATTAGCCTTGGATAAAGGAGAAAAACTAGAAAAATTGCACATAGAAAATTTACTTCCATTGAACTCCTTAGTAAGAAATTACAAAGGGGTAAATTTTGTCCTCCTAGGAATGAAACAAATTGAAGTGCAGCCAAGAAAATTCTTGAACATTATTAGTTGGGTGACTTATAAACAAAAAGCAAAATTGTTGCTATTTTGAAACAATATTTCAATCCCTTTACATGGAATTACAAGGGTATATCAAGATTTTATCTTGATGTAAGCACTTAACATCTTTTGGGAATTGGTATTTAATTGTTTCAAGAACAGATTGACAAGATTTTGTAGACTAGGAGGCATGGACAACACTTGATTGAAGAAGTTTTCAGATATGGAGTAGTGCTTCTTTCTCCCATTGGTAATTCATGGAGGATGTTAGTGGTGAATGGACATTGCCTTCGGGTATACCATGCACCATTAACTAAGGAGGAGTTCTTGAAGGAGATTCCATTGGATGTACACATAATGGAAGAGAATTTCTCTTCAATATCAGATTCAGAGTAATGATAAAAAGTTTGACAAAAAGAAAAAAAGAAAAAAATACAAGAAAAGCAAAAAGAAGAATAGTCTTGTTTGTGAACTTCCTTCTTGGGTACAAGCAAGACAAGAAAAATTGAAAAAAAAAGAGAAAAAAAAAAAGATTTGCAGCAGAGGCATGTCCCACAAAATGGGGATACATGAGGACAAGCATCAATTTCAGCAAGGAAGAGGAACAATGAAGCCAATACTTCATTTCTAGCAATAAGGAGGCAATTATGATGTAAGAAGATTCTTACTGCTCATTTAGAAAGGAAGGTTGCATCAATGTTGCAGGTTTCAACGGAAAGAGATGGTGTTTTCATACAACAATTGACATGTTTTTGCAGAATAAGGATTGGTCTTATCCAAATAAGAGTGAGAGATGTTCTCTCTCATTGAAGCACTTGAAAAAAAAAAAGAGGACAGAAGTTGGTTGAAAACCAGAAATGGCAACCTCTTCTGATGAAAAAAAATGAAAAAAAGAGATGAAAAAAAAATGATGAAAAAAAGAGGAAAAAAATAAAAAATGATGAAAAAAAATGAATAATTCAGTAGTGAAAACATTCTTGGAGGCGCTACTGAGTTGGCTTGCATGAAAACCGATTTTTCGGCATGCATTGCCTTGTTGATCTACCCATCATTATTCCACCATTGTACAAATCTCACACTGCACATGTGTTATGTTTGTTTATGTTTTTAGATAGCCTGCTAACAATCATCAAAAGCAGCTTGTAAGGTGCATGATTAATTTTCAGGACAGTAAGGTATGTGTTTCTTGCATTTAAGTCATAGTAAGCATTTAGCATTTAATGTATGATAATCGGTATTTGGCATAAACTATTCATACAATATTGGCAAGTTGAAAATGGAACATGTTCAAGATGTCAAGAAACACCCCCTTATGCCCTTAATTGCATGGAAATTCCAAAACTATGCAAAAACCTGATTTTGGGACAGACATGGCAGCAATTCTATTTCAATTTGTAGGGCAAATTTTAGAAGGAGAACTGCAAGTTTATATCTCACAATTTTTTGATAAATTGAAGGAGGATAATCAACAAAATGCACCTGAAGGTTCTATTTTTAGTACTACTAGAATAAAATAACAACATACAAAACAAAGAATAACATCTAAACAAAAGGATGAAGGAGGGATTTTTGATGTTATGGAAGGCTTATACACTCTAGAGATGGGCCCACAATAGAATCTGTAGCTAACTTTTGCATAGGAGGTCATTTCTGCATTTTTTGAGACATCTTCGAAATGAGAAATACAGTCTCTTCGAAATGAGCAGACATCTTCGAAATGAGAAATACAGTCTCTTCGAAATGAGCAGGATATCTTTGAAATGAGCAAAAATTGTACCAAAATTGTTGAAAATGCTACAGAATAGCAAAAAGAGTAGGGTACATCAAATATTGAGGTTTATAAGGCTCTACCACAAGTAAGTACATCCCTCAAGCATTTCAAATCCAAAAATTTTATCAATTTTGTTCAAAAGATGCAAACAACAAAAATAAGCATTCAGGCTGAAATGTTGTTAAGAATAGAAAATTCCATCAATAGTAGTGCATCTGCCAAATATGGTTCCACAATAAGACTATTGCAAGATGAATCACATGATATCAAGCCTTTAAGAGGTACCTTGCAACACTAAAACTTGTAGAAAGACAGAAAAAGAATCATACATGTGCTTAATTGCAAAATACTTGATATAGTGCAGCAAGGAGGAATTTCTCAGTTAGCAGGTAGCAAAGGATGTTGTTCACAAGAATAAAACCTGCATATTACTATGGCCTACTAAGATGCATGAGGGCATGCATCAGTTCAAGTTGGGGGGATGATGAGGCCCAAAAGTGCCTCATTATTGCATAATGTTTGACTACCATATGATAAGTTAATTGCCAAATAGTTGACTAAAATATACTATTTGTTAAGTGTTTACATGATTTTATGTTAGGAATACTATATCTCTATTTTTGACTATTTTCAGCATTTTGTGACTGATTTTGCTTGATTAAGTAGCAAGTAAGAACATGCATTTCAATTAACCAAATGTGGTATGCTGATATCCATTAACTTCTCAATGGTTTTTGAATGTTTTCCTGCCCTTCAACTTGTTTCAAATCCACATTGAAGCCAAAAGTTTAGGACTGTCATAAATCTGAAAATCTAAAAAAATAGCCATATAAAAATCAGCAAGTTGTTACTTTATAGGAACACCTTGAAGTTGTCAAGAAAAGCATGAGGATATGGATGGAATGAGTTCAGAAGGACTACAGAAGACATCTGACCTATTTAGAAGCATTCCCACATGGTCTAAATAGGCAGCAACAGGGTATAACAGAGCAGGGGCAATTGTGCAACACTGTTGCACTATTTCAGCATGGTTACTTGGTGAATGAAGTGTATAAATTCAGTAGCAACTTGATGTACTCCTTCATGTTGATATTTGAATAATTTTTCCATGTTCTAATTTGTTTGAATTTGCAAGAAATGCCAATATTTTACAACTGTGCAGTAGAACTGGAAAATGCAGTAATTTACCATGTAAATTCCAGCAAGCTACCAATGAATGGCAAGGCATGGAATTCACACATGGAGAGGAATGAAGGCTATTGCAATCTGATCCTGAGGGCTAATCCACTTGAGAAATGCAGCTAAAATCATTTGAAGAGCACATAGTTGTTCATTTCGAAGATCTTCGAAATGAACAAGACATCTTCGGAATGAGAAATACAGTCTCTTCGAAATGAGCCACTTATCTTCGAAATGAGAACAGAAAAGTGCTTTTTGACTATTTTTGATGGTGGAAAAAGGGAAAGAAGGTTGAGAAGGTTAAGGGAAAATATCTCCCATATGATTTTGCCATCCTTGCCGTCCAAAGCCACCATTCATGGAAAAGATCAATTTTGATCCTCTTCTAGGATAAACACAGAAATAATTGCAGCATAATAGGAAGTTGTTTGCAAGATAGAAATGGCATATTCTGAAGTGAAGAAAGATGTGTGAGATATTTCTAGACTTCTCCCATGTACTCCCACCACTGAAGATGCTTTCTAAGGGCCAATGACTACTATTGCAACACAAACTGTCCAGATTTGCATTTATTTTAGATCCAAAATTATTGGCAAATCACTGTAAAGCAGCACATAGGTTGATTTGAGCATGGGATATGTTGTAAATATTTATATAAATAACACAGCTCCCTCCTTGGTTGAGCCAGTTAGGAATTAGAATAGAGGAGAGTTTTCAATAGCAGCAATTAGGATTGTACAACAATTTTTTGTAATAGTTTTCAGCATGTTCTGTCATCAATAAAAGTGCAGCTATTTTATCATTTTCTGTTCTGAGTGTTAATTAGTTAAGGAGTGCTTTTCACCTCCTTCTAGATCAGGAAGTATGGGCCCACTTTCAGATCTAGAAGGAGGGATTTTATGGCAGGTTTTAATCCGTAATTTTGCTGTAGTAGAATTAATAGATTGCTTGCCGATTTCATTTTCTTGTTTTTATTTTGTATTATGTGATTTATGTTTTCTATTATGTTTGTGTACAACATTTGTGTGTATGTCAGCTGAAAAATTATATTAAGCATTTTTCCTTTGCTTTCCATGTTTTCCTTACTTTCTATTTTAGCAACTTTCCATTTTTAGCATATTTCATTTTGTTGTCAATTCTTGTAGTAGAAGCTTGACGACCTTTTGTGGTAGGGCATTGACAGGTGTTTTTAGAATAAGTTTCATTTACAAGCATCATTTCAATTATGCAAGAGTAACTAGATTTCAATTCTGCAAATGTAACTTAGGATTTCATTTCAACAATTTAAATTTCAAGAGTAGATTAGACTTTCAATTTAGCAATTTCAATTCATGCAATTGTAGTTAGATTTTCAATTCTTGCAATTTAGATTTAGTTTTCAATTCCTGTAATTTATTTTAGTTTCCATTCTTCAGACTAGGTTTAGTGTGACACCAAAAGGCTAAACCAAAATCTGCTTCACCAATAAATGCTTGAAATCTGAATGCCCGAATTGTACTCTGCCCTAGCCTTCTATCGTAGACAACCTTGGACACCACCCCGGATTGATAAATCATTGAGATTAAATGATGAGACTCAATGACACTCATCACTAACCACCATCCTAGAATAGAATGGTGATAGAGAAGAGACTCCCTCACCCACCACATCATAGCAAACCTTCCCAGGGTGCCATGAAGGAGAAGGACCCACCTCACCAAACTTGCCCAATTAGAATAGATCTCTAAAATTAATTTCATATGCCTTAAGCTCCACATCCTCACCAGACACTCCATGATACCACATCATCACCAATCCTCTTCACACTATAATTTAAAGAAAATTAAATAAATTGAAAATAAATAATTATACAATATTTATATTCAAATTTTTAAAAATATCGAACAAATATTGTAGACACCAAAACAACACCAATCCGATTATGTGACGACAAGCACCTGATCGAATTGGCATACATAGCCCCTAGGGCAGCCCCGAGAGGTTAAACAGTGGTCCTAACCACTCCCACAATAGTTTTGGAAGGTCAGAGGTCAATTTGGCACCTTTCAGGCACTCTGCTCCCTACTCGTTCCACCCTGGGATGATTACAAACTGGTATTCATCCCACCCCAGGACGATTAGCAGCATTCACTCCAGGGTGGGGCGAATAGCAGGTTTGATGGGCAAAAGGTCAAACCTTGACAAATGGTAGCTCAGATCCACCACTCAACTCCACCTTCAATGCATGGGAGTGCGAGTGAGCATTTTTGAGCTCAAAGAGGCAGTCATAGAGGCAGTCATGGAGCCCTTAATCAGGGAGGAATCTTCTCTCCCCTGGGAAGGCATGATGGCCAAGTGGTGCCTCTGCATGCTCATTCACAAGAGACCCTCAGGTCTATAAAATGGTGAGTCTTCTCACCCCAAAAAAGGATAGAGCAGGAGCATTTGGAGCAATGGAGTGCTGCCGAATTACATCCTCACCCATCGCTTGTGCTTCTTACATCCTTGATCTCTCTTTTGGAAGGGAGGTTATTGGGTGATCATTGGAAGCATAATCCGGACCCAAAACCCAAACATTTGGCCACAATACCCCACCCAATTTTTTGACACAACCCCCTAGGAGGTTTTGGACCCATCCCAAGTGGATTGGTGCTGAAACCAAGCCCCAAACGGTGGGCGTCCTGCCCCCGGGCGCCCCCGCACTATTGTAGTCCTAATCGCCCCACCCTAGAGTGATTAGAAATATGTAGTATATTTCTTTACTATTTCATTTGCATTTCATTTTAGGTCACTCATATAGGCTGCCATTCAAATTTCATGTCATTCTGATGAATATTGGTTATGTTTTCAGTGTTTTTCGCTTTCATTAACATACAGGGAGCATCATCGGATACAGGGTGATCGAGGTAGAATTTGCAAAATCCGACCTTCTGGGTCATCTCAAAATGCCCCGTTTTGCCTAACCCCAACTTTGTAGGTGTTTTGGAGGCCCCTGGATGGGACATTTAGGAGGTCACTTTCTGACATCTTGTGACAGTCCTAATCGTCCCACCCCGGAGCGATTAGAAATCTGTGGTAGATTTCTTGACTATTCCTTTTGCAGTGTGTTCTTGGTAATTTTTTCATGCCTCTATCCAAATTTTAGCTCATTCTGATATGTTTTGATTATAGTTTTAATTATTTTATGCATGCATTAACCGGAGGCCTTGGGGATCGCATGTTTCCCTCCATCCGCAGGTGCTTTTAATCATTTGCTATTTTTTTGAATGTAGGATCTCGACACCGGAGGGGCAGCAAGGAAGCACAGATGCATTCACGCAAGTGGCGGTGACATTTGGCCCACCCATTTCACATGTGGGCATGCGGAAGAAAGCGTACCATCCGTGGTGTGACAAAACTATGTTTAACGCTCCTAGCCCCTGAAAAGGGAGGAGACGTATTGTAACCTGATCTCGAGAAAATTAATAAAATAAAGGGCTGCACTTTACATTTGCTTTACATCTCATTTCATTTCGCTTGTTTTCCCCTTTTCATGCATTTTCGTTCGTAGGACTTAGCGTTACATTTTGCTTTTGTTTGCATCGCACCCGGTATGCCATTTTGCTTTCGTATCCTCGTGCTTTCAGTGGCGATCATGGTGGGACCCTGTCCCTTGATTTTGAGATCAAATTTTTGATCAAAATTTGTGTGTTTTTGCTTTCAGGTGTTAATCCTTCAAGCGTTGGATCTTTGCTCGTGCCACCCTATGACGAATACATAGCTAGAATTCGTGTCACCATGGGATGAATAAGGCATTCATCCCACCCTATGATGAATACAGATCTGCTATTCATCCCACCCTAGGATGATTAGCTCTCTATGCAATTTTTGAGCAGAAACTCAGAGGCATCCAGTGTGGGCAGAGAAGAGGTAGGTTTTCTGAACATCCTCTATCATTTTCTATTTTTTGTCTCTATAATTTTTAGTTTCTTTGCTTGCATAAAAAAGTTTTACTGCATGTTTTCTTTCTTTGCGCAAGTAAAAATAACCCCACACACCATGTGGTAATTTAAACATCAAGGAGTTGGTCGTAAAACCCCAACACTTGATCAAGACCAACGGTGGATTTCATCACCACCTTGGCTTGAATTTTTGCATACATAACCCCGATCGCTACTATTGCTAGACGTAAATCCTGATGAAAGCTGACCAAGTGTAGCTAGGGTGATTCCCAGTGCATGAGGATAAGTCTTCTATGGTAGGTGTCAAAAATAGAGTGATTCCCCTTCCGTACCGCCTATGTTCCACGTATTGTTATGCTCTCGCGTACCAATAGTTTCCCTCACGTAAGGGCGGGTATATTGAGAGGTTCGGTATAAAGGCCTGGCAGTGGTATATTGAAGGGGTGACCATTTTGGGAGATATAAGAGCCCTCATATTGCATATACAACAAAATTTTCTTTACAAGGTTTTCAAACAAAAATCAAAACACACTAAACCAGATTTAGGGCACACCTTTAATCTATAAATGAGATAATCACTTCTTTGTTTGTGTGGCTCCTATTTGTTTAGTGTAGCATAAAAAAATTGTAAAGAAGATAAAAACCTACGTATCTTGTAGAGAGACACCACCATGGTGTACACCCGTAGCCAAGCCCAATCATGGGTAGAAGCTGCAAAAAGTGTACAAGGGGGCACAAGTCACCTCCGCTATAGCCCCAAGGACTTGGTCATACCACCTTGGTGGCCTGACCCACAAAATAGTCCACATCATACCATGACGGAATGGGACTATAGAGGCACCCCTTCGAGGGGCACTCCCATTCAACATAGACCCTTTCAGGAGGAGTCCTTACACGTGGCACTCAACATAAATGGGAAGGCTCCCTTAGACACTCGTTATGAGTGGCCACCATGCAATGAAGTGCTAGAACAACATAGGGTCCATAAGGAGGGGCCACATGATTACATCATCCCTCCTCTACCCCTTATTACTATCAGAAACAATAGGCCAAATCCAGAGCACAAGGCTCTTCAGATAGGGTGAGCCAACTCTACCTGCCCCTTTCACATATATGAAAGGGAGCATGAGGAAGACCACTACATTCCTCAAGAGCAATACACAATGTGGGAACAATGCACTTCCACACCTGCTATTTATCAAGATCACCTACTGAGGCCAGAGCCTCGGGTGAATGCCGCTAACCTCGATAGAGGGAAGTGACCTATAGAGATCTCGGATCACCATGACCGAGATAGATGTGTAGGGGAGGCATCTAGGCCTCCTAGACTCAAGACGGTAGAACAAATTGACTTGGCATTTGCCAAACATGTCGCCCACCAAGCACAAATCATGTAGCTTGAGCAAGATCAACAATAGTTAGAGCACCTATATCACCTTAGCAAAGAGCGCATTCAACGTCAGACAGATGAGTTGCTCTAGAACACTATGCCTGAGAGGGTCCCAACCCCTCGCACGCATAGGACAGAGTTGTATGAGAGGCACAACCCCTTGGTGCGAGACAGGTCTCCATGACCTTATCAAATGTTGCCTCCAAGACCTCCTAGACCTGAGCGGGAGACCACCCCTAGAGCCAATGATGGGCACCCTCCGTGGGCACCCACCCATGTTTATAGGTCACGCCCAGGAACTCCTCAAGAAGCCTATGAGGAATTTGAGCAAGAAGAAGAGTGGGCTGAAATGCCCTACCAAGGCAGGGGGTGCTACCCGATTACCCCTCCATAGGCCTCAAGTTCCCCGTAATTCGCAATGGGAACAAACCAAGGAGGAAGAGATCAAATATTTTGATGCATACAAAGCGCTACTAGAGCGCTTAGAGTCTATGGAGACCAAGACTTCTGGGCCCCAAAATCCCACTTTATGCCAGCTCCGTAGTCACCCTGTGCATCCTTTAGTGCCTGCACCCCCATACCATGAACACTTTAAAATGCCTCAATTGGCAATATTTAGAGGGGAGGAGGATGCCCAAGAGCACGTGACAAGATTCCTGAGCCAATGCTTTGGCATTCAGGACAATGATGCTTTGCTTCTAAGAACATTTATAACCACGTTCGTAGGCCCTACCTCGGATTGGTTTACCCAGTTGCCGAAGCATAGCATCAGTAACCTGGACCAGCTAGTGGACACGTTCCTCGAATGTTTCACCTTCAATACCAAGAAGAAGGCATCATTAAGTGACCTAGCTAGCCTCAGGAAGTATGAGGAAGAGACCATGGTGGCTTATGGAAATCGGTGGAGGACGTTGCTTTCAAAGCTACCTTACCTCCCTCCCATGGCCGACCTGACCCAAATGTTCTCAAAAAGTTGTTTGAGGTCGATCTCCATGCTATTGTAGCTACAGCAATATGCCACTCTCGAGGAAGCCCTGGCACAAGCCAGAATCATTGAGGAGATCAAGATACAGGATGGCGAGATTGCCAAGCCATGCAAGAAAGAGTGGCCCAAAAATGCCAAAATAGGGACCACGCAACCGAAACCCACTATGGTCAATCAGGTTGCTATCAACGCACCAAAGCCTACACAAGCAACACAACCCCAAAAGGCTAATTATCAGGCAGTGCCTCTTGACAGCTATGAAAGAGAAAATCATAGGCAAGAGCAAAATTAGTAGCATCACCCTAGGCGACAATTCACACCATTCATAGAGTCTAAAGACTCCTTGTTTGACCGCTTGTCAGTGGAAAACTTGATAAACCTACTAGAGAGTCGACCCGTAGACCCCAACGTACCAAAACCCAAGGGTTATAGGGAAGACTTGTACTATAGGTTTCATCGATAGAAGGGACATGACCTTTATGCATGTTGGAAATTCAAAAGCTTAGTGCAAGACCTAATAGACAACAAGATGCTAGCGGTGGATAATCCCATTGCACCAAACAACCAATAGATGGAGGTCTTCAAAGACCCCCTACCTACCCATGATGTGTAGGCAAAGACCCTTCAAGTCAATGAGGTGACACAGAACTGCCCCATGCAGGGGTATGTAGGGATGATAAGCATAGTGACTCGGAACAAGAGGTACCCAAGCACAGCTGCCCCCGCGATGGCTACAGGAGAGGTTCCATCAATGTCACAACCTCAACAACACCCTACACAACCTCCCCCACCTAGACCAGTGGCCACAATTCAGACTAAACTTACCCAAAGTTTAAGGACCACGTCGGCTAGGCTCTCCATCTATGAGCTCATCCAACAATCATCGCCCCATCGGGAGGCTCTAATGGAGATATTAAAAGCCATCGAGTTGTAGCCCCATGAAGCAAACTCTTTCAACAACTTTGTGGGACATGTAAAATGATGTACAGAACCAGTCATCACCTTTAGAGAAGATGAGCTAAAATTGATGATTGGTGATATGGCAGATCCACCCCTGCACGTCATTGCATGGGTCAATGAGATTCCATATAAGAGGGTGTTGGTGGACACTGGCTCATCCAATAATATAATCACAACAACGGCTTTGAAACACCTCAAGTTGCTAGCATCTCACATTGTGGCCTCCACCTATACTCTTCGAGCATTCAATGATGTGATATGCTCGATGGTTGGCACAATTGTCCTACCCATCCAAGTGGGACAAAAGACTATTCCTACATTGTGCCACATCTTGGAAGGTGAGATGGCCTATAATATCTTGCTGGGCCGGCCTTGGATCAGGGACATGAAGTGTGTCCCTTCGATAGCTCATCAGTGCCTAAAGTACACATTCGAAGGGCAGGTGCATGTAGTCCCGGTAGACTTAGAGCCCTTCAAGTATTGCAATGCGGTGCAGCTGATGCCGCAATCGACCCTTCCATCGACACATTTGGATTTTTAGTTGAATCCATCTAAATAGGGTCCGATTCCGCATGCATCCCCACTGTTAAGTCCCTCAAATCCCCAGTCGGGTCCATCTTCATCATCTGGTCCTTCACCAACGATGCCACCTACGGTGGCCACACCGAAGGACAATGGGAAGAAACCCCTGGAAGAGGCACCGCCATCAGTCTCAACCATCTCTACCGAGGAGATGCCTAGCCGAATGGAAGTCGAGATGCCTAGTTCACCCGACATGGAGTGGACTCAGGAAGAACTCCCATTCCCTCCCCCTCAACCACCAACGATCACCATTGAGATGGCCAATACGGGCCTGGGAGAGTACCTAGTGTGGAACATTGTAGCAACACCCACACTTGAGTCCATGCAGGACATGGGGAGACCTCGCCTCCCCATCGACACTATTGTTCCTCTAGGCTACCCGCCAAACCAGACAAATTTTGTATATGGGGGCCTCGATAATGGCATTGAACCTTACCTGCAAGAGGAAGAAGATGAAGAGCCCTTTGTTGAGGATGTCAACTATTTGTCCAACCCAGACTTCACTTTGAGATATCTTGGCCAATGTAATTGGCATGGATATGGGTTGGGCAGGTATGAACAAGGAGTGCGCGTTCTTTGCCAACCAAGATATCAGATGCCATACGACAAATCAGGAGTAGGGTTCAACCACCCCCTACCCCTTGACATCTTGGTAGAGAACATGCAAGGCCTAGGGATAGGCAACAAGGATGGGTTGGCACAAGATCCATATGCCAATCCTAACACAACATACACATTGGGGGATTATCTCCCATTGTTAACAACCAACCTTGTTGACCTCAACAACCCCTTCCCTTTGATCGAGAAAGGAGAAAGTTCGAGGACTCACCTACAAGAGGGATATAGACAAGGTCAAGAAGGATCTTCAGAAGATGAGTCAGAGTATGAGGTAGCACCGTGGGACCCTTTCGAATCTGATAGCAATCATTCGCAAGTGACCCCCATGGATGACTATCAAGAAAGCTTATTGGCAATGTTCCCCTTGAATGCTCCAGTCGAGCAAGGGCCACCTCAAGAAAATTAGGTCCTCCCGTAGAGAGTGGAACAACCCCGATGGGACCAGATCAATTTGCTCGAGCAAGACGAGCCTCACATGTCGCAAATAGTTGTCGGAGCCAACGAAGGCCTATGGATCTCCGATAGTGATTATGAAGATGAAACTGAGATGGCATATCTCAATCATATGCGATAGCAACAATACCCCATGGACATTGATGACATGTTTCAACAACTAAACATGGGGCCAAGGCATAGGTGGCACCTAAACCAAGCACAATTGGACCAAGTGCTGCATCCGCCACTTTGGGCATACAGAGAGCACCTTCCACCCAGAGACCCTATAGAGCCATCAGTGCCAAGGGTAGACCCTATCCTTCTATCCGCACATAGGGCTGATCCATTTGTGCCAATACCCCCAGAGCCAGATCCGGAGCACAAAGATCACCAAGGAAGTCCGAGTCACCACACCCATGGTAATGGAGACCAAAATCATTTCATCAACATGATCTCCATTGACTTAACCACCCCCATCCGCAATCCAGCCGATCCAACATGGCCATTGTATCTAGACTTAGATGCTATAGACTGGGATCATGCTAACTCACCACCATCCCCATCAGAGTACTGGCCTTGCGGTGAGATGCTTCATTTCACCCCAGGACCAACTCAGGATATCTTCCATGCTGAAGAGGAACCCGACGTTCCAAACATAGATCTAAATTCAGTGAATGATATCCACTTGATCCCAACTCCACACCAGTTGGAGGATGGGTCCCACATGTCAATCGAAGAGATGACTGACGTAGACATCGGCTCTGATCCAATGAATCCACAAATCATCAAGCTAGGGGTAAGTCTATCCCCCGAAGAGCAAGCCGATTACATTGCCCTTCTCAAAGAGAAGAAGGAGGTTTTTGCATGGTCCTACAAAGACATGTCGGGGCTAGACCCATAGCTAGTCACGCATAATCTAACGCTTGATCCGACAGTCAAGCAAAAACTACGTAAGATGCACCCAACAGTAGCCTTAATGGTCAAATATGAGCTACAAAAGTTGTTGGATGCATAGTTTGTCATCTGCATGGATTACCCACCATGGTTGTCCAACATGGTACCCGTCAAGAAGCCTGATGGGAGGATTCGCATATGCACTAATTTTTGAGATCTAAACAAAGCGAGTCCCAAGGATGATTTCCCCTTGCCTAGCATCGATGCATTGGTAGATGCTACAACAGGCCATGAAATGCTTTCCCTCATGGATGGTTTCTCGGGATACAATCAGATTCATATCAATCTCGATGATCAACTAAAAATGGCATTCACAATGCCTTGGGGGACATTTTGTTATAAGGTCATGCCCTTTGGCCTTAAAAATGTTGGTGCCACCTACCAACGCGCTATGACATACATCTTCCATGATCACATGCATAAAACTTTGGAAGATTATATGGATGATTTGTTGGCCAAATCTCTTTTGTGCCCGGATCATCTCGATGACTTAAGCAAGATCCTCGATCGCCTCATCGAACATAAAGTCAGACTAAACCCCAAGAAGTGCGTATTTGGCATCACATCTAGAAAACTCTTGGGTTTCATAGTCTCAAAATGAGGAATCGAGGTAGATCCAAACAAATTCAAGGCAATCCTTGAAATGCTTCCCCCAACCACCATCAAGCAGCTCAGAAGCTTGCAGGGAAAGGTCACGTCAATCAAGCGCTTCATAGCACAGCTATCTGACAAGTGTCGACCCATGAATAAATTATTACACAAGGGGGTAGCATTTCACTGGGATGATGAGTGCCAGTCAACCTTCGATGACATTAAACAATACTTGGCTTCACCGCTAGTATTGGCACCACCTAGACCAGGAGTGTCATTCTATTTATACATCTCAGCTACTGAGGTGGCACTGGGTGCCATGCTAGCCCAGAAGAATGAACTACACAAAGAACAGGCTAATTACTATCTTAGCCGCACCCTGGTCAGTTATGAACTTAACTATGCATACGTCGAGAAGCTATGCTTAGCAGTGGTATTTGCTACCAAAAAGCTATGCCATTACATGTTGAGCAATATGACGTATGTTGTGTCTAAGGAGAATCCATTGTGGTACATGATGAGTCATACTTATCATAGTAGCCGCACGGTGAAATGGATCATGTTGTTGATGGAGTTTGACATCGAATTCATTGGACAAAAGTCCATCAAAGGTCAAGTCATCATCGATCAACTAGCAGAGGCTCCTCTCAAAGACGATCAGCCTCTGACCATAGAGCTACCCGATGATGGGGTCTTCCATGTCTCAGAATCGCCAGATTTTGATGAGCCTGAGTCACAGGCTGACATAACCCTATTTTTTGATGGTTCTAAATGTGAGCAAGGGGGTGGCACGGGAATCATATTCTTCACACCACAAGGGGCTCCAATGCCTCTATCATTTAAACTAGATTTCCCATGCACCAACAACAATGCCGAATACGAAGCCTTGCTCATAGGTCTTCAGACAACAATCACCATGAACATCAAATGCTTGAACATCTTTGGTGATTCACTATTAATTGTCAACCAAGTAAAAGGGGTATTCCAATGCAAATGCCTAGTTCTGCAGGCCTACAAAGCCCTTGTGGATAAATTCTTGGAAAAGCTTGAATGGTACGACATCGAGGCACTCCCTCGATCATCGAATCATTTTGTGGACACTATGGCCTCCTTGGGGTCACTAATCTCGCAAGACCCTTCCGGTGAGATGACAACCATTCAAGTCAAAACACTATCGCAATCCATGATGGAGCATGCAAGCTCTGACCTAACGCCAGGAATCCACCTGATCCAGATTGAACCATCTCAGGATAAGTTCTCTCGAATCCATGATAGTCTGAATCACGCCAACTAGGGGTCCTTGTTCTCCCCTAATCCTCTTAATAGCAACACAATGCTATTCTTACAGGTCCGTTCCCGCTCAACTTTTGCTAGGGATGAACTTCAAGAGGGATTGGCAGTTCATACCATCGAGGTTTTGATCAGCAGGATTGGTACACACCCATAAGAGACTACCTCAAGCTAGGTAACCTCCCACTTGGATTGACACATGCCATAAAAAGATCATTCAAATAGAAAGTGACAAAACATGTCTTGCTAGGAGACATTTTGTACCATCGAAGCTACGAAGGGATCCTCCTTCATTGCTTGGACCAGCAGGAGTCCACTTGGGTGATCACCCAAGCGCACGATGGTACATGTGGTGGCCACTTCAGCGGTATGGCCATCGCAAAGTGCATTCTTTGCATGGGCTATTATTGGCCATCTTTAGAGTGAGATTGTTGCGCGTATGTAAGGAAGTGCATGAAGTGTCAACACCATGCCAATTTGACACACGTACCTTCTCAGGCCTTGCAGCCGATCCAATCGGCTTGGCCATTTTCATAGTGGGGCTTAGATCTAATCGAAAAGATCTCCCCTGCATCGTCAGGTCATCACACATTTATCATAATGGCCATAGAGTACTTCACCAAGTGGGTGGAAGCAATTCCGCTTACCTCTATGACTGGGACCCGCATTGCGGAGTTTATTTTACATAACATCATATGTCATTTTGGTATTCCATCCAAGATCATCTCGGATAATGGGACGTCATTTAAAAACAAATATGTGCATGCTTTGACAACAAAGTACAAAATTTAGCATAGTTTTTCAACACCCTATTATCCACAGGCAAATGGGCAAGCAGAGGCATCAAACAAAATGCTAGTTGCCATCCTTAAAAATATAGTCATAGATAGTCATAAGGATTGGCACATTCAAATCCCACTTGCTCTTTGGGCTTATCGCACTAGCATTCGGATGCCCACCGGGGCAACTCCATTTTCGCTGGTGTATGGCTCCGAGGCAGTCATGCCTCTCGAGTTGGAAATACCTTCCCTACGCATATCAATGCAAGAGTTCATCGATGATGACACTGCATGGAAGGCCCGGTTAGACCAACTTACGTTGCTCGATGAATGACGCATCAATGCTCTCGAGCATTTACGTATCTATCAAGAGTGACTTAAGAAAGCATACAACATGAAAGTTCACCTGAGGGACTTTCAGGTTGGTGACTTGGTCTTAAAAGAGAACCAACAAAACTCTAACTTGCCACCCCATTTAAGGGACAAGTTCATGGCAAATTGGTTAGGTCCCTATGTAATTGATAGTAAAATAGGACCTGGAACATACCGGCTCACCTCTCTTGAAGGAATCAAGGAACTAGAACCCTTGAACATCAGTCATTTGAGGCCATTCCACATTTAGAGAGCCATAGCCCACCCCAAAAGCTCCAAGGATTCCCACAATCACTTGGTCAACCCAAAAGCCCCAAAGGTATCTATAAACCCTTTGGTCAACCCAAAAGCTCCAAGGATTCCCACAATCGCTTGGTCAACCCAAAAGCCCCAAAGTACCTAAAACCCTTGTCAACCAAAAGCTCCAAGGATTCCCACAATCACTTGGTCAACCCCAAAATACCCCAAAGGTACCCATAATCCCTTTGGTCAAACCAAAAGCTCCAAGGATTCCCACAATCGCTTGGTCAACCCCAAAATGCCCCAAAGGTATCCATAATCCCTTTGGTCAAACCAAAAATCTCCAAGGATTCCCACAATCGCTTGGTCACCCCAAAATGCCCCAAAGGTATCTATAAACCCTTTGGTCAAACCAAAAGCTCCAAGGATTCCCACAATCACTTGGTCAACCCAAAAATGCCCCAAAGGTACCCATAATCCCTTTGGTCAAACCAAAAGCTCCAAGGATTCCCATAATCGCTTGGTCAACCCCAAAAGCTCCAAGGATTCCCACAATCGCTTGGTCAACCTAAAAATGCCCCAAAGGTATCCATAAACTCTTTGGTCAAACCAAAAGCTCCAAGGGTTCCCACAATCGCTTGGTCAAAAACAAATATTCAAAAACAAACAAAACAATAAAATAATAAAAAATAACAAAAAAAAAATTGCATCTCACTTCCATGCATACTCTTAAAAATCAAAACACAAAAAAATAAGTTGCATTAGG
Source organism: Wollemia nobilis (assembly GCA_028583015.1). Classification (NCBI taxonomy): domain Eukaryota; kingdom Viridiplantae; phylum Streptophyta; class Pinopsida; order Araucariales; family Araucariaceae; genus Wollemia; species Wollemia nobilis. Next base: position 8,919,241 of record JAQPPZ010016890.1, read on the forward strand.
CATCACAAACATACATTGCATATTTGTTGGTCATACAGGTCAAATGCACCATAGACTGTAATTACTCGGCAACTCCATCATTTTCCACATTTTTCCACTTTGTAAATAGTCCATCAAAAATAAATGCCATTCACATTTTGCACCATATCATAGTCAGTTGTCTTCTAATGCATCTAGGGTTTTCGTCATTCAGCTGTCATTAGATTTCTAGCCAAAAACTATACAAAGTCAGACAGATTTTTACAAAGGTAGAGTTTTACTTGGATCACACCTTGTTACGTAGCATCCCAACACAAGTTAAAACACATAAAAAAATTCCCAAGTTGTGTGAACGAAAGATGAAACCTGCAAAGCAATCCAGGATACCATACAGTGAAAAGGTTATCTCGCTCATCCCCCTGTGCGAATGACCCCAAGAATGCTGAGAGTTGGCAAAAGGACAAGCATCTTCCCTACCCAATTCCCCAAAAATCCCAAGTTCTCAAAAAGTTGCAAACATCAAAAATTGCAAAAAGTCAAAACTCCAAAATTTGACATCAAAACCCCCAAAGTGCACACATCAAAAAGCACAAGAAATAGTGATTCTCATCACTCAAAATTCAAATCCCTTGCTCAAAAAAATAATAATAAAAATAAACAGTGATTTTTATCACTACATATAAGAGCAAGTATCCCAATACAATTGAAGAAAAGAAGGGAGTCGAACTTGAATCCCTGGAACTCTCAGCATTCGAAAGGTCATGAGGTGATCCTCAGTATCGGTTTGGTGGATAGCCTATCGGTCACTGGTGGCAAACCTCCCGCATGATGATATATCTATCGCATTAAATTGTGTGCAGATCAATGTTTGCATGTGGATGAGCTAGCTTATGGTATCCTAGATAGCACCGTAGATTAATCTTACTAAATACAACAAAGGAATTAGTGGAGCTAATTAGGTGATCCTCAATACAGGTTTGGTTGACAGCCTATCTAGCACTAGCGGTATCCTGACAAATACCACATAAACGAACTCAATTGCACACACAAGGATGTGAAATAACTTGGTCAAACTCAAGTCTGATTCATACCTTGTTCAAAAGTCTTGTGAGATAAATGTACAGTCCTGGCTAGTTAACCTAAAACATCTGAGTATCAGAAAACCTTAACTACATTTTAACACAACTGTGGTACATTCCATTCTTACATCATCATCAAAAAATACAAAACAAAAAAAAATATACACATGCAAAGTCATTTTACAAAACAATCACATAGTACAGAAAGCCAGTAAATCCTGTACAGTCTATGGTGCCACCGCCAAGTTATCAACAAATCATTTTGTCCATTCCATATGCATATCATATAGCTAAAAACATTTGCATTCATAACAACATATGCATACATCAAAATAAATAAACATGCATACATCAACATAAATAAATGTGCATAAAATTAAACCATAACAAGTGTATAAACACAAATAAAGTCATGTATATATATCATCAAAAATGCCCTCAGGCTACAATAAATCGGTCCTCTAACCTCACAAAAAAATCAAAAACTCAAAAACCCCAAGCCTAGGGCGTCGGCCACCATGATCACGTAGGATCGATGCGACTGGAACTACCCCCAGTGGTGTGGGTCCTATGGGACCTCTCAGGGTGGCTACTACTAGCCCCCACATCATGCCCACTAGCACTACCCTCACCCACCCACCTACGATGAGAGGAAGCAGACTGCTCAGTCTCATTGTCTCTCATTCGATGTGAAGATCCACCTCCAGTGAGCTTAGGTAACCGCCCACCAAGGAGGATAATATCTACCTCCAAATCCAATCGATGTCAGACCAAATCCACCTCCCATCGATGGTACGCAACCAATGCATCATCATGCTATGCCAACTGAGTCCATAGGAGATCCTTCTCCCGTGAAGCATCTATGTCCCCATCCCATCGATGGTACGCAGCCAATGCATTCTCTCGCTCCACCAACTAAGTCCATAGGAGATCCCTCTCCTACAAAACCTCCCCATGCTCCTCATCTCGTCTCCATAGTAGATCCTCCAATCATGCTATCTCAGCATGATACCTAGCCTCCATGTCCCCTAGGACTGCCTAAGGCATGGGCATCTCCAAGACAATGGGCTGCTCCAACACCCACTACTCTAAAACATCCTATATATCCGACTGCTCCGAAACCCCAAAATCATCCCCCATAAAATCATCAACCTCCACCATATCCGCATCCTCGATCAGAGCCCCCCAACCCTCCCCTGATGCCTCTACATCCTCACCACCTGCTACTATCGCATCCACACCTCCTAGAGGCCCCTCACCCCACCATCATCACATCGTCCACCACTGGTCATACTCTGTAGTCACCCCGACATTATCCACATCAGGGACATCAATCACTGCATCCGACTCCTCACCCAATGGCTCAATGATCGGCCAAGCCAGAGTCCTCTCATCGCCCCGACGTCGATAGATCAAAGGCTCACTAGGAAATCCCTGGTGCACCCCAAACTATCGAGTCACCCAAACATACAAGAAGTACTCCTGCTCGGTCCCATGCTACCCGATCAGCCATCTCCCCCTACGCACCCATCGAAGCCACTCTCCAACCTCAGGCCAAGCTGGACAGTCCCGATATGGATGCTAGAACACCTCCCCTAGAGCAAGGCATGAGAAGGCATCAGCATAGTGCCCCACGACACCTGCCCACCATCGACTCTGCCCCTACTCCTCGGACCTCCACCATAGAGCAACATACCCAATCTCCCTATCCACCATCTCTACCCGAGTGGTCCATGACAAACCCTATGGCCGCTCCACAGCTATGTGCTACCACCCCCAGAACTACAATAGGTAGCTGCATCCAATCCCCTTCTACCTCCGATAGCGGACATCGTAACTCACAAAGGGGGGTGACCCCACCTCATAATCAGGGGTGCCTCCGTCGGACACTCCACAAGTCTAAAAACTACCTCCAATAGGTTCCAAGGGAACCTCGCACCAGATGAGTTGGGCAGCAACATGTTGGAGATGAGGGTCATGAGCAGTGCATGCCTCACCCCCAACACGCCCTTCTCCAGCCACCACCGCACCAAAATCTTACCAATTAGGCAGTCCCCCTCTGCCCTCTCCACCGAACTATCCACCCCCATCTCCACCCCATGCCCAAAGCACCATGTCAGCATCGCCATCCGCTGATCATGAGGAGTAGTCCGAATGGGCAATCCGTCTATCAAAATCCATAGAATCTGATAGACGTCCTCAAGAGTCACTATCATCTCCCCTATTGGGAGATGAAAGGTGTTGGTGCGGGGATCCCACAAGTTGATCAAGGTAGTCAGATATGCCCGATCCCCCACCACAAGCTCTAACCGAGTCACCTGCTTGAGCCCAAGGGCATCAAGCCACTCCCAGTCCACCATAGTCAGCGCCTCCCGTGCATCCAAAAACACCATCGACTGACGATACCGACTCTTCACCACCTGCAAAACAAAAACAACACAAAAACATTAAAAACATGATAACCAAAACAAATGTACAACAAAAACATTTAACAAATGTACAACTAAAACATTTAACAAATAAAACAAAACATAAAAAAACAAAAAACAAAAAGAAGCACAATTAACAAATTTTGACCTAGGGTTTTTAACCTTAGTTTAAAATAAAAACAAAACACAAACAAAAAAAACAAAATACACCAATATTTAACTAGGGTTTCTTAATCTTAGTTTAACCAAAAAAACAAAAAAAAAACAAATTTACAGTTACCTAGGGTTTTTAACCTTAAGTTAAAACAAAAAAAAACAAAAACAAAATAAAATATTTAACCTAGGGTTTTAATCCTAGTATAAACTAACAAAATACAAAAACAAAATAAAACAATTTAACCTAGGGTTTTAATCCTAGTCTAAACGAACAAAATACAAAAACAAAATAAAACATTTAACCTAGGGTTTTCATCCTAGTCTAAACAACAAAATACAAAAACAAAATAAAAATTAACCTAGGGTTTTAACCTTAGTCTAAACAAAAAAAACAAAAACAAAATAAAATTTTAACCTAGGGTTTTAATCTTAGTTTAAACAAAAAATACAAAAACAAAATAAAATTTACACCTAGGGGTTTAATCCTAGTTTAAACAAACAAAAAAAAAAACAAAATAAAACAATTTACAACTAGGGTTTTAATCCTAGTTTAAACAAAAAAAAAACAAAAACAAAATAAATATTTAAACTAGGTTTTTAATCCTAGTTTAAACAACAAAATACAAAAACAAAATACAACTTTTAAACTAGGGTTTTAATCTTAGTCTAAATGAACAAACAAAAACAAAAAAAATATTAAACTAGGGTTTAATCTTAGTTTAAACACAAAATACAAAAACAAAAAAAAACAATTTAAACTAGGGTTTAATCTTAGTTTAAACGAACAAAATACAAAAACAAATTAAAACAATTTAAACTAGGGTTTTCATTCTAGTCTAAACGGAAAAATGAAATATCAAGTAAATTACGATTTTTAACTGTAAAATAAAAACAAGAAAAATAAAGAGAAGGAGCACTCACGGGTCTCGCCTCGGCTCCGCCACTGGATGATCCGGTCCATGAACTCATTGTGTCCATGAAAATTTGACAGCGCTCCGCTACGCGGACTCGACCTCCTCCTCCTCACAGCTCCAAATCGCCAAAAAAACAAAGTGCAAATGAGCCCAAAACCTAGTTTTGGCCCTTATATAGGCTTTTAGGCCTGTAATCATTCCACCCTGGGATGAGCACTCTAGTTAGCGCTCGTCCCACCCTAGGACGATTACAAAACTGGTATTCGTCCCACCCTGGGATGATTACAGAGCAAGAAAATCAAAAACAACAAAAACTGCACCAAAATGCACCAAAAATAGCAATAAAATTGCCGAACAAAGGCACCTTTGCGCCTGACATTCTTGGCATGCAAAACCGACGTTGGGGTCACAAATCCTCACTATCCTACTCCCTAAGAAGGCTACCATAGCCGGACCGCTCCACGGGAGGACGGATTTTCGAGAATTTCATCCCCAAACGGCGTCACAAAAAGGGTCCAAACCCACCCAAAAATAGCAATAAAATTGCCGAACAAAGGCACCTTTGCGCCTGACATTATTGGCATGCAAAACCAACATCATAGATAAATTTCATGGAAAGTGCTCAGAAATTAAATATTTCACTTGCTATTCCTTATATTTGTGATGTTTTTTTTGAATATATGAATGACTTTGATTGTCTTCAAGTTTTAATTGTGATAAATATACGATTGAGGATTTTGGAGCTTCTAATCTAGAAAACATATTTTCATTTGTTGCACTATATTTTTTGGATAAATTTAGATTTTTTGATCATATTAATTATGACCATGGGAAATATGTGGATCTTATTTTAATTTAGAGTGAGGGACTTAGTAATCCTAACCATATCACTAGAAATAAAAAAATGAAAGGTTGATGTTGGTTCTAAGACCCAAAGGGGCCACCCTTTGAAATATAAAATATGGAAGAAGGAAACAACCATAGAAGTGGAAAATAGATCTCAAAGAGTTTTGAACTTTGGAGGTAAAATTCCCCCCATTAAAAATAAAATATTTTTTTTTATAGAATATTAGGGGGTTGAAAGTGCAGCAATCCACAAACTAATAATGTGAATATCAATATAAGCAAATAATCAACATAGTGAAATAATTTATTAGTGATGGAAATAATAACCAAATTATGTTTCAACCACTCAGAGAGGGTAAAGTCTCATAACCACTTAGAGAGAGCGGAGTCTCTTGCATCTATATGCAATTCAAACTTATTTTTTGATGATGATAAAACTAAATAACTCTACTCCTATTTTTAAATGAAATCAATGAAAAATAAATAAAATTGGAAATATAGATTACTAGGCTATATTGAGGTTGTTACATGGATCCCCCCTCCGAAAGCTTTGTCCTCAAAGCTAGAAAATATTGGAAAATACTCTTAGGCTCCCATGTAGCATCTTATTTTGGAGGGTCATTGATGATGATGCACTCTGGATCATAGTATTGCTTCAATTTTGAGAGTTATTTGATCTTATTCATCAAGTAATGGAAGCTCTATCAAGGATTGCACCTTTTGACCAATAACTTGTTTAAAACAAACTACATGAAAAATTGGATGGATGTGAGATAAAGGTGGAAGCTACAATTGATATACCACTTTGTAGGGTCCATAAAATTGAGGAGCCAACTTCTTATTAGACTTGATCTTCAAGGATAGCTTCTTATAAGGTTGTAGGTGCAAAAAGATCATATCTCCTACATTGAATTATCATTCCAAATGATGTAAGTCTTGTTGCTACTTCATAAGATTTTGTGCTTGGGTCAAATTATCTTCAAGAAGATTAAGCATCATTTGACGTTGTTGTAATGAATCATCTACTTGGGCTACTTTGGAAGAGCTTGGAACATAGTTTGTGATTGCTAGAGGCTTTGTAACATATAACACTTCGAATGGAGACATCTTAAGGGATAAATGGTAAGAAGTGTTGTACTACCAATCTACTAAAAAAATCCATTGAATCTAATGATATTGCTTATCTTGGGTAAAACAATGAAGGTAAGTACCCAAATGTTTGTTAACGATATTTTTTGACCATCATATTGGGGGTGATATGAAGAAGACATATTCAACTTGGTACCACTAAGATGAGATAATTCCTTCTAAAATTTAGTAGTGAATATAGGATCACGGTCACTCACAATGGTTTTGGGTATACCATGTAACTTGAAAATAGAATCAAGAAACACCTTGGTCATCTTACTTACTAAGTAGGAATGTTGTAGTACATAAAAATGAGCATATTTGGAAAGATGATCTTGAAAATAGAATCAAGAAACACCTTGGTCATCTTACTTACTAAGTAGGAATGTTGTAGTACATAAAAATGAGCATATTTGGAAAGATGATCTACTACTACAAAGATCACTATCTTACCCTATAATTTTGGAATACCCTTAATGAAACCCATGGATATGTGCTGCCATTAGCGGTTACAAATAGGTAAGGGTTGCAACAACCTAAGGGTACTTGACTGTTTCATCATTCTTATGTTGACATACCTCACATTCAACCATAAATGTCTTGACATATAATTTTAAGCCTTTCTAAAAAAATGACTACTTCACCCACTCGTATGTTTTCAAGAATCTTGAGTGTCCTGTTAGATGAGATGCATGAAATTCTTAGAGAACCATTGATTTAGTAGAGGAATATTGAGAAATATAGATACGATATTTTTGCGAAGCACTCCATCTGAATATGAGAAGTAAGAATGCAATGATGATATTATTTTAATATCTTGAATGATTTGAACAGTATTTAAGTCAGTGAACCATTCTTCTTGAAGTTGAAACAACCATTGTGGAAAAGGACTTGAAATGGCATTGATGGCTATATCATCCTCGTATTTTAGGACAAGGTGTCAGCTACCATATTTTCTTTATCTTTCTTATACACAATGAAAAAATCATAATCCAATAGTTTGGTCATCCATTTATTTTTTTAAGGGTATGAGAGATGTTCTAATAAATTCTTAAGGCTACTATGATAAATCTTAATGATGAAATGATTGCTTGATAAATAATTCCATAATTTCTCTATGGCATGTAAAATAGCTAGCATTTCCTTCTCATAAGTAGATCGTCCTCATTTCTTTCTTGAAATTTTCTTTCTTTAGAAAGCCAATGGGTGACCCTCTTGCATTAAAACAACTCCAATACTTGTACTAGAAGCATCACACTCAATCAAAAAAGGCTTGTTATGGCCAAAATTAGAGTGGAACACATAGCTTCTTTGAGGGATTAGAAGGCTTGAGAAGCATATTCATTCCAAATAAAAGCATCCTTTTTGGTAAGAGTGCTAAGAGGTACTACAATATTTCCATATTTGTGGATAATTTTTTTGTAATATCTTCTGAGTTCTAGAAATCCATGAAGTGTTTTGAGGAATTTTTGTAAGGGCCAATCTTGAATAGCTTTGATTTTGTAAGGATCTACTTTGACTCCTTCATGATATACTATATGACCCAAATATTCTACTTCTTGGACCCCAAAGGCACATTTGGATATTTTAACAAAGAGATTTTTCTTTTGCAATAGATGAAGGACTTTGTCAACATGAACTAGGTGATCCTTCCAATATTTGTTGTATATTAAAATATCATCAAAGAAAACTAGGACAAACTTACGAAGAAAATGATGAAATACATGGTTCATGAGACTTTGAAAAGTAGAAGGAGCATTAGTGAGACCAAAGGGTATGACTAGGAACTCATAATGACCCTCATGTGTATGAAAAGTAGTTTTAGGGATATCCTCTTCTCTGACCTAAATTTGGTTAAAACTAGAGCGTAATTCTAGTTTGGTAAAATAACTAGCACCATGTAATTCATCTAACAAATCATCTATAACAAGGATATGAAACTTATCTTTGATAGTGATCTTATTGAGAGGACCAAAATTAGGACACCTGTACCATGAGCTATGCTTATGATGTACCATCAACACTGGTGAGGAATAAAGACTAATGCTTGGATGAATGATTCCATTATCTAACATTCCTTGGACCAACTTTTCAATTTCTAACTTTTTGGGCTATGGATAGTGATAAGGATGCACATTAGGAGGTACACTTCCAAGGATCATATGTATGGCATGATATTATGTGCGCTTAGGAGGTAAACTCTTTGGTTCACAAAAAACTTCTTTATATCTATCCACAATATTTTAAATATTTGAAGGAATGGTTGGAAGCAAATAATACAAGGATTTAGCCTCAATGGAATTCACTTGGGTAATGAATATGTTACAATACTAATATAGCTAGTTGGCTATATTAGTATTTCACTAATTCATTAATTTTATTCATATAAGTAAAGGTAGTTTGATTTACAATTCATCATCATTTATAATAATAATTTAATTGTGTATCCTACAAAAGACTTAGCCCTATATAAGTGGCAAAGGATTTAACCCTCCTAAAAGGGAAATAATAAATTATTTTCCTATTCGTATTTTTGATGTCCAAGTAAATCTCTTTCAGTGAAAAAATAAAATCAATAAAAATTAAAGTATTTTTGCGATCATTTGTTATCCAGTAAGATAAGTTTGCATTTCATGCAGGCAGGCAAGAATCTCATGTGTAAGACAAGAAATTAATCAATTTTCCTTAATTTTAGGATTAATTGTGGCAACCAATAAATTTATGACTTTCGACCAAATCCTAAAAGCTGTTCACATATTTTAGCCACGTGGTTAGCATCTATTATTCAGATTCACTACATAAAATATAAAATATAGAAGAGCAATAAACAAGCAAGACAAGAGAAAACACAACATATAATGTGGTTCACCTAGTGTGGGTTACATCCACCAAGAAACACCAGTATTTTGCATTAACACCAATACAATCTCTGAAGGGAGTAATCCTACAACACAACTAGTTGCAAATTCCTCTTCAAAACACCAGCATCTCCACATAATTACTCTAATAGTAATTCAACATGCAAACACCCTTGCATCAAGCTCTACACCAAGCTTCCTGATATCTCTATAGAAGATGCACAATCCTATGCACTTTCCATAAACAAGATACAATCCTCTCTATCGAAGGTATTACATAAATAAGGAAACCCAATTACATGCATGCTAAAACAAGCATCCTATAATTAACCCAATCCCCACTTAAGGCCTACTTCAAACTTATAAATTTTACAATTAGAAAAACTTAATTTTAGCAAATCCTAAAATTAAATTTTCCTTTTTTTTCCTCTAGTTCGGGATTGCTCATCTACAGTCCAGTTAAAGGACAAATAATTACCAAGATCAGACTCCACAACCTAAAAATCTCCCACTTGGAGACTGATCCACAACAACTCTATCATTGCTACATCTTATGAATAATAACTCTTCAACCAAACAAAGAATGTCATCCCCTTCAGATTTTTGTAACCATGCTTTGAACCATTACATGTGTCATCCACACACATTTTTGTGATCATCAAGCAACACACAATATTACCTACCATAAATCCATGCTATTTTGAATTCAACATCTCCACGATCGCCCATGCATCATGATGATTCAACCATCACCATCCTGACAAGATCCACATACCATGTCTACACCTATAGCATGCTCACACACAATGTGACTTGCCACAACCGCATCATGTGATCCATCTCAAAATCATACATCAAAATCGATGCCATGTCCATCCCCTAAACATACCTCTTACTCACACCTCCCACTACTTGGCCAATCTTCGATCTTCTTCTATCTCAAAAACAATCTATGTCTTAGACACAACTAGATATACACTCCCCTCCTTGTCCGCTATGTTTGCAAAACTACTACCCACACCCAAGAGAGAAACTTCCTCCCTCTTTGATGGCTTTGCATAATCAGATTCATTCGCTTTGTGGTAGGGTTTTTTCTCTGCATTACCCTAGTTCTAGTATTGTGAATACCACTTCCCCATTTCTTGGTTATGGTACTGTACATACCCTTAAAGATTTTCATGGCTCTAATAATGCTGATCATATCCATATGTCATTCCTTGGTTTTGGTAATGGTCGTAACCCCCCCTTCCTAAGGAGCCCATCATGACTATCATTTCCTACCACTACTCACTTCAGTCGACTATGCCCCATCATCACCTTGGGTTTCTTCTTGGCATGAACCCTTCAACCCATCTTCAATCTTCACCAATTCATTTTCAAGAATCTAAGGCGTCTCATAAAGTTGTATTTTTTTTTTCACTCAGGCGACCAGTTCACAAAACTTGGCCCCTATTTCCCAAAGCATGGCAAAATTAAAAGTGAGACAAAGAAGGGTTATATTTTTTTAACTTAGGTGATCGATTCACAAAACTTGGCCCTTATTTCCCAAAGCACCGTAAAACAAACGAGATACATAGAGACATCGACTATCGCTATCAAATATTCTCGTAACCATCACCATCGCCATCATCAGAACTTCCACCCTTGCTCCCACTCAAGTCAATCTCCCACTCAATAATGAATTCTGAACTCGCTCTAATACCAATTATTCAGATTCACTACATAAAATATAAAATACAGAAGAGCAATAAACAAGCAAGACAAAAGAAAATACGACATATAATATGGTTCACCTAGTGTGGGTTACATCCACCAAGAAAAACCATTATTTTGCATTAACACCAATACAATATCTGAAGGCAGTAATACTACAACACAACCAGTTGCAAATTCCTCTTCAAAACACCAGTATCTCCACACAATTACTCTAAAAATTATTCAACATGCAAACACCCTTGCATCAAGCTCTACACCAAGATTCCTGATATCTCTACAAAAGATGCACAATACTATGTACTTCCCATAAACAAGATACAACCCTCTGTACTGGAGATATTACATAAATAAGGAAACCTAGTTAAGGATAAGCCAAAGTATGCTAATGATGTTCAATTTCCAATTGGAAGAAGCTATATCTGGGGGATCAGCTCTTGAGGTATATTGTTATGGGTGACCCAATCCATATGTGGTATATTGTTATGTACGAAAACTCAATTATTGCTTGGTTACTCTTGTTATTAGAAGTGTAGTTTGTGTTTATTTTTTGGGTGCTTTAGGTTGGTTCTTTATGATTGTTGATAGTTCAAATGGACCTAGCACACTATTTTCTTGGTCTTTTATGAACTATTTGTAAGAAGGTTTATGTAAAAAGTATAGGATCCTTTCAACCCCCATATTAACCTATTAATTAAAAATAATAATGGATATTTAAATGGCAAAAGATAGGGGATGTCATTATGGAGTACCATTTGTCATGATATCATGTTAAATTGCATATGATGTTTTTCCTTACTATGAATTTATGCAATAGATTTAATATTGTTGGAAATTTTGAGTAGTTTTGTTGTCATTGATGTCAAAAGGATATTGGTTTAATGTCGTCGTCCTTAAGGACATCAAGTGGTTTTTCCAAAATCAAGAAGTTCTTGGAAAGGGATAGGATATAATATTGATTTTTAATATTATATGCCTAAAAAGGGCCCAAAGGTTGAAAACCCGAGAAAGGAGAAGCAAGCTTGAATTAAATAACAATATTTTATTATTATAATATTTCGGGCCAAATGACAAGGTGAAGAGAAATGAAGACCAAATTAAAAATACCCATGAGCAATTTTCAAAAGTTTAATTTAAATGAAAATATTTTAATATTTGATTAATATTTTAATTTAAATTAATAAAGAAGGCAAAGGTTTTAATTTAATATTTAAATAAGTTAAATTTGAATTTTTAAATTTGAAAAAAGAGCTGACGTGAGAAATCAAAATGTGATTAAGTATTTATATAGGAAATGTTTTCTATTTCATAAGTCCCCAATCACACCTTCGAATGTGAATATTGAGTGCTACGTTTAAGAAGAGGACAATTCAAAATTCAAAGTGTTTGGAGGGAAGACCAAACAACAATGCTCACATGGTGGTTTGACTTTCCACCAATGGCAGTAGCATAGAAGGTAGTTGAGAATACGTTAGGGTTTGCATGGAGGAGATCACGGTTTGATCCACGTGATCGATGTTTTGGAGGAAGCACTCATCATTCATTTTTCTTGGTATTTCATGAGGTGACAGGTTAAGTTGGACAGTGTGCACATTAATTTTCACGTGGGTGCACAACCCACTTGGAGTCCTAGCTTGGATCTACGGTGTTGGGGGAACATAAGTCATGTGGTAGAATCCATTGAAGCTATGGGTAGAACAAACAAGAGGTATGTCATTCGATTTTTGGTGTTGAAATTTGAGCACTTTGAGATTATAGTGGATGTTAAGAGCTTAGGGGAGTTATAAGGTAAAGAAAAATTAAAATATTTTTATTTTGATTTTTGGGTGATTGAATATTATAAGGTGTATAAGGACTTTGCTATGCATGGTGTTGAATGTTGTGTTATGATGAAATTGTTGAATTAAAATTCCGAGTTTGAATATTATAAGGTGTATAAGGACTTTGCTATACATATTTTTAAGTGTAGTGTTATGATGAAATTATTAAGTTGAATATTGAGAGTTTGGAGATTATAATGTGTACAAAAGGATTTATTATTTTGTATGAAAAATAATATTTGAGAAAATTATTTTGTGGGATATTGAGAGAGGTTGTGGTAACCTAACCCTAGTATTAGTAAAGAAAAATTTTATTGTGGTTAAGACAGGTTTTGAAGACATATCTCCATCAAAATAAAATGTATGGGTAAATGTTCCTTGTGAGAAACATATTGTTGGATTGGATGTTGTGAATGCTATGTTGGAGTGAAAATGATTGTTTGGTAAGAATAATTGAGTTTTATTGTTAAAGTTTTTTCTAAGTGAGAGTTAATAAAAAAAACCTTGTTTGATAAGCATTGTTGGAAATATTGAATGAACCTTCATATGCATGATTAGGGTTTGTGCAAGATAATAAGTATCATTGATATGTGAGAGTGATTGATAAGCATTGTTAGAAATAGTTGAGTGAGGATTCATATTCTTGGACTAGGGTTTGTAAGCAAGAAGTGTTTCAATTAGTGATTGATTGAGTGGATTTGATTGATCCTAATCAAGTGGAAGTGTTGAGGTGATAATTCTAATTCTGTGAAACAAATTTTTCTATATTCTAAATTGATTTAAGAAAGAGGTTGGAAGTGATTGAGTATTTGTGAGTGTGAAACATATTGAGTCTCTAACAATTCTCTATATGTATTTTTGGTAAAAAAAATATTGAAAGTGATTGAGCATTATGGTGAGTGTGAATCATATTAAGTCTCTAACAATTCTCTATATGTTTATGTGGTAAAAAGAGAGATTGAAAGTGATTGAGCATTGTTGTGGGTGTGAAGCATATTGATTCTCTAACAATTCTCTATATGTTTGTCTGAGAGTAGACAAGTTCTAGTGAGGACTTTTTGAGCAGATTTGAGGTAAGTCTTGGTGAAGACTTGTTAAGCAGATTAGACAAGTTTTAGTGAGGACCTTTTGAGTAGATTTTATGCAAGTCTTGGTGAAGACTTGTTGAGAAGATTGGAAAAGTTCTAGTGAGGACTTGTTGAGTAGATTTAAGGTAAGTCATGGTGAATACTTGTTGGGAAGATTGGATAAGTTCTTGATGAGGACTTGTGAACAGATTAGTGTGAGCTTTTGTGAAAGCTTACAAGGCATATTTGAGATAAGTCATTGAGAAGACTTGATAGCATAGTTGATTGATTGATTTTTTCAAAACTTTGGTTAATTTTTGGGGCATATCCAATAGAGTTGATTTATGATTGATTCAAGCTTTGTGTTAAGGCTTGAGGATAGAGATTGACCAGATTTGTGCTAGACTGAAGGACTGTGTTTAGTGTAGATTTGAGCAAAAACATTGATCATATTTGTGCTAGACCAAAGGATTATGTTTAGTGCATATTTGAGGATAGAGATTGAGCAGATATATGCTAGACCGAAGGATTATGTTTAGTGTATATTTGAGAACAAAGATTAAGCATATTTGTGCTAGACTAAAGGACAATGTTTAGTGCATATTTTAGGATAGATTTTGGTGCAGATTTGAGGACAATTTTATACCAGTATAGAGACAGAGATTGAGTAGATTTATGCCAAATCGAAGTATCATGTTGTAGACACCAAAATAGTACCAATATGATTATGTAACTATAAACACTGATTGCATTGACACGCACAGCCCCCAGGGCAGCCCCCAGAGGTTAAACAGTGGTCTTAACCACTCACACAGTAGTTTTGGAAGGTCAAAGGTCAATTTGGCACCTTCAGGCACTCTGCTCCTTATTCATTCCACCCAGGGATGATTACAAACTGGTGCTCACCCCACCCAGGGATGATTAGCAGTATTCACTCCAGGGTAGGGTGAATAGCAGGTTTGATGGGCAAAAAGTCAAATATTGACAAATGGCAACTCAGATCCACCACTTAACTCTTCCTTAATTACATGGGAGTGTGAATGAGCATTTTTGAGTGTTAGATGTAGTTACAGGGGCAATCATGGAGCCCCTAATTAGGGAGGAATCTTCTCCCCCCTTGGAAGGCATGATTGTCAAGTGGTGCCTCTACATGCTCATCCAAAGAGACCGTCAGGTCTATAAAATGGTGAGTCTTCTCACCCCAAAAAATACAGATAAGGAGAATTTTGAGCAATGAAGTTTTGCCATTTTACACCCTCACACCTTTTGATTTGTGCCTTTCACATCCTTGATCTCTTTTGGAAGGGAGGTCATAGGGTGGTTATTGGAAGCGCAAATCCGGAACCAAAACCCGATATTTGGCAATAAAATCCTACCAAATTTCCCAAAAATACCCCACAAGAATTTTTGGACCCATCCCAAGTGTATTGGTGCCGAAACCGGGCCCCAAACGGTGGCCGTCCTGCCCCCAGGCGCCCCCCACACTACTGCAGTCCTAATCGCCCCGTCCCGAAGCAATTAGAAATTTGTAGCAGATTTCATTTCTGTTATTTTTTCATCTGATTTTATGCTACTTAGATAGGTTTTCATTCAAATTTAACATCGTTTTGAGCATTTTTTATCATGTTTTTATCATTTTCCGCCTTTACTAACATGCAAGTACCATCACCAAATTCTTGGTGATAGAGGCCAAATTGGGAGAATTTAACCTTCTGGGTCTTCCCAAAATACCCCCTTTTAGCTAACCCCCAACTTTGCAGGTGATTTGGAGCTTCCCAGATTTGACATTTGGGATAGTGCTATCTGACATTTTCTTGTAGGTCTATTCGTCCTGCCCCAGAACGAATACGAATATGTGGAAAATTTTTTGACTGTTCCATTTTCAGTGCCTTCTCGATGATGTTTTGATGCCCCTATCAAGTTTTCAATTCATTTGGATCTATCTCAGTTATCATTTTATTTATATTTTGCATGTACTAATTGAAGGCGTGGGGATTGCATGTTTTATTTTATCTACAGGTGCTACTGATTGTTTCCTGTTTCCTTGAATGTAGGGTATCAACATCATAGGAGTATTAAGGAGTCAAGACTCATCAATGCAAGTGGTGGCGACGTTTGGTCTACCCACTTTACATGTGGGCACACGGAAGAAGGAATAGCTTCCATTGATGTGACAAGAACACATTTAACGCTCCTAGCCCCTAAAAATGGAGGAGGCAAATTGTAACTGAGTTATGAAGCTTATTAATGAAAATGGCTATCTTCCATATTGGATTTATATTTGGTTTCAATTCGTTTATGCTTCTTTCTTTTCATGCACTTTCAATTCATAGGATTTAGAGTTATTCTTTGTTTCGTTCACATCGCATCTGGGATTTTCCTTTTTGTTTCCGTATCCTAATGTTTTCAGTGGCGATCACAGTGGGACCCTTGTCATCTATTTTTAAGATCAGAAATCTAATTAAAACTTGATTGTTTTTGCTTGCAGGTACCAAGTTTTCAAACGCTGGACTGCAGTTCGTTCCAGCTTGTGGCAAATACAGAGCTAGAATTTGTCTTACCTAGGGATGAATGGGAAATTGCCCCACCCTATGATGAATACAGTTCTATTATTCATCCCACCTAGGGATGAATAGCTCTCTATGCAGTTTCAGTACAGAAACTCAGAACTAGCAGATTTGGGCAGAGAAGAGGTAGAGGTCCTGAACTCCTTCTGTCATTTTATGTTTCCTGTTTTCTATTTTCTGGTTATTTACTTGCTTAGGGAAAGTTTTTTTTTACTGCATGCTTGCTTCCTTTTATGCAAAATAAAAATAACCCCACACACCATGTGGTAATTTAAACACCAAGGATTTGGTCGTAAAACCCCAGCCCTTGATCAAGACCAACGGTGGATTTCATCACCACCTTGGCTTGAATTTTTGCTTTCACAACCTGATCGCGCTTGTTGCTAGATGTAAATCCTGATGAAAGCTAACCAAGTGTAGCTAGGGTGATTCCTAGTGCATGAGGATAAGTATTCTATGGTAGGTGTCAAAAACATGGTGATTCCCCTTTCGTACCACCTACGTTCCACGTACCATCTACTCTCATATACCAATAGTTTCCCTCACGTAAGGGCGGGTATATAGAGAGGTTGGTATATTGACCTGGCAATGGTATATCAAAGGGGCAACCATTTTGGGAGTCATAAGAGCCATCATATTGCATTTCAATGTTCTTTACAAAAGCTATCAAAATAAAAATCAAAACACACTAAACTAGGTTTAGGGCACACCTTTAATCTTTAAACGAGATAATCATTGCTTTGTGTGTGTGATATTTTTTGTTTAGTGTAAGCATAAAAATCATAAAAAGAAATAAAAATCTATGCATATTGTAGGAAAACACCACCATGGTGTACACCCGTAGCCAAGCCCAATCACGGGCAGGAGCTATGGAGAGTGTACAAGGGGGCACAAGTCACCTCCGCTATAGCCCCAAGGACTTGTTCATACCACCTTGGTGGCCCGACCCACAAGAGAGTACACATTGTGCCATTTTAGAATGGGACTATAGAGGCACCCCTTCGAGGGTCACTCCCATCCAACATAGACCCTTTCAAGAGGAGTCCTTACACATGACACTCAATATAAACGGGAAGGCTCCCTTAGAAGCTCAGTATGAGTGGCCATCGCATGATGAAGCACTAGAACAACATAGGTTCCATGAGGAGAGACCACATGAGTATGTCATCCCTCCTTTACCCCCCATCACTATTAGAAACTATAGGCAAAATCCAAAGCACAAGGCTCTTCAAATAGGGTGAGCCAACTCTGCTCGCCCCTTTCACATATACAAAAGGGAGCATGAGGAAGACCATTACATTCCTCAAGAGAAATACATAGCATGGGAGCAATGTGCCTCTGCACCTGCTATCTACAAAAATCACCTACTAATGCTAGAGCCTCAAGTAAATATCACTAACCTCGACAAAGGGAAGTGACCTATAGAGATTTTAGATCATCACGACCGAGATAAATGTGTAGGCTAGACATATAGGCCTCCTAGACTCAAGATGGCAGAACAAATCAACCTGGCAGTCACCAGACATGTCGCCCACCAAGTGCAGATCACACAGCTTGAGCAAGACCAATAGCAGCTAGAGCATCTATATCGCCTTAGCAAAGAGCGCATTCGAAACCAAAAATATGAGCTGCTCCATAACCCTGTGCTTGAGAGGGTTCCAACCCCTTGCACCCAAAGAGCAAAACCTTATTAGAGGCACAACCCCTTGGTATGAGTCAGGTCTCCACAACCTTACCAAGTGCTACCTCCGAGACCTCCTAGACCTAAGTGGGAGGCCACTCCCAGGAAAAACGATGGGCACCCTCCGTGGGGACCCACCCATGGTCATAGATCTCATCCAAAATCTCCTCAAGAATCCTATGAGGAGTATGAGTAAGAAGAAGAGAGGGCTGAAATGCCCTACCAAGGCAAAGGGGCTCCTATCCGACCACCCCTCTATAGGCCTCAAGTTCCCCCCAACCCACAATGGGAGCTAACAAAGGAGGAAGAGATTAAATCTTTCAATGCATATAAAGCGCTGCTAGAGCATTTGGATTATGTGGAGACCAAGACTTCTAGGGCCAAAAAGCCCACTTTATGCCAACTCCGCAATCATGCTATGCATCTGTCAATGCCAACACCCCCTTACCCTAAACACTTTAAATTGCCTCAGTTGGCAATCTTTAAAGGTAAGGAGGATGCCCAAGATCACGTGACTAGATTCCTGAGCCAATGCTTCGACATTCAGGACAATGATGCTTTGCTACTAAGAACATTCATCACCATGTTCATAGGCCCTACCTCGGATTGGTTCACTCAATTGCCAAAGCACAACATTAGTAACTTAGATCAGCTAGTGGATGCGTTCCTCAAACACTTCGCCTTCAACACCAAGAAGAAGGCATCACTAAGAGACCTAGCCAGCCTTAGGCAGTATGAGGAAGAAACCATGGTGGCCTATGGGAACAGATGGAGGACTTTGCTTTCAAAGCTGCCCTACCTCCCTCCTATGTCCGACCTCACCCAAATGTTCTCAAAGAGCTGTTTGAGATCGATCTTCGTGCTATTGCAGCTGGAGCAATATGACACTTTAGAGTAAGCTCTGGCGCAAGCCAGAATCATTAAGGAGATCAAGATTCAGAATGGCGATATAGACAAGGCAAAGAAGAAATAATGGTCTAATAACACCAAAATAGGGACCATGCAACAGAAACCCGCTACGGTCAATCAAGTTGCTATAAACGTCCCTAAGCCTGCACAAGAAACATAGCCCCAAAATGCTAACTATCAGGTAGTGCCTCTTAACAGTTATGACCAAGAAAATTAGAGGCAAGAACAAAATCAACAGCGTCGCCCTAGGCGATAATTCACACCTTACACCTTGATCAACTTGCCCGAGATTCAACCCATAGACCCCAATCCACCAAAACCTAAGGGCTATACGGAAGACTTGTACTACAGGTTCCATAGATGGAAGGGACATGACCTTAATGCATGTTGGAAGTTTAAATACTTGGTGCAAGACCTAATAGATAACAAGACATTAGCGGTGGATAACCCCGTGGCACCAAGCAACCAACAAATGGTCTTTAAGGACCCCTTGCCTGCCCATGATGCACAGGCAAAGACCCTACAAGTCAATGAGGTAACACAAAACTGCCCCATGTAGGGGTATGTAGGGATGATCAGTATAGTGACTCAGAACAAGAGGTACTCGAGCACAGCTGCCCCCATGGTAGCTACAGGAGAGGTGCCAACAACATCACAACCGCAACAGCACCTTGCACCACCTCCTCATCCTAGAACAGTGGCCACAATTTCGACCACCTTCAGGCACTCTACTCCTTATTCGTTCCACCCAGGGACAATTACAAACTGGTACTCGCCCCACCCAGGGACGATTAGCAATATTCGCTCCAGTGTGGGGCGAATAGCAGGTTTGACAGGCAAAAAGTCAAATCTTGATAAATGGTAGCTCAGATCCTCCACTTAACTCTTCCTTCATTGCATGGTAGTGTGAGTGAGTGTTTTCAAGCATTAGAGTTAGTTACAGGGGCAGTCATGGAGCCCCTAATCAGGGAGGAATCTTCTCCCCCCTTGGAAGGCATGATTGCCAAGTGGTGCCTCTACATGCTCATCCAAAGAGACCATCAGGTCTATAAAATGGTGAGTCTTCTCACCCTAAAAAATACAGAGAAGAAGCATTTTGAGCAATGAAGTGCTATCGTTTTACACCCTCACACCTTTTGATTTGTGCCTTTCACATCCTTGATCTCTTTTGGAAGGGAGGTCATAGGGTGGTTATTGGAAGCACAAATCCGAAACCAAAACCTGACATTTGGCCATAACATCCTACAAAATTTGTTGAAAACACCCCACAAGAGGTTTTGGACCCATACCAAGTGTATTGGTGCCGAAACCGAGTGCCAAACAATGGGCGTCCTGCCCTCGAGTGCCCCCCACACTACTGCAGTCCTAATCGCCCCACCCCAAAGCGATTAGAAATCTATAGCAAATTTTCTTTCTATTATTTTTGCATCTGATTTTATACTGCTTAGATAGGTTGTCATTCAAATTTTACATCGTTTTGAGCATTTTTTATCATGTTTTTATCATTTCCTGTCTTTACTAACATGTAGGTAGCATCACCAAATTCCTGATGATAGAGGCCAAATTGGGAGAATCTAACCTTTTGGGTCTTCCCAAATACCCCCTTTTAGCTAACCCCCAACTTTGTAGGTGATTTGGAGCTTCCCGGATGTGACATTTGGGATAGTGCTATCTGACATTTTATTGTAGGTCTATTCATCCCGCCCCGGAGCGAATACAAATCTATGGAAAATTTTCTAAATTTTCCATTTGCAGTGCCTTCTCGATGATTTTTTTATGCCCCTATAAATTTTTCAGTTCATTTGGATCTATCTCAGTTATCGTTTTAGTTATATTTTGCATGTACTAATTGAAGGCATGGGGATTGCATGTTTTATTTTATCTACATGTGCTACTGACTGTTTCCTATTTCCTTGAACGTAGGGTCTCAACATCAGAGGAGTAGTAAGGAGTCAAGACTCATCAATGCAAGCAACGACGATGTTTGGTTTGCCCACTTTACATGTGGGCACATGGAAGAAGGAATAGATTCCATTGATGTGACAAGAACACATTTAACGCTCCTAGCCCCTAAAAAGGGAGGAAAATTGTAACCGAGTTTTGAAGCTTATTAATGAAAAGGGCTATCTTCCATATTGGCTTTCTATTTGGTTTTGATTCATTTATGCTTCTTTATTTTCATGCACTTTCTGTTCATAGGATTTAACATTATTCTCTATTTCATTCACATCGCATCTGGGCTTTTCCTTTTTGTTTCTGTATCCTCGTGATTTCACATGTTTAGTAAAAATTTGAGATAGAGTTGAGAGTAATATTTGGAGGTGATAGAGTATAGAGGATGACAGTCTCTAGTGGATAGAGGTCCATTAGCCAAGGCAGTGAAGATAGGTCTTTTGAGTGAGGATAGGATTATTTAGTGGATAGAGACCCATTATCCAATGCAATGGAGGCAAAATTTCTTCTAGAATATTACTAGCCAGAGTAGAGGAGAAAGGAGTTCTCCTATGGATAGATATCCATAAACTAGCTGAGGAGATTAGTATCTCATGTGGATAGAGATCCATAAACTTGATTAGGGTATTGGTGTCTCCTTTCGAAAGAGGTCCATAAATATTACAATAGGGAAAGGTTTCCCAAGAAATTTGTTGAGAAAATTTTAGTGAAATATTTTATCTATGGAGTAGCCCATGTTGGGTGAACCACATTAAATTGGTGTCTCTATTATGTGTGGTGATTTGTGCATTGATTTGATTACTACTATTGATATTGTTATTGATACATTGCATAATATTGTTTTGGAAATAAAAAATTAAAAAGTGGTATTATACTGTTCACCCCCATCTTAGTATAAGCTTGTGTTCTTCAATTGGTATCAGAGCAGGTTCCTTCGAAAGAGTTTAACAGCTTGAAGGAAAAGCTTATAAGAACACAAATAGATTCGTAGAGTGAATCTTGAAATAATTCAGCACCAATGTTTGATGGGATTAATTATGTATTTTGAAGTATGATAATGAAGATTCACCTGATGGAACTTGGAAATAAAATATGGGAAGAAATTGAAAATGGATACACACCACTGGCTACTCCACCTACAGATAAATATGGTAAGCTTCTACATCATTACAATTTAAGAGCAATAAATGCAATTTTGAGAGGTTTGCATAGAACAGAGTTTGTTAAGGTTATGCACTGTGAGTCAAAAAAAGAATTTTGGGATAAGTTGCAAGGCATATATGAAGGAGATAAAAATGTCAAAAAGGTAAATTTGTAAAATTTCAAGGGATAATATGAAGATCTAAAAATGAAGGATTAGGAAAACATTAGTGCTTATCTACTTTGTGTATATGAGGTTGTTAACTCCGTGTAAGGACTTGGACTTGAGGTTCAAAAATTTGATGTTTGTGATAAGATCTTAAGATCACTTCCAAAAAGGTTTAGTAAAAATAGTTAAGCTATAGAGGAATCAAAAGATGGTGATATTTTAACAAGGAATGAATTACTTGGAATTCTTACAACTTTTGAGATGATAACAAAAGAGGAACCTAATCTCCAAAAATAAGAAGCGTTCAAAGCTACTAAGAAGACAAAGGCTAAGAATTCAGATTCAAACAATGAGATATCCAATGAGTAAGAAGCAAATTATGGTAGAAGGAACAAGGATCCAAGAAGAATTAAAGATGTGAAATTCATTGAATGTTTCAATTGTGGAAAGTATGGTCACTATGCCTCTAATTGTCAAGAAGTTGGAAATAGCAATGACAATTAAAATAGGATCATAAGAATAGGGAATCAGAAAAAATAGGTACCAAAATGAAAGCAAGGATGGTCAAGGCAAGCAAGGAAAGAAGTCCTTCCAAATATAGAAGAAGAGTTTCTATTCATACAAGGCAAGTAAATACTCAAGTGATAGTGATAATAGTTCCTGAGATAATGATAAATATGAATTTCTATTTCTAGAAAAAGAAAAGGAAATGGTTAGGAAAAGGTCACCAATAATCCTCGAGTGTTTTATATATGGTTACTTTGGTCATCTTGAATATAGTTGTATAAGAAGTGGTTTCAATTTTAGTGATGATGAATATGAAGATACACTTGAAGGACCAGAAGAGAATCTTCTAATGACACTAGAAGAATAAGGAGGTGATCCTATAGAAGATAAGTCAAAAAAGAATGAATATGTTTTCAAAGGCAGACAAATAGAGGAAGAATCAAAGAATGGAGAAGTTGATCTTGAGGGAGAGCTTATCCATGCCATTGATGCATTAAAGAAGGTAAGAAAGTAAAACTCACAACTTAAGCTTCAGTTTCAAGAATGTGATGAAGAGAAAGGAAAACTTATAGAGGATCTAAATAGGTCAATGGCTAAGGAAATGAAGTTCAAAGATAAGTTAGAAGCAAAGATATTAGAATGTAAAATGTTAGAGCATGAAGTAGCTCTACTAAGGGAATAAGTAAAAGAGTCTAAGGATAGGTTACATAGGTTTGGAAGAAACTCAAATAATTTGGATAATATTATCAAGACACAAAAATCTACATCAAGCAAGAAAGGTCTTGGTTTTGAACAAGCACAAAAGAAACAAGGAGAGGAGTCAACCTCAATTTTTGAAGAAGAAACTTCAAAATAAGAGTGTAAGAGACAATGAGACTTCTAAGGATGAGTTGGACAATAAAAAGTTCAATAAGAAAATGAACAATGCATAAAAGAGGAACAAATGGAACAGGTACCATCATAGGGTAAAAGAGACTAAGAGACCAATGAGATCAAGGTAAGGTAGTTTCAATATAAGATGTTTCTCATGCCACAGGTTTGGGCACAAAGCTTCTCAGTGCAAGATACATGAAAGACAGGAATATGGAAGTTCTAGAAATAGATAACTTTTTCAAGGGTATTGTTACTCTTGTAATCAATTTGATCACAAGGCAATGAATTGCAGGGTTAATGACAGGAAAGGATATGGCTTCACTAGAAGGAACCCCAAGATATTTGTACCTTAATGAATAACAACATTAAGTGTCATAAGTGCAATAATTATGGGCACACTTCTAATAGGTAGTTCAAGAATTGTTTTGACATGGTTCTTAGAAGAAAGCTATGGAGTATAATGGAAGAATTAGGAATGTCATAAAACTATAGAGAAATAGTTCATGGACTCTATGATAAGGTTTGAAATAATATTAGAATACAAGTAGGCTTTGATAATACTTAAGTGACATAGGGGTTAAACAAACATACCCATTATCCCATATCTTATTTGGTTATATATTAACAATTTGGAAAAATGGTTACACTTGAGAGGATGAGATGTCATTCATTTGGAAAAATTTGTGGTGAGGTTTCTTTTGTATGTAGATGATCTCATTTTTATTGTAAGGCCAACATAAGTTTTCAAAGAATACTTAAAGGTCTTAGGCCTTTTACAAGGAAGAAATCATACAAGTTAATATTGGCAAAACCAAGATCATGATCTTATTCAATCCAAAGAAAAAAGAATCAAATAAATTTTTATTTTGTAGGAGGTCTTCTAGAAGAAGTAACAAAGTACAAGTAACTTGGGTTAGATTTCAATAAAGAGAATATTGGGAGTATGGAGAGTAATTTTTGCATTATAAAAAGAGAGGTTAAATTATGGGACTAGAAGACTACATGGGCTTTACTTGGGCTACTAGTGATTCTAGTGATGTTGTAGGGGTGTGAAGTGTGGGCTAGAAACACATCAAACTTAAAATAGAGGCAAATAAAGAGGATTCAAACACATATGATTACAAACGAATTCAAAATAAATATTTCGTTTCATGTGAGATTCTTCTAGTAGAAATAGGTACCTTTCTATAAAGGTAGTTATAATATTTTTTCTAGGATATGCAAAAAGAATAAATAGATAGGTGCACATAGATATCCTATAAATATAATAAAAAATCTAAATAAAGAAAGAGAATATAGATGAAACAAAACAACTTGTGGATGAGTAAATGGAATATCAATATAGATGGATGCCTAAATATAGATGAAGCCATAGATATATTTGTTAATAAAAATTTTAGAGCACAACATGGAAAAAATAGAAAATTATCTTGCTAAATTTATTTCTACATATGATCATCACCAAAAGGCCTATGGAGGTATCAACATCAATTGGAGAGAAAAATTGCTCATGGGCCGATTTAGGACCAACTCACATCAACTTAGATGTGAAATAGATAGATGGAAGAGCACTAAAAGAGGAATAGGAAAGGAGATATACCTTTTTTACATAAGGGGTAGCTAAGATAGAAAAGCATTTTATTTTGAAATGTGAGACATCTAGTGGACTTATTATAATAGTTGTTTAAAGAGGAGAAAGTAAAGAGAGTAGGAAAATTCATCATCAAAATTAACATTACAAATTTAACCTTATAAAAATAAAAATAATTAGGTTAAAATTTAGAGTTGGTAATCATAATTCTTTGTAAAGTTAATGTTCTAGAGTGTTGACTTTTAAACTAGATTAATCATAGGTCCCAATATCCAGGATCTTAAAAAATCTCATATATAAATATATGAAGGTACATTTATAGAATAATATCAATGTCAATGAATATACAATTCATTTAATAACACAATGAATAAACTCAGTATTATTGATGAGTCAAATATACAACTTGTATATTAATCTTTCTTCAATCTTTCTATAATGCTGCGTACCTTTCTTTTTTACAATATGATACAATACATGGAGTTTTATCTCCATAATATAACCTTAGAATGTGAATCTTTAATAGTTGACTATTCCACACATAAGATAAACTTGTCATGTATCTTAACTTTACATCTTACCACATACATGTGACTCTTCACTTGCATGTTTGACACATACACACATGCCATATTGCACACACTTGGTTAAGTCCTTAAGCACTTAGAGGGAAAAAATAACCTTTAGATAAAATTTGTACATTTTTAAAGATCTTAGCAAACAAAAGTTTGATCTCTCTAATGAATGAATGAATGGATCCTTCCTTTTTTAAAATGGACATTCATTCTTTTTAAAATAGAGAGGAGCCTTTTTTAAAGAGATCTTCAAAACTTCAAGGTAGGCATGGACTCTCTATTTATAATTGGATAAATAATTTCAGGGATAAATCTATGAAGGGACACACTTAATTACATGGCACTTGCACACTCTTACATTCTTCACACTTTCACACATCACTGCATGACACTTACTCATATTACACTTAGACACAGACTTTAGAGAAAATATAAATTACACACCTAATCTAATAACTCACACACCATTCTAATATTTATAATATGTATAGAGGGCCATGTGGGAACTTTAACATCTATCAAATAATGTAATATTCTTCAACACAAATAAGATATTTTGAGCCTTGTAAAGATTAAAAATATTCTATTCTCTTATACAACTAGTCTTTATTTAATGAACATCCTTCCAATTACCTATAGATAATAAAATAGAATGTATAAAAATATGAAAATGAATAAATAACCATTTTTAAATAATATAAAAATAAACATCCTTTCAAAATATGATATTTAACCCTCTAAGACTCTTAAAATATGGTTTGAGCTCTTATAGGAGATCACCTATGTTTAAATGAACTCTTATTTAAATAAAATTTCATATCTTAAAACATTTTTAATATATAATATTAAACACCTTCAATCATATTAAATTTTAGTAGACATTTATTTTTTATAAAATAAAAATAAAACATGTAAAAAAGAAAACATTTATTAAAAAATAAAAAATAAATAATAATAATAATAATATTATTTTTAATAAAAAATTATATATATATCTTTCTTGGGTCTTAGTTTGGGATTTAAGGAGCTATAAAGGCAAATGATCATTATGGCCAATGGTTTCCTTACCAAGGAGGTAATGACACCAATATTTGATGGCTTGGACTAAGGCATAAAGTTCTTTATCATAAATGGAATAATTGAGAAGCATCATTTTCAATTTCTTAAAGGGTATTTCTAAATTTAGTTGATATCTACTTTTCTACATATATTGAAGAAGACATGCTTTCATTTGCATAATTGTTGAACCATGGAATTGTGTGAGATTCTAATTAATATGTGTCTCAATTTATTTATTTAACATTTTTTTTATGAAATGAAAATAAAAATAAAAGCAAACCACAACTGGAACTAGCGACCTCTCTCTCTTTCATGAAAATGCAGACGCTAGGCACAAAAAAGTGTTGTGGAATGCAATGACAAAAGTGTAGATATTAACAAAGGAAATGAGAGGATGAGAGAGAATGAAAATTTTATTTTTATGTAAAAATAATAATAACAAGACCTAATGGAGAGAGAAGAATCTAATGGTGATGGATGTGGTATTTGAGCCTTATATTATTTATGAAAGGAAGGCAAACCACTAGCTTCTCTTGAGAAGGTATTTTAGCAATTGGATGAGGTTAAGGCTTCACTTAATCCTAGAAAATGAATATTTGGATGCACAAAACTCTCATAAAGGTGTGAAAAACTCTCTTTCTTGTTTCAAGTTATATTCTTTTTAAAAATCTCAATCCTCAAAGAACACAAGGACATAGTCAATTATAAAGATAACAATTTGGTATGAAAAATCTTTCTTTTTAAGTAATATTCTTTTTTAGATTTGAGAGAACACAAGGATATAGTCAATTATAAAGATAATAGTTTTATTATAAATCATTTGTTATTTCTAGACGAGACATTCAGATAGTTAAAGGTATGAAAAACTCTCTTTTCAAGTAGATATTCTTTTTAAAAATCTCAATCTTAATCCTGAGAGAACACAAGGTCAATTATAAAGATAACATTTTATTATAAATCGATCGTTATTTATGGAACTGATAGTGTAATTATTTGGGTTTTGTTTTTTTAGAGGTTTAAAGTTTAAATAGTGGCTTATATCAAGTTGTATTTTAAAGTACCTTACTAATAAGCTCAAATATTTTCTTATAATCTTGATAAGTTCAACTCTTATAAAAAATTACGATGAGATAAAAAAACTTATTCTTAAATGTTGGTTGTAAAAATTTCTTCCACTAACCAAATCCAAAAAATATAAATCACAAGTGGATTATTCGAGCCCTTATAGGTGATGCAACTTAGAAAGTTCTTATCATACATTGCTTGTCTCATAGTTTACCTTATGGCAAAAAGGTATGGAAGGGGCTTAGTCTTCAAGTTGTTCTTGTTGTTCATGTTTTTATTAAAATTCATGGCTCTTTTGTCATTAAGAGTATTTGGAAACCCTGGGAGGCTTTGAAGCCTTGCTTGTCCTAGAATGACTCTGCCTCAAGGGCTTGTTCTTCAATCTCCTCTATTAACATTTGGTGGTCTCCTGCTATTACCTATCAAGGTTTGCCTTTGGCTCAGGTTCAGTGGATTAGAGCTAAAAAAGTTTATAAAAAAGGTATTGCCTGCTTGTCTTATTTTTTTCGAATTAGACCAGAAATTGGCTACCTTGGGATTCTTTTAAGTAATATTATAATCTTCAACAGGCAGACAAGTCCACTTATGAAATGGTGATTGAACAAATTCCTTTCTCCATTTGACAAAAAATTAATAGGTATTTTCAAAAACCCTGGTGGGTTGACTGGTTTTGGTCAAACCATCGACCATTCTTGCAATATTGAGCAAATTTGGGATACAGTTGGTTGATGCCACATGTTCCCATGTGGGATAGGTTGAATGCCATATGGGATTTACTTTCTACACATACCTGCTGGAAGCAGATATTTAACATGGCATGGGCCTCCTATGTTGAACCTAAACAACAATTTTTTGCATGGAGTATTTTGCATCAAGGGTTACCAGTTGGAGCGCGTCTTCTTTATCTTGGGGTGGACAATCCTACTTGCATCTTTTGCCATCAACCTGAGGATTTTTTACATCTTTTTTGGCATTGTTTGCATGCACAGTTGGCTTGGGACTAGCTTCTTTCCTTTTTCAAACCGTTAATGCTGAGCTCTTTCTCTTGGCCTCATGCTCTTCTTGGAGATCATATTGATTTTGCTGATAATATGCACACAGTTTGGAATATTTTTAGAATCAACACTCTTTTTCACTTGTGGAAGACTCAAAATCGTACTATTTTTTCTCCACAAGATGTATCCCCTACATTTTCTCTTGTTGACAAATATTCCATTTTTTATGATTGTTGGTTACAAATTTTTGTTCAGGTTGAGAAGGTGAATGTTGAGCTTCAATATGTGTGAAATATCATGGCACATTGGAGCAATGCTCCTTGCATTGTCAACCACGTTCCAACTCGATCTCCCATCAACCCTTCCTCTTCTAGGGTTCATCATAGGTCAACTTCTCGATCTTTGTGTCCTTCTGCAATTTTCGAGCACCACCGGTATCTGTCTCCACCACCTCAAAAGTGGATCCTTTCTATTGGTAGAATTTCTTCACACCATTCTAGTTGGGATGTGGTTCCTAAGCCCTCAGCACCTGTTGAGGGTTAGGGTACTCCTGCTCAGCCTGTTGTTCCTACGTTTGTCGATGAGGGAGGTGTTGGTCATCTCACTACAATTAATGATGATGGTAGGGGTTTTGTTGATATGGAGGATACTATCCCCCCACAAGTTGGCCTATTTCTTCTTAGCTATTGATTTGCTACTGTTGTTTGTCATTCTTATATTTGGGAAGTGGTCCTATCCCATGTGGTTCTTTAATGTTTTTTTGGTTGGCATGTATTGTTGATTGCTGCTCCTAACCGTATCGGTTAGTATAAACTCTAAGATGTGTTAATTCCACTACTCAATTTTATATGATTTAACTCTTTAATATAATTTGACTTTTCCATTCAAAAAAATATAAATCACTTGTTATAATCTTAAAGTCAAAGTCAAGACCTCCGTAAATTAAGAGCACTTGCGAAATCATAATTGATGACACCTTTTTCGTCGTCATCTATGTCAATTTGCACCAAAGATGAAAAACTCCGTCAACTTTTTCGGCTGGTGGAAAACTCTCTTTCGCTTTAAGTAATATTTTTTTTTTAAATCTCAATCCCGAGAGAACACAAGGACATGGTCAATTAAAGATAATAGTTTGGTGTGAAAAACTCTCTTAGATATTCTTTTTAAAAATCTCAATCCACAACAATAGGACATAGTTAATTACAAAGAAAACAGTTTTATTATAAATCATTTGTTATTTGTTGAGGGAACATTTAGGTGGTTAATGGTGTAAAAAATAGATAAAACAGTTTTATTATAAATCATTTGTTATTTGTTGAGGGAACATTTAGATAGTTAATGGTGTGAAAAATAGATATTTTTTTTGAATCTCAATTCTTAGAGAAAGCAAGAATATAGTAAATTATAAAGATAATAGTTTTATTATAAATTATTTATTATTTATAAAATTAACATTGTAATTATTGGGATTTTGTTTTTTTTAAAGGTTTAAAATTTAAACAATGATTTATATTAAATTTTTTATTAATAAACTTAACCTTATTCATAAGTTTAATTCTTATAAAAAATTATAATAAAATAAAAATATTGTAAGAATATTTTTTCCGCTAAGTCACTCAAAATCAAAGTCAAGACCTCCGTAGTTTAAGAGCACTTGCGAAAGCATTGATGACACCTTTTTCTCGTCATCTTTGTCAATTTCCACCAATACTCGCAACTATTGGTTCCTGAACATGAACGGATATACTCGCAACTATTGGTTCATCCCATCTCAATGCGGTCGTTTTCAGCACATGGATAGGTGACAAACTTTTAATATGAGGAAAAATATGTTACTCATCATTAAAGTAAAATGTGCCTTTATATTACACCCATTACACATTACACATCCCCACTGAATGTGGCTTTATATTAAGCCGCTGTACGACATCAGGTCCTCAATCATCGACCCGATTACAATGAAGTTGGGGAGGTTAGCGATTAGATTCACGTTTTATTTTTCTTGCTTGTATTTTTGTAGTCTGCTCTTTTGTGCGATCACTACCGTTACAATTTAAGACGGAAAGGTAAAAAGAGATGCCATTTTTATACTTTCTTTTCACTTCCTTTGCGTAGCCTGTGGCGGTGCCAATATTCTGTGTTCAGATGCACGTTGTTTATATGGGAAGCTCTGGAGACAAAGGCCGAGACTTGCTTTTCCGAAGCCACGTAGAGTTGCTTTCATCTTTCCTCGGAAAGTATAGTAATGATATACCTTACTTAATGACCTCCATTTTCCTTGTAGTTAATATTCTTTTTATGATGTATATCGTGTACTTATGTTCATTTCCGGCGCCCTCATACTCATAGTCAAACCCAAGCAGAGCAGTCGCTGGTTCGTAGCTATACGTATGCTTTTACTGGATTCTCAGCGGTGTTGTCTACAGAAGCAGCAAATGCCTTGGCTGGTATGATCACTCGATCACCGTCCAAACTAGTATAATTAATGACCGTATTGATATAGCGTAGTTCTAAGAGTACCTGCCTTGATAATTTTATGGTCATGGTGGAGCAGAGAAGCCAGGAGTGGTCTCAGTGTTCGCTGATCCAGTTTTAAAGCTTCATACAGGTTTCCATTAATCCCTCTTCATCGTGAGTTAATATGTACAAATTGTTGAGTGACTTTGTGAAAGGAAAAGTATATCTAATGCGTATGTGGAATCTGATCAGGTATTTGGCCGGAGACACCCAATTTCGGTGGCGAGGGCATAGGGTCCGTTCCCGAAGGGATAATTAAATCACGTCGATAAAAAAAACGCTTCGCAAATTTGTGGGGTCACGAGGGAGCTTCGCAAGATTTAGCAGCGAGGAGGGAGCTTCGGGGAAGTTTCAAGCGAAGTGGATGCTTCGCAATATCAACTAGCAAAGTGGTTGACAAAGGAAGCTTCGCAAATCTTAGTCGCCTAAAAACACTTCGGAAGAATGGACAGCGAAGCAGGAATTATTTCCGAAGTGACGACTGGGAACTTGGCCGTGTTTCAGAGAGGAATAGGGCTTTGCTGGGTTAACTCCCGAAGTCACTATTTCGGGGAAGATAATGCCGAAGAGATAAAACCCGAGAATGCTTCGTTGGGCGAAGTGGATCCAAACTCCCGCTTTGGGCCAAGACCTCTAAGAAGTTTGTCCACAATTATATAATACTTCCAAGCTGAACAAAGGTGAATCAAAGCAAAATAGCAAAACATAAATATTTATTTATAGAAATAACACCGGGTTACAAAGCTTCCTTTCTGAAGCGGTTACAGACATCTGCAAATATATTTGTAGGATAAGCACAAAGAGTTTCCTGGAGACTGTTGCTCCCCTCTCCGGTTGTCTGCGGCTGCTGCTTTCTCTCTTTTGCTGCTCTGCGCTCGAAACCCTAATTGCTGCGGTTGCTCCGCGCTCGCAATTCCTCCAACTTTACAAAGTGACAACAGGTTCGATATTTATAGACGGGAGATGAGGACAATGGGTAGAAAAAACTTTCACCAACCGGTTGACAAAAATAAATGCCGAAGAGGGTTTTCAACCAATCACCGAACAACCCTACCTACTCGCATGTGTGATGTCAAGTGCTCGTCTCCCGTGCCTGGACACTGCTTCGCAAAACTAATGGGCAAACTGCCGAATTGAAATTACTTCGCAGCAAAGCATCTTCAGGGGGCATGTTTTTTCTGCTTCGCAGTGAAGCACCTTCAGGAGGCATATTTTTACTGCTTCGCAGTGAAGCACTTGCGAGAGGCGCGAAATGTGGTTTAATATTTCCAACACCCTCCATTTAACCAGATTTTACAAATTCTTTGACACCCAACATTTCTCGCAACCTGGTGAAGTCCTCCTCCTTCAAAGGTTTTGTGAAGATGTCAGCTACCTACTCCTTGGACCTGCAAAACTGCAACTATACTTCGTTGAATTTCACCATCTTCTTGATGAAATGATATTGGATATCTATGTGCTTCGTCCGGTCGTGGAATACTGGGTCCTTAGAGAGGGCGATGGCAAAGTTATTGTCACAAAAAATTATTGTTGTTGCTTCCGACAGATGATGTAGTTCACTCAGAACTCTTCTCAGCTAGACTGCCTGGCAGGCGGCTAAGGTGGCAACAACATACTCTACCTCTGTTGTAGATAAAGCAACAATTGGCTGCTTCTTCGAGGACCAAGAGACAACTCCGAATCCAAAATGGAAGGCATATCTAGAAGTGCTCTTTCGGTCATCTATGCTACCAGCCCAATCACTATTAGTGTAGCCAATCAACTCAAGCTGGTCTTGTCTAGCATAGTGAAGTTTGTGGTTCCTCGTGCCATTGACATACCTTAAAATTCTCTTGCCTGCTTGCCAGTGAGTGTCTTTGGGTGACTCCATAAACCTACTGATTAAACTCACAACAAACATTAAATTTGTCTTGGTTGCGGTCAAGTACATCAGGCTTCAAACTAACCTTTTATAGAGAGTTGGATCAATGCTTCTGCTATTGTTAGTCTTGCTCAACTTCAAGCAAGTGACAACTAGGGTGATGGCATGTTTTTTGTCCTCCATTTTGAAATGCTTCAGGACATCCTTAGCATACTTGCCCTGAGAAATGAAGATGCCATCTACTGATTGGTCAACTTCGATGCCAAGAAAGAATTTCATCAGCCCCATGTTTGTCATTTCAAACTCGGTCTTCATGGTTGTTCTGAACTTCTAAAATAGGCTATTGCTATTACCAGTATATATCAGATTGTCCACGTACAAGTAGACGATTATCATCTCCTCTGCTTCATTTGTTTTCAGGTACAAGGTGTGCTCATATGGGCATTTAATGAACCCATTATCCTGAAAGTAGCCATCAATTCGGCTATACCATGCCCGGGGTGCTTGCTTCAACCCATACAGGGCCTTCTTCAGCTTTAGGACCTTGTCTTCTTGCCCTTGTATTTCATATCCGGGTGGCTGGTCTATGTAGACCTCTTCTTCCAACACTTCGTTCAGGAAGGCAGACTTGACATCCATCTGATAAACGCTCCATCCCTTTTGAGCTGCCAGTGCCAGAGTCATTTTGATTGTGTCAAGTCGGGCTACAGGTGCATACACCTCATGATAGTCAACTCCTGACTTCTGCTTGTAGCCTTTCACCACTAATCTGACCTTATGTTTGTCAACTTCTCCTTGGGCATTAAACTTTGTTTTATACACCCACTTGACCCCAATGGTCTTTTTTCCTACTGGAAGATCTGCCAACTGCCATGTCTCATTCTTCTCAATGGTTGTTATCTCCTCATCCATCGCATTCACCCATTTGTGATTTTGACTTGCTTCTTCAAATGAAACTGGATCACACTTAGTAAATAAAGCAAAGTCATAATATTCTTCATCTGTCTGATTACGGGTTACCTCATAAATATCTTGCAAGCTTCGAGTCTAACCGGGTGTCCTCAAGTTTGGAATTTTGCTTACAAGTGGAGGTGATCGGGATGATGAGGTTGTGCTGTTGCTGGCACCACTATTACTGCTTGAAGGTACAGGTGGCTGCACACTATCTTCCTCCAAGTTTATAGGTTCAATAATTGCTAGTTCAGGCTGACCAATATTTGACTTCCAGTTCCAGGCTTCATCCTCCAAGAACTTCACATCTCGATTGATGACAAGTTTCTTTGTCACCGGATTGTATAGCCTATATGCCTTTGCTTGTTCATTGTACCCTATGAAAATGCATTTTTTAGCTTTGTCATCTAGCTTCTGCCTTTTCTCATTTGGAACATGTGCATATGCAATGCACCCAAAAACTCGCAAATGAGCCACACTTGGCTTCAAATTGCTCCAAGCTTCCTCCAAAATTTTGTCCTTCACACTCTTGGTGGGACATCGGTTCAACAGATAAACTGCACAACTTACAGCTTCTACCCAGAACTCATGTGGCAGAATTTTTGCCTTTAGCATGCTCCGTGCCATCTCCATGATAGTTCTGTTCTTCCTCTCAGCTATGCCATTCTATTGCGGTGTGTATTTGGCAGTCAACTACTTCCGAATTCCATGTTGCTTGTAGAAGTTATGGAATTTGTTGGAGATGTATTCTCCTCCACCATCTGTCCTGAGAGTTTTCACGTAATACCCACTCTGTTTCTCAACCAGAGCCTTGAACTCCTTAAACTTTGTAAATGCTTCTAACTTCAGCTTGATGGGATAAATCCAGGTCTTTCGGCTAAAGTCATCAATGAAAGTCAGGAAATATTTGTTGCCGGCATATGAGCTGGTCAGCATGGGACCGCAAATGTCTGAGTGCACCAACTCCAATGGTTGTGATGCTCTCCAAGACTGTCCTGCAGGGAATGCATCCATGTGCTGCTTACCGATCAAACAACCTTCACAAACTTGTTTTGGTTGCTCAATAAGGGGTAAACCCTTCACCATTTGCTTCTTGTGCAGCAAATTTAGGCCACTGAAACTCAAGTGACCGAATCTGAGATGCCACAACCAGGTAGCATCCTTCAAAACTACACTCAGAAACATTAATGATTCATTATGAATCTGTAGCAGAAAATTTTTGTTTTTTGTCATGGACACAGTTGCAATTTTCCCATGCACTTTGTCTCTGATGGTACAGACACCATTTTTGAACTGCATAGTGTGTCCCTTCTGCACAAGTTGTCCAACACTCAACATGTTGTGCTTCAAACCAGGTACATAATACACGTCACAAATTTGTTTTCTTTCATCGTGTCGAGTGCGAATGAGGATCTTTCCTTTCCCCATCACAAAAAACTTTCTGTTGTTCCCCATATTGACTTTAGACTAGACTGTTTCATCCAGTTGTGATAACATCTCCCTGTTCCTAGTCATGTGGTTGCTGCACCCACTTTCAAGATACCAAATATTTTTCCTGCTCTCCTCCTCAATACTGCAAGTCAGCAGCACATTTCCTCCTATCATATTTTTGGCTTCATCCGTATAATGGGATTTCTGTTGATTCTCGTTCGCCATCCTCTTTCTGCACTGTGAGATATAATGGCCAAACTTTTTACAGTAATAACATTGGACCTTAGATTTATCTTTCTTCTGATAAGATCCACTTTGCTGATTTTTACCAGTGCCTCTTCCTCCTTGTTGATGGAAGTTGCAATTGGTCTCTCCCTCGCTAGGGTTTGACCTCCCTCCTTGCTTGTTACCTCTCCCACGCCTGCCTCTGCCTCTTCCACCTTGAGAACTAGAGGTGCCATGGTGGGAGTCTTGTCTGTCGCTATCTCGAAATGAGACTTGCACCTTGAAGGCTTGCTCCAAAGAAGACTGAGTTGAATGGCTCAGCCTCTGCTCATGTGTCTATAAGGAAGCCATGAGCTCATCCACTAAGAGGGTTTTCAAATCCATCAATTCCTCTATTGCAATCACAATAGATTCAAACTTTGTTGGTAGACTCTGTAGAATTTTCTCCACGATCCTTTGGTTCTGCATAATTTCTCCATTCAACCGCATCTAGTTGATGACATCAATTATCCGGGTGAAGAAATTTCTCATCGACTTGGACTCACTCATATGCAAGTTCTCGAACTCCATCCTAAGCATCTATAGTTTCACCAACTTTACTTTGTTGGTGCCCTGGTACGAGCTGGCTAGAATCTCTCAGGCCTGCTTGGCCTTGGTGGTCGATGCAATTTACGGGAAGATGGTCTCCTCAACTGCTTACATGATATAGAATAGGGCTTTTTGATCTTTCTTCTAGTTCTCCTTTAGAAGGTCTTTATCAGCTTTGGAGAGGGCGGCCAGTGCTGCTGCATCTACTGGTTTCGAGTACCCATTCTCCACCAAGTCCCACAACTCTTGAGACCCGAACAAAATCTTCATTTGTATACTCCAGTAATCATAGTTCTTTCAGTTAAATCGCGGGATCTGCAACTACAAAGAATTATTTCTGGAAGCCATGCTTCAATCACCGCGTCACGACAACAATGGCTCTGATACCAATTTGAAGGAATAATTAAATCGCGTCGATAAAAAAAATGTTTTGTAAATTTGTGGGGTCACGAGGGAGCTTCGCAAGATTTAGCAGCGAGGAGGGAGCTTCGGGGAATTTTCAAGCGAAGTGGATGCTTCGCAATATCAACTAGCGAAGTGGCTGACAAAGGAAGCTTCACAAATCTTAGTCGCCTAAAAACACTTCGGAAGAATGGACATCGAAGCAACTGCTTCGTAGGAATTATTTCCGAAGTGACGACTGGGAACTTAGCCGTGTTTCGGAGAGGAATAGGGCTTTGCTGGGTTAACTCCCGAAGTCACTACTTTGGGGAAGATAATGCCGAAGCGTTGCTTCGGCCAGATAAAACCCGAGAATGCTTCGTTGGGCGAAGTGGATCCAAACTCCCGCTTTGGGCCAAGACCTCCAAGAAGTTTGTCCACAATTATATAATACTTCCAAGCTGAACAAAGACGAATTGAAGCAAAATAGCAAAACATAAATATTTATTTATAGAAATAACATCGGGTTACAAAGCTTCCTTTCTGAAGCGATTATAGACATCTGCAAATTTATTTGCAAGATAAGCACAAAGAGTTTCTTGGAGACTGTTGCTCCCCTCTCCGGTTGTTTGCGGCTGCTGCTTTCTCTCTTTTGCTGCTCTGCGCTCGAAACCCTAACTGTTGCGGCTGCTCCGCGCTCGCAATTCCTCCAACTTTACAAAGTGACAACAGGTCCGGTATTTATAGACGGGAGATGCAGACAATGGGCGGAAAAAACTTTCACCAACTGGCTGACAAAAATAAATGCCGAAGAGGGTTTTCAACCAATCACCGAACAACCCTACCTACTCGCATGTGTGATGTCAGGCGCTCATTTCTCATGCTTGGACACTGCTTCGCAACACTGATGGACGAACTGCCGAATTAAAATTACTTCGCAGTGAAGCATCTTCAAGGGGCATGTTTTTTCTGCGAAGCATCTTCAAGGGGCATGTTTTTTCTGCTTCGCAGCAAAGCACCTTCAAGACGCATATTTTTACTGCTTCGCAGCGAAGCACTTGCGGGAGGCGCGAAATTTGGTTTAATATTTCCAACCGTTCCTTCGCGGTGGAAGGGCACATGCACGCAGGGAAAAAATTTCACCCGTTCCAATTGTAACAGGTAGTACAAGTTCAATAAATTACTCGTCTAGGCTCTCTTTATTCTCATGTATTTAATGATAATGACTTGGTGATTCTGGAGCAGCAAAATAATTGGGGCACGGTATTACGATAAGGGATCCAAGTCAAAGAAAAGTCGAAGTCGCAAATTAATATGGACAGAATCGATGACACCACGAGACGAGAATGGTCATGGGACGCACACAGCATCGACTGCGGCCGGGCACTTAGTCGCTAACGCAAATTACTACGGTCTTGCCAACGGAACGGCGAGAGGCGGATCTCCGGCGTCGAGAATCGCCATCTACAAAGTGTGCTCTGAAGATGGGTGTTGTTCGGATATTTTGACTGCATTTGATGATGCAGTTAAAGATGGAGTTGATATTTTGTCGCTCTCGCTTGGAGGTCCATCCTTGCCGTTTAGCAGGGCGAGGGCATAAGCTTTTCGAATCTTAGTCAATCGAAGATGTATCCTCTTGTCTATGCAGCTAATGTTCGTAAAATGTCTTCTTCGTCCGAGGTTGCCAGGTAAATGATATTATGTTTCTCGATTCTATTTTTTAATTCTCTTCGCTGCCACGGCGTTCGTGATTTCAATATCTCGTTCTTTTATTTGGCATAAAGAGTGCATTCCAGACGCGTTGGATGCCTCCAAAGTGAAAGGCAAGATCGTCTTGTGTCTGCACAGCGAAACACACTACACAAGGCTAGATAAAAAAAATGAAATACAAAGCAAGGGAGGTATAGGTATGATTCTGGTAGACGATACTCGCAAATGCGTTGCAACCAACTACGGTACATTTCCATCCACGACTGTTGGAAGCAAATCTGGAAACGATATCTTGTCTTACGTAAATTCAACCAGATTGGCATTGCTAATCCCATCTCTTACAACCAAAACCAATTTAGATCTATTAGATTGCAATTGGAATTTAATTAACTACTTGAAGTTTTTTAAATGATAGAAATCCTGTTGCAACTATTACTACAACTGAGGCAATACAAAATTATAAGCCTGCCCCTGTTGTTGCGAATTTTTCATCAAGAGGACTGGAGGAATCACTGAGAATATTGTTAACATTGTTAAGGTATTGATTTGATCATCTCCGTTTTAGTCGGAAATTTACAGACTAGTATTGTTCTTTTTTCTTCTTTTTGAGTTTTAGTGGCACTTTCACCTTCAGCCGGACATAAGTGCCCCAGGTGCGAACATACTTGCTGCTTATATTCCTACAAGTCGGATGAAACCATCTTCTTTTAACATATTATCTGGGACGTCCATGTCCTGTCCTCATGTTAGATGACGTCCATGTCCTGTCCTCATGTTAGATGTTAGAGTAAATCACTATATAAAAATATATTTATATAGAAAAGCAATTATAGTGTTTCAAACTTTAACGGCAGAATTAAAGAAAAATTAGACAAACGCACACAGAAGAAGAGACAACGATTTTAACGTGGTTCACCCAATGTGGGTTACATCCATCGAGAATTTTCAGTCCTTCATTTTCTCAATCCAAGCAATAGAGGGTTACAACCTACAGCAAACATCTGCTGTAATTTCCTCTCTATATTTCCAAGGAATTAACACAGTAATTTTCTTTGTCATAGTCTTCTTTGTTTTTCCTCACAACTATATATAAGAAAAAAACAGAAAAACAAACTGCTTTTCTTAATACATTCTAGGATTAACATTGAGTTCCCAACATCTAATTTTGGGATAAAAACAAAAAAACTTTCCCTGGCTGTCCTGTTGTAAATCCGAAAATTTTCTCTGGTAGACTAACAGACTGTAAATCTGAAAACTTTCCCTGCCCGTCCTGCGATGAAATCCAAAAACTTTCTCTGTTTAGCCTCCTCATAATTAGGCTCCATTCCTAACAATCTCCCACTTGGAGACTAATTCCATTGCACCATATTGCAACCAAGGACGGAAAAATTCTCATCATGGCCTCTTATTCCTTAAGGCCAACTGAAGTTGAGCAAAAACTCAACTTTTCTCTTGACACCACTTTTGTCAGCATCTCAGCAAGATTTTGTGATGTGTGAACCTTCCCTAATTTCAAAGATCCATCTTCCACTACTGATCTAATGAAATGATACCTGAGTTTGATGTGTTTAGTTTTTGAATGGAATGCCGAATTCTTCGCAAGGTGTATAGCACTCTGGCTATCACTCCATAACCTATTATCCTCTTGCTTCTTCCCCAGTTCTTCCATTAGTCTTTGCAACCAAACCATATCTTTGCTTGCTTCTGTAGCAGCAACATATTCAACTTCAGTGGTAGAAAGAGCAACTACGTGTTGGAGTTTAGAAATCCAACTAACCGCTCCTCCTCCTATAGTAAAGATGTAGCCAGTAGTGCTCCTTCCACCATCAAGATCACCTGCCATATCAGAATCTACAAAACCTTTCAAACATATATTAGAGCCTCCAAAATTCAAAGAATAATTTGAAGTTCCTCTCAAGTACCTGAGTATCCATTTTATCGCTTGCCAATGTCCTTTTCTGGATTACTCATAAATCTACTCACTACTCCCACTTGCGTGGGCAATATCTCAGTCTTGTACAAACCATTGCATACATCAAACTTCCAACTGCTGATGCATAGGAAACCTTAGCCATATGCTCTTGTTCCTTTTGTGTCTTGGGACACAAATCTTTGGTGAGTTTGAAATGCTTTGCCAATGGAGTAGCAACATACTTTGCATTGTTCATGTTGAATCTCTTAAGCACTTTTTCAATGTATTTTGCTTGTGATAATTTCAGAGTGTGACTCTCCTTGTCTCTTGTTATCCTCATACCAAGGATTTTTTTGGCTTCTCCCAAATCCTTCATGGCAAAGGATTTATCCAACTTCTTCTTGAGCATGTTTATATCTTGCATATTTGTTCTCGCAACTAACATGTCATCCACATACAATAGCAAAATAACATAGTTACCATTTCCAATTTGCTTAAAATATACACAGTGATCACTTTGACATCTTTCAAACCTTTGATTATCCATGAACTTATCAAATTTTAAATGCCATTGTCTAGGAGCTTGTTTTAACCCATACAAGCTCTTTTTCAGTTTACATACCCAATCCTCTTTACCTTTCACCGCAAGCCTTACGGTTGGTGCATATAAATTTCCTCCTCCAAATCACCATGAAGAAATGCTGTCTTCACATCCAATTGCTCCAGAAACAAATTTTCTATAGCTACAAGACTCAAAATAGCTCTAATAGAGGTCATTTTTACAACTGGAGAAAAAATCTCATCAAAATAAATACCTTTTTTCTGAGCAAATCCCTTGACCACTAGTCTTGCTTTGTATCTCTTATGCCCTTCATTCTCCTCTTTAATCCTGTACACCCATTTATTGGTCAAAGCTCTTTTACCTTTGGGTAGCTCAACCAAATCCCAAGTTTGGTTGTGAAATAAAGAGTCCATTTCTTCATTCATTGCAAGCTCCCACTTATTCCTGGTATCCATTTGTAATGCTTCTTGAAAACATTCTGGCTCACCAGCATCAGTATACAAAACATAATCAGAGAAACATTGAGGAATTTTACTTATCCTGGTAGAACGTCTAACAACACTTTCTGGAGATTGAGGTGCTTGTTGTTGCTGCTGAACATTTTGATCTTCTACCACCTTTGGAGTTACCTTTTCTATGTGTCCATCAAGGTCTATGTATTCAGCATTTTTCTCTTTCTGTTTCTTTCCTTGCAACCGATCTTTATACAAGTTTTTTTCATTAAATATGACA
Source organism: Wollemia nobilis (assembly GCA_028583015.1). Taxonomy (NCBI): domain Eukaryota; kingdom Viridiplantae; phylum Streptophyta; class Pinopsida; order Araucariales; family Araucariaceae; genus Wollemia; species Wollemia nobilis. Next base: position 8,961,184 of record JAQPPZ010016890.1, read on the forward strand.
TCCCTTCTTCTAATGACTTTTCGGTTATCACAATCCCATAATATGTAACCCAAGCCATCAATATCGTAACCAATAAAATAGCACTTTTGGGCCTTAGCATCTAACTTATTTATGTTCTCTTTGTCTATATGCATAAAAGTGTCACATCCAAATACCTTAAGGAAAGAATAATTTACTGGTTTACCCGTCCAAAGCTCTTCCGAATTCCTCCATCCAAGGCACTAGACGGTCCTCTATTAATCAGATATATTGCAGTATCAATAGCATGAGCCCATAAAAATAATGGTAATCCTGCATGTATTCTCATGCTCCTAGCACGCTCCATGATGGTTCTATTCATTCTTTCTGCAACCCCATTTTCTTGAGGTGTTCTTGGAACTACCTTGATTCTTCTAATTCCATTTTTAGAACAAAACACATCAAATTCTCTACTGCAATATTCTCCACCATTATCCGACTTTAGACACTTTAACATTTTTCCAGTTTCATTTTCAACTAATGCTTTCCAATTCTTAAAGGTATTAAAAACATCACTTTTATTCTTAATGTAATATATCCATGTTTTCCTTGTTGCATCATCAATAAAAAGTACATAGTAAGAGGAACCTCCAAGAGAAGTTACCTGAGATGGGCCCCAAAAATCTGAGTGCACAAGCTCCAATTTCTCTTTCTTCCTTTCCTTGCCATCCTTGAGAAATCTAACTCTCTTTGCTTTACCATAAACACAATCCTCACAGAATTCCAAATCAATCTCTTTTAACTTAGGCAATAACTTTCTTGAATGTAAAATTTCCATACCTTTTCCACTCATATGGCCAAGTCTTTGGTGCCACAAAGATGCACTCTCACTTGTAGAAACTAAATTCATGGAGCAATGAGAAAAATCAGTAAGTAAATAAAGAGTACCCACCAATTTACCTCTAGCTACTATCAATGAACCTTTAGTAACTTTCCAAGCATTTTCTCCGAATGCAACCATGTATCCTTCACCATCAAGCTTACTTGCCGATATAATATTTCTCTTTAAATCTGGTATGTGTCTCACCTCTTTAAGAGCCCATTGACATCCATTTGGGGATTTAATCAAAATATTTCCAATACCCACGATTTTACATGGTTGGTCATTTCCCAATAGAACCTGTCCATAATCTCCAGAAACATAATCTATGAAGTATTCCTTATGTGAGGTAGCATGGAATGAAGCACCACTATCAATTACCCAATAATCACTATTTCTATCAAGAGATAAGATTAAAGCATCTTGTAGAATTTGTCCAAGTAATATTGGCTTCTGAAGTGTTACCATTTTTATAATTACCTTCATTTCCATCACCCTTTCTTTGCCAATAGTCCTTCTTGAGATGACCCTTTTTGCCACAGTTCCAACACTGTAGCTTTCCTTTTCCACGCGATTTGGATCTGCCTTTGGATTTTCCATGATGTGAACTCTTGCCTCTTTCTCTTCCTCTTCCTCTATTCTCAATAGTTAAGGCGGTGCTAGATGATTCTCCTATGGTTCTTCTCATGTCCTCACTGAGTATCACACCAACCACATCATCAAATTCTAATTTATTTGAACTCGAAGCAGAGTTACTTACCGCCATTACCAAATTGTTCCAACTTTTCGGAAGAGAGCATAAGATTAATAAGGCCCTAAGCTCATCATCAAAATCCAATCCTACTGAATGCAATTGATTAGTGACAATATTAAATTCATTTAAATGATCATGCACAGATCCTCCTTCACTCATTTTCATGTTAAATAACCTTTTCATTAAGAATACCTTATTTGATGTTGATGGTTTCTCATACATCTTGGCCAAATTATCCATGACTCCCTTGGTAGTCTTTTCATCAAAGATGTTGAAGGCTACGGTGGCTCCCAAGCACAGCCTCACAGTACCCAATGCCTTTCTATCAAGGAGACTCCACTCCTCATCAGACATAGATGAAGGTCTCTCTGTTTCCCCCTCAAGAGGTAAGTAAAGATCCTTTTGGTACAAGTAATCCTCCATCTACATCTTCCAAAATTGAAAGTTCTGGCCATTGAATTTTTGAACTCTAAACCTCCCTTCTTCCGCCATTGCTCCCACTTGATCCAGAAATTCTTCTTCTGTCAAGTGCACCCAACAAAACAACCACTCTGATACCACTTGTTAGAGTAAATCACTATATAAAAATATATTTATATAGAAAAGCAATTATAGTGTTTCAAAATTTAACGACAGAATTAAAGAAAAATTAGAAAAACACACACAGAAGAAGAGACAACGATTTTAACTTGGTTCACCCAATGTGGGTTACATCCACCGAGAATTTTTAGTCCTTCATTTTCTCAATCCAAGCAATAAAGGGTTACAACCTACAACAAACATCTGCTGTAATTTCCTCTCTATATTTCCAAGGAATTAACACAGTAATTTTCTTTGTCATAGTCTTCTTTGTTTTTCCTCACAACTATATATAAGAAAAAACAGAAAAACAAACTGCTTTTCTTAATACATTCCAAGATTAACAATGATTTCTCAGCACCTAATTTTGGGATAAAAACAAAACAACTTTCCCTGGCTATTCTGTTGTAAATCTGGAAAATTTCTCTCGGCAGACTAACAGATCTGTAATCTGGAAACTTTCCTCGCCGATCTGCAGAGTAAATCCAAAAACTTTCTCTATTTAGCCTCCTCATAATTAGGCTCCATTCCTAAAATTAGATGGGCTGCTGCATTTTTGAATTCATCTAAGCCCACTTGGAGCTCATCAGCTCTGAGATCAGCCCTCGTCACCACAGGTAGCTACGACACTATAACATCTAATATTTGGAATTAATCATGTTTGCTGCCGCTTGTATAAGATTGGATTTTGTTGATTTTGTTTTTATTGATTAAGCTTTGATTTTGTTTTTATTGATTTTGTTTTTATTTAGTAAATTAGAAGTTAAAAATTAAGAAGTTTTTTTGTTGCAATAAAAAAATGTAACATGTATACATATTATTATTAATATTTTTCAAATTTAAAAAAATATAAAATTTATATTAAAAATTTATTATGTAAAATTATTTTTTATTTTTAGATGTGAGAATAATAATATATTCGAAATTTATTTATTTTATAAAAATAAACTTAAAGATTATTATAAAATATTGAAAATTTCATTTAATAAAATTTAAATTTTTTTTCGATGTTTTAAATTTATAAAATAATATAAAAGATTGTCAAAATTCAAATTAAAATTCTAATGGCATTTGGTGTAATGGTAGTTGATCTCCTCTGAGCAAGGAGGCTTTGTTGAAGGACGACAGATTCTGGATGGGGTGGTTGTGGCCCAGGAAGCAATTCATTCAATGCACACTTCTGGTAATCAAGGGATGTTCATTAAATTGGATATGTCAAAGGCTTATGATAGGGTTGAATGGATCCTCCTGGCTAGAATAATGGCAGCCTTCGGCTTCTCTCAGGGCTGGATTGAGTGGATTATGAGCTGTGTCTCTTCTCCGACTTACTCTGTGCTTATCAAGGGCCTTCCTTCACAACATTTTGGAGCTTCTCGGGGTCTGCGCCAAGGGGATCCCTGTTCTCCTTATCTTTTTCTCATTATGGCTGAAGGTCTTGGTAGAATTTTAACGAGGAGAAGATAGCAATGCAACTTAATGGGTATTAGGGTGGGGGATGAAGTTGTATTGCACCTGCAGTTTGTGGATGACACTGGTTTGATGGGAGTATCCAGCATCAGGGAAGCTAGAACGATTAGAGATACTCTTAATGTCTATCTCAGGGCTACTCAACAGGTCATTAATGACAAGAAATCCAAAGTGGTCTTTTTAAATCCAGAGAATAGGCTTCAGAATAGAATTTTAGAAATCCTGGGATTCACTAGGACTTCTCTCCCTGTGGTTTACTTGGGTATCCCCTTACACTTCAAAAGGCTGAAATTAGACACTTGGAGGAATATGTTGGAGTGTATCAAGGATAGAATTAATCACTGGTATTACAAGTGGTTAAGTTATGGTGGCAGATTAACGTTCTTACAGTCTGTCATTCAAGCCATGCCAATCTACAAATTTTCTATCCTGGATGCCCCGCTTACAATTTGGAAAGAGTTGGACAGGATGGCTAGGAAGTTTTTGTGGGAAGGAGCTAACGAAAAAAGAAAGTGGGCCTTAGTGGGTTGGGATAAAATCACTTAGCCCAAGGTAAAAGGTGGACTGGAACTGAGAGGATCCAAGTTAAATAATCAAGCCTTGGCTGGAAAGTTGTACTGGAGGTGGATTTCTCAACCAACTTCCTTATTCAATATAATTCCCATGAGTAAATATTTGGGTCAAGTTAACACCAATGAGGTGGGTCATTTCCCTCTGGGTGGTACTGGATCCTTAGTGTGGCAGGATCTCAAGCTAGGATCTTAGATTATTAAAAATCAGCTGTTTTGGAAAGTGGGGAGAGGGGAGAAGGCTCGTTTTTGGACTGATTCTTGCGATCAGTATCCATCCATCATTGTTGAGTTCCCTGAGTTACTTCCAATAAAATCTGCCATAGAAATCATGGGTTGGGTCCATATTGAAAGTTATTTCAATACTTCTCAGCTGGGGGAGTATAGGTTTAAGAAGTTTAAGCAATTGGAGGAGTGGCCAATTCCTATCCCCCTGGAGTTGGCACCCATATTATCCAAAATCTTGACAGAAAGGTTTCTCACTGGGAGAGACGAGGAGGATGAATTAGCTTGGGGCTATGGGAGCCTTGGTGTTTATACAGTGAAGGATGGGTATGACAAGATCCTCCCAGACCCTCCCCCCATTTCTTTTCGATTGAGGATTAGCGAAAGATTTGGCACTCTAAGGGCTGGCCGAAAGTAAACTTTTTTGCTTGGTAGTTTATGCACAATGGTATTCTCACTTTTGACAATCTCATATGTAGAGGAATCATCGGCCCTTCTCAATGTGTTTTATGCCATAAGAACGAAGAAACAGCTGATCACCTGATGTTTGAGTGCCCTTTCACGCGTTAGATTTGGATGCGTTGGTTCTCTCATTATAAAATCCAGGTTCATGGTGACATGAATCAGACTAATATTTGGGAAAGATGGAAGCGGGGTATATTTACATCCAACGCTCTTCAAATTGGGTGGGAGCTTGGTTTAAACTTCATTTGATGGCAAGTGTGGTTGGAGAGAAATGCTAGAATTTTTTGAAAAACCTTTTTCTCATTAGATGGAGTTTGGCAGGTCATCTGGAGCAAAGTCACCGAAACTATTGTTGTCTATGCTAAAGAGGAAACTCAGGTTGTTCCTAGACCTATGGCAAAGGGAATTGACCAGAGAGGGACAAAATAGAATCAGTTGGAAATCACCTCCAGAAGGCTGGATTAAAATCAATACTGATGGAGCTACAAAGGGCAATCTAGGTAGAGCCGGTATTGGTGTTGTCTGCAAGAATCATGAGGGATCAGTGATTTATTGGGAATTGCAGGGTTTGGGTAGAGCCACAAATAATGAAGCAAAAGTCATTGCTATCAAATCTGCCTCTATTTGGGTAGTTACTCAGGGTCACAGGAGGATAATTCTTGAATCTGATTCTCAAATTATGGTTGGAGCTCTAGACTGCATGAGGAAATTTTCATTGAACGCTTGGAGGTTGAGGATTATGGTCTCTCAAATCAAGAAATTATGGAGGGAATTAGATGATGTGATTCCCGTATATGTAAGTAGAGATTTCAACAAAGTGGTCGATTTCTTGGCTAATATGGGTGCTGCAAAAGAGGTAGGGGTGCAACTGCACAGTGACATGCCTATTGCAGATGAGGTGATTAGGCAGGGCCTTGAAATATCCTTGAGACAATGATAAATGAAAAATCTAAGTATGGTTTTTATCGCAATTTCGTGACCTGTTGCACCATCGCGGCCATTGGAAAAAATCTATCGTGATTTCATGACTTGTTGTGTCGTCGTGGCTGCTGGAGAAATGTTGTCATGATATCATGACATGTTGCACCGTCACTGCCATCGAGGGAAAGTTATTGCGATATCGTGACATGTTGCACTGTTGCGGCTGATGTGAGAAAGTTGTCGTGATATTGTGACATGTTGCATCGTTGCTGCCGTCGAGGAGAAGTTGTCGTTGAAATATCGTCAAGACAAATGATCAATGAAAAAGCTAAGTATGATTTTTGTCGCGATTTCGTGACCTGTTGCGCCATCGCGGCCATTGGAGGAAAGCTGTCGCAATTTCGCGACATGTTGCGCCATCACGGCCAAGGGAGGAAAGTGGTCGCGATATCGCGACATGTTGCACCATCAATGCCATCGAGGGAAAGTTGTCGTGATTTCATGACATGTTGTATTGTTACGGCCAATGTGGGAAAGTTGTCACGATTTCACGACATGTTGCGTCGTCGCTGCCACCGAGGGGAAGTTGTCGTTGCAAGATCCTTTAGACAAATGATCAATGAAAAAGCTAAGTATAATTTTTGTCGCAATTTCATGACCTGTTGCGCCATCGCAGCCATTGGAGGAAAACTATCGCGACATCACGACATGTTACATCGTCACTGCCAAGGGAGGAAAGTGGTCGCGATATCGCAACATTTTGCTCCATTGCTATCGCCGAGGGAAAGTTGTCGTGATATCGCGACATGTTGCGCTGTTGCAGCCGATGTGGGAAAGTTGTCGCGATATCGTGACATGTTGCACCGCCGCTGCTATCGAGGGGAAGTTGTCGTTGAAATATCCTCAAGACAAATGATCAATGAAAAAGCTGTGTAATTTTTATCACGATTTCGTGACCTGTTGCGCCATCGCGACCATTGAAGGAAAACTGTCGTGATATCGCGACATGTTGCGCCGTTGCTACCAATGGAGGAAAATGGTCACGATTTTGCGACATGTTGCTCCATCGCTGCCGCCGAGGGAAAGTTGTCGTGATATCGCGACATGTTGCGCTGTTGCAGCTGATGTGGGAAATTTGTTGTGATATCGCGACATGTTGTGCCATCGCTGCCGTCGAGGGGAAGTTGTCGTTGAAATATCCTCAAGACAAATGATCAATGAAAAAGCTAAGTATGATTTTTGTCATGATTTCATGACCTGTTGTGCCATCGCGGCCATTGGAGGAAAACTGTCGTGATTTCATGACATGTTGTGTAGTCGCTGCCGCCGAGGGGAAGTTGTCATGATTTCATGACATGTTGCGCCGTCGCGGCCAAGGATGGAAATTTGTCACAATTTCGTGACATGTTGTGCCGTCACTGCCGTCCAACGAAAGTTGTCGTGATTTTGCGACATGTTGTGCCGGCATGGCCAAGGGAGGAAAATTGTCACGATTTCATGACATGTTGCGCCGTCGCGGCCAAGGGAGGAAAGTTGTCACGATTTCGTGACATGTTACGCCGTCGCGGCCGCTAGAGGAAAGTTGTCACGATTTCGTGACGTGTTGCATCGTTGTGGCTGCGGCTATATTTTTGTCGCGATTTTGCGACATGTCACGATTTTGCGACATGTCGTGATTTCGTGACATGTCACGATTTTGCACCAGGTTGAATTTTTTATGGTCAAAGGTGTCTTGTGTCACGATTTCGCGACTTGTAGCTTTTTCACGAATAGAGGTGAAGTTGGTGTTTGCTGCGTGTTTTCATGATAAGTTGTTGTAACTGACCTATCAGCTCTCTCAGCTAGCTTGGTATTGGTTCAAGAGATTTGGATCCAGTGCAAATCTTCCTCTTCTCTTGTAATCATGTGCTTTCATTGTTTTCGGCTGGGATGTATCTTATCCCAATTGTAACTGATCAATGTTTTAATACAAGTTTTTCAATTTTTTTCAAAAAATGGTAGTTGCCTAGTTATTATCATCCATGTGGTTGTGAGGTCGATTCCTCTTGTGTTTACTCGAAGGAGCGCTGATATTTGTAAATATTTGTAAACGATGTTCAATATAAAAAAGAAAAAAAATTATTTGTTAAAGGATGTTCAATATAAAAAAAAATTCAAAATCCGCTCATGTAGAGGAGTTGGAGAGCAAGTGGGTAGTTAAAACTCTCCGGTTATCGAGAGGCCCAGGTTCAAATATCTCCCCTCGCATGTTGTGGATATGTTGTATATAAAAGGTTCCTTAAAAAAAAGAAAAAAAAATTCAAATTAAATTGAAAATAAAGTTTTTAAAATATTTTAGTGGTTAATGTTTTGGGTTATTTTTGAGAGACCCATGATTCAAACTATGATGGAGAATGGTGTGTGCATGTGTGAATGAGTTTATGTAAAAAAAAAAGTATGTATATATGTATTCAAGGTGGTACATATTCTATCTAAAATTCACTTGTCATATCACCTTTATACATTAATAATTGATACAATATAACTATAATTAAAATATATTTAATAAGATTTTTATTATAATTATTTTATATATTATATTAAACATATTTTATTTTAACATATAATGGTAAAATAAATGTAATAAATTTATATTTAAAAATTTTTAGAACATATAATATAATTAAAATTATAATAATAAATACCACAATTGTTTACCATAATATTATTTTTTACAGGTGAGTAAGGAGGACCCTAAGAAGGGTAGCCTACCGACAAGCCCTCCGTAGTTACCAAAGATTATGGAGGCCAAAAAAACATATTTGATTTATTATATATAATATATAATGGGTATAAGTAAATGTAATAAATTTGTATTGAGTGTAAAATTTAATGCATATAATATGACTAATATTATTAAAAATTTATAATAATGAATATTAATTTATTATTATTATTTTTTATTTAGTTATTGTGAGAAATTTTTTATGATCAACATACAGGGTTGTGCAGTCTCCTCCTAATCATTATCCCGTTTAAATTTGAGAGTTATACTTTTCAATAGAGAATTTAACACAAAGCCACCACACACCCACCTCCTCACACACTCGCCCATGCCATGGTTTGGGCCTTGGACCTCCCAAAAAAGACCCAAAAATCAAACTGTTGCGTTGCACTCCTAGGAACCTCTATATTTTTTTGGTAAATATGACGTGATCAATACCTAACCTTTTAGGGAATTGAACAGAAGCAACTAGTGGCAAGCACTCAGCTGCTACCAAATATTATAAAGGTTCCTTTCAACAACAAAAAAACATATTTTTTATTATATAATATATAATAGCGATAAATTTGTATTTTATAAAAAGTAGGAGTGATAAATTTTAAACCATATCATATAATATGATTAAAATTATAATAATAAATACCTTCTTTTTTACTATAATATTATTTATTTAAAAGGCATATATGACTTTCGATGAGTGGAGTTTGAAGGCATAGAGGAGTCACCTTCCTAGTGGAAGATCGCACATAATTGGATTTAAATTTTATCTTTTGGCCTAATGAGAGAGTATTTCGTAGCTTCAAGTTTATGTTCAATGACAATAAGGGATTTTATTTCCCTAGAATGATGAATGGGATTCAAAAATTCATGTTAATGACCTCCTATTAACAAATTTTATAATATGAGACATTTATCACAACAAATTATTTACATTAGGATATTTCTCCTTTCATTTACATGATCGATTACTTGCATAATTGTATGAATGCATATTGCATGTATGTTTGGTTGCTTGATGCACACTGAATTAGCGTATTTTGTAAGGATGTAATGATGATCACTAGTCAAGATATATTACACTTGCATTACACTTGAACTTGGTCTTTGATGCTAGAAAATCCCTAGCCTTAGGATATTAGTTTGCTTGATGCTTGACTATAGCTACCAATATGCAATAATAACCCACATCAACACATTTTATTATGCATAAAGGCATTAGATTCTTGTATACTTTATATTTCTATTTGCATAATTTTTTTTGATTGAAATCATGGGTTTGTAAACATCACATTTGCATCTCTCATATTCATTTTCTTTCATGTTCAATAAGTCTTGGATGTTGACTCATCATTTGAATATGCATCCCATTGATCTTTCCCTCTACAAAAAATCTAACAAAGGTAATGAAACATTATCAATAAGCCTTGACTAGAGGGTAGTAACATCCTTAGATCATCAAAAAAATCCATCACAATATTTTTTCCTTCATTAGGTTATTGGTGGAAGACAAGATCTAGTCTAAAGTGTAACTCAAATGACCCCAAATTTTGGGTAGTATAAATATCACACCAATGTAATATAAGCACTAACTTTCTCTCTCTAAAGTAAAGTGGTTACCTATCCATGTTGCTTTGTGAATACATAGAGGATTATAAAGGCATCTAGCAATATGATCAAAATTTTTTGCTCCCTTTAATTATTGGGAAAATGCCTTAGCAAAAAATTTTTATTAACCAATTATCAAAATCATTTGAGATCATACAAACAAATCCTAAGACGTCATATTTCTAAGTATGGTGTATCTATTATAAAATTCCTAGCTATTCCCAAGCACATCAAAAATGATAATAATTATGAGACCTAGAAAGGCCTAAGTATCATACATTCAATCACAATGAACTTTAGACCCAAAATATCCAAGCACATTGTGTATCTAAAGTCCTCCAGGAAATACTATCATTAAATTTCTTTAGACCTCAACCTCTAGCTAAACATAAAAGCCCTAGCAAGTTTAGGCACATGTATATAATTCTATAGTCTAACAATGGCATCCACATAATCAAATCCATAACAAGTCTAGGCACATGTATATAATTTTATAGACTGACAATGGCCTTTACATAAGCAAAGCCCTAGAAATTCTAGGCATATGTTTATAATTTTACAGATTGACAATGGCCTTCACATAATCAAAGCCCTAACAAGCCTAGGCCAATGTACATAATTCTATAGACTAACAATAGCCATCACATGAGCAAAGTCCTAGAAATTCTAAGCACATGCGCATAATTCCATAGGCTAACAATGGCCTTCATACATCAAATCTCTAGGAAGTCTAGGCACATTCAAATGATTCTTCAGATTGAAAATGGTCTAATCATATATTAATCCCTCATAATATAGGAAAATTAAATCCCTAAAAAGTCTAGGTATTTTCATACGATGCTTTAGGATGTCAATAGAATTTACATAATCAAAGCTATAATGACATAAAGTAATTTAGATCATATAATTCTAAGAAAATAATGACCTTAATATGCCACAAAAAGCCTTATCTCAAGCCAAATTATTGATGTCATTGAAATGACTTGTTTATGACAAAAATAAGCATCTCTTCCATAGAAACATAACTACCAAATAAAATAATATCATCATAAATAAACTTTTAAAGTAACAGTAGAGACAAGAACATGACACTTAAACAATAAAGAAATCAAATAACCCAAAGAAACACAAGATTGCACAAATAGATAAATTTATTCAATATACGGGGGGAGCTAATAAACTCCTTTTGATACAATCTATACTCAATGAGTATTTGATACAAAGATATACAAGATGCTAGGGTTCTTCGAAACCCTAGCTACAATAATGAAGTGTCTTCAAATGGTGTGTCTTGCTCCCAACAAGGTGAGTGGGCTTCAGGTATCCGTGTGTTCGGGCCACTCTGACTGCAGTAGTCTTCCAATGCTCTCTCTTGGTTGATGTTATCCAATCCTACACACACAACAAACAATAAAGTTGTTAGTAAACAAAAGGAGGGTTCCACAGTGTGAACCCTCAGAAATGAAAACTAAAACCCTAGATCTATGTAAGCTGGATATGTAAGATGCAATAACAACAAATGATAACAAAAATTTAGATTTACCTTGCTTGTGATGATACGTTGCTTCGTTGTTGTAGATCTGACGGTGGATGGTGAGATGCAATAGACTCTGATTTGCACTCTAGTGATTACGACAGGCTCTGGTGCACACTTGATAGGCTTTGACATGAGATTTTAAAGCTCTGGAGCGCACCTTCTGGATATGACAGGCTCTAGCGAGAGCCTAGAAAGATTTTTTAGTGAGCTTTGCAGGCTCTGGCATGCACCTACAGAACGACAGGCTCTAGCGGGTGTCTAGCAAGCTTCTATAGCGAGCTTGGAAATCTTCGAAGGGTGCTTATGGGTAAGGATAAATCTACATAAGCAAATCGTAGGGGTGTGAAGGATGCGACATATGGATGGGGATTGTGATGGCATTGGAAAATGGATGGGGAATGGATGTGGGGATGGCTGGAATAGTTGAAGTCCTATTGGCTAGCTAGGGCTTTGGATTTTCAGGGCTCTATCACTTTCTGCTTCACTAGGGCTTCGCCAATGACTTCTTCAGGATGCACATTCCAATATCAAGATTCAGGGTTCCAGGGTTTGGGCATTTGCAAATGCCCTTACTTATAATCCAACCTTAGGGTTTCTTAGGGTTTTAGCTCAACACTTTAGATCGTGTGGCTAAGATTAAATCACATCCTAGGGCTGAGATTGTACTTTAAGTGTGGCATGGATTAATGAAGATGGACGATGGAGATTAGATTGGATCGGATGATTGTGGTTAATTGGGTTTATAAATACATATTTTATAATAAATATATTATAATATAATATAAAATATTATATTAAATATAAAATAATATTAAAATAAGCCCAATTGGGTTAGGAAATGGTGGGAAAGGTGGAATTGGGCCAAATAATTGGTAGGAAAGGTGTATGGTGGACAAGTGGGTGGTGGGATGGTTAGGATGGAGGATTAATGGCTGTAATTTGGTGTCTACAGATGCCCCTTTTTGTACCATATTGTGTGAAACACAATATGGTGCAAAAATATGAGACACCTACTTGGGATATGGGCACAGAAGCAACTTCTCTCTATTGTTGGATTTGAGCACTGATGTTGAAGACAAAAGAATAAAGAATTTTTGGAATTTGTGTAGCTTACCCCCTCAATTGGTGAATGAGAAGCATCTCACGAGCCAATTGAAAAATAATTTTGTGCAAGTGATGAATGATGTAATGAAATGTTATGTGATTGTGGATGATATGAATGATGTAAAATGTGATACCATTTTTGCCCCAACGGTGGAAAAGGGGGTTGGTGTATAATACCATGTGATTGTGGATGATATGAATGATGTAAAATGTGATACCATTTTTGCCCCAATGGTGGAAGAGGGGGTTTTGTCAAGTGTAGATGTCATGATCATGTAAGATGTATCCCATTGTGGGAAATCAAGATCAAATTGTGGTTGCCCCAAATTTTGGGATGATTCGATGTTGTTGAATAGTGTGCTCTCTGATGCCATTGATATGCAAGTATGATGATGCAGATAAAATAAAAAGGAACTATGGATAGCCTGTTGGTGATTGTTCTCACAATTGGAACTAATCATCCTAGCTAGTGCCGATCATTAGGTTTTTGAAGAAAATGATGAAATTTGAGTTTTGTGTTCATGTTTTAAGCCTCATGAACTAGGCCATCAATGACAACAGTTGTGCAAATTGTTCTTGGCAAGGTTTCACTCCAAAATGTGAAGTGCCCAATGTGATTGTGATCTTGGACAATGAGATAATTGATGATGATCATGGTCAAGTGTCCTTATTGTAGGTTATTCATCTTACCAAATTGCATGGATTACTATCGCTGCAATCACCAAGTTGATAGAATAACCCACTAGATACAAGGTTCGCTTGAATGTATTCAACAAATGGTGAATGAAATGATTGATGGATTGAAAGATGGTGATGGAAGAATGTTGGATGTGAAAAAAAATAACATTTGAAAATTTGACTCAATTATTTATACGATATTGTATTTAAAAATTTGGTTTGTTCTCGAAAATATGCATGCAAAACAATTTTTCACAAAACATACTTTATGATGTATATGATGTGTGCATGAATTTGGTGAAATTTAGATGTGGTAAGTTAGTGTTTTTGTCATCATGCCATCATGGTGCCAAGCGTGGAGTTGCGCTTGGAACATCCCATAGATGCCCAAATGTGCCTAGGTGCACCCAAAGGCACCCAGGCATGTTTGCTAATTTTAGGCATAGGCCTACGCCTGAATGCGCTAAGGAAAGCTATAAATAGCTTTTTGAGTGAATCGTGAGGCTCACTTGTGCATTTGAGACTTTGAGAAGCTACATCTGGGGAGTGGAGTGGGTGTGGTGAGCTTAGTGAGGCGAGTGAGAATCTGTGTGGAAGCTATGGTGGTGGAGGGATCGAATGTTGTTGGTGGAGCTGAGGCACCATTTTCCCTAGTAATGTTTAAAAACACTTTGTCTTTTTGCAAATTTTTTTTTTTGTAATAGTATTAATAAAATGTTTGTTGTTGTAGTTGAGGGACATAGAGCCTCGACATCGCTTCTCTCCTCTTATTCTTGGGATGAGGAAGAAGCTCACGGATGAGGATTGGGAGTTTTTGGGAAGGTGGGCTTGGAGGGGGTAGCTAGGTTGGATGTTGTGAGGGCGGATGAGGGGTATCTCTCATCATTGATAGAGAGATGGGATTCTGATAGGGGGACATTCCAGCTACTAACTAGGGAGGCTACTATCACCCTTGAGGATGTATACCACATCCTCAAGGTGCCAGTAGAAGGGGAGAAGGTGGTGGTTGGGCATGACAAGAAGGTGGATATGGAGAGGATGTTTGGGGATCGATGGTGGGAGGCTCGGATGGGGGATGGAGGTATATGCTATCTGAGCATGTACAAGGTGAAGGAGTTGGATGCGCTCCCAACCTTGATCATGTTTGTGTTAGAAAACATAGTGCTACCTAATAGCATTGGTTGTAGGTTCCCTTGGAACCTATTGGGGTTGGTGAGTGATCTACTCATCGACCCCAGAGAGTATGCATGGGCTCCTACATTGTTAGCATAGTTATACCAGGAGTTATATGAGGTGACATGGAGGAGGAGGAAGGGGATTGGGTGCAGCTTCCTCCTACAGTGCTGGGCTTGGGAGCATTTTGGTGTGGCTCGGCCAGAGGGGTTGCCATGTCAGGCATGGTAGATGGGGGAGCCTTATGCTAGGTGATGGGCAATGGTGGAGGAGGTACAACCGAGTCGAGAGGTGCATACCAGCCAGTGGTATCAAGATATGTGGTCGAGGTTGACTCAGGCTGACGTGATATGGAGGTCATGGTGAGGAGCTCTATGGGATGGTGATGAGGAGCAACTACGTCGGGTGAGGCAGGCTCGATGGTTGATTGGGTAGAGGGATGAGGAGGTGGAGTACTTTCAGTACTCATAGGTGTTGAGGCAATTTGGCTTACCTCAGGATGTCTCGAATGAGCTAGTGTTGTATCGGCATCGGCGAGATGAGGTGGGGCTTCCATGTGCAGAGCCATGGTGGGTGCATATGGAGGATGATGAGCAGTTGGAGGTCCCCGATGTAGATGATGTTGGGGTGACTCTAGAGTATGTGGCTTGGTTTGGTGCCCAACCAGTGTGGGTACCAAAGGTTGTGGGTGATGATGCAATAGCTATGGGGTCGAGGATGACTCCGAAGAGGATGAGGCCTCAATGATCAATGAGTCAAAGGTGATCGAGGGGATCAGCCCAATAGGCTCCAGAGATGGGGTTGGTGGATGAGGAGAGGGAGGATGATGAGGAGATGGGTGAGATTTCTGAGATGGCTAGGTTGTAGGCTGAGCTAGAGCAGCTTCACGAGGAGCGAGAGACTATTCTTGAGTCTCATAGGGAGTCTTTTATAATTTTAGGCTACTATAGCATGGTTGGAGGTGGAGTGGGAGGTAGCTGGGGCTAGTGATCAGGAGATGGTCATGAGGCTTTAGACAGAGATGCTAGCGAAGGAGCATCGACATCAGATGGACCTATGGTGATAGCGGGCCAAGTGAGGCGTATGTACATTCCTTGGAGGATTTGTGTATGCATCATCACATTACGTTACCTGATCCTCCTTCTTCTATATCTGAGTCATCTAGGCATACTGAGTCTAGGTAGAGTACTAGGCCTAGGGCTCCTACTAGGTCTCAGGGGTCCTCTCATGGACATTAGCTTAGTGCTTAGATGCACTATTTTGTATATGAGCCTTGGTGCTCCCTTGTAGCCTTTTTGGCGTTTATTGTATATGTGATATTTATATATATATATATACATGGCATTTTATATATTTGTGTTATATTTTGTGTGAATGCTTTTATTTTTTTATGCAATTTGTGTTTAATGTTTTATTGATGCTTAATGTAGGCTAATCATGATGTGTATGCATAATGCTTATATGGATGATTAATGCAGGCGAAATGACATGTATATGAATGGTGTTTATATGGATGATTAATGCAAGCTAAATGACATGTGTTATGGATGATTAATGCAAGTAAATGTATAATGAATCTAAACTATATGAGAGGAATGCATGGTGTTCAAATGATTCTTTTATAGTTCAAAAATTTTATTGGCCATTTTTGTTGTCCATTGTTTTGCAATTGGGGGTACCGAATTTGGTTGTATTATGCAACTTTACTTACGATGGGGATATGGTTGTTGACATGGAAGAAGATATGGATGTTGATATGGAAGAAGATATGGATGTTGATATGGAAGAAGATATGGATGTTGATATGGAATACTAAAAGGTTTTCAAAGACTCAAACATACTAGTGTCATCAACCAAACTCACTAAGGTTGTCTAACTTTCTTTAGGACCAAATGTGTGTGCGAGTGAGGTTCAATTACCAAGTCTTGAGTATGACAATGACCCTATCCAATCAAGTACCAATGTGTGTGCATGTGAATTTCATTAACCCATTATGAGTAGATTTAGGTATGACCTATTATGGAGATGACCTAGAGGCTAGCCTATCCTTATGTGTGGTTAGAGGTCTCTCTTTTTGGAGGAGAGACATGTCACCTCGCATGAGCTTACTCCACTGCCAGTCAAGCATCTATAGCCCTGGTGGAGATTCACTCCATAGTCCAATGGGATTGATATTTTAGGCCTTGGGGATGACTACCCATCCTTGTTAGGGGCATGTAGTATGAATCCTTATGACTTTAGTGATCAAGGGTGTGGGAATTGAACTTGTTAATTTTGTATAGAGCTTTGGGGAATTAGATTCTCAACCGAAGTGTGATGAGAATTTTGACCCTATCCTTACTACTCTATGTTTTTATGTTTATGTTTGGAGCAATTTTGGTAGTGGTGAAAACCACTATTTTTGCTTTGGACTATGTTGCATGATGGGATAAGCGAGGATTATCTCCTTTTTACCTCAAGGTACTACCCAAGTATGGTACTAACCCCCACTATCTCATAATGTTTTTAAGATGTGATGGAATGTGATTGGTTCAAGATTGTATTTGGGATCAATCGACAATGCTCAAGACTTTCTTAGTGTATAAATTGTGTTTTTGGTCCTAAAGAAAATCGGACATCCATTTGGAGGTTGCTTGCTACACTAGTAATGGCTGAGTGATTGAAAATCTAGGCTTTATGATTTTTGACACATGATGTGGTTGACATATGACTTTTGTGAGGGTTGCATGATTTCTTCAAACTAGGTACCCCCAATTGTTATAACTTGACTTTTTGTTTATGGCCATATCATCATTACTATAAAAGATCATTGAACATGGGATGGGATGAATGCAATATGTACAATGCTAATGAATATGAGTGATGATATGCAAGTATGAATGTCTATATGCAAGCGTAAGTAAAATGTGTGCCTATATGTATGCATGTAAGTGTGAAAAGTGCATGAAAATATGCCTATGTAAATGAATTTTTTTTTTTTTTTTTTTTTTTTTTTAGCCATGTATATATACATATAAAGTATCACCTTTAACAATAGAATACCTTTAAATGTAGAACATTAAGTGGTTCGGGTTCCTCTATTCCCTCTAAATCGGCAAGTCTATAAGTACTATTACCCACTTTTTGAGTGATTATATATGGACCTAACCAATTGGCTGCAAATTTGTCATGAAGATGTGGCAAAGCATTGGTGTTTTGTTGGTTCTCTTTGAGTACCAGATCCCCTACTTGAAATTCCTGAAGATGGACTTTAGCATTGTAAGCATGCTTTAGGCGGTCTTGATAAACTCTTAAATGTTCTAGTGCATTGACTCACCTTTCATCTAGGAGAGTGAGTTGGTCAAGTCGTGCTTGTCTAGTTGTATCATCATCTATGAATTCTTGCAAGGAAACTCGTAAGGAGGGAATCTCGAGCTCAAGAGGCATAATAGCTTCTGCTCCATAGACCAAGGAAAATGGTGTTGCTCCTATTGGCATTCGAATGCTTGTTCGATAAGCCCAAAGTGCCAAAGGAATTTGTGTATGCCAATATTTATGATTTTCTTTGATGAGTTTCTTAAGAATGGCAATCAAGGTCTTATTGGTAGCTTCAGCTTGTCCATTTGCTTGTGGGTAATAAGGAGTCGAGAAACTATGTTGGATATTATACTTTTCGCAAAGTGCTCGAACATCCTTATTCTTGAAAGACTTACCATTATCCGAGATGATCTTAGAGGGAATGCCAAAGTGATAGATGATATGATGGAGTATGAAATCCACAATTCGAGGTCCTATCGTACTGGTTAGAGGTATGGCCTCAACCCACTTTGTGAAGTATTCTGTGGTAGTAATGATGAATGTATGTTGTCCCAAAGAAGAAGGTGAGATTTTTCCAATTAAGTCTAGGCCCCATTGTGAAAAGGGCCAAAATATTTGTATAGGTTGTAAGGCTTGTGATGGTACATGAGTTAAATTGGTGTGTGTTTGACATTGTTTGCAATTTTTGACATAGGTGCAACAATCATGCTCCATTGTGGGCCAATAATAACCCATGCATAATAGATGCTTTGCAATGGCCATTCCACTAAAATGACCACCACAAGTACCATCATGAGCTTCTTGTATGGCTATTTGAGCCTCACTTTGTTTGAGACAATGAAGAAGGATTCCATCATAACCTCATTTATACAACACATCACCCAAGAGAACGAAATGGGCTACTTTTTTCTTGAAAGCACGTTTGGTAGACCGAGACATGTCAGATGGGAGTGTTCCAAATTTTAAGAAGGCTACTATGGGGCTTGACCAAGACTCACATGGTTCCGTATGGATAAAGCAAATATCTTTTCCATCTGTAGGGTCAGCACGAACAATGGTTGCTTTAGAGATTGTTGAGATTATTAGGGGTTGTACCTCTCCTAAGTCATTCTTTGGAATCAAGGATCCAAGAGAGGCCATTGCATCTGCAAATCTATTAGTCGAATGAGGTAAGTTGTTGATTTCATACCATTTGAATGTTGAGAGCAATTTCATTGCTACCTCATGATAAAGTTTAATGGTAGGTTCTTTGCATTGGTATTCTCCTGTTACCTATTTTACTACAAGTTGAGAATCCCCAAATATTCGAATATGCTTAATACCCATAGCTATAGCTGATTGAAGACCTAAGATTAAGGCTTCGTACTCTATTGTGTTGTTTGTGCATGAGAAGTCTAACTTGAATGATAAGGGGATGGGAATCCCTTGTGGTGTATGAAAGACAACTCCTGCACCTTGACCTTTCTCGCACTTGGATCCATCAAAGAATAAGGTGATATCGACATCTTCCTTTGGAATGACATCTTCTTCTAATTCAGTGACTGAAAATACCGAATCATCTGGGAGCTCAATAATCAAAGGATGATCACTAGGTAGTGGAGCTTCCGCAAGTTGATCGGCTATAACTTGACCTTTAATGGATTTTTGGCTAATAAATTTGAGATCAAATTCTATGAGGAGCATTATCCATTTAGCGGTACGAGTGTTGTTATAAGTGCGAGACATCATGTAACATAGAGGATTTTCTCTAGCTATGACATAGGTTGTTTGGCTTAGCATATAATGGTAGAGTTTCTTAGTGGCCAAGACCACTGCTAAGCATAGTTTTTCTACGTAAGCGTATCATGTTTCATAACTCACCAATGTTCGACTAATGTAATAGATTGCTTGCTCTCGATTTTGTTCATTTTTTTGTGCAAGCATTGTCCCTAAAGCAGCCTCTGTAGCTGAGACATAGAGATGAAAAGGGACCCCCGACCTAGGAGGAGTTAAGACTGGCGGTGAAGTTAGGTATCGCTTGATGTCATCAAATGCTTTTTGACATTCTTCTATCCATACGAATGACACCCCCTTTTGTAGCAAGTGGTTAAATGGCCTGCATTTATCGAAAAGTTGCACGATGAAACATTTGATTGATTGAATTTTGCCTTGTAAGCTATGCAATTCCTTGATGTTGGTTGGGGGTGGCATTTCCATGATGGCCTTGACCTTATTTGGGTCCACTTCAATGCCTCTTTTGGAGACAATGAATCCTAAAATTTTACCAGAGGTAACACCAAAGACACACTTTTTGGGATTTAACCTCACCTTGTATTCTAGAAGTCGATCAAAAATATTTTCCAAGACATCAATGTGTTCTTGTCGAGTTTTAGATTTAGCCAAGAGATCATCTACATAGTCTTCGATGATTTTATGCATGTAATCATGAAAGATGTAAGTCATGGCTCTTTGGTAAGTAGCTCCTACATTTTTGAGACCAAAGGGCATAACCCTAAAACAAAATGTTCCCCAAGGTGTTGTGAATGTCATTTTGTGTTGGTCATCAGGATTTATTCGAATTTGGTTGTATCCTAAAAAACATCCATGAGAGAAAGCATTTCATGGCCTACGTAGGTGTCGACAAGAGTATCAATGTTTGGGAGAGGGAAGTCATCCTTAGGACACACTTTATTTAGATCTCGAAAGTCATTACAAATGTGTATCACCCCATTAGGCTTGCGAACGGGTACCATGTTTGACAGCCACTCAGGATAGTCAATAGGAATGATAAAATGTACATCTAATAGCTTTTGTATTTCTTCTTTAACTATGAGGGCCACGGTAGGATGCATTCTCCTAAGTTTTTGTTTGATCGGCTTGGCATCAGGATGTAAGGTGAGGTTATGGACCACAAGGTCAGGATCAAGGCCAGGCATATCCTTGTAGGACCATGCAAACACTTCTTTCTTTTTCTTGAGGAGAGCAATGAATTGCTCTTGTTCATCGGGTGTTAAGATTTTTCCAAGCTTGACAACTTGGGGATTGTTGGGATCTGAACTAAGGTTCACATCGATGGTATCTTCAATGGACATATGTGAGCCTTCCTCAAGTTGGTGTGGTGTTGGGATCAGATTTATGTCATCTAAGATGTCATCCAACTTTTCCTGTTTATCGTTGTCTAACTCTGCCTGAAAGACCTCGGGACCATTAGTGGAAGCTGATGGAGGTGAAGGTGGTGGTGAAGGAGGAATGTAGTTGGCTGAAGCCTTTAGCAATTCCTCGGATAGGATGAGCTCCGAAAAGGAGGGTGGGGAAGAAATCTGGTCCAAGTCAATAAGGCTAATGTCAATTGGAATTGGCCTAGCCAAATCGTATGGATTGCGGAGCGGGGTGAATAAGTCAATAGGATTCATATTGACCTAGCGGAAGGAAGGATGGCCTGGATGAATGGGTAGATGGAATGATTGAATCTGAACCGATGTCGAGTCATGTTATCCCTGTAATAATGGATGTGAAATTAATATGAGAGCAACACATATTTTTTTTTTTAATTGTTTTGATGATTTTTTTTTTAATATGTACATATGTTACAATTCTTGGCTGATGTGTGTGGCTCAAGGTGGATTACCAGGTGGGTCCACTTATTCTTGTGGAAGAAGTAAGTGGAATATGGGATGATGGATGGGGAACATTCGGAGGTAAAACTCTTCCTATTGGGTGATGGGGACAATGGGTTGTGACTCCTCTTTGGAATCATTAGAAGCATTTGACATAACTTCAAACTCTTCGTAACTTTCATCATCGGAATCAAAGATAGGATAGGAGAAGTTGATGGGGTCATCCTCGTCTACTTCATCAATGCAAAGTTCTTGAAGGGCTTGTTCAAGAGAGGATGTTGAGGGTAATGGATGGATGGGGTGGTCTTCATCATTGAGGCTAAGATTTTTAAAGGCTTGCTCAAGAGAAGTGGTGGAAGACAATGGGGTATAGCCTAAACCGGAATGATCATGGGCACCTCTATATGGGACCTCTAAGATATCATGCATCCCTTGCTCATGGGAACCTAGACCTTGACCCTGCCAATTGAACATGTTAAAGTAGCGAGATGGAAACTCCTCCATATTAGGTATGATGGCACGTCTAGGCTCTTTTGGTTCTTTGGGTGGGTTTGCTCCAGTTGAGCAATCCAACCCTCCATAAACAAATTTAATGCTATTTGGAGCTGCGCTCATGTCATAAACAACACCTATGGATAAATAATGGTCTTGGGGACATCCAAAATCCTTGGCTATGGGAATGGCTAAGGGTGTGATGGTGACGTCTTGGACCACATACTCACCTATACCAGGATTGGTGATGTGGACTTTGACTTGGGCTGATGTGGTTGATGATGGGCACTCAGAGGGTTCTGGGTTGGTTGTGGATGGTGGTGAATTAAATATTTCATAGTCCAAAAGTTTGACTTGTGAAACATCGACTGACGGAGTGGGGTTGGATGGAGGTGTGGGATTAGATGGTGATAGATGGGGTAATGATGAAATAGAAGAAGTGGTTGTAGAAGAAGGGGTAGATGTGATGTATGATGTGTTAATAGTAGACTGATTATGACCACATGTACAAGAAGAAGTGGATGTTTGAAGAGGTGATGTGATGGGTAGCTCCTCTAGGATGGGAGCCTTAGAAGAAGATGTAGATGGATTAGAAGAAGGTGGATTAAGAGATGATGTGGATGGATTCGATGATGGTGCCAAGAATAAATGGGTGGAAGGTAACATGGATTCATAAGGATTTGAAATGAAATTACAATACTTAAAAGGTTCGACATCCGTAGGGATGCAATGGACTTGTCCATCATGAACATATTTCAAGCATTGGTGGAGAATTGAAGGAACACATTTCATTTCCCTCATCCAAGGTCTACCAAGGAGTATATTATATGCCATGGCTCCTTCCAAGATGTGAAACATTGTGTGCAATATTCTGGCCCCTACTTCTATGGGTAAAACAATAGTGCCAATTATGGTACACAAAGCATCGTTAAATGCTTTGAGGGTGAATGATGATTTGGAAATGTGGGATGGAGGTAATTTGAGGTGACTAAGGGCAGTGGTAGTAATGATATTGATGGATGAGCCGGTATCAATTAGTACTCTTTTGAATGGCTTTCTGTCTATTAAGGCCATTATGTGCAATGGAGGGTCTACTGATTCGAAATTCATTGACTTTATCTCAAAGTCATAGAAGGTGATTGATGGCTCCATGCACGTCCTAACACTCCCTACAAAGTTGTTGAAGGCATTAGAGTCTTGGGATTCTAACTCAATTGACTTGAGTATTTCCATTAAAGCTTCTCTATGCCTAGGGGATTGTTGGATAAGCTCATACACAGAAAGTTTGGCTGATGCCATTTTCAAACTAGTGGTTAACCGGTTGGTTAAGGTTACCGTTGGCCTTATTGGATGAAGGATGGGCTGATTGGATGGATTGGATAGATTGATTGGTGGAGATGGATTTGGTGATGTTTGGATGGGAGGTGGATTTGAAGGTTGTTGAGTATTTTGTTGATTTTGTCGTTGCCCTCTAGTGACCACATGGATTGCTCCTACAAAGTTTTGATATTGTTGGACATGATTTACTTGGTTAGGAGGTGCATGTTGATTGTTACCTCCTACATTATGTTGGACCTCCCCATGGTTAGGTAGAGGTGTCTGATATATGCCCAAGTTTTGGTTTTGTGGAGCTAAGGGGTTATCCACGTTAATGGCCCCTAGGTCTATGAGGTCTTGCACTATGTTCTTGAAAACATGGCAAGAGTTAATATCATGCCCATTTTGCCTATGGTATGGGCAAAACAAGTGCTCTCTATAACTTTTAGGCCTTTTAGTGGGGTCATCGGGCCTAATTTATGGTAAGGCTAATTTATTAGTCTCATACAACCTTTGAAATATGGATGAATACGACTCCGCTAAAGGAGTGTATTGACGTTGGGGTCGATTGTATTGGTGGCGGGTAGGTTGTTCCATAGTTGGCATTATGTTTTGTACTATTGGTGCTTGTGTTACTGATGGGACCGCATGATAGGTAATTTGTTGTTGCACCGTATTTTGAGCCACTATGGGCTGGCTCATCACCACTTGATTGACTTGATTAGTTGTGTTAGCCATTGAGGCTTGTGTGGATTTAGTTTGGCCAGATTGATTATTTTGGTATTGGCCCTTATTTTGCCATTCCTTTTTCTTAGGCTTAATGACACCTTCTTGGATTTTTATCTCCTCAATGACACTAGCCTGTGCTAAAGCTTCCTCAAATGTTCTATAAGTATTTAGCTGTAGCATCCAAGAGATGGGTTTTAAGCAACTCTTGGTGAAAAGTTTTATAATTTCTTCCATTGGTAGGGAGAATGGCAACTTTGTTATGACTGCCCTCCAATGGTTTCCAAAATCATAGATAGGTTCATCATCCCATTGTTTCAAATAATATATGTCCGATAATGATACCTTCTTTCTAATATTGAGGGCGAAACGCTCAAAGAATAAGTCCATCAATTGGTCAAAAGTATAAATACTATGTGTAGGCAATTGATTGTACCATTCAATGGCATCTCCCCCTAATGTTTGAGGAAATGTTCAGAGCATAAGAGCATTATCATCGCTAATCCAAAAACATGCATGAACAAATGAACTCACATGCTCCTTGGGATCCTCAGTTCCTCTTGAACTTGTCAAATTTTGGTACCGTGAAATCTGTCGGATATGGCGGTGATGGTACCGAAGGGTGGATTGGTTGATGGATCAGTTGGCTTAAGGTTAGCTTTTGGCTCATTATTCCTGGTGAGTTTTGCATCAACTGATCAATTTGCTTTTGTATTTCCTAGAATCGAAGATCTTCTACTGGAATGTGAGGACCTTGGATTATGTGGTGGTTGGTTGATGGGTTGGATGGAAGATGTTGGGGTGTGACCAACATGGTATTGTGAAATGATTTGGGTTGGGTATGTGGTGAATATTGATGGTTAAAATATGGGGATGATTGGTGAGGAGGTTGATGGAAGAATGGATTGTGTGGTTGGTTGGTAGCAATGGTAATTGGTGTGGTTGATGTGTGGATTTACGATGGATTAGGAATGGAGACTATGGAATATTGGGGAACCCATGCTGGATTTTGATTGGTGGGTGGAGGTTGATTTGGAACTGCTTGGATCATAGGGTCTATGTGGACCGACTATTTTCCTCTTGTTCATTGTGAAAGCAACTTATTTATGAGACCTAATGTATCCGTGAGTTCCTTATTTGACCATGTGTCAAAGGATGTGGTTGTGGCTAGATGAGATGATGGAAGGGTGGATGATGATGGATGAGAGGGCATGGGCATTGTGGCTAGGTGAGATGATGGAGGGATGGATGATGATGGATGAGAGGACATGGGCATGGAGCAAGTTGCATTTGATGTGACAACTTGTGAGGCAACATTAACATACTCCTCATATAATGGGTTGGAATAGATGGATGTGGGGTAAGTGTCTAGAACACTTAGATGTTGTTGTGATTGGCTCATGGAAGAAGGCATACCATATTCATAACCTGAATTATGATATCCTT
Source organism: Wollemia nobilis (assembly GCA_028583015.1). Lineage (NCBI taxonomy): Eukaryota > Viridiplantae > Streptophyta > Pinopsida > Araucariales > Araucariaceae > Wollemia > Wollemia nobilis. Next base: position 8,986,737 of record JAQPPZ010016890.1, read on the forward strand.
GGGTAAGGTGGGAGGTAGCCAATTTGGGTTCTTCAAAACCCTCTTGGCTAAGGGGTTCTAAGACATAGTTGGAAGACTTGTAGATGGCCCTCACTTTGTCCATGTCTATGTGGGTGGTGGTTGTTTCCACATTGTGTGGAAGGGATCCTACTTGAGGTAGGGATGGATATGATGATCCAGACGAAGTAGTCTGAACCATACTAGATAGGTTGGCTACCGAAGTAGCGGGAGGATGGGAAATGTTTTCCATTAAACAACTTTGATTTATTACTTTCTTTTGTTGTCTCGTTAGCACCATAAAGTAGTTAAACCAAAGATTCAAAGTTTATCAAAATCACACAGACTAAAAACTTTTTCAAAATTTAAAGTAAAGAAAACAATCAATCCTAGGTTTCACCGTGTGTGGCTTACCTCGTTCATTAATTATTTTCTTTTGTTAATGTGAGATTATTTTTAGAATTGTTGGCTTGTGTGTTTTGATGTAACTTAATCTTGCTTAAAGAAAACAAAGGTAAAAAGCTATGGTTGGTTGGGGCAACGAGATTCTTGTTGGTAATGACCTCCAACAAGTTTGCTCGAGGGTAATCCTATGGTTTCTAGGGTAGATATTGGTGGATGGAAATCATTGCCACCATCACCAAATCTCAAGCAATGGTTGGTGATGAAATCCAACCACTACTATTAAAAATGTGAATCGTGCAAGTGTGTGTGATTAATTTTATTAGATCTCTCATTCTCTATGGTGTGCAAACAATATTAAAGATTACTAACTTTACTAATCTAAATCAGAAGCCAACATAAAGATGCAAATTTCACCTAAAGAGTGCAGAGTACACCCTTAAAATCCCCTGCCTACAAGTGATTAAAATCACAAGAGCAACCGAGAGGGTTCAGTCCACCTCTCTGCCAAAGGGGCCAGCCTAGGGCAGGATTACTTTATGCATCAAGATGTTGTTCCTATTTAGATATGCAAAATTTAAGTGATCTTTAACTCTAAAATGCGAAATCTAGGATGCTTTTCTATTTCATATGCACTCAAAATGCAAACAATCACCTAGATCTACAACTTTAGAACAAGAAATGAATTTTGTGTAATTAAATGCACACAAACCCTAAATGTAATTTGCTAAGGATTCTTTCCTAGATTACTTAGTGTTAAGTTCTTTTTATAACCCAGAAACAATGAAAATCTATAGAAAAATACAAAATACGTAAATTATGACCAACGGAGTTATGGGACTTACTTGGAAGCCTTAGCTCTGCTCCATATCATTGCCAGGTGTATCTGGGTGCCTGTATAGGTATAGTAGAGCACCTATGTAGGCACGATAGAGTGCCTGTGTAATCTCTAAAAGTGCTATAGAATGCTTCAGAAACCCTAGCAGCGAGATCGATGACTTATGCGCTTCTAAAAATCCTTGCAATAGAAAAAAAAATCAAGTTAGCAAAGTAAATCAATTTAAATAATGAAACCCTTGTGGGGTCCCACCGTGATCACCATTTGTAGAGACAAGGACACGACACTTAAACAATAAAGAAAGCAAATAACCCGAAGAAACACAAGATTGCACAAAAAAATAATTTTATTTAAAAAATGGGGGGAGCTAATAAACTCCTTTTGATACAATTTACACTCAGTAAGTATTTGATACAATGATATACAAGATGCTAGGGTTCTCCAAAACCCTAGCTACAATAATGAAGTGTCTTCAACATGTGTGTCCTTCGCTCCCAACAAAATGAGTGGGCTTCAGGTATCCATGTATTTGAGCCACTCTGACTCGTAGTAGTCTTCCAATTCTCTCTCTTGATTGATGCTATCCAATCCTACACACACAACAAACAATAAAGTTGTTAGTAAACAAAAGGAGGGTTCCACAGTGTGAACCCTCAGAAATGAAAACTAAAACCCTAGATCTATGTAAGTTGGATATGTAAGATGCAATAACAACAAATGATAACAAAAATTTAGATTTACCTTGCTTGTGATGATACATTGCTTCATTGTTGTAGATCCATGAATAGATGACATGATGCAATAGACTATAATTTGCTTTAATGATTACAATAGGCTCTAGTGCACACTTCTCTAGTGTGACATAGCAGGCTCTAGAGTGCACCTTTGGATATAGTAGGCTTTGGAGAGCACCTAGGAAGCTCAATGATCTCTAGGCTCGGCTGCACCTATAATAAGCTCTGTGCGCTTGGCAAGCTCTACAATGAGCTTGGCAAGCTCGGGAGGGTGCCTACGGGTGAGGGTAAATCTGCAGAAGTAGATCAGGAGGGTGCGAAGGATGCGACATATGGATGGGGACTATGATGGCGATGGAGAATGGATGGGGAATGGATGTGGGGATGGCTGGAATAGTTGAAGTCCTATGGCTAGCTAGGGCTTTGGATTTTTAGGGCTCTATCACTTTCTGCTTCACTAGGGCTTCGCCAATGACTTCTTCAGGATGCACATTCCAATATCAAGGTTCCAAGGTTTGGGCATTTGCAAATGCCCTTACTTATAATCCAACCTTAGGGTTTCTTAGGGTTTTAGCTCAACACTTTAGATCGTGTGGCTAAGATTAAATCACATCCTAGGGCTGAGATTGTACTTTAAGTGTGGCATGGATTAATGAAGATGGACGGTGGAGATTAGATTGGATCGGATGGTTGTGGTTAATTGGGTTTATAAATACATATTTTATAATAAATATATTATAATATAATATAAAATATTATATTAAATATAAAATAATATTAAAATAAGCCCAATTGGGTTAGGAAATGGCGGGAAAGGTGGAATTGGGCCAAATAATTGGCGGAAAGGTGTAATTGGGCCAAATAAGGCGGGAAAGGTGTATGGTGGACAAGTGGGTGGTGGGATGGTTAGGATGGAGGATTAGTGGCTGTAATTTGGTGTCTACAGTAACTTTACAACATATCATCACATCATCAAGATATCACGTAGACAAAAGTAAATCATCAAAGAATAATTATCTTATATATAGATATATATCAATGGATCATATACATATCTTAAATGGTGCAACATACCAAAATGATAAAATAAACTTGTTTTACCACATATAAATCAAGGTTCGGTGCAATAGAATCATAAAATTTGTGCACCAAGCCTTCAAAACTAGCCAGAAGACCTATAAAATATTATAAAAATCCTATAGAACTCAAATCTAAGTCCTTGTATAATGATCTAGCCCATCCACTAACCATTGATAATCCTAATTAATATGCCATGACCTATAATGAGACCTCAAAGTAGCACAAGGTGGGGAATTCAGCCTTTGCTCTAGAGGAACCATCTAGTGATATAATACCCAATAATGGAAAAAATTGACCCTATTTTCCTTTAAATAATACTTGAATGTGGCCAAATGATCTAGCATACCTAGAATGTTTGCGTCTATAGCTACTACTCTAGTATCATCCCTCTCTTGAGTAACCTATGCCAATCATGTCTTTATTTTCGTATCCCAATCCAATGCTACATTCCTCTAAGTAGTCAATTGCACAATATTGGAATCCCCTTATACCCTAGAAATGTCTCTCTTGAAGGTCACCTAAGACACTTTGGATATGGTTGTGTCCATATTTCATGTATAATAGGATACTTATAACACTACCTGGTCTCTCTCACCTTGACTATGAGTTATCTTTGTTTACATGGCATCTATCTTCCTCTACATAGCAGTTTTATTAGACCCATCCATCTCTTTGGAAATCATATTAGTATCTACTCCTCTATCACCTCCTTGATATGAGGGTATGGATATCAATGGATAAATATTCATGACTCCTAGAGCTCTCCCCCATTATTTCCTCATGATCCACCAAAATTTTCACTTGATCTAGGTGGAACCCATGCAAATCTCTAAGGTCAAATCCCTTTGTACCACAACCTATATGTAATTGTATCCCTTAAATCATCTATACATGGATCTACCATTGTATAGTCATAAACATCCTCTTATTTAAACAAGGTAGCATCAGGTATATCACCCACATCATCCTCATCTTGCTCTACTTGTTAATACTAATACTCTCCCATATATTGAAGATCCTATCAAAGACCAAACTACCTTAAAATTTGATATGAACTATACACCTCTCTATTATAACTAGGATAAGTAATCCACTAAATGCATCAAATAGGGGTCAAATCAAAACCATCCTCATGCCATTCTATATGTTGCCTCCATGGCCTCCATATGATCTGGTCTGACTCTAAATCATTTATGGCTTGCCTAGCTATCATCAATACTCCACTAAATGGTCAACAATAGGTCTCAAAAGAATGATCTCATAAATAAGCTATTGGAGGTTGCACATCTACAACCTGATGAGGTAAACGAAATGGGTACCAAATAAGAATGTGCTCTCAACATCAAATATAAATAAGGTTGTAACAAATGAGGCTCTTTTACCCTCTGTACATAATCTAATACAAGTATATATAGATATGAGCCAAGACAAAAGGACCCTAGGCACATCTAACATGTTGGTCCCTCATATTGATAATCACTCCACACCAACCCCATAATAGAATATAACCACTTATATTTCAAAGTAATAGCCCAAATATTATGACACTCAATAAAGTTATCAATATATCAATGCATCCACTAGAAAGCATCTTGTTAACATATATCTCATACCGATTCAACTATTGATCAACATATCCATGATATCTTTGAAGATCTAACTTTTGATCTAAACCCATACTAATAGGTACCCCTCAAATGGATATCCTTTGGATCCTCCATACATCTTCTAGGTTGACTATCATCTCATCTAACAATTGGAAATAGGTGCCATACTTGGAATTCCATCTCTCAACTAGTGTTATGAGGAGGGCATGGTGAAACTTGACATTCGAAATCACTTCTAGATACCCAATTCTAATAATGTCTAAGATGATCCTATCATCCAAGGTCATCCTATCTAAGGTACTCATAATAGCATGATATCATTGCTCTATATGCTCTAAAATGCCTGCCTGCATACAAAAATACTTGTAATCCTCTCATATATCAATAAAATTCAATTTATTATAATTTTAATAAATTCACCACCCATTGATAAACTCATCGCTTATCAAATTTACCCCTTGTAGAAAAAAAAAATTCCTAGGAAAAAATACATTATCTAATAAATCCACAACCTACATGCAAATTGTCTAGTATTAAGTTCAAAACCTAAATACAAAGTCACAACACAAAATTTAAAATTTATTTTTGAACAATAAAATGATATAAAACAATAATTTTTCAACACATACCCATAAGCATGTACCCAAGCGACCTCTTCTCCCTCAAACTATGAAGATATGATGCATTGATTGTCATTGCTAAGCCATCAAAAATTTCCAAAAAATTAGCTTTAGAGCTCTAATTTCTACATATTTGTTGTAAAACTAAATTGTATTTTACCCCCCACTATCTAATATAGCTTCTTTGCACTCCCAAAATTATTTTTTCAAAAATTGCATAGCTTTTTCTGCATTAAAGTGAATATACCTTAGGACTGCATCTTTTGCAAATTTGGGGGCATCAAAAAGTGCATTTGAAGCTTTTATTGGTCAATAAATACCTCAAAATGAGGTAAAATTTAGACACTCAATTTTCATCACCCCAGCACATTCTAGGATTCAAATCAATTTTGGCAACATGCCTATGTCATTTCTTATCCTTCATTGAATATTTAAAACAAGTTTGCCACTCATAAACAAGTTTGTAGGATGTAAATTTATCTCCTTGGAGGTGAAGCTTATATAGATCCAATATTAAAAAATATTTTTCCTATGATGGTCAAATAGATGAATTCGCAACCATGAATTTATCTTTGATCCTTCGAAACATAAATTTTCTTATCCTAGCATTTTTACATATCCTTGCAAATGTCTTGCAAACCTAGATTTGTATTGAAATGCCTCAAAATATTTTCTATTTAGCTCACTTTTTGCTAATGCCAATCCTTAATGCAACTTTTTACCAAGTTTAATACTATTTGTTTCTCATTCAAACTCTTGCATGTAAATTTGACAATCTTACCTTTCTCTCTTCTCCTCCAAGCCCCAAAAACCTATAAATTGGAAACCTCATTCTCAAATTGCACATGATGAATACATGAATTAATAATATAGACATGAAACAAGAGTTTTTGACACAAGTGATGTTAATATCAAGGAATTTTGTAGCAAATCTCAATCATTTTGTAGGTTTTTGAAGCCTTTGGGTCTCCTTCAAAAGTGTTTTTTTACCATACCTCTTGAAGCCTTGCATGCATGTCACAATGGGAGTTCTTCTTAATTTTATATTTGATTTCTCCTATACTTTTTCTTTCCTTCTAGAATTGTATTAATAAAATATTGCTTGTGAGCTCAATTTGTTTACATAATCAATTCTTTCATTTTATGATGCTAACATTATTTTCTTTTACATTGTTATATTTTAGGTTTAGATCCCTTATAGGATATAAAAACTATTCAAGATAATTCCATCACCTTCTTGTGCTAGTACCTAGTATATTCACCCCTAAATTTATTTTACCAACCATATACTATGTAATTGCAACCAACATGATTGGTAAATTGTGAATTTACTTAAACAAGTCCTTATCTAATTTGTTTTCTAATTATCTATCCTTATTCTAACACATCCATATTTTTTCACTTTAAAACTAATTGATTACTATTTTATAATCAACTTCATAATTCACAAGCTCTCAAGGTTATGAACCTATCGTATAGGCTACAAACTCGCTATATAGATTGTAAACCCCTCTCATTCAGTGATTTTATTAGTTCCAACATCAAAATAACTTTTAGTAAAGTCTAAGGACATCCAAGACTCTCTCAACAAGAACAAATTGGGTTTTGTAGCAATTATATTTATCTTTGAAGTGGTTTATCTTCTTCCAAAGGTTTAAAATCAATTTTATGAAAAGTGAAAATGGCTTAACTATAGACATGGATAACTGACATCTTTCCAAATATTAAGCAACCTCCCTATATACTAACTCGTCTATTATTTTCCCCTTTATATCCTTTTCTATAAATTCACAAGTAAGTAAGCAAAAAACCTGTCATAAGTGGTGAGCTTGTTTGTAGGCACAGACCTATCATAGATGGTGAATCCAAGTCCAGGAAACAAATTTATCTTTATTAGGATTATAGGTACTTCTATTCTTGTTTATATTTTAGCATCAATTTTTGCATCATTGTTTTCTCTTTATGTATTTGTAGTTCTTTGTTTAGTTCACGTAAATATCATTAAAAAATTAAGGAACCAGTACTAGGATCTATTAATTCATCAAATATACTTTCTCTCAAGCTTAATATTTAGGCATTGAATCAAATTGCATAGAGATTGTATATAGGCTAGAATTTTGTTTATGCATTTCTCTTGCACACTTGCTAAAAAGGTGAAAAGTATTTATTTTTTGTTTTATATTATTATAGTTCTACAATAAATCAAAGTCCATATAGGATTTAGATATTGATTTATTATGTTATTTTTTTCTTTTTATTATATTTCAACGCTTATATCTTATCTAATTCCTAGTCATCAAAGTGTAGGTGTTTGCTTAGCTGAATATATCAAAAGGATTTAGAGTGAATCCACAAAACACTCTTGGTGGATCCTTGCTTCCCACTAAATAAGTCAAGTAATTATGGGATTTGGGCAAGAATCTTCCTCTAAGTGTGGATCCCTAGGTTTGAATACTAGTGTCACTAAATCTAGGTCTACAATGATTTTTTTGAATAAAGTATGAAGACCTTAACCATCTAATCTAATAGAGGATTCTTATTTAGCATATTGAAGTTTTTTATAACAATAACTTTTCCATTCAATTTTAAGTATCCTCTAGTATGTTCAATATTATAACATTTATGACATCTCAATTCAAATATTTTACAATCTACTTATCAACTCCTTTCTTTTAATTCATATTTAATATTAGAATTTTTGAAAAGGATTTGAAATATCCATTGCATGATATATTTAGAAATACATAATATATTGTCATTGATTATTAGTTGTCTCTCATATATGAACTTCCCTAGATTTTAGTTAGTATTCTTCAAATATTCTTAATGATAAGTTAATATGAAATTTCATAATATAATCCTATTTGTTTACTATGATAAAACAATTACTCAATTATTTTAAATACAAGTCATTATTCTCCCAAGACATGATATACAACCCATTATTTTATCATTAAATTTTAAATTAGAGATGAATGTTATAAAAAATCCTTTCAAATGAAAAATCATGAAATAATGTTAACTTATTCCCCAACACACTTGATATTTGATATACAAATTATATAATTCATTTTCATAACTAAAATAAACTTTATTAGATGCAATATACCAATATCTACAAGGTATGATATCTTCTTGTTGTGGTGCAGTGGTAAATGCCCTAGGTGTTTGTAGAGGCCGAACCAAGTTCCATTCCCCTTGTCTCCATCCTGCAGATATATGGTATAGTTAGGAATGTCCTATGTGCTGGTAGAGGCCGATAAGGCTCCATTCCTCCTATGCCCAACTTGTTGAAAGTGGCACCTCGAAATGGGTGTTTTCAACTATAAATTAGTTTTACCCAGGTGTTGTATGTGAGTTGGAGAGGAGAGGGTAATCCTCCAAGGGAGGTCCCAGGTTCAAATCTCCACCCTACCAAAAAGGTGAATTGGGTATCTAAAATCCATTTGATAATGTTGGTGCAGGTAGGGTCAGGTGCAACCCTCGAGTGACTTTGATGGTGTAGAACCCCTTGTTCGTGGTCTCTTAGACCAAGGCGGATCTGTAAGGGGTTTTTCACTTTTAAAAATATATATATCTACAAGGTATGGTTAATATAGTTTTTAAGTGATAGTTATCATAATGTGTTGGTTTGTATGAAACATAAGAAAATAGTTTCCCTTAATCTTTCATGTTCCTAAATAAATATTTGATTGACTACATTTTTTTTGCAAATTGATTTTCATAAAATATTATGAGCATTCATAATGAAGCAATAAATATTAAGATAATTTTCCTAATCATATTAGAGGAGAAATTATAAAATTAGGTTTGCTTGATAGTCCCATCCATATAAATAATATTAAGCTTTTTGAAAAGTTTTATTCTTTCCTTCTCTAAATCTAATGTTAGCACCCTACCATTGGATGTAAACATAATTTTATAATGCTTATTTTTTGAATACTTATTACTTTCTTCACATGAATCATGAGCCGATAAGGATATGTCTCCTTAAATCAACATAGTTTTCAACTTATACAATCTTGTTCTTAGGATTAACATCCACATGTATACCCATTAGCTCATTTAAAAAAATAATAGTTTTTCTATAACATATTATTAGTAGATAAAATGGTATAATTTAGTTTATTTATGGGTCATATTTCTATTTATACACTAGGTACAAGTGTAATAAGTGGAATAGAGTACAATAAAAATTTAGGTTCCATCCTTCTAGTTCTTTACATATCATTTATGTATTTAATATTATCATTTGTTCTAAAGAATTTGGACATGGAACTTGAACAACAATAATAAGAACTTAAAATTATATTGATATTAATTTATTATTATTGAACCTCTAAGACTTCTATAATTTATAATATATTTTTATATTTCTATCATTGGTTTACTAAGAAGAGTCTTGAAAAATATGAATGAATTGATATTCTTTACAGTTTAATACATCTTGCATACATGTTATAATATATGTTTAATTGATTTCATTTAAAATATATTGATCAAGATATCAATGATAATATTAAATAAATATATCAAATACCATGATATTTTGACTTTCAAGAAGGAGACCTAAGATTGAACTTTTCCAATAGAGACAAGGATAGTTAGCATAAATATTTGTTATAATAACACTATATGGTTATGATATAATACAAGTAAAGCCTATTTCAATTATTAAATGGATCTAGATAGTTAATATAACTATAGTAGAACTATGGCAATATAGAGCATAGTAACTAAGATAAACTAAAAAAGAAGAGACTACTATATCTTTAGAAAAAATGCCATCATGGTGCTAGTGCATGTCATAGAGTTATGACTATTATATCACATTGTTTATTATATATTGTTTTGAAAATAAGATAAGTATAAAATATAAAATTTGCATAAGTTAAATAACTTATTTATGTATGAAATTTTTGATGTTTGATAAGTAAATGTACATTTGAAAGGTCTATGATTTTATCTTTTTGTGTAATCCCTATATCCTATAAGAATGTTGGTTTGGATTACAAAATAAAGAAATTCTAGACCCTAGGAAGGGTCTCATAGGACCAACCATTATTTAAGGAAAATTATTGAGGGTAAGAAACTTCCTTTGTTCTAAATCATAATATGTCATATCGATTGAGTTTCCACCATATTCTAATAGATTCTAAAACTACTCATATTTTAGTATGAAATTATTAAAAGAAAATTATGAATATAGTACATCAAAAGTAATAATTATTAAACTTTTGGTGTAGTTATTACTTTTTGTCAACATTATTTAACAATTACTAGAAATATTGTATCATGATATTATTACTAGAAAGTAAGGTATAATTAAGAGTATCAACTACTTTATATAATACTATTCTGTTAAAGGATATTACTAGAGAAAAATATTTATAACAATAAATTATTAATAACAAAATAAACCTATTATGTTAAGATACAATTTTTATATTCCTAAAAATGTTTGCTATAGTTTTAAAGAGATAACAAACAATAAAAGTAAATATATTTTAAAATGAAAATGTCTTTATATTTTAATTAGTTTTGGCTAATATAGATTGTAAAAGTATTAATGGAATTTTTCAATGATTTTTTATTATTTGTTAATAATTATTCATCCTAAAATTTAAAAAAAAAACTTTTTAAAAATAATTTTATTATTTTACAATTTGTTTTTTATTTGGTTAGTGTGAGAAACCCCTACGACCAACATAGGATTGGGCAGTCTCCTCCCAAGCATGTCCCCTCTCCTCCCAAGCATGACCCTTGTAAATTTGAGAGTTATGCTTATCAATAGGGAATTTAACACACAACCACCACACGCGTACCCTCTCACACACTTACCCACACCCCAATTTGAACCAAAACCTTAATTAAGAAAAATTGTTTTTGATATCCCCTAAGGGTAGGACTTTTCGTTTCACGGTGTCTATCCCATTCAAGTATACCCCATAAGCTAATCAAGGGTTTCTTTGTAAGGTTATGCATAAGGGATCGACCCCAAAATATATTTATAAAAATTTGGCAAATCGATTTCAAAATCCGGATGAATTGTTTCGAAACACATTAAAAAAAGGCAATGTTAAAAATTTAAACTTAGAATGATCAAATTCTTATAAAATTGGAGCGAATCGACTCAAAAAAATTTGCACCTAAAATTTTTTTGCTAATAGACCTTGGTTAAGGGTCCCAAATATTAGTCAATTCTAAATTTTGGGGAGTTGGATGTTGTGGGTTCTGTAAAACTTTGGGATAAGAGATGTCCCAAGGTCAAATCCCTCCCTTAACATGCGGATATGGAAAATCGTTCCCCATATCACATGGGGACTAAGACTTTCTATTCCACGGGTAGCACAAGCTAGCTAGAAGTTTTTGTGTATGCGGCGTAGGCCTCTTTTTCACATTAATTATTTTTTTCCCACATTAATTTTAATAGTGATTATTGATAAAACTAAAAACATTATAATTAAATTTAAATTAAAATATATTTAAACAAATTACTAACTATGGTTCAAAATTAAAAAACAAATATCGTGTGACATGAAATTAAAAGCATCAAGATAAAATTATATTATTTTAAAATTAACATTTATAACAACAATATCTATCAACATGTAATGATGGTTATATAATTTTAATATTATAAAAATAATCAATCAATCATTATATCTATTTATTTATAATTAATAATTATACGTTAAAACTATCTCAAAAATTAAATGAATTGAAAATAAACAATTATATAATATTTTTATTTAAATTTAAAAAATATAAATAAAATTATTAATAATTAAAAAATAATAGAAATAAAATTGTTTTATATATATATGTTGGACTTATAATCTAAATATATGAGCTCTATTCAAACCATTAAAATATTCCACAAGTACTGTAAATATGATTAGTTTATCTGTTCATTCCATAAAATTGTAAAGACAATAACCAATATTATATATGTCAGACTTATAATCTATATATGAATTATATTCAAGCCACCAGGTGTGCTCTTAATATTAAAATACTCCACACGAACTGTAAAAATGCTTAGTTTACAATCACATTTAAATCCACCATACATTATTCATTCGATTTTGATGTATAATCATAATCAAAATCTGCCTTATTCATTCCATACTGATTTATCATTCACTTGAAATAGTTACATCATTCGACATTCACTGTGCGTCTTTTGATAACCCATAGCCGTCTATCCAAATCAAGAAAATCAAACATTACAGATACAGTTGCTAGTCTGAAAAAGCTCTGCAAAATCTATCACACTTCATCTTTGTTCTTTTTGGGCATCCCGCCTGAATAGGCCTGTAAAAAAAAAAAAAAACAAACAAACAAGAGGAACAAAATTCCATAGTGTAAATTGGATATAATAGCTTTTCTAAAAACAAAAAGAAAAGGAAGGCCACAGCCACACCTCATTCAGCACCAAAAAAACTCAAATAACAAATCTACAGATATATTCCATATATTGAAAAAATGTAAATTTAAGAGAACCGATCCATATATAATAACCTACGAAACTTACCATGCTAAAGTCCAACTGTTGTCAAGGTCAGTAGGATAACGAATACTCTTCTCAACGTCCACCAGCACGGAGGTCTCATCCTTTCCCACGACTCTCATAATCCAGAAGATCAATATTTGTTGTTGCTTTTGCTCCTGTTCCTCTTGCATTTGATATATCACCAGCTTCCCATTGACGAACATGATATGGCACTCTTCTGCGTTGATGTCATTAAATCTTTCCTCAACTCCTTTTAATGGAAGCCAAACAAGCTCATGTTCTCAATGCTCATAAGCCCCATTGCTCAATGAGTGACTCACATCTGGGTTCTCCTTGTAACGGGTCACAAACATGTCACGGCCATCAATGGTGATGGCAGCCGCAGTACCGTATTCAGACCAGCGACTGCTCAACTCCTCTTCTGATCTTGCCCAACCGCCTGACCATGACCCAGACGACTTATCAAAGTGTAAAGATCCAGCATCCAATTCTAAGGCCCAAGATCGCATCCAGATTTTATTTCCCATTCGTACAACAGCTTTGTGATCCATCTCAACATCCACAGATGAAAGAAAAAGCGGAGACAGAATAGCAGTCCATCTCTGTGACGGTAGGTCGTATAACTCAGCCCAAGGTGAATCCTCTCGGCGACATCCTCCAAAGACGAAGATCTTTCCAGGTGTAGCAACAGCCACCAGATTGTTTCTACGTGCCAGCGTTTTTGGTGCTGGAAGTAATATAGGGTCTCGTGTATCAAACCATTCCACATGCTTGGAAGGAATGTTTATTTTTTATGTGTAATTTCTATTGGTGTCATTCTTATCAAAATAGTAAAACATTAAATCTTTTTCAAGATCGGTTATAACTTCCCTCTTAGGCTTAGGAGGTCACAACCCTAAGGAGTAGTAGCTTTTAACCGTACTTTTAGTTTTAAGAGGGAAGTTATAACCACCCTAGTCTTAAGAGGGTAGCTATAAACTATCCTTTTAGACCCTAAGAAGATAGTTTTTTAGGTAATTTTTAGCCATCATTGTATGATGTAGATGTTTTACAATGCCCTCATAGATGATGATTAAATAATCACTTTTAAAGACCTTTAAGGATGGTTAAAACTCACCCTTAAAGCTCTTCTTTGGTGTAGTGTGGACTCAAGATTGATTTCTAGAAAGATATTTGGATGATGGACCAGCCCTTTGTGCAGATTCTAAATCTGGTATGTTTGGAGTCTAGGACCAAATTGGTCTTTATTTGTAAGGTGGTTTACTTTATCGAGATGGTCAATAGGTTGAACGTTTGGAAATCATTAGACCAATTTATTATCAACAATGTTGAACTTGAATCTTGGATTTTAATTGTTAATAAGTTGAATCCTGAATCATTAGAAATGAAAAGAATGACATCTTCTAGGTAAGTAAAAATAATGGATCATTTTCAGTCAAGTCCACATACAATTTGTTGGCTATCAAGACTCCTTAGTGGATCCCACATTTCAAAGTTTGGCCTAAGGGTCTAACACCAAAGGTAAATATCTTATTTTGGCTGGCAAATTATAATAATATTTTGACCATTAAAAATATTAGAAAAAGAGGTTGGTTGATGCCTAACAAATGCTACCTCTATGGTGCTAATGAGGAACAAACAAGTCATCTATTTTTCAATGCTCATTCTCTATGGAAGTTTTTAACTCTTTTTTTATTTTTTTGGGATTGAGTTGAGTGGGGTCGAGTTTGCTTGTTTATGTTTATGCTTAATGGTCATCTCCTTTTTTTTTTTTTTTTGGTAAGTAGTGTTTGTATTTATAGTGGGTTTTAATAAGGATCCCAAAACCTGATTACATAAGCAATGGGCCTAGGGCATCAATCCCTTGAAATTGAACACCAAAAGCAAATCCCGCCTACGGTAACAAAGAAGCATGAAACAATCCCTCTCAGCGGGAAACAAAAAAATAAGAAAGAAAGTAGTTTTGGAGATCCCGCCCAGCAGGGAGTAGCCAAAAACCACCATCGAGAAGATCTCGCCTAGCAGGAAGCAAAGAAAAACCATTACAATAAAATCTCGCCTCGCGGGAAGCAGTCAAAACCACCACAAAATAGTCCTGCCTAGCGGGAAGCAGCAGGGAAATCTCGCCATCCGAGAAACCAGTAGAAAAGAAAGGATCCCACCTTGCGGGAAAACCGATGGATTTGGTGGATCCCGCATTGTGGAGAAACCATCCCGCCCATCAGGAAAACATTTCGTTCAGCGAGAGCCATCCTGCAGGAAGTCGACAGCCAGCACAGAGAGGATCCAGTCCATCAGGAAGCGACCAGAGAGCTGCACCATGAGGAACCCACCCCGGGAAAACAGAAGAGGATCTCGTCCCGGCAAAACAAAAAGAAACAGCAGGTTAAGGGACTAGGGATCCAGGGACTGGGAATCCCGAGTGGGAAGAGGAAACAGTCACAGGGATGGGATCCTTAGGAACCAAAATAGTGGGATCTATGGTCTGCGTGCATAGATCAGACCCCCCCAAGAATGAAACATGCAGCAGAAAAAGGAAACCCAGCAGCAGGGACCAAGAATCATGTCCAAGCACAAACACAACTTCAGGGAACTAGGACTGGGAATGGGAATAACCCAGATAGGGAAAAGCCCCCCCAAGGCCAAACCAGATGCCCAGGGTGTCCACCAAGGAGCAGAACCAGCACGAAGAAGCCTCCACGTGGGAATAACAGTAGCCAGGATCCCACCGATGATTCACAAGCAAAAGGGGGAAAGAGGCCCCCCCAGACCACCCCCAAAGCTGTGAGGACCTCAAGGGAGACCCCAGAAAGCTGTCCAAACCCTAAACCATCACCTCCACCGCATCGAGAAATGTAGGGGACTAGATCCATGCGAATAACCTACAAAAAACCCCAGGGGGAAGCCTGAGGGAAAAAGGGAAGGGATCCCCAACCAAACAGGGATCCCTGGGAAGCACCAGTCCGAAAAAACAACCAAGGAAACCCTAGCCGACTGGGAGGGGCACAGATAGTGGAGAAGGATCTCCCCCTAGGAAATCATCTGCAAACAACCACTCCCCGGGAGGGATGACCTGTGTTAAGCCAGAAACTGGACAGGAACCAGGAGCCATGGGAGGGGAGCAGGGGAGGGACCAGAGCCCTCTCCTCTCTACTTTCTTCCCTCGTGGTCATTTCCTTTTTAATATCCAAGGCTAAAATATTTTTGGAACTTTTTATTGTTGCATCCTTTCTGGTGGGTGTCGAAGGAGAGAAGTGGTAGAATTTTTAAAAACTTTCAAAGAGATTATACCTTTGTTTATGCCAAAGCCTTGGCTTCTACCCTAGAGAATGTGTCCTCTTTGGCTTTGGAGGAGGGTAAATTTGAGGAGGCTGAGCTTGAAAGAAAAATTAGCTTTCAATAGAGCAAAGGGATTGCTAGTCTTTCTAGCCCTAATTCTTAGGCTCTTGTGAGGTGGAAACCTCCTTCTCTAGGATGGGTTAATCTAAACTTTGATGGAGCTTCAAAGGGTAATCCCAATATGTTGGTGTTGGTGTTGGTGGGGTGCTTAGGGATGATAAATATGGGTTTCTATTGATGTATTTCAAATTCTTAGATATCCAAACTTGCCATGTTGCAGAGGCTAGATATCTTTACCAAGATATCCTGCTTATGAAGAAGATGTGGTACCAAAAAGTTTGAATTGATGGAGACTCGCTTAATGTTATAAACTTGGTCAAAAGTGATTCAGTCCCAAGTTGGAACATTGAGACTATGATTATGGTATCTAGGTGGATTCTTTAGGCTAGAGAGGGTAGGGAGATAAATTATATCTTCAAAGAAGGAAACTGCCATGCTAACTTTATGGTAAACTTGGGTATAAGTCTCAATGGTTTGTTTATTTGGAGAGATAATTTTCTCGAAGGTCTTCTTCAATTGGATTTAGTGATGCATGCTTCTTGATGCTCTATAAGCTTTTACTTTTTATGAAGAAAGGTTTTGTGCACAGCTAGGTGGGAGTGTTGGTTGGTTGGTGGACTCACCAGCAATGTTATATTTTTTGTATCAAGTTGTAGTATTTTATAATTGTTCTTATCCCAATATTGTTGGTCTTAAGCCAAAATTTTTAGGACTTTTCCTATTGTAAAAGGTTAGAAGACCCTTTCAAAATCCCTTCTATACCTAATAAAAACACATCTTTATATTTTAATTAGTTTTAACTAATAAAATATAAATTATAAATATACTAATAAAATGTTTCATAATAATTTATTACTTATTAATAATTATTCATCCTAAACTTACAAAAAAAACTTTTTAACAATAATTTCATTATTTTACATTAATTTTAATAATAATTATTAATAAATTTAAAAATATTATAATTATAATTATAATTACAATTATAATTAAATTTAAATTTAAATATATTTAAAAAAAAATGAGTAAGTATGGTTCAAAATTAAAAAACAAATATTGTATGACATTAAATCAACATCAAACATAATGCAATAAGAAAACAAATTCTTGCTTTAAATTATACATTATTTTATTTTAAAATTAATGTTTACAGCAACAATATCATGATATAATGATGGTTATATCAATTTAATAATATAACTATAATCAATTTATAATTGATACTTATATAAATGTACGTGTTAAAATTATCTCATTAAAATTAAACGAGTTAAAAATAAACAATTATACAATATTTTTATTCAAATTTTAAAAAATACGCAACATATATGTAAAATTATTAATAATTAAAAATAAATATAATTAAGGTACTTACACTCTTTATATGGGTTATATTCAAATCACCAGGCGTGCTCTTAATATTAAAATATTCCACAAGTACTCTAAATATGCTTAGTTTACAATCACATTCAAATCCACCATACATCATTCATTTGAGTTTGATGTATAATCATAATCAGAATCTGCCTTATTCATTCCATACTGATTTATGATTCACTTGAAAGAGTTAAGTCATTCCCTATTCGCTATGCGTGCTTTGATAACCCATAGCCGTCCATCCAATACAAGAACATCAAGAAAATCAAACAGATATAGTTGATAGTCTGAAACAGCTCTGCAAAATCTACTCTACCACAGATATGCCTAGTTTATAATCACATTCAAATTCAAATCCATCATACTAGTTTATAATCACATTCAAATCCATCGTTCAAATATGCCTAGTTTATAATGACATTCAAATCCTCCATACATCATTCATTCGAGTTTTATGTATAATCATAATCAAAATCTGCCTTATTCATTCCATCCTGATTTATCATTCACTTGAAAGAGTTACACCATTCGATATTCACTATGCGTCCTTTGATAACCCATAGCCGTCCATCCAATTCAAGAAAATCAAACATTACATATATAGTTGCTAGTCTAAAAAAAGCTCTGCAAAATCTATCACAGTTCATCTTTGTTCTTTATGGGCATCCCGCCTGAATAGGCCTGTTAAAAAAAAAAAAAAAAAACAAACAAACAAGATATCAATGCGGAACAACATATCATAGCGTAAACTGGATCTAATAGCTTGTCTAAAAAAAAGAAGAAAAGGACGGCCACAGCCACACCTCATTCAGCACAAAAAAAAACTTAAATAACAAATCTACAGATATATTCCATATATATGAAAAAAAGAAAAAAACTAAATTTAAGAGAACCGATCCATATATAAATATCTACGAAACTTACCATGCTAAAGTCCAACTGTTGTCAAGGTCAGTAGGATAACGAAGAATCTTCTCAACGTCCACCAGCACGGATGTCTCATCCTTCCCCACGATTCTCATCATCCAGAACGTCAATATCTGCTGTTGCTTTTGCTCCTCCTCCTCCTCCTGCATTTGACATATCACCAGCTTTCCATTGACGGACATGATATGAAACTCTTCTGCGTTGATGTCATTAAATCTTTCCTCAACTCCTTTTAATGGAAGCCAAACAAGCTGATGTGGGTCATAAGCCCCAATGCTCAGTGACTGACTCACATCTGGGTTCTCCTTGTAACGGGTCACAACCATCTCACGGCCCTCAATGGTGATGGCGGCTGCAGTACCGTATTCGGACCAGCGACTGCTCAACTCGTCTTCTAATCTTGCCCAACCGCCTGACCATGACCCAGACGACTCATCAAAGTGTAAAGATCCAGCATCAAATTCTAATGCCCAAGATCGCATCCAGATCTTATTTCCCATTCGTACAACAGCTTTGTGATCCATCTCAACATCCACAGACGAAAGAAAAAGCGGAGACTGAATAGCAGTCCATCTCCGTGACGGTAGGTCGTATAACTCAGCCCAAGGTGAATCCTCTCGGCGACATCCTCCAAAGACGAAGATCTTTCCAGGTGTAGCAACAGCCACCGGATTGTTTCTGCGTGCCAGCGTTTTTGGTGCTGGAAGCAATATAGGGTCTCGTGTATCAAACCATTCCACATGCTTGGAAGGAATGTTTCCCTGTGTCTGACCACCTATAAGGCAGACCCATTTGTCCAACACTGCCATGGCAGAGCCCGCGGGAAAATCATTATAATTTGGTGAAGGACGCAGACACGTAGAAGTTCCCTCCTCCAAGTTGTATTTATAGAAAATCCGATTGCGGTCTCTTGTCATGAACGCTGCATAAACCTCCCAGCACAAGGGAACCATAGGACTTGAAAAATCTGGATCCGTTCTGGAGGGAGTAAAAGGTTCTACGCATATAGAGAAACTAGGACTTGAACTTCCTGGATCTTGAGGAGACTCGGAGCCGCAAAGCCAAAGGCAATTCCCCATTATTGATGTTCTTGTAGGCTGAGCTTCTTTCTCTTTCTCTTTCCTTTGCTTCACTCGCACCTGCAGCTTCTTGGAAAGAGCTAGATTCTCACAGCTACGATTGATAAGAATGTTGATCTGCCCCGCCCAACAACGATGTACAATTCTACAAATGACGCCTTTTATATTGGATTCAAGATTTCGGCGTCTTGCAATTTATGTATTTCTCAATATTCTTGAACCCTAAAAGAAATGTAGGGCGTTAAGGCGATGTCATTGTCTCTTTCTCTGCGTTTCTGCCTAAATTGCATAGAGTAGGAAGACGACGTATTATTTTCGTGTCGACTGGTCATCGACCATAAAACTACAATAAAACGCATATTTAGCTCTCACCTTCAGTTCGAAGTGCGGATATTCTCGTAATCTGCGTTAGACATGCATAAAACTTTTACAAGCATTTATCTGGTAATTACTTATGCATATATCTTATTGTGAAAATAAAATAAAATTAAAATTATCATTTTCTAACGTCAACTTTAATAATTTGGACTAGGCTTAGAAAATCTTAGTCATTAATTAAAAACGCAATTATAAATGATTATTGTAGTAACATAGATAACATAGAAGAATGATTATGGATAATTAAATGATGTAGTAGGAGATGTTATCGAGATCATTGCATATTTAATATGATATTTTTTTTTTGATGAATTTATACAGTTTTTTGGTATATAATGTTAACAAATCAGGTTATATATTGATGTTGACGTTATAGGGTTATAAGCATATAAAAAGAGTAAAATGACAGTGTATTTTATAGCGTAAATTCAATAATTAAGCATGAGATAAAGTAATTAAGAAACTAAAAGAAATTTTTTATTATCGTTGTATTATCTTGTAATTACTTGTAACCTAGAAACTTGAATTTAGTGTGAAGATTATCTTGTGTTAAGTATTGGATCCACGTGGTGCATGGAGAGAGTGAAATGATTATTCCTTTGTATGTTATGTAAAGGTGGATGTAGAAATCAATTTAAAGAGGAGGATCAATGTAAAAGGAAACTAGATTTTGAAAATAAAATGAGAGAATTTTTTTATTCTAGGGTCAATAAGGAAAACCTTCAACAACAATGCTAAAGATAACGCAAAGACTTTATTGTCTAACTTTTATAAACCTATCTCTAATTTATGAAAACTGTAATGAAAAACATATAATAAGAGCCTTTTTCATGAACAAAACTTTCTAGTATCTAAATATGTTGAGGTAGATGGTTTAGGTTTTATCATTAAAACCCTATAATATATTGATCTATGGAAAGGCCCTTGGTCATTAGATAATATTTTTAATGTATGAAAACATGAACTGTGAAGTGGTTATGAAAATAAACACTTATGTATTTACATTCTAAATATGGGCTCAACTTAAATGGTAGCTTCTAGTTGTTATAGAGTTTTACATGAAATAAAGTGATATCTTATCTATGTAAGATATTATAAGAGACCATAGGGAAAATCCTTCTATTAAATTATTTATTGTACAACAAGCATGTATTCGTCGTAGTTGTATAAGGATAGAATTATGCTAAACCAAGCATAGCTTATTTTAGGATTGTTGAAATATATATGCCACCTTGACCTATATTTAAGTTATGAGCATAGATGTAGGTTCACATGTGTTAGATGATTCTATGTTATTGTTCAAAAAATTTCATATACTTTTTTAATGTGATATGGTGAACAAAATGATTATGAACTCTTCATTTTTAATATTGATATGGATTGGAGGGATTTATGGTGGTAAAGGCTCATCCTTTATCATGGTTATCTAATACTATCAAAGCTATTCAAGTAGAAATTTGACCTCATTGAAATAAAATTGAGAATATTTTTTATATTCAAAAGGAAAGGAAATATTTTTGTTTATACATTATACAATATAGGGGACCTTTAAAAGGTTTTATATAAGTTGGTTTAGATTATGTAAATGTAATACCTACTCTATTGAAATATTAGTATCTATATGATCAATTATAAAATTAATGTACACAAAGTTCCATAATGGTTGGTGTAGGTTGATTTGATCACCCACATTCACAAATTCTTATAAATTCAATCAGATAGTAATTTTGCTTTAGGTTTTTTCATCACTTTGCAAAGGTTTTAGTACAACAACTAGACTAGAAGTATATTTTCAACACAAGTTGAAGATCAGATTAATATCCTAATGAATATTTAGATACAAAATAGAAGCAGTAGATAATATGAAAGACTATAGGATAGATTAATACCCAACCACCTCTATTTGGACACAAAAATTATCTAAGGTAGAGTAGTCCAAAAATTTGTAAGATAGCTAGACTAAAATTTTAGTTGAGGCATGATATATGGCATATACAATCAAGAGCTAAAATTTTTGAAAGGTTGATATAAGCATAGACACACCAAAAGTTTAAAATTTGATATTTGCCATTTGGCCAAATACAAAATTTAGCTAAATCAATGCATCCAACATAAAATATGTGCTAGAATATTGAAGCAACTAATGTCATTATGGGTGCTAAAGTATTCGGTATTTGACACATGGTCAGATCCAAAATATAGCTAAGTATGGAGTTTATTCTACCGAGTGGTCAAAATTTTGAAAGTGCTAACATCATCCAAAGAAGATAAACGTTCAACTTTCAATGGGATATTATAAACCTTTGAAAAATGCTTAAGAACTTGTTTAAAAATGTGTTCATGTGTACACTTTTCATGTGTTGATATTTAGATGGAACATTGAATAATGACCATAATTTTTGAAATATAATCTGGTGTCGTGATTCTTTAACCAAACATTCTTTATTCTTGTTTCTTCTGTGATTTATACTAGTTGGATTATTGATTCTACGCTCTTATTTCTTTTCTCATGTGTGGGTACTGGTCTTTTTAAATTTCCCCCAAAAGCATGCCTTGCAACTACATTGTTATTTGAAATATGGATTTGTTTGCTAAGAAATTTATCCATAGCAATTATATGAGAGACTTCATGCTTATGAGATACCTTTTATATTTGTTGATTTGGGCTACATCCTTACACATTATAGGTTATCCAATATCTATCCTTAATTTCAAACTATATTTTATGTTCAATCTTCTCTTGTAATATCCTTCCTACATAATATGCAATCACTCGATATTTGAAATCAACTTGAATATACAATTCTCCGTATATTATTCACAACAAAATTAATACCAAATATCTTGGTGTTTAATCTTTGCTTCTTTTTCAAAGGGGAGGCTAAATGCATCACAACATCAAGCTTATCAATCCTTGCATGGTTGGTGTTATGATAGATTTTCAATTGGTGATTGAGTAATGAGAATTTGATAGTCATCCTTCTCCTTGAGCAAATCATTCTTAGAGAAATTATTTCAAACATAAGGCCTTAATTTTTAAATAGAAGTTTTTGTTTTGTGTTATTTCCATGGAGTACCCGAGTTAGGGATTTAACATCACCCTGCATATTATAAGATTCTTTTTTGGTTGTGCATGGAATCTACCACATACTTCTACATATTTTTCTAAGTTTGGATCAAATAATAACATCCAGAGGGACATTATTTTACCCCATGTATTATTGAGGCTAGCAACCTCAAATCCTTCAACATAGGTTTTTTGTTTTCCTCAACATGCTTGTTCTTTAATGTGCATAAGATCATTGTTATCTTCAATTAACTTATTCTTCAATGTGCATGGGTTGGTTGTTCTCTTCAATGGACTTGTTTCTATTTTAATGTGAATTCACTTGGGCTTGTTTCTCTTTTGGTTATTATTATCTTCCACTAGATACACATTTGTTACTTTCACCTTTTGAATTCACATTATTCTATATTAAATGCCTTACTATGGATTTCTCACCTTTGTTTTTATTTTGCCTTAACAAAAATCTTCAACATTTTGGTTTCTTCAATGTTGCTTTCCTTGCTTGCAGTTCAAAGCTACTCTTTTTAAAGCTAATTATTTTCTAATAATTTTTAAGGGTCTTCTATGGCTTACTTATCTTATTGTAATTTTTAAGGAGTTTTTATGGATTCCTTAATGCCAATTGAAATGACAATTTATTCTTTAGGAAAAACTTATGATCTATTTTTCTTTTTGTTGAACTTGATCTTATTGTCACTTGTAGGCTTAAGACCTTATTGATCTTAGAAGGGAGTGATAATTTTTAATGCTTGAAGTTTTGTGTCTCTCTAGTATTAAGCAGGGGTTTTTCACCTTAAGGCCTTTGAATCCATCGTGTAAATTTACTTCATGGAGATGATCGTGTCTTTTTTAAGGTTTATCTTAAACAATATTATATAGGGTAATTTCACTCGTAAAAATTCTTTTCTCAAATAGAGTACTCTTTGAGGCTTCTCTATCTCGAAGCTAGAGGAGGATTAGAAGGAGAATTTTCTTCCTTCTTCCTGTTCTGATACCACACATTAGAACTCAATAATTCTATAATTTTATTATGAAAGTGGGGGGAATTTAAATACAATGGTTTCCTAAATAAGGTATAACAAAATTTAACTATTCCTATAACTACCCTTGTCCTTTGGTGAACCTTACAAACCATGTGTTGAATGGTTAACCCACTTACATTCACATTGTTTATGATGTAATAAATCATAAAAATAGCAACACATATTCATATATAGAGCATGCTTTCACTCCTTAGTAGATGGTCCCTTGTTTGCAAAATCCCCTGGGGTATTTCTAATATTTTTAAAGCATCCTTCTTGATAGGATGATATGGAATATTAAAAATCCTAATCCAAACTGACTGATTTTTAATAGTTTCTATCTCAAAAGAAATATTTTCACTCCATGGTACTAAATAAAGGGTATCTCTCCCATAAACCATGGGCCACCATATATTATTTTATCCTTGATTTTTTAAACTAGAAAATTTGATGAAGAAAAACAACTTTGGGAAGAAAAATGATGGAGTAATTTCAATTCAAACCCTAGTTCCATTTTATCTAATTTTTAATCTCTAAAAACCATAGCTAATATCCATGAAACATACATATTAACCCTTTACTTTTAAGAACTATTATTTCATGTTCCATCAACTCATCCTTGATAATTTTTTTTGTGTAACATCTTCTTGAATTAAACTTTCCATATATGTGATCCTTATCTTATGTCTAACTTGGGCATCCATACTTTTAGTTAATACTTCATTACTTCCAATTAGGACTTTCAAATAAGGCTTTACTTCCATTTAACCTAGTGAGGTCCACTCCTAGATCACATTTGCTCTTGGTTTTCACTCACTCTCGACTTGCACTCTTTGATATGTGAATAGTATTTTTATTTTTACTATCAAACATCATGTTATATATTTTCAATTTATTTTGAAACTAAGGTTATCAATATATACCATTGTCTAGTATGCTTATTTTCATAAATTTAATGTAGTATAATAACCATGTAACATTATATAACATAATTATGCATAGAAAATTTTATATTTTTTAATATTTATTTTATTTAATTATTCAACTCAATATATCTAGGTGAATCATCATAGAAATATATTACATATGATATCTTTAAAATATAAAATAACTATTTGTAAAAGGAGATTTCATTATTTATTCTTTATGGTTATTGTTATATAGTAGAAGCTAATGATTTAATGAACTATTTCACTAATTATTCATATCATTACTTATGCTTAGATATTCTTATAAAATGTACAAGATGAACATTACATGACAATGGGATGATCTGATATAGAATATGATAGGATAATAAGTTTTAATCCACATAAATTGATGATCTATATGAGAAAACTTTGTATCAAGGATAGTAAAGTAAACTAAAAAAAATAAGTTTATTATTATTTTTTAGACTTCCAAAAAACTTTATTTTGTTTAAAATACTTTAACAGCCAAAGCATATAGCTAAGGGCTCTATATGAGAAAACTTTGTATCAAGGATAGTAAAGTAAACTAAAAAAAAAAGTTTATTATTATTTTTTAGACTTAAAGAAAAAAAAATTTGTTGAAGATACTTTAACAGCTAAAGCATTAGGGGCATAATAGGGACCACCCTCCCCATGATTTGAACTTGGGTCTTTGAAATGTGAGCCAAAAAATTTTACTAATGCGTTGTCTTGATAGGGAGTTCAAGAAAACTTCTGACATGGTGCTTAGAAGAAAGCTATGGAATATAATGGAAGACTTAGGAGTGTAAACTATAGATTAATAGTTTATGGACTCTATGAGGAGTTTTGAGATAAATTTAGAACACAAGTAGGCTTTCATAATACTTAAGATGTAACATAGGGGTTAAACAAAGATGCCCATTATCCCTTATCTTATTTGGTTATATATTAACAATTTATAAGAATGGCTAAAATTGAGAGAATGAGATGTCATTCATTTGTAAAAATGTGTGGTGAGGCTTCTTTTGTATGTAGATGATATTATTTTTATTTTAAATTCAACATAAGTTTTGAGACAATACTTAAAGGTCTTTGATATTTTACAAGGAGGAAGGCATACATGTAAATATTAGAAAAACCAAGGTCATGATATTATTCAATCAAAAGAAAAAAGAATCAGATAAATTTTTATTTTTTAGGGGGTCTTCTAGAAGAAGTAACAAAGTACAAATAACTTGGGTTAGGTTTCAATAATAAGCTTAGTTAGTAAACATGTAAAATAAAGAGAATATTGGGAGGATGGAGAGCAATTTTTGCTTTACAAAAAGAGAGGTTCAATTATGAAACTAGATAACTACATGGGTTTTACTTGGACTACTTGTGATTCCAGTGATGTTATAGGGGTGTGAAGTGTGGGCTAGCAACACATAAAACTTAAAATGAAGGAAAATAAAGAGGACTCAAACACATATGATTAAAAAATAATTCAAAATAAATATTTAGTTCCATGTGAGATTCTTCTAGTAAAAATAGGTGTCTTTCTACAATTGTAGTTATTATGGTCTTGCTTCTAAGATATGCAAAAAGAATGAATATAAAAGTGGACATATATGACCTAAATCTATAATAAAAAATCTAAATAAAGGAAGAGAATATAGATGAAGCAAAACAACTAGTGGATGAGTAAATGGAATATCAACAAGGATGAAAACCCAAATATAGATGAATCCATAAATACATTTGTTACTAAAATTCTTACAGCAACAATATGGAAAAAAAGAGAACAATGTCTTGCTAAATTTATCCCTACATATGATCACCACAAAAATGCCTATGGAAGACAACGTATTATTTTCATGTCGACTGGTCATTGAACATATAACTACAATAAAACACATATTTAGCTATCACCTTCAGTTCGAAGTGCGGATATTTTCCTAATCTGCATTACACATGCATAAAAAATTTAAAAGGATTTTCTAATGTTACGTATTTAGTTTTCGGCATATATATTCATATTTAAATACAATATTTATTTATATATACATGTTATTTTCTAATATAAACAAGATTGAATGTAAGATAAATGTCCATTATAATTGTTTGAATTAAATTTATAGTGTATTGATATCATAGTAAATTATTTATTATATTATCAATTTGGTAGACTGTAATTTTAAATATTATTTTCATTTGCATTTGAGTTTTTTTTAGACCTATTTTTAATTATATATCCCAAATTTATTTATAACTAGACCTAGAACAATTTATACATTATTTATTCTAGTATTCTATTGCCTACTTCAATTTTCATCTTAAAATATTGTAATTGGTAATTGTTTCTTATAAAATTTAAAGTTATTTATTCTAGTATTCTATTGCCTACTTCAATTTTCATCTTAAAATCTTGTAATTGGTAATTGTTTCTTATAAAATTTAAAGTTATTTATTCTAGTATTCTATTGCCTACTTCAATTTTCATCTTAAAATCTTGTAATTGGTAATTGTTTCTTATAAAATTTAAAGTTATTTATTCTAGTATTCTATTGCCTACTTCAATTTTCATCTTAAAATCTTGTAATTGGAAATTGTTTCTTATAAAATTTAAAGTTATATATTTTAAATTTAATATCTTATCAAACCATAATCATCATAAGATTTTATTTTTTATTTTTTATGTGCTCTTCTTATTAGTGTCATTCTTATTAAAATAGTAAAACATTAAATCTCTTCTAAGATTGATTAAAATATATCTAGCTTTCATTTTTATCAAATATAGTATTTCCTCTTCTATCAACTATGTTCTTCATCTTGCTATAACTCCTATATATTTTTAAAATCAAAATTTTGACCAATTAACATCTAAAACTTATATTTTATTAAGTTAAATATCAACAATATCATTGCCAAAATTTCTCCTTTGTTTCCTTTTCTATAGATTTAGTGAAATCTAGTTTTTTTGGCATCCGAGTTAGAGGTGGATAGAAAAGGTTTTGATGGTGATCCTGAGGAGTTTAGTAAAGTTCCCCTATAGAGCTTGGATTTTGGTGCAATTGAAGGCCTTGTCATAGATGAAATTCATGGAAAGTGCTCATAAGTAAATATTCCACTTGTTATTCCCTCTATTTGTGATGTTGGTATTGAATGTATGAATGACTTTGATTGTCTTCAATTTTTAATTGTGATAAATCTACTATTAAGGATTTTGAGGCTTCCAAGATAGCAAACATATTTTCATTTGTTGCATTATATTTTTTGGATAAATTTATATTTTTTGATCCTATTGATTATGGTCATAGGAAGGATATGGATATTTTTTTAATTTAGAGTGAGGGACTTAGTACTCCTAACCAAATCACTAGAAATAAAAAAATGAAAGGTTGATGTTGGTTCTGAGACTCAAAGGGGTCACCCATTGAAATATAAAATATGGAAGAAGGAAACAACCATAGAAGTGGCAAATGGATCTCAAAGAGTTTTGAAATTTGGAGGGAAAAATCCCTATTATAAATAAAAAATATATTTTTTCTAGAATATCAAGGGGTTGAAAGTGCAACAATTTGCCAACTAATAATGTGAATATCAATGTAAGTAAATAATCAACACAGTGAAACAATTTACTAGTGTTGGCAATAATAATCAAATCATGTTCAGCCACTCAGAGAGGGAAAAGTCTCATATCCACTTAAATATGGTGGATTCTCTTGCGTCTATATGCAATTTAAATTTATTCTTCTATGATAATAAAAATAAATAACTCTACTCCTATTTATAAATGAAATCAATGAAAAATAATTAAAAATGGAAATATAGCTGACTAGGCTATATTGAGGTTGTTACATGGCTCCCCCCTTTGAAATCTTTGTCCTCAAAGCTGGAAAAGACTAGAAAATACTCTTAGGATCCCATGTAGCATCTTATTCTAGAAGGTCCTACCACTTAATTAGGAACTCTTGAATTTGGCATGATTGAAGATGACACACTCTAGATCATAGTATTGCTTTAGGTTGAAGAGTTATTTGACCTTATTCATCAAGTAATGGAAGTTATATCTAGGATTGCACCTTTTTACTAATAACTTATTTGAGAAAAAATAGATGGAAAACTAGATGGATGCGATATGAAGGTGGAAGCTTCAATTGATATACCACTTCGCCAATGTGATGAACCACTTTGTAGGACCCATAAAATTGAGGATTTAAATTTTGATTATACATGATCTTCAAGGATAGCTACTTATAAAGTTGTAGGCATAGAAATACCATATCTCCTATTTTGAATTATCATTCCAATTGATGTAAGTCTTATTGTTACTTCATACAATTTTGTACTTGGATTAAATTATCTTTAAGAATTTTAAGCATCATTTGATGTTGTAAGAAATCATCTACTTAGACTACTTTGGAAGAGCCTAGAACATAGTTTGTGATTACTGGAGGCTTTTGACCATACAATACTTTGATTGGAGACATCTTAAGTGGAAAATGGTAAGAAGCATTGTACCATCATTCTGCTAAGAAAAGCTATTGAATCTAGTAATATTACTTATCTTGGGCAAAACAATGAAGGTAAGTATTCAAATATTTATTAACAATATCTATTTGACCATCTGAATAGGGGTGATATGAAGAAGATATATTCAACTTGGCACCACTAAGATGAAACAATTCCTTCTAAAAGTTTCTAGTGAATATAGGATCTCAGTCACTCATATTGGTTTTGGGCATACCATGTAACTTGAAAATGGAATCCAAAAATATCTTGGTCACCTTACTTGCTGAGTAGGAATGTTGTAGTGCATAAAATGAGCATATTTAGAAATATGGTCTACTACCATAAATATCACTATCTTACCCTCTGATTTGGGAAGACCCACAATGAAATCAATGGATATGTGCTCCCATTGGTGGTTAGAAATAGGTAAGGGTTGCAACAACCTAGGGGATTTAATTGTTTCACATTTCTTATGTTGACATACCTCACATTCAACGATAAATATCTTGAAATATGATTTTAAGACTTTTAAAGAAAATGATTGCTTCACCCACTGGTATACTTTCAAGAATCCTGAGTGTC
Organism: Wollemia nobilis; assembly: GCA_028583015.1. NCBI lineage: Eukaryota > Viridiplantae > Streptophyta > Pinopsida > Araucariales > Araucariaceae > Wollemia > Wollemia nobilis. The sequence goes on from JAQPPZ010016890.1 coordinate 9,016,788, forward strand.
CTATTAGAGGAGATGCATGCAATTATTAGAGAACCATTGATTTATTAGTGGAATATTGAGGAAGATAGATACAATATTTTTGTGAAGTACTCCATCTGAATGTGAGAAATAAGAATGTAGTGATGATCTTATTTTCATATCTTGAATTATTTTAGTAGTCTCTAAGTCAGCCAACCAGTTTTATTAAAGTTGAGACAACCATTTTGGACAAGGACCTAAGATGGCATTGATGGCTACATCATCCTCGTATTTTTAGGACAAGGAATCAACTACCACATTTTATTTGCCTTTATTATACTCAATGACAAAATCATAATACAATTGTTTGGTCATCCATTTATTCTATTCAGGGCATGAGAGATGTTCTAAGAAATACTTAAGGCTGTTATGGTTAATCTTAATGATGAAATGATTGCTTGATAAATAATGCAACTATTTCTCTATGGTATGTAAAATAGCTAGCATTTCCTTCTCATAAGTAGATTGTCATAAATTCTTGCTTGAAATTTGCTTGATTTCTAAAGCCAATGGGTGATCCTTTTGCATTAAAACAACTCCAATTCTTATACTAGAAGCATCACACTTAATGACATAAGACTTGTTAAAATTAGGAGTGGCTAAAACTGGAATGAAACACATAGCTTCTTTGAGGGATTAAAAGGCTTGAGAAGTAGCTTCATTGGTAAGACTGATGAGAGATGCTGTAATCTTGCCATAGTTGTGGATAATTTTTTTGTAATATCTTGTGAATCTGAGAAATCCATGAAGTTTTTTGAGGGATTTTGGTAAGGGCCAATATTGAATAACTTTGATTTTATGAGGATCTACTTTGACTCCTTCATGAGATACTATGTGATTAAAATATTCTACTTCTTAGACACCTAAAGGCACATTTGTATATTTTAACAAAGAGTTTTTCCTTTTGCAATAGATGAAGGACTTGGTCAACATAAACTAGGTGATCCTTCCAATATTTGTTGTATATTAAAATATCATCAAAGAAAACTAGGACAAACTTACGAATAAAATGATGAAAGACATGGTTCATGAGACTTTGAAAAGTAGAAGGGGCATTAGTGAGACCAAAGGGTATGACTAGGAACTCATAATGACCCTCATGTGTATTAAAAAGTAGTTTTAGGGATATCATTTTATTTAATCCAAATTTAGTGAAAACCAAAATGTAAGTCTAGTTTGGTAAAATAACTAACACCATGTAATTCATTTAAAAAATAATCTATAGCATAAATAGGAAACTTATCTTTGGTAGTGATATTATTGAGAGGACAAAAATTGGGACACATGTGCCATGAGTTATGCTTATGATGTACCATAACCACTGGTGAGGAATAAGAACTAATACTTGGATGAATGATTCCACACTCTAACATTTCTTGGACCAGCTTCCCAATTTCTAACTTTTGGGTCTATGGATAATGATAAGGATGCACATTGGGTCTATGGATAGTGATAAGGCTGCACATTATGGATCATATGTAAGGCATGATATTGTGTGCACTTAGGACATAAATTTTGTGGTTCACAAAAAACTTCTTCATATATATCCATAATATATTGAAGATCTGAAGGAATAGCTGGAAGCAAAGAATCCAAGGATTGACCCTCAAGGAAATTCACTTGGGCAATGAATCCATAACCACCTTTCTTCAATATCTTCTCCATGTTATGTGAACTCACAACTTTGGATGGAGGAGGTTGAATTCCTTGAAGATAAATAACTCTCCCATTCTCTATCCATTTGATGTATAATTTTTGGATATTAATAGTAACATCGCTAATTTGATATAACCATTGTGCTCCCAAAATAACATCTGAGCTTCCTAGGTTCAAAACAAATAGATTACCCGTCCATTTATAATTACCCATTTGGATTGTAATTTTAGATTTTAGACCCACACATTGATAATTGCCTCCATTTGTAATAAGAAATTGAAATTTATCATGATTACAATAATGTATATACAAGCTCAAGGATTTGGCTATTTTATAATCTATAAAATTATGTGTACTTCCTGAATCAATCAACACATTAACACATTGATGTTTAATTAATCCTTGTACTTTGATAGTGTGATGAGCTTGAAGACCCATAAATGCATGAACCAAAAGTGCCATCGTGTCATATTCTTATGTTTCTTCATTTGCTGGTTCTGTGGATGGCTCTAGTTGAGGTAAATCTTCTTCTTCCTCAGCTACTAATGCATCATCATATTCTAAGTGAAATTTTTGATGTTCTGCACAAGCTTGATCTCTTGGATGATGTGAATGACATTTAAAGTAAATAAATCCTACAAAATGCTTGAAATTGCAAAAAGGATGATGAGCATTAAAATTACATCTATAGGGAGGACCAACATCTTGGATTTTTTGTTCTATTCCTTGAGCTATATGTTGTGCATCATCTAGGGTACAGGGATCATGTATGTAAAATTTCTTTCAAATATTATCCTTAATACTATAGGAAAAAGAAAAAACTCCCACTATTGGACTTAATTCATGTGTATAGGTGAGTAGACTAGTAAATTTAGAGATATAGTCATCTACTGATCCTATTTGCTTAATTTGAATAAAAGGACCACATATGATGTGGAAGATACCTTATCGAATATTCTAAGAAAATTTTCCTTAAATTGAGGCCATAAAAGAGGACACCCATTTTGATGAAGTTGCCATAACAACCATTGATATGCTTGTGTACCAAGCTTAGAAGCCATAAAAGCAACACGACCTATTTTTAAAATATGGTGCAATCATATAAGGCCTTCCATTTTTTCCAACCATCCATGAAGGTTTTCTCCTTCAAATGTGGGTATGTCAATTCAAGGAACTTGAACATCATAAGTCCATTCTGAATAATTAGAAGCACCACCTAATTCTAGGTATAAATCATTGGCAAAGCCTTGGTTAGAAGCAACCACTTATATTTGATGAATGTTTAAAGGTTTAGAATTGAGAGTATTTTGTGACTTGAGGGTATGAGGAGGTGTATAAGGAGCTATAGTGGTTTGAATGACTCTCAATGTAGTATGAATGTCATCCATCATTGCTTCTTGTTGAATAATATATTGACATAAGTTGGGATCAATAGTATTAGGAATTGGGATAGATGGGTTAGGAAGAGGATTATTGAGTGTTGAAAAGGAAGGATTAGCATTTTTTAGGAGAAGGTGAATCCATGGAATTTAGTGAATAATAAAGGTGATTTGTAAAAACTATTAATATTAATAAGGGTATTATGATGTGTACCTTTATCTTGAGTTTTGCGTTTATTTCTACTCATAGACACATCATCTGGCCTATCAATATGTTGTAATATTTCATCTGCTCTAGTCCAATCAACACTTGTAGTAGGACCACTCATGTAATTTCATGCACTTCGACTTGTAGTAAAACTAGAATTGGTAGTATAAAAAAAATTAATTCTTGCAGCAAAATTAGAATTGGTGGAAAAAAAAAATATTCTTGCAACAAAACTAGAATTGATGGCAAAAAATTGAATTGTCTCTACCAAGGTTAATTTGAATTCCAATGGTCAATAGGATTCCAATTGCAAAAATATACCCTTCCAATAAACTACAATTTAGGAAGTCCGCTATAATTTCAATGATCGCAATGGTCAACTGAGTGGAAACAACCAACAGATGGGGTATTCATAGAATAAATAATAAACAGTCATAATTCAGTGAAAACAACCAATGGTCTGGTATGAACATGCGATGTGATGATGCCTACACCCACAACTAGTGTGACCATGTGAACGGCCAATATGATCACCAAAATGTGCTCACAAATACTTTATCGCACCTTGGAACTTGTAAAGTTTTTGAATCCCACAACATAGGTAATGTGGAATTTTTATCCCCAAAGAAAAAAATATTGTAAGTCGCACACTTACCAAAATCTACACATGATCACCGGATAAGGGTTGAACATGCTAAGATACAATTGTCGGAACACCAAAACCACCCTACATTGTCAGAACCATAAAAAAATTTATTGGTATGTAAAATTATAGTCAATAAATATGACATTTTCATTGGAGGATCATAAAAACATCGAAACTCAACATAATATTGGAAACTCTTGCTAGGAATGCATTTTTACCTAAAATGTAAAATCACAGCCGAAAATCAAACATAATATATTGGATGTGATCAAGACCTTCTAGGAATATGGAATTCAATTGGAATCGAGTGAAAGGCATAAAAAATTAAAAGTTTTCACACTGAAAATGTCAAAATATGCTGAAAATAGTCGAATGTTAAATTTGGTCATGGTAAGACCCTATTTTTGTCATCGATATATAGTTGCATGCATCAAAGGCTACTAAAAATAGTCAAGATTAGCAAAAATTTATCGTAAAATCACCACCGATCAAATTTGGTCATTATCTACTGAAATATAGTCGAACATTGCTAAAATATCAAATAAACCCAATCGCCATGCATCCTTCAATGATTGGAAATAGAAGTTAAAGTTTCTTTGCATGTTCTAATTGGTCAGAGGTACAACCTTAGAAATTGATTTAATATATACTTTCATTCGCTATATACCTATATATGTTTGTGTTCTCTTTATCGAATGTGATCTTCTTCTTCCTTTGTTTTGATTTTCAAGGTAGCTTAACATGTGTATTAAACTAGAGTTTTATGAGTTTTTAACATTACAAGCACCTTTAGGTCTGAGGTGTAGATCAATTGGTTCATACAAACCCCATAAGGGGGGTGGATGTCCAAGGTTTAAATCTCAAGCCTCGTCGAATTGAACTCTTGTCCTTTTCCTAGTGCTTTTAGCGATGTAAAAGGTTTAAAATGATTGTGGCATGGTGGTTAGAGGGGTGGATTGCGTGAAGATCTATGTGGAGGCTTCTGGTACAGACAATGCAGAATACTGTGGTGGCCATAAAAGCTAGACAACCTGCCTGGATTCATGGCGGATACCAATTCCACCATGTAAATTTAAAAAAAAAAAAAAAATCATTACAAGCACCTTTGAGCTCCTAAAAATAAATCTACGATCTCTTCATATTTCTGTGTCTTAATTTTATGCCTAGGAAAAAATGCACAATTTCAAAATTGCAACTCTGATACCACTTGTAGTAATCCTTCAACTAACAATATGAATATCAATATAAGTAAATAATCAACACAGTAAAACAATTTACTAGTGATGGTAGTAATAACCAAATCAAGTTTCAACCACTAAGAGAGGACAAAGTATCATAGTCACTTAGAGAGGGAGGAGTCTCTTACATCTATACACAATTCAAACTTATTCTTCAATGATTATAAAACTAAATAACTATACTCCTATTTATAAATAAAATCAATGAAAAAAAAATAAAATTGGAAATATAGCTGATTAGGCTATGGGGTTGTTACATAAAGCCTCTTCAAAACAACAAGAATGTAAGGAAGGAAAATAATTAGATATGGTAATGTTTCATGAAATCAAAAAAGGATGTGGAAAAGGATAAAAGTGTAAATCAATTTTTATGGAAAGAAGTAAATTGCCTAATTAGCCCATCCAATGGAGCCTCTAGAGTTATCACAAATATGTTTATAACTAGACATAGAATAGTTCATTCTAGAAATAAAGCATCTGCTTATATTATTTATTCTAGTATTCTATTGCCTGTCTTCATTTTTCATGTTAAAAACTTGTAATTGATAATAGTTTCTTATAAAATTTAGGGTTACATATTTAAAATTTAATATCTTATGAAACCATAATCATTATAAGACATTTTTATTTTTATTTTTTTGTAATTTCTATTGGTGTCATTCTTATCAAATTAGTAAAACATTAAATATCTTCCAAGATCAATTAAATTATATATAACTTTCTTTTTTATCAAATATATTATTTCCTTTTCTATCAACTATGTTATTCATATTGCTAGAATTCCTATGGTTCCAAAATTAACTTATTGACTAGTTAACATCTAAAACATAAAATTTTCTAAGTTAAATATCAACAATATCATTGCCAAATTTTCTACTTTGTTTCCTTTTCAATAGATTTAGTGAAGTGTGGGTGAAATTTTACACCCTTCACCCACTTTTTCCTTGAAAGAATGATACCTACTCTAAGTAATCTCGTCAATTTTTGGGATGTTAGTGGACAGGCACAAGACAAGAAGCGACGATAGTAGTGATGGATGACTATAAATAGTAGGCAGGTGAAATGTGGATAAAGAATAGCAAGGTGGATAATGGAGTGAGTGGATGACTCACCCTTTGCTTTGTGTAGAGTTATCCAAAATATCCATCAACTTATTCGATAGACATATCAACTGGTTGGCAAGGGTAGAAATCTCGTGCACCCCATCCACAAGAAGGCTAAATATTCTTGCCCATTCTCAGATGAAACTCTCAAGCACAAATTGGGTAAAACTTTAGACAAGTAATCACCCTCCTTCATAATGACTCCACAGGTGGAAGGAAGGAAAAATAATGTACCTTTCCAACATGCATAGCTCCTACCATTGCTTGAATTTTAAACAAGAGTAATCATTACTACAATAGTCTAGTACCAGGTGATCATACACAAAAGTGACTAATTTGAGGTGCGCTACTCCCAAGGTGGTTAATGCTAATCATTCATCACCTAACCAGAGGATCGTTGGTCAAGTAAAAGGATAAGTTATATGAAAATTAATAAATAGGGTAAAAATATCAATGGTTCCAATAGCCCAGATAAAATTGAATGCATCTACCTCCTTCTAGAATATCACCACCATCTTGAGGAGTAATGTACTAGGTGAACAACTATTAGCTTCAAATGTTGTCTTCTTGCCTATCACCATTAATATTTGAATTTTAAATTTATTTTATAACACCTATAAATAGTAGAATGCTAGTCATTCATAGGGGCGACTCTTTAACCATTAAAATTCACATGTAAAGTTTTCACTATTGTGTAAATATAAACTTATCACTGCTTGGTCTTTGATTCTGCCTTCATTTATTTGTGTTGAATGTATGAATGTTTATTTTTGCTTTGTTCAGTTAGGTGGTTTCATATAATTTTGCAATTTGGATTTCACGAAATGCATTGAGTGGCTTTGGAATTCATATTCATAACATGGATGAGGGTTTATTTCTATTAAAGTTGGTTGTATGGGAGTGCTCTAATTATACTTTTTGGATTTCATGCACCCGCTTACCAGTTTTGGAATTTAACCCCCACCCTCCACTCTAAAATATTCAGTGAAGGCATAGTTGGCTGATCTATTAGGTGTTAGGTTTGTGTAGACACCAAAACAACACCAATCCGATTATGTGGCTACAAACACTAATCGCACTGGCATACACAGCCCCTAGGGAAGCCCCTAGAGGTTAAACAGTGGTCCTAACCACTCTCACAACAGTTTTTGAAGGTTATAGGTCAATTTGGCACCTTTCAGGCACTCTACTCCTTATTTGTTCCACCCAAGGATGATTACAAACTAGTATTCATTCCACCCAGGGATGATTAGCAGCATTCGCCCCTAGGTGGGGAAAATAGTAGGTTTGACGGGCAAAAGGTCAAACCTTGACAAATGGTAGCTCAGATCCGCCACTTAACTCCTCCTTCATTGCATGGGAGTGTGAGTGAGCATTTTTGAGCTCAAAGAGGTAGTCATAGAGGCAGTCATGGAGTCCTTAATCAGGGAGGAATATTCTCTCCCCTGAGAAGGCATGATCGCCAAGTGGCACCTCTGCATGCTCATTCATAGAGACCCTCAAGTCTATAAAATGGTGAGTCTTCTCACCCCAAAAAAGGAATAGGTCAGGAGCATTTGGAGCAATGGAGTGCTGTCGATTTACGTCCTCACCCTTTTTCTTGTGCCTTTCACATCCTTGATCTCTCTTTTGGAAGGGAGGTTATTGGGTGATTATTGGAAGCACAATCCGGACCCAAAACCCGACATTTGGCCACAGTATCCCACCCAAATTTATCGACAATACCCCACAAGAGGTTTTGGACCCATCCCAAGTGGATTGGTGCCAAAACCGGGCCCCAAATGATGGGCGTCCTGCCCCCGGGTGCCCCCCGCACTATTGTAGTCCTAATCGCCCCACCCTAGAGCGATTAGAAATTTGTGGCATATTTCATTTCTTTTTTTCTTGCATTTGTTTCTAGGTTGTTCAGATAGGATTTCATTCAAATTTCATGTTATTCTGAGTAGTTTTGATCATGCTTTTGTTATTTCTCGCTTTCACTAACATGCAGGGAGGATCATCAGATTTCGGGTGATAGAGGCAAAATTGGAAAAATATGACCTTCTGGGTCTTTCCAAAATACCTCGTTTTACCTAACCCCCAACTTTGTAGGTGATTTGGAGCCTCCCGGATGGGACATTTAGGAGGGTGCTTTCTAACATTTTGTTGTAGGTCTAATCGTCCCACCCCGGAGCGATTAGAAATTCATGGTAAATTTCCCGACTGTTCCTTTTGCAGTGCCTTCTTGGTAATGTTCTCATGCCTCTATCAAGTTTTTAGCTCATTCTGATATGTTTTAGTTATCATTTTATTTATTTTATGCATGCACTAATCGTAGGCTTTGGGGATCGCATGTTTTACTTCATCCGTAGGTGCTACTAATCCTTTTCTGTTTCTCTGAACGTAGGATATCAACATCGGAGGAGCAACAAGGAATCAAAGATGCGTTCATGCAAGCGGTGGTGACATTTGGCCTGCCCACTTTACATGTGGGCACGCGGAAGAAAGCGTACCAATCCGTGGTGTAATAGAGCCCTACTTAACGCTCCTAGCCCTCGAAAAGGGAGGAGACGTATTGTAACCTGATTTTAAAGAAAATTAATAAAAAGGATTGTACTCGACATTTTCTTTCTATCTTGTTTCAATTTGTTTATGTTTCTCTCCTTTCATGCATTTTAGTTCGTAGGACTTAGCGTTACATTTTTCTTTTGCATACATCGCACTTGGCATTTCTGTTTTGTTTCCGTATCCTCGTGCTTTCAGTGGTGATCACGGTGGGACCTTGTCCTCTGATTTTGAGATCAAATTTCTTATCAAAAGTGTTTGTTTTTGCTTGTAGGTACCAATCTTTCAAGCGCTGGACTACTGTTCGTTCTAGTCTGTGATGAGTACAGAGCTGGAATTCATGTCACCCAGGGATGAATGGGCATTCGTCCCACCCTGTGATGAATACAGTTATGTTATTTGCATGACCCCGGGATGAATAAGCCCTTTGTGCACTTTCAAAATAGAAACTCAGAGGCATCCAATTTGGGCAGAGAAGAGGTAGGGGTTCTGAATACCTTCTATCATTTTCTATTTTTTGTCTCTGTATTTTTTAGTTTCTTTGCTTGCTTAGGAAGGTTTTACTGCATGTTTAATTTCCTTGCATAAGTAAAAAGAACCCCACACACCACATGGTAATTTAAACAACAAGGAGTTGGTCGTAAAACCCCAACCCTTGATCAAGACCAACGGTGGATTTCATCACCACCTTGGCTTGAATTTTTGCATCCATAACCCCGATCGCTACTATTGCTAGACGTAAATCCTAACGAAAGCTGACCAAGTGTATCTGGGGTGATTCCCAGTGCATGAGGATAAGTCTTCTATGGTAGGTGTCAAAAATAGGGTGATCCCCCTTCCATACCGCCTATGTTCCACGTACCATTCTGCTCTCGCGTACCAATAGTTTCCCTCACGTAAGGGCGGGTATATTGAGAGGTTTGGTATAATGGCCTGGAAGTGGTATATTGAAGGGGCGACCATTTTGGGAGACATAAGAGCCATCATATTGCATGAACAACAACACGTTCTTTACAAAAGCTTTCAAAACAAAAAATCAAAACACACTGAACCAGATTTAGGGCACACACTTAATTCATAAACAAGATAATCACTCCTTTGTTTGTGTGGCTCCTGCTTGTTTAGTGTAGCATAACAAATCATAAAGAAGATAAAACATGCACATATTTTAGAGAAACACCACCATGGTGTACACCCGTAGCCAAGCCCAATCATGGGCGGAAGCTACAGAGAGTGTACAAGGGGGCACAAGTCGCCTCCGCTATAGCCCCGAGGACTTGGTTATACCACCTTGGTGGCCTGACCCACAAAATAGTCCACATCATGTCATTACAGAATGGGACTATAGAGGCACCCCTTCGAGGGGCACGCCCATGCAACATAGACCCTTTCAGGAGGAGTCCATACACGTGGCACTCAACATAGACGAGAGGGCTCCCTTAGACACTCGTTATGAGTGGCCACCATGCAATGAAGTGCTAGAACAACATAGGGTCCATAAGGAGGGGCCACATGATTACATCATCCCTCCCCTACCCCTTATTACTATAAAAAACAATAGGCCAAATCCAGAGCGCAAGGCTCTTCAGACAGGGCAGGCCAACTCTGCCCACCCCTTTCACACGTACAAAAGGGAGCATGAGGAAGACCACTATATTCCTCAAGAGCAATACACAGTGTGGGAGCAATGCACCTCTGCACCTGCTATTTATCAGAATCACCTACTAAGGCCAGAACCTCGGGTGAATACCGCTAACCTCGATAGAGGGAAGTGACCTATAGAGGTCTCGGATCACCACGACCGAGATAGACATGTAGGGGAAGCATATAGGCCCCCTAGACCTAAGACGGTGGAACAAATCGACTTGGCATTTGCCAAACATGTCGCCTACCAAGCGCAAATCATGCAGCTTGAGCAAGACCAACAATAGTTAGAGCACCTGTATCGCCTTAGCAAAGAGCGCATTCGGCGTCAAATAGATGAGCTTCTCCATAACACTGTGCCTGAGAGGGTTCCAACCCCTCACACCCAAAGGGCAGAACTGTATGAGAGGCACAACCCCTTGGTGCAAGACAGGCCTCCATGACCTTACCAAGTGCTGCCTCTAAGACCTCCTAGACCTGAGTTGGAGGCCACTCCCAGGAACTCCTCAAGAAGCCTATGAGGAGTATGAGCAAGAAGAAGAGCGGGCTGAAATGCCCTACCAAGGTAGAGGGGGTGCTATCCGGCCACCCCTCTATAGGCCTCAAGTTTCCCACAACCCAAAGCGGGAGCAAACCAAGGAGGAAGAGATCAAATATTTCGATGCATATAAAGTGCTGCTAGAGCGCTTAGAGTCTGTGGAGACCAAGACTTTTGGGCCCCAAAAGCCCACTTTACGCCAACTCCGTAGTCACCCTGTGCATCCGTTAGTGCCAGCACCCCCATACCCTGAACACTTTAAACTGCCCTAGTTGGCAATATTTAGAGGGGAGGAGGATGCCCAAGAGCACGTGACTAGATTCTTGAGCCAATGCTTTGGCATTCAAGACAATGATGCTTTGCTGCTAAGAACATTTATAACCACGTTCGTAGGCCCTACCTCGGATTGGTTCACTCAGTTGCCAAAGCACAACATCAGTAACTTAGATCAGCTAGTGGATGCGTTCCTCGAATGCTTCACCTTCAACACCAAGAAGAAGGCGTCACTAAGCGACCTAGCCAACCTCAGGCAGTATGAGGAAGAAACCATGGCGGCCTATGGGAATCGGTGGAGGACGTTGCTTTCAAAGCTGCCCTACCTCCCTCCTATGGCCGACCTTACCCAAATGTTCTCAAAGAGCTATTTGAGATTGATCTCCATGCTATTGCAGCTGTAGCAATATGCCACTTTAGAGGAAGCTCTAGCGCAAGCCAGAATCATTGAGGAGATCAAGATTCAGGATGGCGAGATTGCCAAGCCAAAGAAGAAAGAATGGTCTAAAAATGCCAAGACAGGGACCATGCAACCAAAACCCGCTATGGTCAATCAGGTTGCTATAAACATACCTAAGCCTGTACAAGCAACGCAGCCCCCAAAGGCTAACTATCAAGCGGTCCCTCTTGATAATTATGAAAGAGAAAACCATCGACAAGAGAAAAATTAGTAGCATTGCCCTAGGCAACAATTCACACCTTACACTGAGTCTAAAGACTCCTTTTTTGATCACTTGTCAATGAAAAACTTGATAAACCTACCAGAGAGTCAACCCGTAGACCCCAACACTCCAAAACCTAAGGGCTACAGGGAAGACTTGTACTATAGGTTTCACCGACAGAAGGGACATGATCTTAATGCATGTTGGAATTTTAAAGGCTTGGTGCAAGACCTAATAGACAACAAGACATTGGCGGTGGATAACCCCATGGCACCAAGAAACCAATAGATGGAGGTCTTCAAGGACCCCCTGCCTGCCCATGATGCACAGGCAAAGACCCTACAAGTCAATGAGGTAACATAGAACTACCCCATGCAGGGGTATGTAGGGATGATCAGTATAGTGACTCAAAACAAAAGGTACCCAAGCATAGCTGCCCCCATGGCGGCTATAGGAGAGGTGCCAACAACGTCACAACCACAACAGCACCCTACGCAACCTCCTCCACCTAGACCAGTGGCCACAATTTGGACCAAACTCACCTAGAGTTTGAGGACCACGTCGGCTAGGCTCTCCATTTACGAGCTCATACAACAATCATCGCCCCATCGGGAGGCTCTAATGGAGATACTTAAAGCCATCGAGTTGCAGCCCCATGAAGCAAACTCTTTCAACAACTTCATGGGGCATATCAAGCGATGCACCAAGTCATCACCTTTAGAGAGGATGAATTGAAATCAATGACTGGTGACATGGCGGATCCACCCCGCACGTCATTGCATGGGTCAACGGGATTCCATATAAGAGGGTGTTGGTGGACACTGGCTCGTCTAGTAATATCATTACAACAACGGCATTGAAACATCTGAAGTTTCCAGCATCTCACATCGTGGCCTCCACCTACACTCTACGAGCATTCAATGATGCGATATGCTCGACAGTTGGCATAATTGTCCTACCCATCCAAGTGGGACAAAATACTATTCCTACATTGTGCCACATCTTGGAGGGTGAGATGGCTTATAACATTTTGTTGGGCCGGCCATGGATCAGGGACATGAAGTGTGTCCCTTCAATAGCCCACCAATGCTTAAAGTATACATTCAAAGGGTAGGTGCATGTAGTCCCGATGGACTTAGAACCCTTCAAGTATTGCAATGTGGTGCAGTTGATGCCACAATCGACCCTTCCATCAACACATTTGGATTTTTAGTTGAATCCATCTAAACAGGGTCCAATTTCGCATACATCCCCACTGTTAAGTCCATCAAATCCCTAGTCGGGTCCATCTTCGTCATCTGGTCCTTCACCAATGATGCCACCTATGATGGCCACATTGAAGGACGATGGGAAGAAACCCCTAGAAGAGGCACCACCATCAGTCTCAACCATCTCTATCAAAGAGATGCCTAGCCGAATGGAAGTCGAGATGCCTAGTTCACCTAACATGGAGTGGACTTAGGAAGAACTCCCATTCCCTCCCCCTCAACCACCAACAATCACCGTTGAGATGGCCAATACGGGCCTGGGGGAGTATTTGGTGTGAAACATTGTAGCAACACCCACACTTGAGTCCATGCAGGACATGGGGAGACCTTGCCTCCCCATAGGCACTATTGTTCCTCTAGGCTACCCGCCAAACCAGACAAACTTTGTATATGGGGGCCTTGATAATGGCATTGAACCTTACATGCAAGAAGAAGAAGATGAAGAGCCTTTCACTGAGGATGTCAACTATTTGTCCAACCTAGAATTCGCTTTAAGATATCTTGGCCAATGCAATTGGCATGGATATGGGTTGGGCAGATATGAGCAAGGAGTGCGCATTCTTTGCCAACCAAGATATCAGATGCCATACGACAAATTAGGAGTAGGGTTCAACCACCCCCTACCCTTGGACATCTTGGTAGAGAACATGCAAGGCCTAGGGATAGGCAACAAGGATGGGTTGGCATTAGATCCATATGCCAATCCTAACACAACATACACATTGGGGGATTACCTCCCATTGTTGACAACCAACCTTGTTGACCTCAACAACCCCTTCCCTTTAACCGAGAAAGGAGAAAGTTTGAGAACTCACCTACAAGGGGGATATAGACAAGGTCAGGAAGGATCTTTGGAAGATGATTCGAATATGAGGTAGCACCATGGGACCCTTTCGAATCGGATAGCAATCACTCACAAGTGACCCCCATGGATGACTATCAAGAAAGCCTCTTGGCAATGTTCCCTTTGGATGCTCCAATCGAGCAAGTGCCACCTCAAGAAAATTAGGTCCCCCCATAGAGAGCGAAACAACCTCGATGGGACCATATCAATTTTCTCGAGCAGGACGAGCCTCACATGTCGCAAATAGTTGTTGGAACCAACAAAGGCCTTTGGATATCTGACAGTGATTATGAAGATGAAAATAAGATGGCCTATCTCAATCATATGTGATAGCAACAATACCCCATGGATATTGATGACATGTTTGAACAACTAAACATGGGGCCAAGGCATAGGTGGCACCTAAACCCAACATAGTTGGACCAAGTGCTGCATCCGCCACTTTGGGCATACAGAGAGCACCTTTCACCCAGAGACCCTATAGCGATATCAGTTTCGAGGGTAGACCCTATCCTCCTATCTGCACATAGGGCCGATCCATTCATGCCAATACCTCCAGAGCACAAAGATCACCAAGGAAGTCCGAGTCACCACACCCACGGTAATGGAGACCAAAATCATTTCATCAACATGATCTCCATTGACTTAACCACCCCCATCCACAATCCAGCCGATCCAACATAGTCATTGTATCTAGACATAGATGCCATAGACTGGGATCATGTCAATTCACCACCATCCCCATCAGAGTATTGGTCGTTCGGTGAGATGCTTCATTTCACCCCAGAACCAACTCAGGATATCTTCCATGTTGAAGAGGGACCCAAAGTTCCTAATGCATATCTGAATTCAGTGACTGATATCCACTTGATCCCAACTCCACATCAGTTGGAGGATGGATCCCACATGTCATTTGAGGAGACGACTGACATAGACATCGGCTTTGATCCAATGAATCCATAGATAATCAAGCTGGGGGTAAGTCTATCCCCCGAAGAGCAAGCCGACTACATTACCCTTCTCAAAGAGAAGGAGGTTTTTGCATGGTCCTACAAAGACATGTCGGGGCTAGATCCGTAGCTAGTCATGCATAATCTAATGCTTGATCCGACAATAAAGCCAGTTAAGCAAAAACTACGTAAGATGCACCCAACAGTGGCCTTAATGGTCAAAGATGAATTGCAAAAGTTGTTGGATGCACAGTTTGTCATCTGCATGGATTACCCACCATGGTTGTCCAACATGGTGCCCATCAAAAATCTTGATGGGAGGATTCGCATATGCACTAATTTTCAAGATCTAAACAAAGCGAGTCCTAAGGATGATTTCCCCTTGCCTAGCATCGATGCATTGGTAGACGCCACATCAAGTCATGAAATGCTTTCCCTCATGGATGGTTTCTCGGGATACAATCAGATTCGTATCAATCCCGAGGACCAACTAAAAATGGTGTTCACAACGCCTTGGGGGACATTTTGTTATAAGTTCATGCCCTTTGGCCTTAAAAATTCTGGCGCCACCTACCAACGTGCCATGACATACATCTTCCATGATCACATGCATAAAACTTTGGAAGATTACATGGATGATTTGTTGGCCAAATCTCTTTTGCGCCCAGATCATCTCGATGACTTAAGCAAGATCCTCGATCGCCTCATCGAACACAAAGTTAGACTAAACCCCAAGAAGTGCATATTTGGTGTCACATCTGGAAAACTCTTGGGTTTCATAGTCTCAAAGTGAGGCATCGAGGTAGATCCAAACAAAGTCAAGGCAATCCTTGAGATGCTCCCTCCAACTACCATCAAGCAGCTCAGAAGCCTACAGGGAAAGGTCATGTCAATCAAGCGCTTCATAGCACAGCTATCTGACAAGTGCCGACCCATGAATAAATTATTGCACAAGGGGGTAGCATTTTATTAGGATGACGAGTGCCAGTCAGCCTTCAATGACATTAAACAATACTTGGCTTCACCACCAGTATTGGCACCACCTAGACCAGGAGTGTCATTCTACTTATACATCTCAGCTATCGAGGTGGCACTCGGGTGCCATGCTAGCCCAAAAAAATGAACTACACAAAGAACAAGCTACTTACTATCTTAGCCGCACCTTGGTCAGTTATGAACTTAACTATGCATACGTTGAGAAGCTTTGCTTGGCAATGGTGTTTGCTACCAAAAAGCTATGCCATTACATGCTGAGCAACATGACGTATGTTGTGTCTAAGGAGAATCCATTGTGATACATGATGAGTCATACTTATCATAGTAGCCACACGATGAAATGGATCATGTTGTTGATGGAGTTTGACATCGAATTCATTGGACAGAAAGTCCATCAAAGGTCAAGTCATCGTCGATCAACTAGCAGAGGCTCCTCTCGAAGACGATCAACCTCTGGCAATAGAGCTACCCGATGATGGGGTCTTCCATGTCTCAGAATCGCCAGATTCTGATGAGCCTGAGTCACAGGCCAACATAACCCTATTTTTTGATGGTTCTAAATGTGAGCAAGGGGGTGGCACGGGAATCGTATTCTTCACACCGCAAGGGGCTCCAATACCTCTATCATTTAAACTTGATTTCTCGTGCACCAATAACAATGCCGAATATGAAGCCTTGCTCATAGGTCTTCAGACAGCCATCACCATGAACATCAAATGCTTGAATATCTTTGGTGATTCATTGTTAATCATTAACCAAGTGAAAGGGGTATTCCAATGTAAATGCCTAGTTCTACAGGCCTATAAAGCCCTTGTGGATAAATTCTTGGCAAATCTTGAATGGTACAACATCGAGGCACTCCCTCGATCATCAAATCATTTTGTGGACACTATGGCCTCCTTGGGGTCACTAATCCTGCAAGACATTTCTGGTGATATGACAACCATTCAAGTCAAAACACTATCGCAATCCGTGATGGAGCGTGCAAGCTCTGACTTAACACCAGGAATCCACCTGATCCAAATTGAACCATCCCCGGACAAGTTCTCTCAAATCCATGATTTTCTAAATCATGCCAACTGGG
Source organism: Wollemia nobilis (assembly GCA_028583015.1). Taxonomy (NCBI): domain Eukaryota; kingdom Viridiplantae; phylum Streptophyta; class Pinopsida; order Araucariales; family Araucariaceae; genus Wollemia; species Wollemia nobilis. The sequence goes on from JAQPPZ010016890.1 coordinate 9,033,839, forward strand.
GGTCCTTGTTCTCCCCTACTCCCCTTAATAGCAACACAACACTATTCTTACAAGTTCTTTCCCACTCAGCTTTTGCTAGGGATGAACTTCAAGAGGGATTGGCTGTTCATACTATCAAGGTTTCCGATCAACAGGATTGGTATACACCCATACGAGATTACCTCAAGCTAGGCAACCTCCCACTTGGATTGTCACATGCCACGAAAATATCATTCAAACAGAAAGTGGCAAAACATGTCTTGCTAGGAGACATTTTGTACCGTTGTAGCTATGAAGGAATCCTCCTTCATTGCTTGGACCAGTAGGAGTCCACTTGGGTGATCACCCAAGCGCACGATGGTACATGCGGTGGCCACTTCAGCTGTATGGCCATCGCAAAGTGCATTCTTCGCATGGGCTATTACTGGCCATATTTAGAGAGAGATTGTTGTGCCTATGTAAGGAAGTGCATGAAGTGTCAACACCATGCTAATTTGACACATGTACCTTCTCAGGCCTTGCAACCGATCCAATCGGCTTGGCCATTCTCATAGTGGGGCTTAGATCTAATCGAAAAGATCTCCCCTATGTCATCATGGCATCACACATTCATCATAACGACCACAGAGTACTTCACCAAGTGGGTGGAAGCAATTCCGCTTACCTCTACGACTGGAACCCACATTTCGGAGTTCATTTTACATAACATCATATGTCATTTTGGTATTCCATCCAAGATAATCTCGGATAATGGGACGTCATTCAAGAACAAATACGTGCGTGCTTTGACCATAAAGTACAAAATTTAGCATAATTTTTTGACACCCTATTATCCATAGGCAAATGGGCAAGCAGAGGCATCAAAAAAATGCTAGTCACCATCCTTAAAAATACAGTCGTAGATAGTCATAAGGATTGGCACAATTAGATCCCACTTGCTCTTTGGGCGTATCGCACTAGCATTCGGACGCCCACTGGGGCAACTCCAATTTTTGCTCGTGTATGGCTTCGAGGCAGTCATGCCTCTTGAGTTGGAAATTCCTTCCCTGTGCATATCAATGCAAGAGTTCATCGATGATGACACTGCATGGCAGGCCCGGTTAGACCAGCTTACGTTACTCGATGAACGACGCATCAATGCTCTCGAGCATTTGTGTATTTACCAAGAGTGACTTAAGAAAGCATACAACATGAAAGTTCACCTAAGGGACTTTCAGGTTGGTGACCTGGTACTAAAAGAGAACCAACAAAATTCTAACTTGCCGCCCCATCTAAGGGACAAGTTCATGGAAAACTGGTTAGGTCCGTATGTGATTGACAGTAAAATAGGACCTAGAACATATCGGCTAGCCTCTCTTGACGAAATCAAGGAACTAGAACCCTTAATCCTCCCTTTAAACCCCACCCCCCCCCCCCCCGATTCCCGCAATCGCTTGGTCAACTCTAAAATGCTCCAAAGGTGCCCATAATCCCTTTGGTCAAAACCTCCAAGGATCCGAAAGAATCACTTGGTCCGCCCTCAAGCGGAATGAACCAACCATAAAGAAAATTTAAAAACAACAAAATCATCAAAAATAAAGAAAACTTTTGCATCTCATTTTCATGCATACTCAAAATACTCACAAAAATCAATCAATCAAAAACACAAAAATAATAGCTGCATTAGGCATCCCATACATACATTTGCATATTTGTTGATCATACGGGTCAAAAGCACCATCAGTCTCCACATTTTTCCACTTTGTAAATAGTTCATCGCAAATAAATGCCATTCACATTTTTTCGCCATATCATAGTCAGTTGTCTTCTAATGTATCTAGAGTTTTCATCATTCAAGTTGTCGTTAGCTTTCTAGCCAAATACTGTACAAAGTCATATAGATTTTACAAAGGTAGAGTTCCACTTGGATCACACGTTGTTACGTAGCATCCCAACACAAGCTAAAACACATAAAAAAATTCCCAAGTTGTGTAAACGAAAGATGAAACCTGCAAAGCAATCCAGGATACCATCTAGTGAAAAGGTTATCTTGCTCATCCCCTGTGAGAATGACCCCAAGAATGCTGAGAGTTGGAAAAAGGACAAGCATATTCCCTACCCAATTCCCCAAGAATCCCAAGTTCTCAAAAAGTTGCAAACATCAAAAAATTTGCAAAAGTCAAAACTCCAAAATTTGACATCAAAACCAAAGTGCATACATCAAAAGGCACAAGCAATAGTGATTCTCATCACTCAATATTCAAATCCCTTGCTCAAAAGAAAAAAAAAACAAAAATAAACAATGATTTTTATCACTATAGAAGAGCAAGTATCCCAATACAATTGAAGAAAAGAAGGGAGTCAAACTTGAATCCCTGGAACTCTTAGCATTCAGAAGGTCATGAGGTGAACCTCAGTACCGGTTTGGTGGATAGCCTATCGGTCACTGGTGGCAAACCTCCCGCATGACGATATATCTGTCACATTAACTTATGTGTAGATCAATGTTTGCATGTGGATGAGCTAGCTCATGGTATCCTAGATAGCATCGTAGATTAATCTGACTAAATACAACAAAGGAGTTAGTGGAGCTAATTAGGTGATCCTCAGTATAGGTTTGGTTGATAGCCTATCTGGCACTGGCGGTATCCTGACAAATACCACATAAATGAACTCAATTGCACACAAAGGGATGTGAAATAACTTGGTCAAAGTCAAGTCAGATTTATACCTTGGTCAAAAGTCTTGTAGGATAAAAGTACAATCTTGGCTAGTTAGTTAAAACATCTGAGTCTCAGAAAACCTTAACTACATTTTAACACAACTGCAGTACATCCCATTCTTACATCGCCATCAGAAAATCCAAAACAAAAACAAAAAATATATATCATGCAAAGTCATCGTATAAAACAATCGCATAAGTACAAAAATCGGTAAGTCTTGCACAGTCTATGGTGCAACCGCCAAGTTATCAACAAATCATTTCATACATTCATATGCATATCATATATATTAGACACATTTACATTAATCATAACCTATGCATCCATCAAAATAAATTAACATGCATACATCAACATCCATCAAATCACATAAGAATAACAATAACTCATGACAAATGTATAAATAAAAGAAAGTCATGTATATATATATCATCAAAATGCCCGTAGGCTACAATAAACCGGTCCTCTGACCTCACAAAAAAGCAAAAGTTCAAAAACCCCCAAGCCTAGGGCGTTGGCCACCATGATCACGTAGGATCGATGCGACGGGAACTACCCCCATGGTGTGGGTCCTATGGGACCTCTCAGGGTGGCTACTGCTAGCCCCTGCATCACGCCCACTAGCGCCCCCCTCATCCAGCCACCTGCGCTAAGAGGATGTTGACTGCTCAGTATCGCTCCCTCTCGTGCGGCATGATGATCCACCTCCAGTCAGCTCAGGTATCCACAATAAGGCATCCATGTAGTGACCCATGTCACCTCCCACCACCGACTATGCCCCCGCTCCTTCGACCTGTGCCACAGTGCCGCATACCCTATCTCTCTGTCAACCATCTCCACTCGAGTCATCCATGACAAACCCAATGGTCTCTCCATAGCTATGTGCTACCAAGCCCAACACTGCAATAGGTAACTGCAACCAATACCCTTCTGCCTCTAACAACAAACCTTGTACAGCTCATCATAGAGCTATTCCAGTAGTTTCTGACCCCATCTCATAATCAAGGGCTCTAAAGATAGACACTCCATCGGTCTAAAGACCACCTCCAATAGGTTCCACGAGAACCTCGCACCTGAATAGTCGGGCATCAGCATGTTGGAGATGAGTATCATTAGTAATGCATGCCTCACCCCCAACATGCCCCTCTCTAACCACCACCATACCAAAATACCGCCAATCTAGAAGTCACCCTTTGCCCTCTCCATCGGGCTATCCACACCCACCTCCGTCCCATGCTCGAAGCATCGTGTCAGCACTGCCGTCCGCTGATCACGTGGCATAGTCCTGATAGGAAGCCCATCTATCGAAATCCATAGAACCCGATAGACGTCCTCGAGAGTCACTGTCATCTCCCCTATTGGGAGATGGAAGGTATTGGTGTGGGGATCCCATAAGTTGATCAGGGCGGTCAGATATGCCTGATCCCCCACCACAAGCTCTAGTCGAGTCACATGCTTGAGCCCAAGGGCATCAAGCCACTCCCAGTCCACCACAGTCAATGCCTCTCGGGCATCAAAGAATATCGTCGGCTGACGGTACCGACTCTTCACCACCTAAAAAACAAAAACAACACACAAACATTAAAAACATGAAAAACAACAAAGTTGTACAACAATAACATAAATATACAACAATGCATAAAAACTGTATAGCAAACACAGTTAAATAAACTGTACAGCCACATCTAACAAATGTATAGCTAAAAATAGTCCAAAAACAAATAGATAAATTCAAAATCATATTTGTCAGTACCTAGGGTTTTTAACTTTTGGTTCAAACTGATAAATACAAAAAAAAAAAACAAATTAAAAAAAACAAAATAGTTTGTCAGTTACCTAAGGTTTTTAACTTTAAAGTTTAAACTGACAGATAAACAAAAAAACAAATAAAATCAAAATCAACTTGTCAGTACCTAGGGTTTTTAACTTTTGGTTCAAGCTGATAAATACAAAAAAACAAACAAATTAAAAAAAAAAAAAACAGACAAATTCATAAAAATCAAACTTGTCAGTTATCTAGGGTTTCTAACCTTAGTTTGAACTGACAAAGCAAAAGCAATAACAAAACTTAAACAACAGAATAAATAAATTTTTAAACTAGGTTTTTTTAACATAACTAGGGTTTTATTTTCTAGTCTCAAATAAAAATAGCTACACAACTAGGGTCATTTCAATCTAGGGTTTTTAACCTTAAACGAAAATAAAACAAAAAAACAAACTAAGACCAATTTTTTAAGCTAGGTTTTCAACCTAAGTTTAAACTAGGGTTTTAGTTTAAAAACAAAAACAAATAACAAACATGCATTTAAATCTAGGGTTTTATATAACCTTAACGAAAATACAAAAAAAAAAAAAAAAAAAAAAAAAAAAAAAAAATAATCAACTAAAAGCAATATTTTTTTTTAGCCTAGGGTTTTACCTTAGTTTAAAACGGAAAACAAATTTCAAAATAAATTCATTACGTTTTTTTCACAAAATAAATTTGAACTAGGGTTTGTTTTAGTTTAAATTACAAACGAAATACAAAAGAAAGAAAAAAATCATTACGGTTTTAAAACTGTCAAATAAAACAGCCAAATACACGAGAAGGAGCACTCACCGGTCTCGCTTTGGCTCCGCCACTTGATCCGGTTCGTGAACTCATGGTGTTTGGAAAAATTTGGCAGTGCTCCGCTTCGCAGACTCGACCTCCTCCTCACAGCTCCAAATCGCCAGAAAAACAAGTTGCAAATGAGCCCAAACCCTAGTTTTGGCCCTTAAATAGGCTCTTAGGCCTGTAATCATTCCACCCTGGGATGAGCGCTCTAGTTCGCACTCGTCCCACCCTGGGACGATTACTAACTGCTATTCGTCCCACCCAGGGACGATTACAGAGCAAGAAAATAAAAAAAACCAAAAAAGAGCAATAAAATTGCCAAATAAGAGTGCTTTTGCACTTGACATTCTTGGCATTAAAAAAAACTGATGTCGGGGTCACAAATTGTCACTCTCCTACTCCCTAAGAAGGCTATCATAGCCAGACCACTCCATGGGAGGACGGATTTTTGACATTTTCAACCCCAAATGGCATCCCAAAAAGGGTTAACACCCACCAAAAATAGGTCTAAATGTTGGGAAACTGCATAAGCATTCAAAGCAAAACAACTGAAGGCACCCTTACACAAGTCATCTTGGGTCAAGCGACTCGTCACTTTTCTCATGTAGGTCATTCCCTCATCGATTCGTCGCTTGAGGGGGTAGTCACACTTAGTCATCAATCAACAAATACACACCCAATCAAGGAAATGGCATGCATTCAAAGAATCATTGACAAAGACAATCACGCCCCTGCTTGGGGCACCAAACAAGCAATAATCACAAGCTGATCAAACACTTGGCATTTTTGAATCATGAACTCAAGGTTCCCACAGACAAAAGGTTGTGCCCTTTGCCTATTCATGACTGATCAATGTCCAAGATCAAGTAACACCTCACCAAAAAAGGTTAACACTTGAATTAAGTTCCTTAGCTCGTCAGAAGAAAGGATTCAAGAATGCATGCCCTTTCCATACTTGGGGCATCAAAATTTGGTTAGGTTACTGAGAAACCCTGATCATTAGTGCTTTGGTTATCTATTTTTTCTCAGCACTACGCCACGCACAGCGCATCCCAAAAAGGGGCATCTGTAGACACCAAAACAACACCAATCCGATTATGTGGCTACAAACACTGATCGCACTGGCATACACAACCCCTAAGGCAGCCCCCAGAGGTTAAACAATGGTCCTAACCACTCTCACAGTAGTTTTGGAAGGTCAGAGGTCAATTTGGCACCTTTCAGGCACTCTGCTCCTTATTCGTTCCACCCAGGGATGATTATAAACTGGTATTCGTTCCACCCAGGGACGATTAGCAGCATTCGCTCCTGGGTGGGGCGAATAGCAGGTTTGATGGGAAAAAGGTCAAACCTTAACAAATGGCAGCTCAGATCCACCACTTAACTCCTCCTTCATTGCATGGGAGTGTGAGTGAGCATTTTTGAGCTCAAAGAGTCAGTCATGGAGTCCTTAATCAGGGAGGAATCTTCTCCCCCTTAAGAAGGCATGATCGCCAAGTGGTGCATTTGCATGCTCATTCATAGAGACCCTCAAGTCTATAAAATGGTGAGTCTTCTCACCCCAAAAAAGAAACAAGTCAGGAGCATTTGGAGCAATGGAGTGCTATCAATTTATGTCCTCACCCTTTTGCTTGTGCCTTTCACATCCTTGATCTCTCTTTTGGAAGGGAGGTTATTGGGTGATTATTGGAAGCACAATCCGGACCCAAAACCCGACATTTGGCCATAGTATCCCACCCAAATTTGTTGACAATACCCCAAAAGAGGTTTTGGACCCATCCCAAGTGGATTGGTGCCAAAATCGGGCCCCAAACGGTGGGCGTCCTTCCCCCAGGCACCCCTCGCATTACTATAGTCCTAATCTCCCCAACCTAGCGTGATTAGAAATGTGTAGCAGATTTCATTTCTATTTTTCTTTCATTTGTTTCTAGGTTGTTCAGATAGGCTTTCATTCAAATTTCATGTTATTCTGAGTAGTTTTGATCATGCTTTTGTTATTTCTCACTTTCACTAACATGCAAGGAGCATCATCAGATTTCGGATGATAGAGGCCGAATTGGAAAAATATAACCTTTTGGGTCTTTCCAAAATACCCCGTTTTACCTAACCCCCAACTTTGCAGGTGATTTGGAGCCTCCCGGATGGGACATTTAGGAGGGTGCTTTCTGACATTTTGTTGCAGGTCTAATCATCCCACCCTGGAGTGATTAGAAATCCGTGGTGAATTTCTCGATTGTTCCTTTTGCAGTGCCTTCTTGGTAATGTTCTCATGCCTCTGTCAAGTTTTTAGCTCATTCTGATATGTTTTAGTTATCATTTTATTTATTTTACGCATGCACTAATCATAGGCTTTGGGGATCACATGTTTTACTTCATCCGCAGGTGCTACTAATCCTTTTCTATTTCTTTGAATGCAGGATATCGACACTAGAGGAGCAACAAGGAATCAAATATGCGTTCACGCAAGCAACGATGAAATTTGGCCCACCCACTTTACATGTGGGCACGCGAAAGAAAGCGTACCAATCCATGGTGTAATAGAGCCCTACTTAACGCTCCTAGCCCCCGAAAAGGGAGGAGACATATTGTAACCCGATTTTAAAGCAAATTAATAAAAAGGGTTGTACTCGACATTTGCTTTCTATCTTGTTTCAATTCATTTATGTTTCTCTCCTTTCATGCATTTCAGTTCGTAGGACTTAGCGTTACGTTTTGCTTTTGCATACATCACACTTGGCATTTCCATTTTGTTTTCGTATCCTCGTGCTTTCAGTTTGTGTTTTCACTTGCGATGCAATACCTACTATAGACACTAAAATCATTAAAATTGGATAATATTGTGAAGGTTCCACTTTTATCGACATCTTATGGCTCCATTGGGCAACCCTCAAGGGTTAACTAGGGGTTATAACCACTTTTGGGAAGGTTTAACCTACTTATGTGAAGTTTTGAGCCATGTAGTCATGGTTGTACTACCCCAATATGACCCTAGTTTATGGTCATCCCACCCTAGGATGGCTACAAGAAACCATATCTAGGTGGGATGACCATGGTTCAAGCCCCCAAAAATGTCAAGGATAGGACAAATGGCAATCAATTTATACCATTTATCCCACCCAATGACTTATGATAGATTGGGAGACTTTCTAGGCCATCAGGAACTGCAAATTGGAGGCCTCTTTCACCCTATGCATAACAAAGGCATTGATAAGTTACGACACTTGCCTTGCATTCCCCAAATTGCTCCTTTACCTATTTTTTCCTCTCGGGCTATAAATTGGAGGGTTTTCACTCAATTCTAGATAGAGACCTTTGCAAGCATTCACCACGAAGTGCTACCGAGATTTCTTCTCATATTTTACCCTTGTATTTACTCTTGGAAACCTCATCAATCAAATGTATTTTCAAGACATCCCTAAATACGCACATCCTCTCCAAAATTTATCCATTCCTATGAGTTAATTTACCAAATTCGACAAAAATACCCCTAGGAGTATTCTAGACCAGATCGCACTGGAATTCTTGGTAAAAACCACCATGTTTTGTGGTTGTCCCCACATGGTATGGTTAATGATCCTAAATGGCTCACCCTATTATGGCCATGAATTAGCATAGAATTTTGAATCAATTTTAGTGTAGATAATTTAAATAGCAATATATATGCATCATACTTTATTTTGGTAAAGTTTAGAGTAATTTTGAATCATTAATTAGGGTTTTTGTGATTATAGTCCTATCTAGCTCACCTAGGGATGGCCATAGATTTTTCTCATAATATCACTTCAATTTCTACACATATCATTACAAAAGTAGTTAATATACATCATGTTAAGTTTTGGAATCATTTGGAGTAGTTTAGCCCTATTGATTGCACTTTTTACATTCAATATTGCATGCATTCCTTTGATTTTATCATAATCCACATGTGTTATTAACCCATTTCAATTTTTTGTATGTAGGTACAAGTATTATAGTGCATAAGGAAGGAGCTAAGGAGTTGAATATAGATATATCAAAGCAGCGGTAGTGCAAGCATGCTCTTCAATCGTGAGTACGAGAAGAACATTGAAAGTGCACCATAAGTTTGTGAAAGGATTGGATATTTCAATATTGTAATTTGAATTGTATCAATTTGGGAGCCATCAAGGGGATGTTTTGTAATCATCTATTTGACATATTGATTAATATAAAGAGAACCCCTCATTCCTTTCAAATATTTATCATTTAATGTCTACTTTATTTGTCACTTTTTAATTCTTGATTAGAACATTAGATGTAGTTCAATTTCCATTTCTAGGTGCATCATTTTTCTGATCTACAGTGGTGATCATGGTGGGACCCTTGTCCCTTTTTATTTTTACCATTTTTAACCTTGTTTTTATACTTTGTATGTCGTAGGTTCTGGTCATTCTGGACTGAAATGACCCCTAAATTTCTAATTGGACCACCCTGGGATGACCACAACAACCATCCCATCCAATGATGTACCCAAATTTGTAGTCATCCCACCTTGGGATGGCCATAAAATAGGGGGTTTTTAGTCCAAATTTCTAGAAACAGTAACTTCACAAACAATCAAGGTAAGTACCTAAACCTTCACTTTGCATTAATTCTGTTTAGAAAAGGGTAAATTTAAGTTTTTCATGTCCTTTCTTGGGTTATTGAAAGATAGATTTCACCTTTCCTAAATTTCAAAATAGTAAATATAAGAAAAATAGGAAAAAGAACAATTTTAATGATGCATTTGAATGGTTTTCCTACGTGTGATGTACCTAACACTTAGGTCTTAATATAGGATAAGTACTTTTGTAGGTTATTTATTCATGCATATCTTTCTAAAAGTAAAACATTCATTGTGCATTTAGTGAACTAGCATTGATTGCTTTTTTGTTTTGCTTTCTTTAAGGATAAAAATAACCACACACACCATATCACATTTTAACATTAGTGGGTTGGAATTTTATCTCCAAACACTAATAAATTTCAATTATGGTGGGTTTCATATCCACCTATTGGCTCACATCCTACAAACCCTATTTTTACCCAAAACTAGCTCTAAAAACTATCATAGCTTATGGAATAGGGCACGTATCTCTCTTTGGAGAGGTATACCACTGACCATGGTAAACTGGGTGAGGACTAGTAGGAAATGTGCTCCTTGATAAGGTATGGGATTCATCTCCATACTTTGGTTGGTTTACATGACTAGACTTTCATTATCGATTGTCGAGTTGTAAGTGTATAGGTGAAATCCATTGAAAATTTTGAGAATTACATCAATAATATCTAAACATGTGAAAAGAGATTCCTTTGCAAAATAACAAATAAAAACACACTAAAAAATTTTAGGAACACATATAAATATTTAAAAGAGATAAATACTTGTATTATTGTGTGTTTCTATTTTTGTGTATCTAATATTTAAAATTTGTAAAGGAGATAATCATGTAGGGTTTTAAAAGAAGTAGTTATTGTTTGCACCCATATCCAAGCCCACTCAAGGGCTAAAAATGTGTGGAGTAGGCAAGGAGATGTAGACCATATTCGATTTGACCCCAAGGATTTGGTTATACCTCCTTGGTGGCCTCCTACTCGCCCAAGTCCTAGAATATCAAGTAAGGAACCTAGCCCCCAAGAGACCCCATGTGGGACACCCCTACAGGTTATGGTCTTAATCTAGGAAATTATTTTCCAAGCATAGACAATTCACACACCTTCTTTCAAGAATCATAATCATGTATTGAGGCACCAACACATAGAGCAATATCACGCATTCACGTGCTTGCTCGGTCTACTTCACACACCTATGTGTAGGAGCAAGACTATGCACCATGGGTGGGGCTAAATGATCACAATATGCCCTTAGATCACCCTGATAGGTCTCCACAGTATAAATACCAAGATGAGTATGATACTCACCATATTAGGCAAGCCAATTATACCCAGTCCATCCTAAATTATGAAGGAAGACCTGAGGACAATCATGATTATCCTTGATCACATCATTCAATGCAAGCACGATGTGCTTTTGCACCAATAGAGTATAAGGAACACCTGTTTAGGAGTTAAAATAAAGTAAACATGACTTCTCTCAATCGAGAGAAACTCATAATGGATTTATCAGATCCTCCCAAATAGGATAGGTATCATGGCCATAATGCTAGGGCTCCTAGGCCCCGCATAGTTGAGCAGATAAACCAAGTGGTCAAAAGTTATGTTGATTGTCAAGTGCAATTTAATCAGCTTCAACTAGATAAATAATGCTTGGATATCCTAGATCATCAACATCAATTAGACAAACAAAGGATTTAACAACAAATTCAATAAACCTTGTGCAACGAGGTTCCTACCCCAAGTACACATAGGTGATGGTGCATTAGAGGCAACCCACTTATAACCAAAATAGGTCTCCTAGGCCTAATAAAATGGTGCCTCCTAGACCTCCTAGGCCTAATAGGGACTTACCTCCTAGGCCAAACATAGATCACCTTCAACAGGCATTAGTTCCTCCTTGTAGGCCCATTCAAGAAACACCTTACGGGGCCTATGATGATTTGTAACCCGAAGAGGAATACCTAGAAGCACCTTATGGAGGTATGGTTGATGAAAATAAACCACCACGCCATACGCTTAATATTCCTCACCCCCTACCATGGGGTCAAAATAAAGAAGAGGAGATTAAATCCTCTAATGTGTATAGAGCATTTCTTGAGTGCATGGAAACCATAAAGAGTAAGACAATTGGGTCTAGGCAACAAAATCCCACATTGCAGCAACTGCACAATAAACCATTACATCCATATATATATTCCCATCCATATTCGAATCATTTTAAAATGCCTATGTTGGGCAGATTTAAAGGAGAGGAAGATGCACAGGAAAACATCACTAGGTTCATGAACCAATGTTTCAGTATCCAAGAAAATGATGCTTTACTCCTGAGAACATTTTTAATCACCCTCTCTAGCCCAACCATAGAGTGGTATAATCAACTTCCAAGGTATAGTGTTTATACCTTTGAACAATTTGTAGATGCGTTCTTAGAATATTTCACCTTCAATACCAAGAGAAGGTGACCTTAACCGACCTCGCTGGTTAAAACAATAAGAATATGAGTCAATCATAGACTATGATAATAGGTGGTGAATACTACTAGCTAAGATACCATACTTATTGTTAGTGTTTGATTTGAATTGGATGTTTTCAAAGATTTATCTAAAACCAATATCATTATTGGTACAACTCCAATAGTATCCCACTCTTGAAGATGCTCTAGCATAGGCTAGAACAATAGAAGAAATTAAAATTCAAGAGGGATAAATTTAAAAACCTCAAAAGAAGGTGTGGAATAACAATCCAAAGGGCAATTAGACATAATCAAAGTCAGTGGTAGTCAACCAAGTTGCCATCAATATCCTAGGGCCTGCATAAATAATTCCATCTCAAAAAGCAAATAATCAATGTCAAACTCCTCCTACAAGTTACAACAATAACACCCAAGTGAATCAAGGGTAAAATTAACAATGTTACACTAGGCGACAATATATGCCCTTCCTTGAATCAATGGACTCCCTATTTGATCATCTATGGGCAGCCAAAATTATTACTCTACTAGAAATTTTTCCTGTAGACCTGAGTACAAGCAAACAAAAGCCTATAGGACATCGATAAGACCTATATTGTAGATATCATAGGCAAATTGGACATGACTTTCCAACATTCTATGGTTTCAAAAACCTAGTATAAGATATGATCGAGAGGAATAAAATTCAAGTGGATAATCCTTTCGCTACAAGCAATCAAAAAATGGATGTTTTTACAGACCCATTACCCACTCATGAGGTACAAGCATATCCTGCCAAACAAATGAATGAGGTCAATGTGACACCCCCTCAACAAGGGTTCATCAAGATGGTTAGAATTATGACCAGGAATAGATGCTACCCAAGTCAAGTTGCACCATCTATAGCTTCAAGCGATATTCCCTCAACGTCATAGTCTCCACCACCTCCAGTGCAAAGCCTTCCAACTCATCTAGTGGTTACAATAAAAAGTAATCTTTATCAAATCTTACGAACAATAACATCTAGAATTTCCATATACGAGATTATTCAACAATCTCCACCTCATAGAGAGGCTCTAATGGATATTCTTAAGTTGATTGATCTGCAACCCTAGGAGTCTAACTCCTTTATCAATTTTGTGGGGCACGTTCATTAGTATAAGGAACCAATGATCACATTTCATGAGCACAAACTCAAACCGATAGCAAGTGATGTGGTGGATCCTCCTCTACACATCATTGCATGTGTAAATGGAACACCCTATAAGAGAGTTTTAATTGACATTGGTTCATCAAGTAACATTATTACCACCAATGCTCTAAAATATATAGGACTTCCAACATCCCATGTTGTTACTTTCACCTACATCCTTCAATCATTTAATGATACGATATGCTCAACAGTTGGCACTATATTCCTATCCATCTGGGTAGGGCATAAAACTATACCAACTTTATGTCACATATTTCTGGGTAGACCTTGGACTAGGGATATGAAGTGTGTACCTTCTATAGCTCACAATAGTTCCAATCATTGAGATAGTGTAAAATATGGGATGGCATCATCTCCCCATAGGTAGCATCATACCTCTAGATATACCATCCATTAAAACAAATTTCATATATGGGTGTATTGAATATGGAACATTACAAGCTCCTCAAAAAGAAGAGGATCATGAACCTTTCTGTGAGGACATAAATTACATGTCAAATATTTACTATGCCTTGTGATATCTCCATCACTACCATTGGCATGGTTATGGTCTATGGTTATATTAACAAGGTACTTGTGTTCCTTACCAACCACAATATCAATTATCATATGATAAATCTGGCCTAGGACATAACAAACTGATACCAATTGATTTTCTCATAGAAATTTTAAAATTCCTAGGTCTAAACTAAAGGGATGAGATTACACGTGATTCCTATGCTAACCTAAATCATGTCCACTCATTGCAGGATTAATTTCCTATAAATATGATAGATCAAGTGTTATCTTGTGATTTCACACAATCCCATGAAGGGTTTGCATACCCTACCATATGATAATGAGGAAGAGGATCAAGGTCCTCCTCAATAATGAACAATGGATGATGAGTCATATTACGATGTAGTACCCATTAGCTACATTATTTTAGATGAGTAATATGAACAAGTCATCATATTGGATGATGAAGAAGAGTTTTATTTGTGTATTTTCCTAGTGCAACATCCCATCTAGCGAAAACTTTTTCCACTCGAAGAGCAAGCTCATCGTCTTACACATTGACCACTACCAGTCATTCCTCCTCCATCGCAACCACCCTCGTGAGTCATGAGACAATATTTTATCTTTATATCCAATTTTACATACATTAGAAATAATCCATATATCAACATGATTTCCATAGATCTTATTGCACCATTGCATGATCCGAATAACCCATCAAAGCCATTGTACCTTGACCTTGAGGTAATTGAATTTGATTGAGGATATTCTCCCCCATATCTATTAGAGTATTTGCCTTGTGATGAAATATTAAAACCATTTCATTATTGTCTAAGATATACTCATGATGTCTTTCACAATGAGGTTGAGCATGCATTTCCAATTGATGATGTAAACCCAACTGATGACATTCATTTGAGTCCTACTCCACACTAGTTGGAAGAATGATCCCATATGTCAATTGAACTAATGATTGACAAGGATATCAACACAAACCCTAATAATTCCCAATTCATCAAGCTATGTGAAGGCTTATCCCCTACTAAGCAAGCCTATTACACAGAATTGTTAAAAGAGAATAAGAAAGCTTTTGCATGGTCTTATAAAGATATGCCAAGACTAGATCCAAATTTAGTCATGCATAATCTCATGATTGACCAAAATACAAAATCAATTAAGCAAAATCTATGCAAGAAGCATCCAACAGTAGCCTTAATGGTGAAGTATGAATTGCAAAAGCTATTAGATGCCAAATTCATTATATTAGTGGATTATCCACCAAGGGTTTCTAATATGATACCTATCAAAAACCTGATGGGAGGATTCTCATTTGCACTGATTTTCGAGATCTAAATAAAATGATTCCTAAGGATAAATTTATTTTGCCAAACATTGATGCACTGGTGGATGCCATAGTAGGTCACGAGATGTTATCCCTAATGGATGATTTCTCTAGATATAATCAAATTCACATTAATCCATAAGACCAACTCAAAACGGTGTTCACAACACCTTGGGGATATTTTGTTATAAGGTCATGCCTTTTGGTCTCAAAAATGTTGGTGCTACCTACCATTAAGCTATGACTTATATCTTCCATGACTACATGCATAAAATTTTGTAAGATTACATATATGACTTATTGGCTAAGTCTTTACTCCACCATGAGCACATTGATGTATCACACAAAGTTCTAGATCGCCTCACTGAACACAATGCTAGACTAAATCCTAAGAAGTGCATCTTCAACATCACATATAGAAAACTCTTGGGATTAATAGTCTCTAAATGAGGCATAGAGGTAGACACAAATAAATTCAAGGTAATCCTAGAAATACCTCCCCCTAATACTATCAAGAAACTATGTAGTCTATAAGGAAAGGTCGCATCCATCAAGCACTTCATAGCACAATTATTGGATAAGTGTCAATCTATAAATAAATTGTTACACAAGGGGGTCACATTTAAAAGGGATGACAAATGTCAAGTCATATTTGACAAGGTTAAACAATATCTGGCTTCACCACCAGTATTGGACCCTCCTTGACTAGGAGTACCATTCTATATATACATCTCAACTACTAAGCTTACGTTGGGCACCATGTTGGCCAAAAAGAATGAGTTGAACAAAGAACAGGCTACATACTATATTAGCCACACCTTGGTCAGTTATGAAATAAATTATGCATATGTTGAGAAGCTATTCTTATTAGTGGTCTTCACCACTATAAAGCTATGCCATTACATTCTCAATCATACCACATATATAGTATCCAAAGAGAATCCATTGTGATACATGATGAGTCAAACTTACCATAACAGTCACACGATAAAATGGATCATGTTTTTTATGGAATTGGACCTCAAATTTATTGGAAAAAATCAATTAAATTTCAGGTCATAGCCGATCAACTAGAAGAGGCTCCCCTCTAGGATGACTAGACTCTTAGCATAGAGCTTCCCAATGATGGAGTATTTCAAGTGTTAAAATCACCTAACCTTGAAGAGCCTAAATCAAAGGCTAACATAACTCTCCTTTTTTATGGCTCTAAGTGCGATCAAGGGGGTGGCACGGGAATTATATTTTTCACACTGCAAGGGGCTCCAATATGCTTGTAATTCAAACTTGATTTCCTGTGCACCAACAATAATGCTAAGTATGAAGCTATTCTCATAGGCATTCAAATGACAATCACCATGAAAATAACCAAGCTCAATATTTTTGGTGATTCCTTGCTCATAGTGAATCAAGGTAAGGAAATATTCCAATGTATATGCCTAATATTGCAAGCCTATAAATCCCTAGTGGATAAAATTTTGGAAAAAATTGAATTGTATGATATTGAGGCACTCCCTCATTCATGTAATCGCTTTGCCAATACAATGGCCTCCTTAGGGTCTTTAATCCTGTAGAACCCTTCTGATGATATAACAACTATTCAAGTAAAAACACTATCACACTTTGTGACTAAGTGTGAGGAGCTTAACTCCATGCCATAATTCCACATGATTCAAATTTAACCTATCATGAACGGATCTCTCAAATTCACAATTTCTTAAGTAATTCCACTTGGGGGACTTTGTTCCATCAAAATCCTTTTGATAGTAGCATAATGCTATATTTACAAGTTCTCTCCCAATCAAAATTTGTGAGAGATGAAATTCAAAAGGGTCAAGCAATTAATGCAATTGAGGCTTCTACAAAACAAGATTGGTCCATCCAAATAAAAGATATCTTGAATCTTGGTAATATCCCTTCTAGATTATCACATATCACCAAGTGTGCATTCAAATAAAAAGTGGCAAAGTATGTCTTAATTGGAGATATATTGTATCGTCAAAGCTATGAAGGCATCCTCCTTTGTTTCTTAGAGCATCAAGATTTAGTTTAGGAAATCGTCCAAGCGCATGATGGTACATGTGCTAGTCATTTCAATGGCATGGTCGTTGCTAAGTGCATTCTTTGCATTGGCTATTATTAGCCAACTTTAGAGCATGATTTTTGTGCTTATGTTAAGAAGTGATTCAAGTATCAACACCATGCTAATTTGACACACATACATTCTCAGGTCTTATAACCAATTAAATTGATTTGGTCATTTTCACAATGGGGGTTTAACCTAATCGAGAAAATATCACCCTCTTCTTTAGGTTGTCACACATTCATCATTATAGTTACTAAGTATTTCATAAAATGGGTGGAAGAGATTTCCCTTACCACTATGATTGGACCTCGTATTGTGGAGTTCATGTTGCATAACATCATTTATCATTTTGGTATTCCATCCAAGATAATTTTAGATAATGGGCCACCTTTTAAGAATAAGTATGTGTGTGCTTTAATAGCTAAATATAACATCCAACACAACTTTTCTATGCCCTATTATCCACAAGACAATGGGTAAGCTGAGGTATAAAATAAAATAGTAATTGCAATCTTAAAGAAAACCATTAAGGATAATCACAAAGATTGGCATAATCAATTACCTCTAGCCCTTTGTACTTACCACACTAGTATTCATACACCCATTGGGGCAACCTCATTTTCACTAGTGTATGGTGCTAATGCTTTCATACCCTTGAGTTAAAAATCTTGTTGTTATGCATCTCCATGCAAGAGTTCATTTATGATGACATCAAGCGGTAGGCTCACCTTAATCAATAATATTTACTTGATGAGAGATGCATAAATGCATTTGAGCACCTACATGTTTATCAAGAGAGGCTTAAAATATCCTATAACATGAAATTCCATCCTAGATACTTTTAGGTTGGTGATCTTGTTCTAAAATAAAACCAAACAATTCTAACTTTCCACCCCATCTAAGGGATAAATTTGTGATAAACTAGTTAGGTACTTACATTATCACTAGTCAGATTGGACCTGGAACTTATTACCTAGCTTCCATTGAAGGATGTGAGAATCCGAATCCCTTGAATATCCTTCATCTATAGCCTTTTCATGCTTAAATCATGACATCCCCAAAATGCTCCAAATGTGTCTACAAACCCTTTGGTCACCCCAAAATGCTCCAAAGGTGTCTACAAACTCTTTGGTCATCCTAAAATGCTCCAAAGGTGTCTAGGAACTCTTTGGTCACCCTAAAATGCTCCCAAAGTGTCTATGAACCCTTTGGTCACCCTAAAACACTCCAAAGGTGTCTACAAACCCTTTGGTCACCCTAAAATGGTCTCAATGTGTCTAAAAACTCTTTGGTCACCCTATAATGATCCAAAGGTTTCTACAAACTTTTTGGTCACTTTAAAGTGCTCCCAAGGTGTCTACAAACTCTTTAGTCACCCTAAAATGCTCCAAAGGTATATATGAACCCTTTGGTCATCCTAAAATAATTCTAAGGTGTCTACGAACCCTTTGGTCACCCTAAAATGCTCCCAAGATGTCTACGAACCCTTTGGTCACCCTAAAATGCTCCAAATGTGTCTACATACCCTTTTATCACCCTAAAATTCTCCCAAGGTATCTGTAAATCCTTTGGTCACCCTAAAATACTTTAAAGGTATCGACGAAACCTTTGGTCACTCTAAAATGCTCCCAAGGTATCTACAAACTCTTTGGTCACCCTAAAACACTCCAAATGTGTCTACAAAACCTTTATTCAGCCTAAAATACTTCCAAGGTGTCTACAAACCCTTTAGTCACCTTAAAATACTCCAAATGTGTCTATGAACCCTTTGGTCATACTAAAATGCTCCCAAGGTGTCTACAAACCCTTTAGTCACCCTAAAACTCTCCAAAGGTGTTTACAAACCCTTTGGTAACCCTAAAATTCTCCCAAGGTGTCTACGAACCCTTTGGTCACTCTAAAATACTCCAAAGGTGTCTACAAATCCTTTGATCATCCTCAAATGCTCCTAAGGTGTCTACAAACCCTTTAGTCACCCTAATATTCTCCAAAGGTGTCTACGAACCCTTTGGTGACCCTAAAATTCTTCCAAGGTGTCTATGAACCCTTTGGTCACCCTAAAATATTCCAAAGGTATCTATAAGCCCTTTGCTTACCCTAAAAGGCCCTAAATACATCTATAAGCCATTTGGTCACCCAAAAAGTCCCAAAGGTATCTATAAGCCCTTTGGTCACCCAAAAAGCCCCAAAGGTATCTATAAATTATTTGGTCACCCAAAGAGATCCAAAGGTATCTATAAACCCTTTTGTCACCCAAAATTCCCCAATGGAATCCATTGAGTCCAATGATCAAATGTGTATATATATTTATCAAAATATAAAAACATCATTAAAATATCAAAAATATAAAAATATTGCATTACATTACATTTCATATAGCTGCATTAGGCATACACATCATGGTATTTTGTATTTTAGAGTTGATCATACATGTCTAGCACCAGGTATTTCCACTAGCCATCATTCAAAATGAACTTCATAAAAATTCATTATTAGTACTCGTGTACATTTCAATTATCATTCCCATCGATATTTCCTCCTCTGTGTCTGTTTCCCTTCACCTAGTCATTCATTATAAGGTATCATTAGGATTTCGGTCACTCAACCATTTATACTCTTTTTTTATATTTTATAGGAAGTTATCCTGACTTTTAGAAGGTAGAGTCTTGCTTTGATTAACCTTGTATACATCATAATCCCAAACACATTTTTCACACTAATAAATCCAAGTTTTGCACAAGGAAAAAGGAAACCTACAAAGTGGTCCATGTTACCCTAAGTGAAAATTTTACCTCTCATCTCCCTATGTGAATGGTTCAAAAAAATTTAGAATTGACAAAAGAACAAGCTCCTCCTTACCCAAAAACAATAAAAATCCCTTGCTTCATGCCAAATTGGGGTAAGTATCCAAAAATAAAAATAAACAGTGGTTGTTACCACTTAACAATATTCAAAATAAAAAGTGATTTTCACCATTAGCAAAAGAAAAAATTAAAATAACCAGTGGTTATCACCACTACTAAAATCCTTTGCTCACTAAAACAAAAAATGAGCAAATCCCTAGAGCACTTCAAAGATAAAAGAAAAGAAGGAAAAACTAAACTTGAATCCCTAGAATTCTCAGCATTTGACAACTATAAGGTGATCCTCATTACAAGTTAGGTGGCATAAAGCCTACCTAGAAATGGTGGTATCCTTACAAATGATGATATGTTTGTCACATAAGTGACACAATTTTATATAGACCAATGTTTGTATGTGAATGAGCTAGCTTTTGGTAGCCTGTATTGCCTAGTGGTCTAATCCAACTATGTACAAAGCTTAGGATAATGATAATCGTAGTATTATTTATAGTAAATATGGGCTACATAAATATTATTTGGCATTGGGGTAACTTTATGCATTATCATAGCAATGAAATCACATGCACACACAAGGACATTGAATATCTTGGTCATCCTAGCAGATTTATACCTTGCCAGAAAGTCTTGCATAATTACTATATAAGTTTGACTAGATCACTAGAGTGTTTGAGTCTCATAAAAATCTTAAGGACATCATATAACCTCATATTATTTATTCCATTACATATCATCTTATCACATGTTTGTTAATTTATATTTTCACAATCCATTATATAATCTCATGATAAAGTCAAAATGAATAAGATGAATTTTGTACAGTCTATGGTGCTAGCATCTAGTGTGTCAAATAGTATTCATATCTCATTAGTACATATTAAAAAATCATCCATTTCATTTTGCATATGCTCATCTACATATCATCAAATCACATCATATTATAATACATGCATCCATGATAAGCATCCATAAAAGCATCAATAAAGTAAACATAATAATTGCATACACCTAATAAATTAATAGTCAACACATGATGATAACATAAAAACTCATATATATATATATATGGGATAAAAATATACATCATAGTCCAAAAGCTTCCCGCAGGCTACAATATAGTTGGTCTTCAAACCTCATGCTATAAAAATCTAAAAATAACCGTACAGTCTCAAAAGCCATGGTCATGTAGGACTGACACTATGAATCTCACCTGTACCCTTAGTTGGAGCACATTGAGAGCTCCCATATCTATTCTTCCTGTCCCTATCTACTCTCCTCAAGGATCTAGGTGCCCTCATCCTTGCAGATGACTATCCTATACCACTCCTTCTACTCTACAAAGACCCACTAGCAGTAGAACGAGCTGGTAAGTGCCCTCTAAGGTAAACTATATCATCCTCTAAGTACTATGTATAGTTTATATCATCTCAGTTTCATGCCTGGTACTCTCTTAGTAAGATCTAGAGCTATATAACCTCCTCCTATAGCATGGCCATATCGCCACTGCTAGATATCCCATGGCAAGGGCTCCCTACCATAACCTGTACCCAAAGTGTAGCTAACTCTAATGCTTACCTATCAATATTAGCCTGTGCACTTTGAACTTGTGTTTGTAGGAGAGACCTCTCCTTTGTGTACTCCCATATACCCCTAATCAACATGCCCTATAGCTCAATAATAGTAGCATCTCGTACTGCTAATTTTACCTACAATATTTGCTCATCAAAAACATACTCACCATAGTCATCATGTGGATCCCCTACATCAATGAGATCTATCCACTCATCCTCTATCCTATGATGTACATGTCACTTGCCTAGATCTAGCTCCTCCTCATCTAGAGCCTCATACTATCCCTCATATGGAGCATTCTCATAAGCCTCCCCTATTTCTATAGAGATACCACCTCCTAGAGATCCCTCTCCTTGACACTACCACATCACCCACTAGAATTCATAATCTGTTGTAGTCCTTGCATCATCTGGCTCAGAGGCATACTCTATAGGACCTTCCTCATCTCAAACTACCTCAAATGTAGGATAAGTAAGTATTCTCTCATACCCATGATACCAGTAGATCACTAGCTCACTAGGAAATTTCTAGTGTACCCCAAAATACCATAGCACTTGAGCATATGGGAAGTACTCCCTCTTGGTCCCGTGTTTCCCAACTAGCCATATTCCTTGCCTCACTCGATGAAGCTATGCCTCAGCCTTAGGCCATGGTGGGCAATCCCTATAGGGTCTCCATGTCACCTCCTCTACCTTGAGTTGTACAAATGACTATGCATAGCTATCAATCATGCCGACATAGGGATGGCTTTGACCCTCTCCTGGTCTCACTACCATAGAATCCTATAGCCTATATCCATATCTGCAAGCTATGCTCAAGTCATCCAAGGTAGTCCCTATAATCGATCTATAGCAATATGGTGCTATTCCCACACCTATAGTAGAAATATGCATTCCAAGCCCTTCCACCCATGGAAGTGGATCTCGTACAACTCATTATATGGTTATGCCAGTAAATTAGTACCCCAAGCCATCACTAGCAGCCTCTCTGTGGTGTACTCCACCAGTAAAAATACCAACTCCAAAAGGTTCTAGGGTAACCTGGTGTCTGAAAAATCTGGTATAAACATGTTAGATATCAACATCATCATTATTGTGTATCTCATAGTCAATACCTCTACCTCATACCATAACTCCACTAGGATGCTCCCACTAGGTAAGTCTTGCAGTACCTTTGTCCAAACCCCCGTAAAGTATCTCTCACAAAACCATATCTCTCAAATCTCGATGAGTAGATATGATGAGATGCCCCTCTATCAGAATGCATAAAATTTTGTAGACATCCTCTAATTTCATTTTCATTTGTCCAATCATTAAGTGAAATATGTTGGTGTGAGGGTCCCACAGATCTATCAACGCTATTAGGTAGGCTTTGTCTCCATACACTTTCTCTAACCGTGTCACTTGCTTAATAACAATGGCATCAAGGCATTACTAGTAATCCTATATAAATAAGTCCCTACTAGTCTTAAAAAGAGTTGTAACTTGACACCAACTCCTGACCACTTGACAAAGGCAAGCAAGCTTAACAAAAATGCAATAAAATTGCCCAAAAAAGGCAAAAATAACTCAAAAAGGGACCTTTTTCCTCCAAATTTATGGTCATCGCACCTAATGACGACCCCCAAATTGGCATCCATACCACCCAGGGATTGCCACCAGTGGACGGCCCCCAAAAATGCTAGAAAAGGGTCATTTTGGCCCCAAAACAGGCATAAATTAGCATAAAAACATAGAAAAATGTCATAAAATTGCATACAAACTACAAATAAAGTACAAATTCCTATATCTTAGCACTACTAAGGTTTATTAGATGATATTTAGTGTGTTTTTTATAAAATACACAAAGAATTCCATTTCCAAATTCAATAAAGAATATGAGAAAACTTTAGTCCTTACTCGTCTTGCATCGACTCTGTCGCTCATCAAGTCATGAGAGTGGATCATAGTGGTTTTGGGGTACTATTAGTAGTGCTTCACTTAAAAAAAACAATATCCTACTCCTCACCTCTCAGTTTTCCAAGTTAGAAGTGTGAAAATGACCTCATTTACCCAATTTTGGGCTTAAAAAGCACTAGAATGAGCATGGACATCCTAGGGTGGGATGACCAAAAATATTGTCATTATAGTGTGATTGAAAACTATGCTAAAATAAATCCTTCAATTATGTCAAAATCAAGGATTGCAAGAACGTATGCTCTTTCCACAATAGAGGTAATTAAAGTTGGTTAGGTCACTAAATAACCTTAATAATTTAACGATTTAGTCATCTATTTTTGCTTCATGCTCTGTTTCACACAATGCATCTCAAAAAGGGGCATTTGTAGATACTAAAATCATGTAAATCGGATAAGAATATGAAGACACCACTCTTATTGATACCATATGGTCCTATTAGGCAACCCTTAGGGGTTAATTAGAGGTCCTAACCACTTTTGGGAAGGTTTACCCCAATTTTGGGAAGTTTTGAGCCATGTAGCCATGGCCATCCTACCCTAGGACAACCATAGTTCATGGTCGTTCCACCCTGGGATGACCACAAGAAACCATACTTGGGTGGGATGACCATGGTCCAGGCCCCCAAAAAATTTAAGGGTGGGATAAATGGAAATCAATTTATTTCATTTATGCCACCCAATGACTTATGACATATTGGAAGATTGTCTAGGCCATCAGGGACTGCAAATTGGAGGCCCAAATAGGAGGTATCTTTCACCCTATGAATGGCAAAGGTGTTGAAAAGTGGCAGCACTTGCCTTGCATGTCCCAACTTGCCTCTTTGCCTAATTTTCCCTCTTAGGCTATAAATTGGAGTGTTTTCACTCAATTTCAGAGAGAGACCTTTGCAAGCATTCACCATGAAGTGCTACCGAGATTCCTTCTCACATTTTTCCCTCGTATTTGCCCTTAGAAACCTTATCAATCAAAGGTGTTTTTAGGGCATCCCAAAATACACACATCCTGTCCAAAATTTATTCATTCCTATGAGTTAATTTATCAAATTTGACGAAAACACCCCTAGGAGGATTCTAGACTAGATCCCACTAGAATTGGTGGTAAAAACCATCCTATTTTGGGATCGTCCTCACCTGGGATGGTTAATAGTCCTAAATGGATCACCCTGGGATGGCCATGAATTGGCATAGAATTTTGAATCAATTTTAGTGTAATATCATTTCAATAGCAGTATATATGCATCATACTTTATTTTGGTAAAATTTGGAGTTGTTTTGAATCATTAATTAGGGATTTTGTGATTACAGTTATATCTTGCTCACCCTAGGATGGCCAAATATTCTACTCATAATATCACTTCAATTTCTATACATATCATCACAAAAGTATTTAATATACATTATATCAAGTTTTGGAATCATTTGGAGTAGTTTAGCCCTATTGATTGCACTTTTTACATTCAATATTGCATGCATTCATTTGATTTTATCATAATATACATGTGCTATTAACCCATTTTAATTTCTTGTGTGTGGGTATAGGTATTTAGTGCACAAGTAATAATATAAGGTGTTGAATATAGATAGCTCAAAGCAGTAGCAACGCAAGCCCACTATTCAATCATGAGTGCGAGAAGAACATTGAAAGTGTGACATAAGTTTGTGAAAGGATTGGATCCTTCAATATTGTAATTTAAATTGTATCAATTTGAGAGCCCTCAAGGGGACATTTTGTAACCATCTATTTGTGTGATGTAGATAACTAGAACCACCATAGAGGAACCAACCTTCTCTGGAGATCGACCACCCCATCCCAACTCGACGATCATTTAATGTTGCCATTGGTCTACCCCCACCATCTACACATGCTAAATTCTCAACCAGAAGTTTTTGGTGACTCTAATAGGGAACTCATTGAGTTTTCATGTTTCAAGATGTCAATTTTTTGTGATACTCTAACTTACCCATATCCTCTAAAAATAACTTGGTGACTTCGACGATGCAACATTTCTAGATCATGAGATTAGTTGTCTTCCTATGCTAAAAATCCAAATATCCTAGAGGACTCAAGGTTTGGTGAACAACCATGACCTTACTAGTAGATACATTATGTTCATATGATGACTCTAACTCTAATCCCAATGAGATATTTGCATATTAGTACCACTATGAATTTCTTGCACTGGAGTGATTTTGATCCCGTTAGTCTCCTAAATCGAAATGATATTCTAGAAGTTACCTTTTATACCTTAAAAAAATATAACAGTGTTAAGGGAGTCGTGAGGGAACATCTAAAAAATATGGCTTCTCTAGCCACCATTCATAATATCATGCACGAGGATGTAATGATCAGGTTGTTGGTCACTTCTCTTGAGGGAAGAGCATGGTTCTAGTACAAAGCCTTGAAGCCAAAGAGCATCTCCACATGGGAAAACGTGGAAGAGCCTCTCATGGATATATTTGGTGAATTGGAGGACATTTTCTAGCCTATGAATCAATTCACATTTATCAATAGGAACCCTCTTGAAATTGTGGCATACTTTAACGTTCATTTTGAGAAAAGTTGGAGGAGGATTACATGATAAATTCTCCCAACCTTCATCCAGGAATTTCTAATCTACATCTAAACTCTCACCGTTAACATCAGCTTCCTTCTACACCAATATGAAAAAACAATATTTTACCAACTTCATGAGGAATCCATCAAGGCCAAGCAAGTCCTAATGTGGAGGCTTCATCCAACTAGTTATTTTCAAGAGCTAGTACCAGATCACGCAATAGGCACACATCAATAATGAGTGTGCCATGGTGATCACATCGATGAGGATAATGTGATACATCAATTCTAAACTTAGTTGGTTTTGGACAAGGATGTGGATGCCCATGAATGGGAGAATTTTCCAATGGCAGAGAAGAAGCTAGCCATGGGATTGGTATAAAAGACCAATATTAAAAAGGGATAGCATGAAAATATGTTCCCTGATAGATCACCACCCGAAAGGTAGAATACGGTGGTAAAAGTTATTACCACCCTAGATTTCAAAGGCCTAAGTACCCAAGTGCAAACAAGAATAATTACAATTTTATCGTAATTCTGAGTTAGTGGGGACGGTGCTAGATGCAATACAAGAAGTACATCAAATACAATGTAATATGGTCTGGCCACTACAGATTCATAGGATTATTTTCATAAACATCCTTGGATTAGGTGTGCCTATCATGTTGTAATTTTAAGACCACTAAATAAATTCATGTGCTATGAGTGGCCAATGCGAAGGGTATCATAAATTTTATCAATGACCATTAGGGCAAAAAAATCCTATCAAATATTACCACCTGGTCAAGCATTAGAAAGCATCAGGGAAGGTTCCCAAGGAGTTGTCTTGTAAATACAACATTCCTCCTCTGTCTCTGTGTTGTCTCCATATTTTTTTTCCTTATATTTATTGTTTTTGTGACCCTATAGCCCAATGGATGTATCTAGCAATTATCAACATCTTATTCTATCCTCAAGAGCTACATCAACAAGCCTTGGAACTCGTAGTCATAAGCATAAGGTAAGGTAAGCATGATATAAATAGTTCCCTATGGGTAGATGCAGATGAGACCAAATGTAGGTATAAATAGAATGGTATCATTTTGGGTAGTAGTTAGTAAAAGAGGATCTTTGCTACATCATGCAAAAAAGGTTTAGGATAGAAGAAGCAAAACTAATGAAAACCTATCTACTCTTGGAGTGTCTCAGATACTCGGTGGACTATGTTTAAAGGAATTCAATCTAAAAGAGTTCCTAACAAAGAAGGGTGTATACCCTATCGATTTCACTTGATAAGCTTCGGATTGCTTTTCCCTTCATGTCTCTCTATTCCCTCACCTTATCCTTTCTTCCACCTTTCTCTTCCCTTTGTTGCATGTATCTCTTTGAGTTGGTAACAATGGGTTCTTTGTCTCAACTATTTTCTATCATCCCTTCTTTCCCTATGTATTTTTTGGTAATCCTTTTGAGTGTTTGCTTTTTGTTTCCACTATTTATCTTCCTATTGCTCTTGTATTCAATAATCCTCTTTGTGTTGGTTATTTTTACCCTATTATTTTACCTTTTTTCCTTATCCTCCCCTTTTGCTCCTCTTGTCTATGCCACTATTCCTATTCTTCCACTCTACTTTTTATCGTGTTAAGTGTTCTACTTCCTTGGGTATTTCTTTGTGTCTCATCTCCCCTTTGTGATGCTTCCATCTTCGCATATTCATTTCCTTTTTATATCCCCCTCTTTTTCTTCATTTTAGTAGTTGTAATTCCTAATCCTTGTGGGTTCCTTTTTCCATGAAATGGAAAATCCTTGTGAGTCGCCAAAAGTGTGGGTGAAATTTTACATGCTTCACCCACTCTTTCCTTTGAAGAATGATACTTGCTCTAAGAGTTCACTAATTTTTGGGACATTATTGGATGGGTGGAAGATAAAAAGTGATAGCAGTAGTGATGGGTAGCTACAAATAATAGGTGGGTGAAAGGTGGATAAAAAATAGTAGGATGGACAATGGAGTGGGCGGATGATTCACCCTTTTTCTTTGGGCAAAGCTATCCAAAAGATCTACCCACTTATTGGGCAGACATATCAAATGGTCGACAAGAGTGTAAACCTTGTACACCCCACCCACATGAAGGATGAATATTTTTGTCCATTATTGGGTGGAACTCTTAGACACAAATTGGGCAGAACTTTAGACAAGTAACTGTCCTCCTTCATAATGACTCCATGGGAAGAAGGAAAGGCAAATAATGCACCCACCTGACACACAAAGATCCTACCATTGCTTGAATTTCAAATAGATTTTTTTTGTTTAGTTCACTTAAATATCATTAAAAAATTAAGGAATCGGTACTAGGATCTATTAATTCATCGAACATACTTTCTCTCAAGCATAATATTTAGGCATTTTATCAAATTGCATAGAGCTTATATACTAGAACTTTGTTTATGCATTTCTATTGCACACTTGCTAAAAAGGTGAAAATATTTCTTTTTTGTTTTAGCATATTATAGTTCTACAATAAATAAAAGTGCATATAGGACTTAGATATTGATTTATTATGTTATTTTCTTCCTTATATTATATTTCAAAGCTTATCTAATTCTTAGTCATCAAAATGTAGGTGTTTGCTTAACTGAATATATCAAAAGGAATTAGAGTGAATCCACAAAACACTCTTGGTGGATCCTTGCTCCCCACCAAAGAACTCAATTAATTATGGGATTTGGGCAAGAAACTTCCTCTAAATGTGGACCCCTAGGTTTGGAGACTAGCATACCTATATATAGGTCTACAATGATTATTTTGATTAAATTATGAAGACCTTAACCATCTAATCTAATAGAGGATTCTTATTTAGCATATTGAAGTTGTTTTTTAACAATAACTTTCCCATTAAATTTTAAGTATCCTCTATTATGTTCAATCTTATAACATTTATGATATCTCAATTCAAATATTTTACAATCTACTTATCAACTCCTTTCTTTTCATTCATATTTAATATTAGAAATTTTGAAAAATATTTGAAATATCCATGGCATGACATATTTAGAAAGACATAATATTTTGTCATTTTTTATTAGTTGCCTCTCATAGATGAACTTCCCTAGATTTTAACTAGTATTCTTCAAATTTCCTTACTAATAAGTTAATATGAAATTTCATAATATAGTCCTCTTAATTGTTTTTACTATGATAAAAAAATTACTCAATTATTTTAAATACAAGTCATTATTCTCCCAACACATGATATACAACCCATTATTTTTTCATTAACTTTTAAATTAGAGATGAATGTTATAAAAAATCCTTTCAAATGAAAAATCATGAAATAATGTTAACTTATTCCCCAACACACTTGATATTTAATATAAACATTATATGATTTATGTTCATAACTAAATTAATATGTATTAGACGTAATATTCTAATATTTACAAGGTATGGTTAATATAGTTTTTAAGTGATAGTTATCATAATGTGTTGGTTTGTATGAAACATAAGAAAATAGTTCCCCTTAATATTTCATGTTCCTAAATAAAGATTTGATTGACTACATCTTATTTCAAATTGATTTTCATAAAATATTATGAGCATTCATAATGAAACAATAAAGGTAAAGATCATTTTCCTAATCAGATTAGAGGAGAATTTATAAAATCGGGTTTTCTTGATAGTCCCATCCATATAAATGATATTAAGCTTTTTGAAAAGTGTTATTCTTTCCTTATCTAAATCTAACGTTAGCACCCTACCATTGGATGTAAACATAATTTTGTAATGCTTATTCTTTGAATATTTATTATTTTCTTCACATGCGTCATGAGCCCACAAGGATATGTCTCCTCAAATCAACATAGTTTTCAACTTATACAATCTTGTTCTTAGGATTAACATCCACATGTATATCCATTAGCTCATTTAAAAAAAAAATGTTCTATAACATCTTATTAGTAGATAAAATAGTATAATTTAGTTAATTTATGGGTCATCTCTCTATTCATACACTAGGTACAAGTGTAATAAGTGGAATAGAGTACAATAAAAATTTAGATTCCATTCCTATAGTTCTTTACATATCATTTATGTATTTCATATTATCATTTGTTCTAAAGAATTTGGACATGGACCTTGAACAACAACAATAAGAACTTGAAATTATGTTGATATTAATTTATTATTATTGAACCTCTAAGACTTCTACAATTTATACTATATGTTTATATTTCTACAATTGGTTTACTAAGAAGAGTTTGTAAATTGATGACAAATATGACCATAACATACCTTTGTCTATATTTATTGAAAAATATGAATGAATTGATATCCTTTACAATCTAAAACATCATTATTGCTTAGAAAATAGAAAAACAACTTATATAAATGTTATATTATATGTTTAATTGATTTTATTTAAAATATATTGACCAAAAGATCAATGATAATATTAAATGGATAGATCAAATGCCATGATATTAAATGGTTAAATATTTTGACTTTCAAGAAGGAGACCTAGGATTGAACTTTTCCAAGAGAGACAAGGATAATTAACAAAAATATTTGTTATAATACCACTATATGGTTATGATATAATACAAGTCACACATATTTCAATTATTAAATGGATCTAGATAGTTAAGATAACTATAGTAGAACTATGACAATATAGAACATAGTAACTAAGATAAACTAAATAAAGAAGAGAATAATATATCTTTAGAAAAAATGCCATCATGGTACTAGTGCATGTCATAGAGTTATCAATATTATATCAGAGTGTTTATTATATATTGTTATGAAAATAAGATAATTATAAAATATAAAATTTATCATACATTTTCATAAGTTAAATAACTTATTTATGTATGAAAGGTTTGACGTTTGATAAGTAAAGGTACATTTGAAAGATCTATGATTTTATCTTTTTGTGTAAACTCTATATCCTATAAGAATGTTGGTTTGGATTGCAAAATAAAGAAATTCTAGACCCTAGGAAGGGTCTCATAGGACCAAACATTCTTTAAGGAAAATTATTGAGGGTAAGAATTTTTTTTTTTGTTCCAAATCATAATATGTCATCTTGATTGAGTTTCCACCACCTTCTAATAGATTCTAAAACTACTCAACTTTTAGTATGAAATTATTAAAATAAAATTATCAATATAATACATCAAAAGTTATAATTATTAGACTTTTGGTGTAGCTATTACTTTTTGTCAACATTATTTAACTAGTAAAAATACTAAAGAAATATTGTATCATAATATTATTACTAGAACGTAAGGTATAATTAATAACATCGATTACTTTGTATGATACTATTCTTTAAAAGATATTACTAGAGAAAAATATTATAACAATAAATTATTAATAATAAAACAAACCTATTATGTTAAGATACAATTTTTATATTCCTAAACATGTTTGCCATAAAGAGATAACAAACAATAAAAGTAAATATATTTTAAAATAAAAATATCTTTATATTTTAATTAGTTTTGGCTAATAAAATATAGATTGTAAAGATATTAATGGAATGTTTGGATGATGTTTTATTATTTGTTAATAATTATTCATCCTAAAATAAATAAATAAATAACTTTCTAAAAATAATTTTATTATTTTACAATTTTTTTTTTTTTACATAGAGAAATTGGCAACTGTTTTTCCTTTTCTTTTTTGAACAACCGATCACAAGGTCAAATCACATTGCCTCCAATGGTAGCATCAAATCATGGAGCTAACACTATAACCCCTACCGCCTCGGTAAATACGGTCCGGAGTCATCAAATCATGGAGCTAACACTATAACCCCTACCTCACCTCGATAAACACGACATGAAGTGAGGGAAACCCCCGATGGCTCGGGGTTGGTATTGCCATCATCAAGAAAGGTTTGAATGGGCATGCCTGCGAGGTTTGAACCTAGGTCTCCTCTTGGTAAGTTCTCAATGTCTTACCAATCCACCTAGACCTCGGTGTAAGAAATCCCTACGACCAACCAGGTTTGAACCTAGGTCTCCTCTTGGTAAGTGCTCAATGTCTTACCAATCCACCTAGACCTCGGTGTAAGAAATCCCTACGACCAATGCACAATACAATACTGGGCAGTGTCCTCCCTACCATGATCCTTGTAAAGTTGAGAGCTATGCTTATCAATAGGGAGTTTAACACACACCCACCTCTTCACACACTTGCCCATACCGCGGTTTGAACCAAAACCTTAATTAAGGACACACCCACCCCTTCACACTTGCCCACACCGCGGTTTGAACCAAACCCTTAATGAAGGAAAAAATTTATCCCCTAGGGTCAGGGGCAGGACTTTCCATTTCATGGTGCCTATCCCATCCAAGTATACCCTGCAGGACTTTCCATTTCATGGTGCCTATCCCATCCAAGTATACCCTGCAGGGACAGGACTTTCCATCTAATGGTACCTATCCCATCCGAGTATACCCACAGGCTAGTTAGGGGTTTCTTTGTTTCTGGTGCAAGCAGAAGGTTCTACCGCTACGCATATAGAGGAGCTAGAACTTGAACTTCCAGGATCTTGAGGAGACTCGGAGCGGCAAAGCCAAAGGCAATTCCCCATTATTGGCGTTCTTGTAAGGTGAGCTTCTTTCTCTTTCTCTTTCCTTTGCTTCACTCGCACCTGCAACTTCTTGGAAAGAGCTAGATTCTCACAGCTACGATTGATAAGAATGTTGATCTGCCCTGCCCAACAACGATGTACAATTCTATAAATGTCGCCCTTTATATTGGATGCAAGATTTCGGCGTCTTGCGATTTTTTTTTATTTCTCAATATTCTTGAACCCTAAAAGAAATGTAGGGCGTTAAGCCAATGTCATTGTCTCTTTCTCTGCGTTTCTACCTAAATTGCAGATTTTCGTGTCGACTGGTCATCGAACACAAAACTACAATAAAACGCATATTTAGCTCTCGTCTTCAGTTCGAAATGCATATATTCTCGTAATCTGCGTTAGACATGCATACAACTTTTACAAGGATTTTCTAATGTTCTGTCTTTAGTTTTCAGTATATATATACATATTTGAAATACAATATTTATTTATATATACAGGTTCTTTTCTAATATAAACAAGATCGAATTAAGATAAATGTCCATAATAAATGTTTGAGTTAAATTTATGGTGTATTGGTATCATAGTAAATTATTTATTATATTATCGGTTTGGCATATGTTTTTAAATATTATTTTCATGTCAGACCTATCTTTTAATGTGATATTTATAACTAGACCCAGTATAGTTCATAACAGAAATCAAGAAACTACTTACATTATTTATTCTAGTATTTTATTTCCGGAAATTTTCATCTTAAAATCCTGTAATTGGTAATAGTTTCTTATAAAATTTAGGGTTACATATTTAAAATTTCGTATCTTATTAAACCATAATCATAATCAAGATATTTTTTCTAGAACATCAGGGGTTGAATTTCCCTTCAAAACAATCAGATATGGTAATGCTTTAGGAAACAAAAATGGATGTGCAAAATGTTCAAAGTGTAAAGCAATTTATGGAAAGAAATAAATTGCATGATTAGCCCAACCAATAGAGCCTCTAGAGTGCTTATGTATTTATGGAATAAGGAGAAGATTGAAGGTCAATTTATAGTAAATAATAGTAGTTTTATTTTATTTTTTTGTCATAGTCTGAAACATAACTAGAATTGGATTTTGGCAAAAGTGTATACCCCAAACTCGGTGAGTGGAAGATAATCTTTGTGAAAATATTTGAGTTGTCTTAGGGAAACATTCAAAAATATTCCTTGAGTGTTGGTAGGTGACTTCAATATACTACTTTACTTGTCTTGTAAGAAGGTAAACTCTCCAATTCTATCAAAGGGAATGGAATATTTTAGAAAGTTCTTAAGTGATAATGAGTTAATGAATATCAATATTAGGTGGTTTAATTATACTTGAAGTAATCGAATATTGGATGACCAATTGATTTAGGTAAGGTTGGACTAATTTTTGGTTTCACAAGAAGGCTTAACAGTATTTGGAGACTTTACTCTTACAATCCTCCCAAATATTGGATCCAACCACAATCTTATTTTTTGGGAGCATAAGAGCCCCTTTCAATTTGAGTTGATGTGGTTGAAGCATGAACTATTAAAACCTAGTATATAAGAATGGTGGCAAAAGGTTTTTAGGGGCCCTAAAATAATTCAAATTCCTTGCAAATTGAGGTGGATTAAAGCCAATATTAAAGAATGGAATAGAAGAGTCTTTGGGCATCTATTTACCCAAAATACAGATATAAAGTTGAATCTTGAATATGTTGAAAAGGAAGTTAACCAAGTTGATCTAGGTGATCATCAAAGAAGGACTAAATGCCAGAACTTAGTTTATTATTAAAATATTCTAGCTTGCAAGGAAGTGTTTTGGAAATAAAAATCAATGTTAATTTGACTTACAGAAGGTGATAGAAACACTAGATTCTTTCATGTGTCCATCCTAAGATATAAAGGCAGCAATAAGATAAATATAAAGGAGTTGGTTAGGTATGGTGACTTAGTGGTAATGGAGGCAGAGGATGTTAGGGTAGAAGTTGTCTATTATTTTTTAGACCTCTTGGGAGAATATATGCCAATAAATGATGAAGTTGAAAGCAAATTCCTTCCTAATATTCTAAAATTGGTGACTAATATGATGAATTCCTCTCTAATGGTGCCCTTTAAGAATGAAGAAATAAAAAATGCCCCAGGGCTAGATGGTTTTCTAGTTGTTTTCTTCCAAAAGTTATAGAATAATGGAGGATCAAATTTTACTAAGGCTATCAAGAAGATCTAGAGAATTCCTCTCTAATGGCGCCCTTTAAGAATGAAGAAATCAAAAAGGCCCCAGGGCTAGACGGTTTTCTAGTTGTTTTCTTCCAAAAGTTATAGAATATTGGAGGATCAAATGTTACTAAGGCTATCAAGAAGATCTAGAGAACTCGATACGTGCCTAAGGATGTCAATTCCACTTTTTATATCTACTCCAAAAAATGAAAGGAACAAGATATATTAAGAATTTTAGGCCTATCAATTTGTGCTACATAATCTATACAATTTTGGTCAAGATTACTGCCAATAGGTTAAATAGGGTTCTACCTTTTATTGTTCTACACATTATATCACTTACGTTCATAACTAAAATAAACATTATTAGAAGCAATATACCAATAACTACAAGGTATTGTTAAAATAATTTTTACATAATATTTATCATATGTGTTGGTTTGTATGAAACATAATAAAATAGTTCCCCTTAATATTTCGTGTTCCTAAATAAATATTTGATTGACTACATTTTTTTTTGCAAATTGATTTTCATAAAATATTATGAGCAATCATAATGAAACAATAAAGGTTAAGATCATTTTCCTAATAAGAGTAGAGGAGAATTTAAAAAGTTGGGATTGCTTTATAATCCCATCTATATAACGAATATCAAGATTTTTGAAAAGTGTTATTATTTCCTTCTCTAAACATAATTTTATAATGCTTATTCTTTGAATATTTATTATTTTCTTCACATGGAGTCATGAATCCACAAGGATATGTCTCCTTGAATCAACATAGTTTTTAACTTATACAATCTTGTTCTTAGGATTAACATCCACAAGTATACCCATTGGCTCATTTTTAAAAATAATTGTGTTCTATGACATATTATTAGTAGATAAATAGGTATAATTTGGTTTATTTATGGGTCATATCTCTAGTCATACACTAGGTACAAGTGTAATAAGTGGAATAAAGTACAAAAAAAATTTAGGCTCCACTCCTCTAGTTCTTTACATATCATTTATGTCTTTTATTTAATCATTTGTTCTAAATAATTTGGACATGGACCTTGAACAACAACAATAAGAACTTGAAATTATATTGATATTAATTTATTTTATTGAACCTCTAAGACTCTTACAATTTATAATATATGTTTATGTTTCTATAATTGATTTACTATAAAGACTTTGTAAATCAACAACAAATATGACCATGGCATACCTTTATCAATATTTTACTCGAGTTTTAAAAAATATGAATGAATTGCTATCGTTTACAGTCTAATGCATCTTTATTGCTTAAAAAATAGAAAAAAACTTACATACATGTTATAATATAAGTTCAGTTGGTCTCATTTAAAATATATTGATCAAGA
The DNA here is from genome assembly GCA_028583015.1 of Wollemia nobilis. NCBI lineage: Eukaryota > Viridiplantae > Streptophyta > Pinopsida > Araucariales > Araucariaceae > Wollemia > Wollemia nobilis. The sequence goes on from JAQPPZ010016890.1 coordinate 9,070,415, forward strand.
GATCAATAATAATATTAAATGGATAGATCAAATGCCATGACATTAAATGGTTAAATATTTTGACTTTCAATAAGGAGACCTAGGATTGAACTTTTCAAAGAGAGACAAGGATAATTAACAAAAATATTTGTTGTAATACCACTATATGGTTATGATATAATACAAGTGGAGACTATTTCAATTATTAAATGGATCTAGATAGTTAAGATAACTATAGTAGAACTATGAAAATATAGATCATAGTAACTAAGATAAACTAAATAAGGAAGAGAACACTATATCTTTAGAAAAACTATCATGGTGCTAGTGCATGTCACAGAGTTATGAATATGATATTACAGTGTTTATTATATATTGTTATGAAAATAAGATAAGTATACAATATAAAACTTATCTTACAATAAAATAAAATTATAAAATTTACATAAGTTAAATAACTTATTTATGTATGGAATGTTTAATGTTTGATAAGTAAAGGTACATTTGAAAGGTTTGCGATTTTCTCTTTTTTGTAGACTTTATGTCCTATAAGAATGTTGGTTTGGATTATAAAATAAAGAAATTCTAGGACCTGGGAAGGGCCTCTTAGAACCAAACATTCTTTAAGGAAAATTATTGAGGGTAGTAAAATTCCTTGGCTCCAAATCCTGATATGCCATCTTGCTTGAGTTTCCACCACCTTATAATAGATTCTAAAACTACTCATATTCTTGTATGAAATTATAAATATAGTACATCAAAAGTTATAATTATTAAACTTTTGGTGTAACTATTACTTTTTGTAAACATTATTTAACTAGTCAAAACACTTAAGAAATGTACCCTACCATGGTATTATTACTAGAAAGTAAGGTATAGTTAATAGTATTGATTACTTTGTGTGATACTATTCAATTAAAGGATATTACTAGAGAAAAATATTATAACAATAAATTAAGAAGCACAAAATAAGATGCTTGGTAGTATTCCTAGATTTCTCATGGTTGATATGAACCAAACCCTTGTCTCTCCCTTTGACGAAGTCAAAGCTACTATATTTGCAATGGAAGGAATGAAGGCTTTGGGTCGTGATGGTTTTTCCTCCTCTTTTTATAGAAGTATTGGCATATTGTGGGGAAGGATATTGTTGATGCCTTTCAAGAGGTCCAAACCACCAATCATATTCTATTCAAAGTGAATTTTACTTTTTAACTATGATCCCTAAGAGTATTGGTGCAAAGGAATTTGGTACCTTTAGACTCATCAACTTATGCAACACTATTTACAAAATTTTGACAAAGGGCCTTGTTAACAGATTAAAACCTTTTCTTCTAGTCTTAATTGATTTAGCCCAAAGTGGATTCGTGCTAGCAAGACAAATCTTCGATAATATCATACATGTCCATGAAATTATTAATTCAGCTAATAAAAGTGGTAAAGCTAGTATCCTCCTCAAATTTGACATGAGCAAGGCTTATGATAGGGTTTCATGGGAGTTTTTGTTAAATGTTTTGGAAAATTTTAGTCTTTTCTAGAGTTGGATAAAACTTGACCATGCTTGTATCTCTTCTACCAAGTTTTCGGTCTTAATAAACAAGTCCCCAGTAGGTTATTTTCTATTTCTAAGAGGCATTCACCAAGGGGACCCTTTTTCTCCTTACCTATATATCTTAGTTGTGGAAGCCCTAGGTATGGTTATCAAATTAGAAATCTTTGTGGAAGGTATCAATATAGATTTGCCAATGGATTTTATTTCTCATCACCAATTTGTAGATGATGTTTTCCTCTCCCTCCTTGCTTCAGTTTCCTAATTAAAGGTTCTAAAAGGAATCTTAGATGTATTTGAAATGTAACTGGGAAAAATATAAATTATATAAACAGTAAAATTTTATTTAGAAATACCCCCTTAGTGAGGCAAAGGATAATTTCTCACTTCTTGGGTTTTGAGGTGGCTATTCTCCCATATCTTTACCTTGGAATACCTTTTTTAAAAGTAGGATAAAGGATTCACTTTGGAAACTTGTGGTGGAAATATTATAGAGGAAGCTGGTCAGGTGGAAAGGATATTTCCTTAGTCAATATGGAAATGTTACCCTAGTAAAGTATAATATTAAAAGCATTCCAACCTTCTTATCTATAATTAGAATTCCTAACAAGATTTTATTGAATATTGAACATATTCAAAAGTCATTTCTATGGTTCAGGTTTGATGAGAAGAATAAATTTCACTTAGTTGGTTGGGAGTAAGTATGTAGACCTAAAAATATGGTGGCTTAGATCTCCATAACATCAAACAGATCAATAAGGCTCTAGTTACAAAATATATATAGAAGTTGGCAAATAAAACTAAAACTAGTTGGGTCAACATTATGTCAACCAAATACTTGATATAAAAAAAAAAAATTCTTGCTAATCCTTTATCAACTTTTGGTTTAACCTTTTGGTTGAGTTTGCAAACGTTGAGGGTGCTAGTCTCTAAAGTTTGTAGGTGGAGGTTGGGTAATGGAACTAGACCAAAAAAGGGCTTTAAAAATGGCCAAAATAAGGTGGATTTTAAGATGGTAAAAAAACACCTTAATAAATCCTAAGAGGGTAGTTATAAACCACCCGCTTAGGGTCACCCTAAGAGGGCAATTATAAACCACCCTTTTAGGGCTAAGACTATGGTTTATAACTATCATCTTAGGGTGACCATAAGAGGGAGGTTATAAAATACCCTCTTAGACCTAAGAGGGTAGTTTTAAACCATCCTGTTATGTCTAAGAGGGTAGTTTAGGCAACCCTAAAAGGGTGGTTTAAACCACCCTCTTAGGGTCCGAATAGAAAAAATAAAATAAATACCGCGAGAAAATCCCAAATATGAGCATTTTGAACATTTTAGTAGCATGTGATAGAGGGACCGCAGGAGTAGCAAAGCTAAGACTTTGATAATTTTAGCAGGTTGTGATAGAGGAACCATGAGAATATCATTGCTATGACTTTGAGCATTCAAACAACACATGATGGAGGGACTACAAGAATAGTAGAGCTAGGGCTTTGAATATTTTAGTAGCACATGATGGAGGGATTACATGAGTAGTAGAGCTAGGACTTTGAGCATTTTATTAGTGCATGACAAGGGGACCATGGAGAATAGCAGAGCTAGATATTTGAGCATTTCAATAGCGTATGAAAGAGGGACCAGAAGAATAGCAAAACTAGGACTTTGTGCATTTCAATAGCATATGGTGGAGGGACTATGAGAATAGTAGAGCTAGGGATTTGAGCATTTTAGCAATGCACAATAAAGGGCATGTGTAAATTGCAAAGCTAGAGATTTGAATATAAACTTGTATATTTTGGTATGCAAAATTTAAACTTGATTATAAGAGTTGAGCTTATACCATTTGATCTGAAAAAAAATTATGTTGTGACAAGTAGATATTTGAATATATTTTGTATTAATATGTATATGTATTTGGGTGTTCATTCTATTTTTATTTAGAGCTTAATTGGGTCTTCTCTCGGTTTTCAATTTTATTAATACCAATATGAAAACCCTAATGAGAGGCTAGATTTCATATTTGGGTGTTCTTTCTATTTTTATTTAGAGCTTTGTTTGGTCTTCCTTCAATTTTTAGTTTTATTAATACCAATAAGAAAACCCTAATGAGAGGCTAGATTTTAGTGGTAATTTAAACCTAAGAATTTGCCAACATGGAAGAACGAAATTTACCTTTAATAGATAATAGTACCAAACATGAGTGGTTATTCTATTATCATGGCCTCAAATTGATATTTCCTGTATTTGAATTGATATTTACTATATTTTAATTGGGCATCTCTCCTGCAAAGTTATCTATGGAACTTATTGATATAATTCACTCCTTGTGAAATACAAGTTTTAGTTTTCTTATATATATTTTTCAAATTCTATACCTCTTTGTTTTCTATTCTAAGACTTGTGGTAAATTGAACCTTGCCAATATGTCTAAGCTTGAATATCATATTATAATGTAATAACTTAAAATCACAATTCATGGTGTCCAATTTCACATCTCCATTGAGTTACTAGCGGTCTTGACAGGCCAATCCTTGGAGGGTAAAGTTATTCGGCACAACAAACACAAATAGGAGGCAGAGTTGGCCTTCTTCAAGAAGAACTTTGAGGTTTATAAAAATTATAGCAAAGGTTTTTTTCATGAACACCTTTACCCTCATTTGCAGCAAATTCTTGTTCCTGTAATGCAATATATTTCCTATGATAATCCATATTCTCAATTATGTTGTATTCACCTTGCCTATGTGAACCATTTTCATGAATCCAAATCCATGAACATCCCTTCTGCTATTTTTTGGTCCATCGACTACACCATTATGTTTACCCACAAAAATAAGGATGTCCTTCCCAGTCACCAGGGGATTTTCAAAGTCCTTTATCATTATATCCTCATTCATTTCCCTAGTGGAAACATTCCTAAGTCTGAGTCTGGAGAAGATAACTCTTCCTCTACTCCTATCCCCTAGCCTTCTAATCCAAAAAGGAAAATAAAAAATGATAAGCCTCGCCTTGTTTCTAGGAATAAAATCAAAGTTGAAACAACCCCTGTTAGAAGCTCTCAACAACTAAAGCTTACGGAAGTAGTCGAAACCCCACCATCCATCACTAGCAAACCTACTAAATCTTAGTCTAATTTGTCTAATCTTGTTGATAAGTTCCTTCATAAATTAGTTATCCATTCTACTACGACATCAATCATCCATCTGGATATGGATTACATCGCCATTGGTAAGGACATTGCTAGCCTTAAGGAATAGAGGCATAATCTTAGCCTTTTCTTCTTCTGCAAAAATTTCAATGGTTCCTCCATGGTATCTATTGTTGAACCCCCTTCCAATGTCAAAGGGGGTGTTAATGAAGACGATGTAGTCGAAATTGCTGAAGATGCCTTCCTAGAAACTCTGAAGGAAACTTCAAAGGACAAAGAAACCCTGAAGGAGGAAGCGAAGGACAATGTTATGGAAATTGATGTTCACAACCTTCTGCAACCTGACACCCTTCCTTGATGGTGTTCATGGCTTGCTGCTAGTTTTGATCTTGGCTGCATTTCTCTTCCTCTGATCTATTGGTGTGCAAGATGTTTTGTTCCGGATTGCTTTTGTGATTATCCTTTTTGGTGGTGTTGCTTTATGTTCCTTTGTGTCAAAGGATTGTAATGGATTTTAGCATTTTTGTTCTTAGTATTTTAGTTTTTCTGGGTTTTGTTCTGTTTAAGGGGATCCGTTTATCTCTATTGCATTCCTCTAGGTTCCTTTATGTAAAATGCGACAGGGCACCTTTCAAATGCACCTTTTAAAATAATATAAATTAATTTACCAAAAAAAAATTACATTATTTCAAAAGAATATACAAGGCCTTGAAGATGCATGTATAGATGTATACTGGGATAAGGTTGGCTTATGGCAAGAAACCAATATGGTTTCTTGTAAAATGTGGTGAAGCAAAGTACTTTAGTTTGGAGTCAATATTGTAGCTTTTTTCTTTTCAAATAGATGGATTCCTTAAATTAATAGGGTTTCAATTTTATCTAATCAAACACATGAGAACATCAAGAATGGTTGTGGTAAAGTGATAGAATCGAATTGAAGGAACATTTTTTACTACAAAAAGAAAAAAGAAAAACTGGTAAGGTTTTCTTGTTTTATTAAATATCATCATCTTTTCAACTTATATACCAACTTTTATGTTTCACCTTGCCATGATTCAGTATGGATTAGTATTAAAAGCACCATAATACAGAATACTTCTTACTTTTCTTGAACTTAATAGTTGAAACACTGATTATATTAATAATGAAGGAAATATAACCTTTATAAGAATAAGACACTCTAAATTAACATAAATTGTTGTAGCATGAAGTCACACAACTTGAATCTTGGAAAGGTATTTTTGAAACATTACTTTTCAAATATCACATTACTAATTGTAGGATAAACAATGCACTTGTTGTGAAAAAATAAAATGTTGAAAAATGGTATGTTTTTTTAGGAGGGTGTGGTAAAATTAAAGGTTTACTGAAGGGACTAAAATTTGGAATTCAGGTTCTCTTCTTGGGACCTCTGGCTAGAGAAACAATGCTATTACGAAGCATATTTACCATTAAACACCTTAATCTCTTACAGGTATTACAAAATGTAAACTATGGCTATGCACAGTGGCGAATATTTGTAAATTGGACGAATATTAGAATATCTAAAATTGGAAATTGGCAAATATGAGGACCCTCGACATCGGCCCATTCACCTAAAATTTTTGAGACCAATTGTTTCTTGGGATCAATTTGCCACAATATATATTCAAACATAGGCATATTTGTACTCGTTGGAAAGCTCTTTTCGATCCTGATCTAATGGTGGTATTTTTATGAAGTTATAAGGTGATTTAGTTGGTCAAAATGTTACCCAAATATGTCCTTACTTTTTAGGGCTTAAAATAACCCAAAATTGGGTGTGAAGATGATTTATTTGATTTGCTTAGGATTTTTCTTGATTCACCTTGATTTTGATTAGGATTCACCATTTTTTTACAAATATATTTTGAGTCCAACCCCTTATGCATAACCCTAATGTAAAAGAGGCCACATACAAGAGGGCTTGGTATTAGGTAGTCATAGCTGGATACTTTTACATTTTTTTCCTATTACGCTTTTATTGTAACTAACAAATATCCTTATGTACATAAAGTTTTACAAATTGAAAACATAATATAAATTAACAATGTAAACAAGATATTAATGCAATTGATATAACATTCTTCTATAGAAGTATTGTATGCATCAATCTGCATAAGTAGGTTGATATTAGGTATGGATTAATTAGCTAATTAAAATCACCAAAAAGGCATGTAATACCTAAACAAGTAGCTCCTACTTGCTGCATATTTTCAATGGGAAATTTTTTGTCAACTTATTAGGTGATTTTGCTTTCATGGAAATATGCTTTTGGGATGATTCCATTTTGCACATGGATATTTGATATATAAGACATTGACAGGTCATGCAATCTAGAATTTTTTGCATTTTGATTTTTTGATACTGTGTTAAAGAAGTTTGGGGAGATGGATGTACCAATCATTCGGTGGACTTGTCTCATACTATTTGTACACTTTTTATCCATTAATATCACAATATATTTTACATTTATGGAAAACAAAATTCCAAGGATAATGACTCTAGAAACATATTAGATTAGATTTTATAGATGACTTTTTTAATTGATAATTTAGGAGATATGTATAAAGGGTACTGCTCATTTAATATATCAAAATACAATGATTGCATTGACTTTATGATTGAAAAAAGTGGAATACAGGTCAATGTGTAGATTTAGTACCCATATTTCATCTACTAAATATTACAACATATACAAGGGTGCCAAATAACTAGGACGAATGTTAATAATGAGCACAATATTTGTATATTTCTTACATCTTCAAATAGTATATTAAATCCTCAAACTCCCCATTGCATGTTGATGTGTCAATTGAAACCATGAGTTAGGAGAGATAGGCACAATCACATTCAGTTGTTCTATTTGAAATTTTGCACCATATAGTGCTAATCTAGAATCTACTATTGGAATTATTGCTTGCCAAACATCAAACTATTCCTCCTTATCAATATATATATATATATATATATAATTGATTAAGAGGAACTATCACTCAATGCAATGTCTAAAATGAATAATAATAATAATTGTAATAATACATAGTTAATGAGCAAGATCTACTTGAAACTTATGGGGAAAATAGGCATTGACAGAGGGAATGGGTACAATTTAAATTCTTTTGTCGCTTTTGTCATAATCTATATGCATGAATGTAATTAATTTCATAACCAAACCATATATGTTAGGTTATTTTCCTTTCAATTCGATCACATAGAAGAGACTTGCCCAACAAATGGAAAAACAAGAAACCTATTAGCTAAATTGGATCTAAGGATTTAGTGTATGAATACCATTTTATTCAACCTCCATTTGTTAGTGGAGTGTATTTGTAAAGTGCTCTTTCCCTTCTAATCTCACCTAAAGTTTAGCCAGGGTACTTATTGACATAATAAAATTAACAACAACCTCTAAATTCTACTTGCCAATATTTCCCTCAGGGGTACCCTATATTGCATTTTCTATTTAGAATTAGCATAGTAACATGTACGCCACCTTCAACACAATTATACCATTTTCTTTAATCTTATAGTTACATGTATTTTGATATTCATTGGAATTATACAAACTTGAAGAGTTGTACTTTGAAATTAGTTCTCTTGATCTAAGATAAGGGGGTATGTACACATAGACCTAAACATGATACAAGCTGTTAGGTATATATCATAGAGAGTGAAAAACTTTTAGATGTTATCAAACACTTAAAATGCTAGAATTGTACTACAATGCTACATTGGTATATTTGCATGATTTATTCAAACATTAGAAATGTAGTGTAGGTCCAACTTAAAATCTTTTCACTAAAGCATTGCCCACGTTCAACAAGATTGAGAAGGCACAAGAAGCCAAGAGACTTGTCAACACTTAAAAGATTGGTTTTGATGCATATTTTTACTAGGACTATTACTATTAAAAGTGTGCTAACAAAACATTGGTCTCCTTATTTATCAACTTGATTGCCATGACTTCCATAAAAATAATCAGAGTGAATGAAGGATAACCAACAATTGCACTTCTTGTTGGGTAAGACAAGTTGCAAATTGATTTCTTCTATTGTTTGTTATTGTCAGTAATAAGTGATATTTACCTATATTTTAATAGGGGCATTTTTTATTTATACATTTTCTATTGTAAATATAATTGGTATAATTGTTTTGGTCTTTTGTATTGTTCTTTTTGTTATTAAACTATTTTATTACATTGTTTGACAAAACAAGGATGTCATACATACTAATATTTGAGTGTTTTTATTTGTTGTTTGTTTCTTTCAATCCTTAATTGGTTGGGAAGCCCATGTACATTTTTTTATTTCTAATATTTACTTTATATATACTATAAACAGTCAAATATGAACCCATTATTTCTATACAAATACAATGAATTTATTTTAAGATAAACATTTATATTACATGCATTAGTATATCAATTTTCTTGATGTTTTGGCATAAGTTTATAGATTTGAGGTTGAGGCATAAGATACAATTTGTATGCTTAGGTAAGGATCCATAGTCTTTGGATTTAACTTTAATAGATAATTGTGCCAACCATGAGTTGTTATTCTATTAGCATGGTCTCAAATTGATATTTTCTATCTTTGAATTGATATTTCCTATCTTTGAATTGGGTATCTCTTTGGCAAAGTGATTATTTCCTATCTTTAAATTAGCAACAACCGCTAAACTAAGCTTGTCAATATTTACCTTAGGGGTACACTTCTCTACATTTTCTATTTAGTATTAGCAGAGTAACATGTACACCACCTTCAACACAATTATACCATTTTTTTAATCTTACAGTTACATGTGTTTTGAGACTCATTGGCACTATACAAACTTGAAGACTCATCAACTTTTTTGTGTATGTTTCTTTAAATATTGTTAGACAAAGCTGAGGTGTGTTTCTTTCTTCCTATAGCTCTATAAATTTTGTAGAGAATATGATATGGCATTCCTATCATAGAATTTTGGATAGTAATATATGACATCCAATCGACTCCTTGACATGGAAAAATATAGATGTTAAGTGGAAATATTTCATCAAAAATCCACATAATGTATGACTTGCAATGGCAATCGATGGGTTCAACTGTTTTGTTGACTTTATTACTACTTACAATTACTGGCTCATTGTGTTGGTCATTTACAACCTTCCACCATGGATGTGGATGAAGATGACATATTAAATTCTCACCTTGTTAATACTTGGTTGATATTTATCTACAATCATTGGTTGATGGCTTGCACGAACTATAGACTAAAGGAGTAGAAATATATGATGCATTTTTAATACTACGTTCAATATGAGAGTAATAATGATGTGGGCCATCCATGACTTTCCTACATATGGAAACCTATCAAGATTTATGACAAAAGGAAAGATAACATGTCTAATATGAAAGGAGAACACCTATGCAAAATATCTTAAATGCAATAGAAATATCCCTTAAATTGACCATAAGATATTCCTTCCTCTAGATCATCCATTTTATTTCCAGATGGCATCTTTAAATGGTACACAAGAGCTCAATAAAACACCCAAACCTTTAAAATGGATGAAAATACTAAAATTTTATAGGAAATTCCACCAAATTGGGGAAAGAGCAACTCAAATAAAAGGAAATACAACATGGATGAGGATAATATTTTTTCCTTATAGCAATATGGAAGAAGAAATCTATATTCTTCAATCTATCATATTAGGAGGTACAACATGCAACTTTATTTCTATATCTGTTGTTATATCTCTCAATATCGAGTAATTTCTATTTGATGTTGTTATCTATGAACAACATATTCTAGTTCATAACTTGGATGTGATGCATGTGGAGAAAAATATTTATGAAATCCTATTCAAAACACTACTAGGTATTGATAAAAAGTAAAAGGATGGAAAAAATCCTATGAGAATTTTGAAAATATGGGTATCAGGAATACATTGTGGCCAGTAATGAATGGAAACAAGACATATCTTCCACAAACACCCTACAATCTATCAAGGGTTGATAAATAAAGGTTTTTTCATACACTATACAATATGAAAGTACCATATGGATATAGTTCAATTATTAGAAAATGTGTCTCTATGAAAGACCTTAAGATATAGGGACTAAAATCACACGACTACCATGTTCTCATGCAATAACTTCTTTTGGTAGTGATACAACATTTGCTTGTAAGTCAGTGTAATAAACCATTTATCAGTTGTGTATGTTCTACAGGGATATATGCACTAATGTGGTGGATCCTAAAGTAAGGGAAAATTTGTGCACCGAACAACTAAAAAAGAGATGCATCTATCACTAATATTGATTAAGCATTACAAAAGGCGCATTCAAGTAAGCATGATAAGGAAAATAAGTGCAAGAAATAAAGTTCTTCTTTATTATTTGATATATCAAATCACGGTTACAAAAATATCCCCTTGAGGGCTCTATATTGATACACTCGTTACAAATGGTGTCCAAGGATTAAATCCTTTCAATAACTCAAGTGTACTTTCATCGTTCTTCCTCATACCCATGATTGAAATGGGTGGACCTATGGTTTTTTTACTTTGTTATTTGATATTATGATCCTATGCTTCTTCATCATGCACTGTTATACCTATACCTACATACAAGGAAACCAAATTTGTTAGTAGCAAGTGCACGAATTATGAAGCATGCAAAGCAATATATGCAATAATAGACTAGAAAGGAAAAATCTATAATAAACTATCCAAAAATTATCCAAGAGATTCCAAATCTTGGATTCATGCATAAAATATGATTTTTTACTGATATAATTGAAAATAGTAGAGAAATTGTAGTTGGATTTGTGACCATTCTGGGGTGTGCCGATTAAGCCTACAAAACACAAAACTGGTGATATATGGTCCTAAACACCTCCAAATCACACTAAATTTGGACAAAATATACAAAATCAGATTTAGAATGACCCCATATAAAAAGAGTAACCAAATTGGTCACAAAATTGTGGTAGTCCTAAGGTGAGACAACTAAACCTGCAACATACCAAAAACATGATAACTCATCCAATATAGATCCAAATTGAACCAAATTTGAAAAACATATTCCTAATCTATATTAGAATAATACTATGCAAAAACAATAGAAAAAGTATACTCCAGTCCATGACCATCCTGGGTAGGGACGGTGGTGACTATCACATATTGGAAGTCATCCTGGGGTGGGATGACCACCATATCTGTTGGTTTTCTACCACAAATTCCTTTGGGAATTGGTCAAAAACTCTCTCAGGGGTGTTGTCATCAAATTTGGAGGTGGGATTAACTCAATTTATTAGTTTTTGTAAACAAATTGTGCCTCTTAAATCACTCAAGAACCTCCTTCTTTAGGTAGATATTTTGAGGGAAAAGGCACACAAATTTGAGGGGAAATTTTGGTCGCCCTTCATTGCATATGTCATAAAACTCCTCTCTATAAATATGGTGGAAATTGTTGCACTTTATAGACCAAGAGGGCCTAGGGTCAAATGGGCATGTGAGGCCATGCAATGCAAGGGTCTCCATTTGTCCCAAAGGTCACCATACATTGGATGGGGAAGGAATATCCCTTTTTGACCTCCAATCTACAATGTGTCATGAGAGTTATGCACCCTCTCACTAGCATGCTTGAATAGGTAGGTTAAATGGTAGTCTCTAGGTGCCATTTGGCCTAATTTTTACTTTTTGAGGGTAAAAGATCCTGGACATCCCCTAGGGATGGTTGTCTGTGACCATCCATGGGTGGGATGACCATGAACTGTGACCATCCTAGGGTGGTACGGTCATGCCTACATGGTCCAAAACTTCCCAAAAGTGGGGTAGAATATTCCAAAAGTGGTTAGGACCACTGTGTAACCTCTGATTGTTGCCCAAAGGGGCCATATGATGTCAAATTAGCTAATGATTTTTGTCACCTAATCAGATTTACCTGATTTTAGTGTCTATAGATGCCCCTTTTTGAGATATGTTGTGTGCAACACAATACTAAGCAAAAATAGATGACTAAAATGCTAAATAATAATATGTACCAATCATAGAAAGAGCATGCATCCTTGAATCCTTATTTTTTATGAGCTAAGGAACTTGGTTCAAGTACCACCTTTCATGTTCGGTTTACTTAATCTTGGACATTTTCCAACCATAAGTAAGGTAAGGTCTATCTTACTTCATGGTTCTATAATGCCAAGCATTTATTTGATTGAATTTTTTTTCTTGTTTACTATCCCAAGCAAGGGTGTGATTGTCTTTGTCAATGATTCGTTGGATGAACACAATGTGCATGATTGAGTGTTTGATGGTTGATTTTGATTATGAATTTGTTAAGTATGACTATACCTCAAGCGATGATTCAATGAGGGAATGACCAATGATATAATTGATGATTCACTTGACCCATATGACTTGGTTAGGATTTCCTTCAATTTTATCCTTTGTGAAATGGAGCATTTTTTAGAGGATTTTAATGATCTTGTTGATGTTTTAGTGAAGAAAAGAGTTGAAAACTTCATTCCCGTGGGGTGGTCTAGCCAAAATGGCCTTATTAGGGATTGAAGTAAATATATTTTCATTTAGCTATGAGTAATTTATTTTTCATCTTGATCCATATGGAATTTTGACCAAATTTGACCTATTTTTGGTGGGTTTTGGACCCTTTTTGGTGTTTTTTTATGTTTTTTTGATGTGATTTTTTGGTGGTCATCCTAGGGTGGAATGATTGCATAGTTTATAACCATCCCAGGGTGGGATGGTCAACCAATTATATGATCACACCACCCAAGGATGATCATACCTCTTGGAGGTCTATTTAAGCCAAAAATGTGGAAAATGGCTTATTTGTGCATTTCTAACTTGGTAGTTTGAGAGGTGAGGGAGAGGAGAGTGATTCTATGCAGCGGAGTACTAAAAAAATCATCCTAAAATCACCATGAGCCAGTATAAAAACTTGTCAAGTGGCGTAGCCGATGTGATATGGGTAAGGGCTGAATGTGCTACTGCATTTTACGAGTGTTAGAAGTGTAATTATGGTTTTTTTTTAAGAAGACCACACTAAATATTTGGCAATTGAACCTTATTAGTTATGTCTTGCAATATTTTATGCTTTTATTTGTTTTTGTGTGCAATTTGATTACTTTTTCCTTTCATTTTTTGGCATTTTTTTACTATTTTTGGTACCCGAGAAGGTCCATTTTGGGGGTCGTCCCTAGGGGAATGACTAGCCTAGGCTGTTTTGGGGCCTTCCCTAGGTGGGGTGGCCACAAATTTAGGGGTTGTACCTGGGTGGGACGACCATGATTTGTGTCTTTTTTTTTGTATTATTGGATAATTTTGAAGCATTTTTCGTGCTTCTCATTAACTTGCTTACCTCTACCAGGTGGTTAAGAGTCGATATCGATTTCTAACTCTCTTCCAAACCACTAGAGACTTATTAATAGAGAAGTACTAGGAATAGCTTGATGTCATTGGTCTTAAGCACATAATATAGTTGGAGCCTATAGTGGGTGACTAAGCTTATTTTACTGCTCTAATAGACTTATGGGATCCTTGCACCAATACCTTCCACCTATCAACAAGGGACATGATGGTGATTCTAGAGGACATATATTGGATTTTTTGCATTATGATAGATGGGTTTCCCATTGTATCTACTCATTGAGATCTAAGAGATATGATTTTGGGGATATACTTTGACAGGGACTGGCAAGAGGCAGTATGTGACTCTCTTAGCAAAGGTATACTAGTGGGGTTGTGATATGAGGCTGAAGTTTTGACCACTAGGTATGCCTTATTGACTGATATCAAACATGTTTCTACCAGACTCATCAGGATCCAGATTTCCATGAAACCTTTTGGAGTTGGTGTTTACTCTTGTGGAGTACACCGTAGAGCAACTGCTAGTGATGGATTGGGATACGATATTACTGGTATAGTTGTATTATGAGTTGTATGAGATTCACTCCCATGAGAAAAAATGGATTAGGATGCAGCTTTCTACTGTATATGTGGAGGTGGCAGCACATTTTCTTTTATCGAACGCAAGGACTACATTGGATGATGCGAGCACAACTGGAAGATAGGGAGATAGGATATGGGATTATTTGGTAGTGAGCCTAGTAGGTTAGAATAATTATTTTGTAGGTGATGTTGACAATTATGTATAGTATTTTACATGACTTAGGGTAGTAGAGGTGGTATGAAGACCTTACAAGAATTGTCCAGCATGGTCTAATTTTGAGGTACAACTTCACAAGGTGAGGCAAGGGAGATGGTTGGTTGGGTGACATGGTACTGAGTGAGAGTACTTCCCATATGCCTGAGTCCTACGATAGTTCAGGATACACCAAGGGTTGCCCTGTGAGCCTGTGATATACCAACATCATGGGGATGAGAGGAAACTTGGTTGACCAATAGTTGAGGTAGTGAAATAGGAGGTAGATCTTGTAGTGGATATTCCTAATTTAGACAATGCCAGGAATACAAAGGAGTATGACTCATGGTGGGTTATGCACTAGTGGTGGGGAAAGGGGCCTCTAGGGATGATACAATGAATATGATGGAGGAGGTTCATAGGGATGCTCCTTATGAGGGTCATTTTGAGGCTTTGGATGAGGAGGATCCAATTGTAGGTGGGAAACATGTGTGTTTCCCAATAGAGTATGAGTGGGTAGATATATTTGGTTTAGGGGATTCATGGGATGACTTTGGTGAGGATGAATCTAATGATCAGGGAGTGCAAGCATAGTTGGTAGTATGATATAGTACCATTACTAAGCTACGAGGTGAGCTAATCAGGGTTATACAGGAGTGAGGTCTCCTTTAGATATAGGTACATAGTGGAAAAGTTAAATTTGAAATGCATGTGGTAGAGAAAGTGACTCTTCGAGCATAGGTCAAATCATGGATCTCTAGCCATGATGGATCTAGTAGTGGTGAGATGATCAAGCTATAGGAGGAGGTGGCACAACTCTAGGCCTTAGTGGAGGACTTCTAGGCTCACTATTGAGAGGAGCGAGCATACACCAAAGAGTTGGAATATGAGATAGTTCACCTCAAGGGGTACCTATGAGCCCATCCTTCTGCTAGTGGGTCATGCCAAAGTTAAAGGAGTGGTACAAGATAGTCTTCAGTGAGGATGGGAGTTCCTAGATCTATACATTGGTCAAACAAGACAAGGGGTAGCATATCTGGGAGTTCTCGATGGGCTTCGATTGAGGGTAGGGGTGAGAGTCATAGTGCTTGTCCTACGTGACCATGGCTTTAGAGACTCTTATGGTTATTTTTTTTAGATTTTGGGAGTGTGAATTCTAAGAACCCATTTTATTGTAGCCTATGGGCAACTTGAGGATTATGATGTATCTTTTGGTTCTATATATATATATATATATATGAGATTTTCTATTATCATCATGTGTTTTCTTACTACTTTATGAGATGTATGTAGTGATCATATTTGCTTTATGATGTTGTTATGGATTCTTATCATGTATGCATATGTTGTAATATGATTTGATTTGATGATATGTATTTGTATGGATGCATAATGAAATGAATTATTTTTGGATCTGTATGATGGAATATGAATACTATATGACATACTATGTTAGCACCATATACTGTATAGAATTCATTGATTCATTTGTAATGTTGTCATGAGACTATGTAATGGATTTATGAAAATATAAACTGATATACATGTGATAAAATGGAATGAATACTAGGATGTTATAGGATGTCTTTGAGGTTTGCATGAGACTCAAACACTCTAATTACCTGATCAAAAGTTATATACTAACCATGCAAGATTTTTTTGATGAGGTATGAATTCGCTAGGATGACCAAAATACTTAATATCCCTGTGTGTGCAAGTGACTTCATTGTTATGATACACATAAAGTTACTATAGTGCCAAATAGGATTTATGTAGCCTATCTATACTGAAGATCACCCTATGAGTATCATGATCCTAGGTTTTTTACATAGTTAGATTATACCACTAGGTAGCACAAGCTACCAAAATCTAGGTCATTCACATGCAAACATAGGTCTATACAAAATAAATATGCTAATGTGATAGACATATCGTCATGCATAAGGATACTGCCATTACCAGGTAGGCTTGATGCCACCTAAACTGTAATTACGATCACCTCATGGTTTGTCAAATGCTGATAATTTTAAGGATTCAAGTTCAATACTCCCTTCTTTTCTTTTATTTAGTTTGGGGTATTTTCTCATACTTAGTGATGAAAATAACTATTTATTTTGTATTTTTTGCTTTGAGCAAGGGATTTTTTTAGTGATGAAAATCACTTTTTATTTTACTTTTTGGGATTTTGATTATTGATAGTGGTGAAAACCATTATTTATTTTGGGGAATTGGATAGGGAGGAGCTTGTCCTTTTGTCAATTCTCAACATTTTTGAACTATTCACATAGGGGGATGAGCAAGGCAAACTTTTCACTTAAGGTAACCTGGACCACTTTGTAGGTTTCATCTTTACTTGTGCAAAACTTGGATTTATTAGTGTGAAATGTGTTGGAATTTTGAAATATATAAGGTACAATCAAAGAAAGACTCTACCTTCTAAAAATTAGGATATATTTCTACAATTTTTGGAAAGAAAACTAGATGCGACTGAGTGATAGAAAACCCTAAATACACCTTAAAACAAATGACTAGGTGAAGGGAAACAAACACTAATATGAAAAGTGGAAAATATAAGTGGAAATGATAAATGGAATATGAAATGATGTGAATGATGACTTTAACATAAGTGATTTTGAATGATGAGTAATGTATAGTCTTAGTGCTATACATGTATGAGCAACTCTAAAATGCAAAGTGTAAAGATGAGTATGCCTAATGCAAGTGATTATATAATGCAATGGTATGCAATGTGATGTAATACAATATTTTTGTATTTTTGATGTTTTGATGATGTTTTTGAGTTTTTGTTTACATATATGTATATACATGTGACCAATGAGCTTACTGGGTGGCATTCAAGCATTTTGGGTTGACCAAGCGGTCTATAGCTACCCTTGAAGCATTTTTGGGTTGACCAAAGGGTTTGTAGATACCCTTGGAGCATTTTGGATTGACCAAGCAATTTGTAGATACCCTTGGAGCATTTTGGGTTGACCAAGAGGTTTGTATATACTCTTGGAGTGTTTTACATTGACCAAATATTTTGTATATACCATTGGAGCATTTTAGGGGGCCGTGGCACTCTTAAGCATGGAAAAGTCATATATGAAGGATGTTCAAGGGTTCAGGATCCTCAATTCCTTCAAGGGAGGCTAGGTGGTAATTTTTGGGTCTGATCTGACTAGTGATGATGAAAGGACCTAACTAGTTTCCCACAAACTTGTCTCATAGATGGGGCAATAAATAAGAATTTTATTGGTTCTCTTTTAGGACGATGTCACCAACCTAAAAGTCTTAGGATGAAATTTTATACTATAGGCTCTATTAAGTTACCCTTGGTAAACATGTAGGTGCTCGAGAGTATTGACACATCATTCATCAAGCAATGTAAGTTGATCTAGTTGAGCCTGCCATGCATTTTCATCATCGATGAACTCTTGCATGGATATGTGTAGTGATGGGATTTCCAACTCCAATAGCATGACCGCACCAGTACCATACACTAGTGAAAATTAATTTGCCCCAATGGGTGTCCAAATACTAGTGTGGTAGTCCCATAGAGTAAGGGGCAATTGCATGTGCCAATATTTGTGATTCTCTTTGATTTATTTTCTTAAAAATGGTAATCATTGTCTTATTTGACACCTCAGCCTACCCATTGGATTATGAATAACATGGCATTTACAAGTTGTGTTGAATATTATACTTTGATGTTAAAGTGCACACATCCTTGTTCTTGAAAGGTGACCCATTATCTGAAATGATCTTGGATGGAATACCAAAATGATAAATAATGTTATGCATTATGAACTCCGCAATGTGGGGTATTGTCTTAGTGGTAAGGGAAATTTCTTCCACCCATTGTGTGAAATACTTGGTGGTTATAATGATGAACATGTGATGGCCTGAGGAAGAGGGTGAGATTTTTCCAATTGAATCAAACCCCCATTGTGAAAATGGCCAAACCGATTGGATTTGTTATAATGCCTGAAAAGGTGTGTGTGTCAAGTTGGCATGGTGTTGACACTTTGTGCACTTCCTAATATAAGTGCAACAATCTTGCTCTAAGGTTAGAAAATAATAGCCCATGCAAATAATTTTCTTTGCGATGGCCATGCTACTAAAATAGTTGCCACATGTACCATCGTGTGCTTGGGTGATTACCCAAATTGACTCTTTATGCTTAAAGCAACAAAGGAGGATACCTTCATAGCTTTGATGATATAAAATATCTCCTAGTAATACATACTTTATCACATTATCTATTTGGTAGCACATGACAACCTAGAAGATATATTGCCAAGCTTTAGGTAATATTTAATCTGAGTAGACCAATCATGTCTTGAGAAAGCTTCAATAACATGAATTATCTGATCCTTTCGAAGTTCATCCCAAGCGAATGCTGATTGGGAGAGAACTTGTAAAAATAGTGTTGTGCTGCTATCAAAAGGAGTTTGAGGGAATAAAGTCCCCCAAGTGGTATGATTCAAGTGGTCACAAATTTGTGAGAACCATTCCTAAGAAGGTTAAATCTGAATCATGTGTACTTATAGCATGGATTTAGTGTTCTCATGCTCAATCGTAGATTGCAACCATATTTTGACCTAAATGGTTGTCATATATTCAATAATATTCTATGAGATTAAATACCCTAAGGATATCATTGTATCCATAAAATTATAAGATGAGCAAGGGAGTTCCTCGATGTCGTACAATTCAAATTTTACTCAAATTTTATCCATAAGGGCTTTGTAGGTTTGCAGAGCTGGACACTTGCATTGATAAATCTCTTTGACCTGGTTCACAATGAGCAAGAAATCACCAAAAATGTTGATCTTGGTTATTTTCATGGCAACATCCATTTGAAGGCCTATGATTAAGGCTTGATACTTGACATTGTTTTTGGTACATGGTAAATTGAGTTCTAAAGATAGGTATATTAGAGCCCCTTTAGGTGTAAAAAATACAATTCCTATGTCACCTCCTTGCTCACATTTGGAGCCATAAAAAAATAAATTCATGTCAGCTTGTGACTCAAGCTCTTCAAAATAAGTTGATTCTGATATTTGGAAGACTCCATAATTGGGAAGCTCTATGCTAAGAGGTTGATCATCCTAGAGAGGACCCTTTATGATTTGATCGATGATGACCTAACCTTTAATTGATTTTTGTCCAATAAATTTGAGGTCAAACTTTGTCAACGACATGATCCATTTTGTTGTATGACTATTATTATAAGTACAACTCATTATGTATCACAATGGATTATATTTTGATACAACATACATGGTATGACGAAGCATGTAATGACGTATCTTTTTGGTGATAAAAACCATCGCTAAGAATAGCTTCTCAATGTATGCATATTTGATTTCATAACTGATAAAAGTGCAACCAAGGTAGTAAGTAGCCTGCTCCTTATGAAATTCATTCTTTAGGGTCAACATGATGCCCAATGCAATCTTAGTAGCTTATATGTATAAGCAGAATGAAAATCTTAGTTTGTGTGGAGCCAATATTGGTGGTGAAGCTATATATTGTTTGATTACATCAAAGGCAGCCTAACACTCATCATCCCAATGGAAGGCAACCCCCTTGTGTAATAGTTTGTTCATGTATCAAAAATTATCAGATAACTACTCTATGAAGCGCTTGATAGATGTAACCTATAGACACCAAAATAGCACCAATCCGATTATGTGACTGCAAACACTGATCGCTTTGACACACACAACCCCAAGGGCAGCCCCTAGAGGTTAAACAGTGGTCCTAACCACTCTCACAATAGTTTTGGAAGGTCAGAGATCAATTTGGCACCTTCAGGCACTTTGCTCAATATCCGTTCCACCCCGGGATGGATTCAAACTAGGATCCGCCCCACCCCGGGACGAATTCCAGATTCGCTCCAGGGTGGGGCGAATTTCAGGTTTGACGGGCAAAAAGTCAAATCTTGACAAATGGCAGCTCAGATCCACCACTTAACGCTTCCTTCATCGCAGGGGAGTGTGGGTGAGCGTTTTCGAGCGTTAGAGGTTGTTACAAGGGCAGTCATGAAGTCCCTATTCAGGGAGGAATCTCCTTCCCCCTGGGAAGGCATGATTGCCAAGTGGCGCCTCTGCATGCCCATTTCAAGAGACCTCCAGGTCTATAAATTGGTGAGTTTCCTCACCCCAAAAGAGGGAGAAGAGGAGCATTTTAGAGCAACGAAGTGCTGTCATTTTATTGTCATACCTCACACCTTTTTGATTTGCACCTTCCACATCCTTGATTTCCTTTAGAGGGGAGGTCATTGGGTGACTATTGGGAGGACGAATCTTGGACCCAAAACCTAAAATTTGGCCACAATATCCCACCAAATTTTTTGACAATACCACACAAGAGGTTTTGGACCCATCCCAAGTGGATTGGTGCCGAAATCAAGCCTCAAACGACGGGCGGCCTGCCCCATGGGCGCCCCCTCCCACACTGCCACAATCCTAATCGCCCCCTTTCGGAGCGATGGGAATTCCATGGTAGATTTGCTTTCTTTCATTTTTGCATTCAATTCTATGATGCTTAGATAGGTTGTCATTTGAATTTCATCTTGTTTTGAACAATTTTGATCATATTTCTAGCATTGCTCGCTTCCACTAACCTACAGGTAGCATCATCAAATTCCCATTTATGGAGGCCAAATTGGGAAAATCTGACCATCTGGGTCTTCCCAAAATTCCCCCAATTAGCTAACCCCAAGTTTGCAGGTCTTTTGGAGCTTCCTAGGTAGGACATTGGGACAGTACCTTTTCGGCATTTTGTTGTAGGTGAATTCGTCCCGCCCCGGAGCGAATTCAAATCGGCGAGGAATTTCCCGATTGTTATTTTTGTAGGACCTTCCTGGTGGTATCTTGATGCCCCTATCAAAATTTTAGAGCATTTGGACCTATTTTAGTCATATTTTAATTCAATTTTCTCATTCACTTATCCTAGGCTTGGGGATTGCATGCTTTGTTTTATCCGCAGGTGCTACTGACCATTTCTTGTTCCTTTGAACGTAGGGTTCGGACATCGGAGGAGCAGCGAGGAGTCAAGACTCATCAACGCAAGTGGCGGTGATGTTTGGTCCACCCATTTTACATGTGGGCACGCGGAAGAAGGAAAGGCTATCCATGGATGTAACCAAGAGATGGATTTAACGCTCCTCGCCCCTAAAAAGGGAGGATGCGAATTGTAACCGAGTTGTGAAATACATCAATAAAAGAGAAGGGCTGTTATTTCATTTGGGTTTCAATTCATGCTTTCTCCATTTCATGCATTTCAAATTCCTAGGAATTAGCGTTAAGTCTAAGTTTAATTTGCATCGCATCTTCGCTTTCCTTTTTGCTTCCGTATCCTCGTGCTTTCAGTGGCGATCACGGTGGGACTCTGTCCTCTACCTTTTTGGATCAGAAATTTGATCAAAATTTACCTTGCTTGCAGGTATCTTTCTTTTTTGGAACGCGGGACTGTTGTTCGTTCCAGTCTATGGCGAACACAGAACTGTAATTCGTCTCACCCAGGGACGAATTGGAATGCGCCCCACCCTGGGATGAATACAGTCCTGTAATTCATTCCACCCCGGGATGAATTCCAGTCTATGAAGTTTCCAGGCAGAAACTCAGGACCGATAGATGCGGGCAGAGAAGAGGTAAGGATTCTGCGTTTTCCCTGTCATTTTCTATTTTCAGTGTTCCTTTTTTTTGGGTTATTTGTTTGCTTAGGGAAAGTTTTTCTTTTTGTTGTTTGCTTGTTTCCTTTTGCAAAATAAAAAGAACCCCACACACCACGTGGCAACTTAAAAACCAAGGCACTGGTCATAAAACCCCAGCCCTTGATCAAGACCAACGGTGGATTTCATCACCACCTTGGCTTGATTTTTGCATCCATTACCCCGATCGCAACTGTTGCTAGACATAAATCCTGACGAAAGCTGACCGAGTGTAGCTGGGGTGATTCCCAACACACGAGGATAAGTCTTCTATGGTAGGTGTCATAAACAGGGTGATTCCCCTTCCGTACCGCCTATGTTCCACGTACCATCTGCTCTCACGTACCTATAGTTTCCCTCACGTAAGGGTGGGTATATAGAGAGGTTGGTATATCGGCCTGGAAATGGTATATCGAAGGGGCGACCAATTTTGGGAGTCATAAGAGCCCTCATTTTGCATTTAAACGTTCTTTACAAAAACCTTCAAAAAAAACAAAAACAAAAACAAAAACCAAAAACACACTAAACCAGGTCTAGGACACACTCTCAACCTTTAAACGAGATAATCACTGCTTGTGTGTGTGTGTGTTCATTTCTGTTTAGTGTAGCAAATAAAAATCATAAACGAGATAAAAATCTACATAGCTTGTAGGAAAGCACCACCATGGTGTACACACGTAGCCAAGCCCAATCAAGGGCAGAAGCTATGAAAAGTGTACAAGGGGGCACAAGTCGCCTCCGCTACAGCACCAAGGACTTGGTCATACCGCCTTGGCGGCCCGACCCACAAGAGAGTCCGCATCAGTCCATGTCAAGATGGAACTATAGGGACACCCCTTTGAGGGACACGCCCATTCATCATAGCCCCTTTCAGGAGGAGTCCTTACACGTGGCACTCAACATAGACAAGAAAGCTCCCCTAGAAGCTCGATATGAGTGGCCACCATGCAATGAAGTGCTAGAGCGGCATAGTGTCCATGAGGAGAGGCCACATGATTATGGCATCCCTCCTTTGCCCCCCATCACTGTTAGAAACAATAGACAAAATCCAGAGCGCAAGGCTCTTCAGACCGGGCGAGCTAACTCTGCCCGCCCCTTTCACACATATGAAAGGGAGCACGAGGAAGATGATTACATTCCTCAAGAGCAAGATACAGCACGGGGGCCATGCGCCTCCGCACCAGCTAGATACCATGATCACCCATTGAGGCCAGAGCCTCAGGTAAATGCCGCCAACCTCGACAGAGGGAAGCGACCTATTGAGATCTCGGATCATCACGATCGAGGTAAGTGCATAGGAGAGGCATCTAGGCCTCCTAGGCTCAAGATGGCGGAGCAAATCGACCTGGCAGTCGCCAGACATGCCACCCGCCAAGCGCAGATCACGCGGCTTGAGCAAGATCAACAACAGCTAGAACATTTATATCACCTTAGCAAAGAGTGCATTAGGTGCCAAACAGATGAGCTGCTACATAACCCGGTGCCTGAGAGGGTTCCAACCCCGCGCACCCAAAGAGCGGAACCATATGCGAGGCACAATCCCTTGGTGCGAGATAGGTCCCCGTGACCTTACCAAGTGCTGCCTTCGAGACCTCCTAGACCTGAACGGGAGGCCACTCCCGGAACAACGATGGGTACCCTCCGCAGGGACCCACCTTGGGTCATAGGTCTCGCCCAGAGACTCCTCAGGCAGCTTACGAGGAGTATGAGCAAGAAGATGAGCGGGCCGAAATGCCCTACCTAGGCGGAGGAGTTGCCATCCGGCCACCCCTTCAGAGGCCTCAAGTCTCCCACAACCCACAATGGGAGCAAACCAAAGAGGAAGAAATTAAATCCTCAGATGCATATAAAGCGCTGCTAGAGCGTCTAGAGTCTGTGGAAACCAAAACTTTTGGGCCCCAAAAGCCCACTTTACGCCAGCTCCGTAGTCATCCTGTGCATCCGTTAGTGCCAGCACCTCCTTACCCTGAACACTTTAAGCTGCCTCAGTTGGCAACCTTTAGAGGTGAGGAAGATGCTCAAGAGCATGTGACAAGGTTCCTGAGCCAATGCTTCGGCATTCAGGACAATGATGCTTTGTTATTGAGAACATTTATAACCACATTCGTAGGCCCTACCTCGGATTGGTTTACTCAGCTACCAAAGCACAGCATTAACAATTTGGATCAGTTAGTGGATGCGTTCCTCGAATGCTTCGCCTTCAATACCAAGAAGAAGGCATCACTAAGTGACTTAGCCAGCCTCAGGCAGTATGAGGAGGAGACCATGGCGGCCTATGGGAATCGGTGGAGGACTTTGCTTTCAAAGCTGCCCTACCTCCCTCCTATGTCCGACCTCACTCAGATGTTCTCCAAAAGTTGTTTGAGATCGATCTCTGTGCTATTGCAGCTACAGCAATATGCCACCCTAGAAGAAGCTCTGGCACAAGCCAAAATTATTGAAGAGATCAAAATACAGGATGGCGAGATAGCCAAACCTAAGAAAAAAGAATGGACTAAAAACACTAAAGCTGGGACTACGCAACAAAAACCCGTTGCGGTTAACCAAGTTGCAATCAACGTCCCTAAGCCTATGCAAGCAACTCAGCCTCAAAAGGCTAATTATCAGGCAGTGCCTCCTAACAACTATGACAGAGAAAATCAGAGGCAAGAACAGGGTCAGCAGCGTCGCCCTAGGCGACAATTCACACCCTACATAGAGTCCAGGGACTCCTTGTTTGACCGCTTGTTGGCGGCAAACCTGATCAACCTGCCAGAGATTCAGACTATAGATCCCAATGCACCCAAGCCTAAGGGATATAGAGAGGACTTGTACTGTAGGTTCCATAGGCGACAGGGACATGACCTAAATGCCTATTGGAAATTTAAGGGCTTGGTGCAAGACCTGATTGATAACAAGACCCTGGCGGTGGATAATCCCGTCGCACCAAGTAATCAACAAATGGAGGTCTTCAAAGACCCCTTGCCTGCTCATGCTCCATAGGCAAAGACCCTACAAGTTAACGAGGTTACACAGAACTGCCCCATGCAGGGGTATGTAGGGATGATAAGTATAGTGACTCGGAACAGGAGGTATCCGAGCATGAATACTCCTACGGCAGCTGCAGGAGAGGTGCCAACAACGTCCCAACCACAACAGCACCTTGCACAACCTCCTCCGCCTAAGCCGGTGGCCACACTTCGGACCAAACTCACTCAGAGTTTGAGGACCACATCAGCTAGGCTCTCCATATACGAGCTTATACAACAATCTATACCCCATCGGGAAGCTCTAATGGAGATTTTGAAAGCCATCGAGTTGCAGCCCCACGAGACAAATTCTTTCAACAACTTCGTGGGGCATGTAAAATGATGCACTGAGCCGGTCATCACATTTCGAGAAGACGAATTGAGATCAGTGACTGATGACATGGCGGATCCACCCCTGCACGTTATCGCACGGGTCAATGGGATCCCATACAAGAGGGTGTTGATAGACACTGGCTCATCCAGTAATATCATCACAACTATGGCCTTAAAGCATCTGAAGTTGCCCGCATCTCACATCACAGCTTCCACCTACACCCTGCGAGCATTCAATGATGCAATCTGCTCGATAGTTGGCACAATAGTCCTACCAATCCAAGTGGGACAAAAGACCATACCTACATTGTGCCACATATTGGAGGGTGAGATGGCCTACAACATCTTGTTGGGCCGGCCGTGGATCAGGGACATGAAGTGTGTCCCTTCGATAGCTCACCAATGTTTAAAGTATACATTTGAAGGGGAGGTGCATGTAGTCCCGGCGGACTTAGAACCCTTCAAGTATTGTAATGCGGTGCAGCTGATGCCGCAATCGACCCTGCCATCAACGCATTTGGATTTCTAGTTAAATCCATCTAAACAGGGTCCGATTCCGTAGGCATCCCCGTTAGCAAGTTCTTCAAAACCCCAGCTGGGTTCATCTTCATCGTCTGGTCCTCCACCAACGACGCCATCTATGGAGACCAAACAAAAGGACAAAGGGAAGAAACCCCTGGAAGAGGCAAAACCTTTGGAAGAGACACTGCCATCAGTATCAACTATCTCTATGGAGGAAATGCCTAGCCGAATGGAAGTCGAGGCTCCTAGTCCGCCCGACATGGAGTGGACTCAAGGAGAACTTCCATTCCCTCCCCCTCAACCGCCAACGATCAACGTTGAAATGGCCAATACGGGCCTAGGGGAGTATCTGGTGCGGAATATTGTAGCAACACCCGCACTAGAGTCCATGCAAGACATGGGGAGACCTCGCCTTCCCATTGGCACTATTGTCCCCCTAGGCTACCCGCCGAACCAGAAAAATTTTGTGTATGGGGGCCTTGATCATGGCGTTGCACCATGCACGCAAGAGGACGAGGATGAAGAGCCTTTTGCTGAAAATGTAAATTATTTGTCTAACCCAGAATTTGCTCTGAGATACCTTGGCCAATGCAATTGGCACGGATATGGGTTAGGCAGATATGAGCAGGGGGTACGTGTTCTTTGCCAACCAAGATACCAAATGTCGTATGACAAGTCAGGAGTAGGGTTCAACCACCCCCTGCCCCTGGACATCTTGGTAGAGAACATGCAAGGCCTAGGGATAGGCAACAAGGGGGGATTGGCATCAGATCCATATGCCAACCCTAATACCATATATACGTTGAGGGATTATCTTCCATTAACGACAATCAACCTTGTTGGCCATAGCAATCCCTTCCCTTCGCTCGAGAGAGGAGAGAGGTCGAGAGCTCATTTTTAGGGAGAGTCTAGAAAATGGCAAGAAGGGTCCTCAGAGGATGAATTAGAATATGAGGTAGCACCATGGGACCCCTTCGAATCAGATAACAATCACTCACAGGTGATCCCCATGGATGATTATCAAGAAAACCTCTTGACAATGTTCCCCTTGGATGCTCTTATCAAGCAAGCGCCACTCCAAGGAAATCAAGTCCCCCCGTAGAGAGCGAAACAACCTCAATGGGGCCAGATCAATTTGCTTGAGCAAGGCGAGCCTTCAATGCCGCAAGCAGTCGGAGCCAACGAAGGCCTTTGGATCTCCGATAGTGATTATGAAGACGAAACCGAAATGACGTATCTTAATCACATGCGGCAAATGCGGTGACCATACCCCTTGGAGATTAACGACTTGTTCGAGCAATTAAACATAAGGCTTGGGCATGAATGGTACGTAGACCCAGCATGGTGGGACCAAGTGTTGGATCCGCTACTCTGGGCATACGAAGCATACCTTCCGCCCAGAGACCCTATAGTGCCATCCATGTCGAGGGCAGACCCTATCTTCTTATCCGCACATAGGGCCGATCCATTCGTGCCCGTCCCCCTAGAGCCAGATCCAGAGCATAGAGAGCATCCAGGATGTCCAAGCACCCACACCCATGGTAATGGAGACCAAAATCATTCCATCAACATGATCTCCATTGATTTAACCACCCCCATCCATAATCCGGCCGATCCAACATAGTCATTGTCTCTAGACATAGATGCCATCGACTGGGATCACGTCAATTCCCCTCCATCCCCATCCGAGTACTGGCATTTCGATGAAATGCTTCATTTTACCCCTGGGCCAACTCAGGATATCTGCCATGCTGAAGAGGGACCCGAGGTTCCTAACGATGATCTAAACTCAGAAAATGATATCCACTTGATCCCAACTCCACATCAGTTGGAAGACGGATCCCACATGTCGATCGAGGAAACGACTGACGTAGACATCGGCTCGGATCCAATGAATCAATAGATCATCAAGTTGGGGGTAAGTTTATCCCTCGAAGAGCAAGCCGACTACATTGCCCTTCTCAAAGAGAAGAAGGAGGTTTTTGCATGGTCATACAAAGACATGCCGGGACTAGACCCACAGCTAGTCACGCATAATCTAACGCTTGATCCGACAGTCAAGCCAGTTAAGCAAAAACTACGTAAGATGCACCCAACAGTGGCCTTGATGGTCAAAGACGAATTGCAAAAGCTGTTGGATGCACAGTTTGTCATCTGCGTGGATTATCCGCCATGGCTGTCCAACATGGTGCCCATCAAAAAGCCCGACGGGAGGATTCGCATATGCACTGATTTTTGAGATCTAAACAAAGCGAGTCCTAAGGATGATTTTCCCTTGTCGAGCATCGACGCATTGGTAGACGCTACAGTGGGTCACGAAATGCTTTCCCTCATGGATGGTTTCTCGGGATACAATCAGATTTGTATCAATCTCGAGGACCAGCTAAAAATGGCGTTCACAATGCCTTGGGGAACATTTTGTTATAAGGTCATGCCTTTTGGCCTTAAAAATGCTGGCGCCACCTACCAACGTGCCATGACATACATCTTCCATGACTACATGCACAAGACTTTGGAAGATTACATGGATGATTTGTTGGCCAAATCTCTTTTGCGCCCGGATCATCTCGGTGACTTAAGCAAGATCCTCGATCGCCTCATGGAGCATAAAGTCAGACTGAATCCCAAGAAGTGCATTTTTGGCATCACATCTGGAAAGCTCTTGGGTTTCATAGTCTCAAAATGAGGTATCGAGGTGGACCCAAACAAAGTCAAGGCAATCCTTGAAATGCATCCCCCAACTACCATCAAGCAGCTCAGAAGCCTATAGGGAAAGGTCGCGTCGATCAAGCGCTTCATAGCACAGCTATCTGACAAGTGCCGACCAATGAACAAATTATTGCACAAGGGGGTAGCATTTCACTGGGATGACGAGTGCCAGTCAGCCTTTGATGACATCAAATGATACTTGGCTTCACCACTAGTATTGGCACCACCTAGACCAGGAGTGTCATTCTACTTATACATCTCAACTACTGAGGTGGCACTGGGAGCCATGCTAGCCCAGAAGAATGAACTTCACAAAGAACAGGCTACTTACTATCTTAGCCGCACCCTGGTCAGCTATGAACTTAACTATGCATACGTCGAGAAACTCTGCTTGGCAGTGGTGTTCGCTACCAAAAAGCTATGCCACTACATGCTGAGCAACACTACGTATGTTGTGTCTAAGGAGAATCCATTGCGGTACATGATGAGTCGTACTTATCATAGTAGTCACACGATGAAATGGATCATGTTGTTGATGAAATTTGACATAGAGTTTATTGGACAAAAATCCATCAAAGGACAGGTCATAGCCGATCAACTAGCAGAGGCTCCTCTCGAAGACGATCAGCCTCTGGTCATAGAACTACCCGATGATGGGGTCTTCCATGTCTCAGAATCGCCAGATTTTGATGAGCCTGAGTCACAGGCCGACATAACCCTATTTTTTGATGGTTCTAAATGTGAGCAAGGTGGTGGCATGGGAATAGTATTCTTCACACCGTAAGGCACTCCAATGCCTCTATCATTTAAATTAAATTTCCCATGCACCAACAATAATGCAGAGTATGAAGCCTTGCTCATAGGTCTTCAGACAACAATCACCATGAACATCAAATGACTGAACATCTTTGGTGATTCGTTGTTAATTGTCAACCAAGTCAAAGGGGTATTCCAATGCAAATGCCCAGTTCTACAGGCCTACAAAGCCCTTGTGGACAAATTCCTGGCAAAGCTTGAGTGGTACGACATCGAGGCACTCCCTCGGTCATCGAATCATTTTGCGGACACTATGGCCTCCTTGGGGTCACTAATCCCGCAAGACCTTTTCGGTGATATGACAACCATCCAAGTCAAAACACTATCACAATCCACGATGGACCGTGCAAGTTCTGACTTGACGCCAAGAATCCACATGATCCAGATTGAACCATCCTCGGATAAGTTCTCTCGAATCCATGATCATCTGAAACATGCCAACTAGGGGTCCTTGTTCTCCCCTACTCCCATTAATAGCAACACAACGCTATTCTTACAAGTTCTTTCCCGCTCGACGTTTGCTAGGGATGAACTTCAAGAGGGATTGGCTGTTCATACCATCGAGGCTTCTGATCAGCAGGATTGGTATTCACCCTTAAGGGACTACCTCAAGTTAGGTAACCTCCCGCTTGGATTGACGCATGCCGCAAAATGAGCATTCAAGCAGAAAGTGGCCAAGTATGTCTTGTTAGGAGACATTTTGTACCATCGTAGCTATGAAGGAATCCTCCTTCATTGCTTGGACCAGCAAGAGTCCACTTGGGCGATCGCCCAAGCGCACGATGGTACGTGTGGTGGCCACTTCAGTGGTATGGCCATCGCAAAGCGCATTCTTTGCATGGGCTATTATTGGCCATCTTTAGAGCGAGATTGTTGCACATATGTCAGGAAGTGCGTGAAGTGTCAACATCATGCCAATTTGATGCACGTACCTTCCCAGGCCTTGCAAACAGTCCAGTCAGCTTGGCCATTTTTGTAGTGGGGTTTAGATCTAATCGAAAAGATCTCCCCTATGTCATTCGGCCATCACACGTTTATCATAACGGCCATAGAGTACTTCACCAAGTGGGTGGAAGCAGTTCCGCTTACCTCTACGACTGGAACCCGCATTGTGGAGTTCATTTTGCATAACATCATATGTCATTTTGGTATTCCATCCAAAATAATCTCGGATAATGGGACGTCATTCAAGAACAAAGACGTGCGTGCTTTGACCACAAAGTACAAAATTTAGCATAGTTTTTTGACACCCTATTATCCACAGGCAAATGGGCAAGCAGAGGCATCAAACAAAATGCTAGTTGCTATCCTCAAAAATACCATCGTAGATAATCATAAGGATTGGCACATTCAGATCCCACTTGCCCTATGGGCCTATCGCACTAGCATTCGGACACCCACTGGGGCAACTCCATTTTCATTGGTGTATGGCTCCGAGGCAGTCATGCCTCTCGAGTTGGAAATTCCTTCCCTATGCATATCAATGCAAGAGTTCATCGATGATGACACTGCACGGCGAGCCCGGTTAGACCAGCTTACGTTGCTTGATGAACGACGCGTTAATGCTCTCGAGCATTTACGTATCTATCAAGAGCGACTTAAGAAAGCTTACAACATGAAAGTTCACCTGAGGGACTTTCAGATTGGTGACTTGGTCTTGAAAGAAAACCAACAGAACTCTAGTTTGCCGTCCCATCTAAGGGACAAGTTCATGGCAAATTGGTTAGGTCCATATGTAATTGATAGCAAAATAGGACCTGGAACATACCGGCTAGCCTCTCTTGATGGAATCAAGGAACTAGAACCCTTGAACATCAGTCATTTGCGGCCATTCCACATTTAAACGAGCCATAGCCCAAACCCAAAATGCTCCAAGGATTCCTACAATCGCTTGGTCAATCCCCAAATGCTCCAAGGATTCCTACAATCGCTTGGTCAATCCCAAAATGCTCCAAGGATTTCCAAGGATTTCCTACAATCGCTTGGTCAATCCCCAAAATGCTCCAAGGATTCCTACAATCGCTTGGTCAATCCCCAAAATGCTCCAAGGATTCCTACAATCGCTTGGTCAATCCCAAAATGCTCCAAGGATTTCCACAATCGCTTGGTCAATCCCAAAACGCTCCAAGGATTCCTACAATCGCTTGGTCAAAAATAAGAAAATTCAAAAACAACAAAATCATCAAAAATAACAAAAAAATTGCATCTCATTTCCATGCATACTCAAAATCATCACAACAATACAAAACTCCGTTGCATCTCATCCTCATACTCACAAAAATAAGCAAATCCAAAAAAAAAAAAACAAAACAACAAAATCATCAAAAATAACAAAATTTGCATCTCATTCCCATGCATACGCAAAATCATCATAACAACATAGAGCTCCTTTCTGCATCTCACCTTCATATTCACAAAAATCAATCCCTCAAAAATACAAAAATATATAGCTGCATTCAACATCAAACCCATACATTGCATATTTGTGGTCATAAAGGTCGAAGCACCATAGACTGTCATTACTTGGCAAAACCATCATTTTCACATTTTGTTTTCCCACTTTGTCAATAGCTCATCGCCTATAACCGCCATTCACGATATTCTCCCACATCATAGTCAGTTATTTTGTATCGAGAGTTTTCGCTCGTCATTAGCTTTCTAGCCACATACTGTACCAAGTCAGACAAATTTTATGAAGGTAGAGTTCTACTTGGATCACACCTTGTTACGTAGCATCCCAGCACAAATTAAAACACATAAAAATTCCCAAGTTGTGTGAATGAAAGATGAAACCCGCAAAGCAATCCAGGTCACCATAAGCGAAACGGTTATCTTGCTCATCCCCCCGTGCGAATGACCCCAAGAATGCTGAGAGTTGGCAAAAGGACAAGCATCTTCCCTACCCAATTCCCTAAGAATCCCAAGTTCTCAAAAGTTGCAAACATCAAAATTTTGCAAACAGTCAAAACTCCAAAAAAAAATTTGACATCACCACCAGAGTGCATACATCAAAAGGCACAGACAATAGTGATTCTCATCACTCAAAATTCAAATCCCTTGCTCAAAATATATATATATATATATATATATATATATATAAGTGATTTTTATCACTACAAAAGAGCAAGTATCCCAATACAATTGAAGAAAAGAAGGGAGTCGAACTTGAATCCCTGGAACTCTCAGCATTCCGACAGGTCATGAGATGAACCTCAGTACCGGTTTGGTTGATAGCCTATCGGTCACTCGTGGCAAACCTCCCGCATGACGATATATCTATCGCATTAACTTGTGTGCAGATCAATGTTTGCATGTGGATGAGCTAGCTTATGGTATCCTGGATCGCACTATAGATTAATCTGACTAAATACAACAAAGGAGTCAATGGAGCTAATTAGGTGATCCTCAGTACAAGTTTGGTTGACAGCCTATCTGGCACTGGCGGTATCCTGACAAATACCACATAAATGAACTCAACTGCACACAAAGGGATGTGAAATAACTTGGTCAAAGACAAGTCCGATTCATACCTCATCCAAAAATCTCGTAAGATAAAGTACAGTCGTGGCTAGTGAGTTAAAACCGTCTGAGTCTCAGAAAACCTTAGCTACATTTCTAAAACCAACCGCGCTATCTTTCATCCTCGCATTGCCATCAACAATCACCAAAAAAAAAAAACCCCACAAAGGTCTAAACAGTCTATGGTGCTCTCGCCAAACAACACAAATTCAATTCATCCATTACATTTGCATATCCTGAAAGTTAGAAACATTTGCATTTATCATAACATATGCATCCACCAAAATAAATTAACATGCATACATCCATACTCATCACTCATCATGCATAAAATCAAATCATCACTCGCATAAACAAAATAAAGTCATCTGTATATATCATCAAAAATGCCCGTAGGCTACAATGAACCGGTCATGTGACCCCGCAACAAAATCCAAAAGCTCAAAACCCCCAAGCCTAAGGCGTCGGCCACCATGATCACGCAGGATCGATGCGACGAGAACTACCCCCCATGGTGTGGGTCCTATGAGACCCCTCAGGGTGGCTACTGCTAGCCCCCGCATCATGCCTACTCGCCCCCCTCATCCAGTCGCCTGCACCGAGAGGATGCTGACTGCTCAGTCTCACTCCCTCTCGAGCGGCACGATGATCCACCTCTCGAGGGCTCAGGTAACCGCCCACCGAGGTGGATGATCTCTCCCTCCATATCCATCTGATGCCGAGACCAATCTATCTCCCACCATAACCACTCTACCTCCCACCGATGGTAATAAGCTACTGCATCATCGCACTGTGCCAAAGCCCTATCCCTCTCTGCTAGCTACGTCCGTAGGAGATCCCTCTCCCATGCAGCATCAGTACCCCCATCCTACCGATGGTAGGCAGCCAATGCATTCTCTCGCTCCACCACTGCATGCGCAAGAGATCCCTCTCCTGCAGCGCATCCCCCAACTCCTCATTGCATCACTGCAACAGCCCCTCCAACCATGCAATCTCAGCATGTAGCCCGGACTCCATGTCCTCCACTTCCACCTGAGGCATAGGCATCTCTAGAACAATAGCCTGCTCTAGCTCCCACTGCTCTGGGATGTCCTACATCTCCGACTGATCCAAAACCCCTGCATCCACATCCTCATCCTCATCCTCCACCTCCACCATGTCTGCATCCTCCCGAGGAGCTCCCCAATCATCTCCTAGTGCCTCGGCACCCTCCCCGCTGCTACTGCTACCTCCATGCCTCCCAGTGGCCCCTCTCCCCACCATCACCATAGTACCCACCACTGGTCGTACTCTACGGTAGTCCCGACGTCATCCACGTCAGGGACGTCGATCACCACATCTGAATCCTCGCCTAGTGGCACGATGACCGGTCGATCTAGAGTCCTCTCGTCCCCCCAACATCGATAGACCACGGGCTCACTAGGCAACCCCTGGCGTACCCCAAACTGTCGAGTCACCCGACTGAAAGGGAAGAACTCATGCTCGGTCCCATGCCACCCAATCAGCCATCGCTCCCTATGTACCCATTGAAGCCACTCTCCAGCCTCCGCCAGGCTGGACAGTCCCGAT
The DNA here is from genome assembly GCA_028583015.1 of Wollemia nobilis. Taxonomy (NCBI): domain Eukaryota; kingdom Viridiplantae; phylum Streptophyta; class Pinopsida; order Araucariales; family Araucariaceae; genus Wollemia; species Wollemia nobilis. The sequence goes on from JAQPPZ010016890.1 coordinate 9,105,450, forward strand.
AAGGGCGCCAGAACACCTCCTCTAGAGTAAGCCGAGCGAGGGCATCGGCATAGTGCCCTACGACACCTGCCCACCGTCGACTCTATCCCTGCTCCTTAGACCACCACCATAGAACTGCATAGCCTATATCCTTATCCTCCATCTCCATCCGAGTCATCCATGGTAACCCGGCTAGCCTCTCCACCGCTATGTGTTGCCAAGCCCAGCTCTGCAATAGATAGCTGCAGCTAACCCCCTTCGCCTCCGATAGCGGACCTCGTACAACTCACCATAGAGCTATGCCAGCAGCATCTGCCCCCACCTCATGATCAGCGGTGCCTCCGTCGGGCACTCTACTAGCCGCCAGACCAAATCTAGTAGGTTCCACGGGAACCTAGCACCTGACGAGTCAGGTAGCAGCATGTTGGAAATGAGGCCCATAAGTACTGCGTGCCTCACTCCCAACACCCCTCTCTCAAGCCACCATCGAACCAGAATCCCGCCCATCTGGCAGTCAACCTCTGCCATCTCCACTGGACTATCCACACCCAACTCCTCCCCATGCCCAAAGCATCGTATCAGTACAGTTGTCCGCTGATCACGCGACGACGTTCTGATCGGCAGTCCATCTATCGAAATCCGTAGAAGCCGATAGACATCCTCCAAGGTCACTGTCATCTCCCCCATTGGGAGATGGAAGGTGTTGGTCTAGGGATCCCATAGGTTGATCAAGGCCATCAGATAGGCCCGATCCCTGACCACAGGCTCCAGTCGAGCCACCTGCTTGAGCCCAAGGGCATCAAGCCACTCCTAGTCAGCCATAGTTAGCGCCCCTCGTGCTTCAACAAAAGTAGTAGGTACACGATATCGGCTCTTCACAACCTGCAAAAGAAAATAACACAAAAACATTAAAATCATGAAAAATTGTACAACAATAACATGGATATACAGCACTGCCTACCAATGTACAGCTCAAAAACAACAAAATTCACAAAAATTCATAACAAAGAAAAACAAACAAATAACTTGCAGTTTTAAAACATTTAACAAACAAAAGCAATAATGCTAAGGAGCACTTACTGGTCTCGCTCCGGCTCTTCCGCTCGATCCGGTTTGTGCACTCATGATGTCAGGAGAAATTTGGCAGCGCTTCGCTTCGCAGAATTGACCTCCTCCTCCTCAGAGCTCCAAATCGCAGGAAAAACAAGTGCAAATGAGCCCAAACCCTAGTTTTGGCCTTTAAATAGGCTTTTTGAGCCTCATATTCGTTCCTCCCTAGGATGAGCGCTCTGGTTAGCACTCGTCCCACCCTAGAACGAATGCTCAATAGGAATTCGTCCCACCCCGGAATGAATCTAGAGCAAAAATTTCAAAAACAACAAAAATTGAACAAAAATGCACCAAAACAGCTAATAAACTTGCCCGATGAGAGTGCTTTGGCACTTGACATTCCGGGCATGCAAAATAGATGTCGGGGTCACAAATCCTCACTATCCTACTCCCTAAGAAGGCTACCATAGCCGGACCGCTCCACGGGAAGATGGATTTTCGAGAATTTCATCCCCAAACGGCGTCGCCAAAAGGGCCAAAACCCAACCAAAAATAGCAATAACATTGCCGAACGAAGGCGCCTTCGCGCCTGACATTCTTGGCATCCAAAATAGACGTTGGGGTTACAAATTGTCACTATCCTACTCCCTAAGAAGGCTACCATAGCCGGACCACTCCACGGGAAGACGGATTTCTGCCAATTTCAGCTCCAAAAAGCATCGCAAAAAGGGTTAACACCCACCAAAAATAGGTCTAAATGTCAAAAAATTGCACACGCTTAACGCTAAACCATCTAAAGGCACCCTTGCACAAGTCATCTTGGGTCAAGCGAAGCATCCAGTGGCATCTGATGCAGAAGCATCCAGTTGTAGCAGATCCAACTTAAAAAAAAATTGGCTAAGGAAGGAAGCTGTCACGATTTCGTGACATGTTGCGAAATCGCAACCAAAAGAGGAGAGAGATGAGAAGGAGAAAAACTGTCACGATATCATGACATAAAAAGTGTTGCGATATCGTGACACAAAGTAGAGAGAGAAGTAGCGGACGAAAGATGTCACGATATCACGACATGTGTTATCGTGACCCGCAGATGAAAGAGACGACGAGAATGAAAACTATCGCAATATCATGACAAAAAAAGTGTCACGATATCTCGACATCAAAAGGAGAGAGAAGGCACAGATGAGAAGATGTCACAATTTTGTGACATGTCACAGTTTCATGACCCGTAGAGGAGAGAGAAGGCATAGATGAGAAGATGTCGCGATTTCGTGACATGTCGTAGTTTTGTGACCCATAGAGGAGAGAGAAGGCACAAATGAGATGTCACGATTTCATGACATGTCATAGTTTCATGACCCGTAGAGGAGAGAGAAGGCATAGATGAGAAGATGTCACAATTTCACGACATGTCATAGTTTCACGACCCGTAGAGGAGAGAGAAGGTGCAGAGGAGAAGATGTCACGATTTTGCGACATGTCATAGTTTTACGACCCGTAGAGGAGAGAGAAGGTGCAGATGAGAAGATGTCATGATTTCATGACATGTCATAGTTTCACGACCCATAGAGGAGAGAGAAGGCACAGAGGAGAAGATGTCACGATTTCGTGACATGTCACAGTTTCACAACCAGAAGGCAAAGAAGAAGCCAAGGAAGGAAGATGTCGCGATTTCACGATATGTCTCATTTTTGCAACTAGAAGATGAAGAAGCAGCTGAAGGAGAAAGATGTCGTGATTTCGTGACATGTCACATTTTCACAACCAGAAGGCGAAGAAGGAGCCCGAGGGGGGAAGATGTCACGATTTCGTGACATGTCACATTTTCACGACCAGGAGGCAAAGAAGGATCCCAAAGAGAAGAATGTCGCGATTTCATGACGTCACATTTTTGTGACCCAACAAAGCGAGAGGAATCGAGAGGAAAAGATGTCACGATATCATGACATGTCATGATTTCACAACCCAAAAAAGAGAAAGGAGGCGAGGGAGAAAAATGTCACGATTTCGTGACATGTCGCATTTTCACGACTCAAAGAGAATAGAAAGCAGATGAAGGGAAAAGTGTCGCGATATCATGACACATCATGATTTCACGACCCAAAGAGAAAGGAGAGAGCGATGAAGCCGAAACATCATGATATCGCGACATGTCACGATATCGCGACTGACAGAGAAGGCACAAAATCATGAAGGAGAGAGAGAAGCAGCAGATGAAATATGTTGTGATATCATGACACAAAGTAGAGAGAGAAGCAGCAGATGAAAGATGTGATATCATGACATGTCACGTTATTGCAACCCATAGATGAAAGAGACAGCAAGAATGAAAACTATCACGATATCTCGATAGAAAAAGTGTCACGATATCACGACACCAAAAGGAGAGAGAAGGCACAGATGAGAAGATGTCATGATTTTGTGACATGTCACAGTTTCACGACCTGTAGAGGAGAGAGAAGGCACAGATGAGAAGATGTCACGATTTCATGACATGTCACAATTTCGTGACCCATAAAGGAGAGAGAAGGCACTGATGAGAAGATGTCACGATTTCATGACATGTCATAGTTTTGCGACCCACAAAGGAGAGAGAAGGCATAGATGAGAAGATGTCATGATTTCATGACATGTCATAGTTTCACGACCCACAGAGGAGAAGATGTCACAATTTTGTGACATGTCGTAGTTTCATGACCCATAGAGGAGAGAGAAGGCATAGATGGGAAGATGTCATGATTTTGTGACATGTCACAGTTTCATGACCCATAGAGGAGAGAGAAGGCACAGAGGAGAAGATGTCAGATTTCGAGACATGTCTCAGTTTTGTAACCAGAAGGCAAAGAAGAAGCCAAGGAAGGAAGATGTGATTTCGCGACATGTCACATTTTTGCGACCAGAAGACGAAGAAGCAGCTGAAGGAGAAAGATGTCGTGATTTCATGACATGTCACATTTTCTCGACCATAAGATGAAGAAGGATCCCGAGGGGGGAAGATGTTGCAATTTTGTGACATGTCGCATTTTCATGACTAGGAGGTGAAGAAGGAGCCTAAAGAGAAGAATGTCACGATTTCATGACATGTCGCATTTTTGTGACCCAACGAAGCAAGAGGAATATGAGAGGAAAAGATTTCATGATATCGTGACATGTCATGATTTCACGACCCAACGAAGAGAAAGGAGGCGAGGGAGAAAAGTGTCGCAATTTTGCGACATATCGCATTTTTGCGACTCAAAGAGAAGAGAAGCAGATGAAGGGAAAAGTGTGGCGATATCATGACACGTCGTGATTTCGTGACCCAAAGAGAAAGGAGAGAGCGAGGAAGCTGAAATGTCATGATATCGTGACATGTCATGATATCGCAACCGATAGAGAAAAGGATGAGCAAGAGGGAGAAGATGTCACGATATCACGACATGCTACATTTTTGGGAGGCCATTACAAAATGAGGTCAGTGAGTGACACATGGCAGCACAAAACAACACGTGGCACCAAGGTGTAGTGGAAACAGGTGTAGACTAGTAGTGAACAAGAGTGGATGGCAGTTACAGGGTGCCATTGTGAAATGCAGTTATGGAACCGACGAAGACAAATAGTCATGGCATAAATGAAGTGAAGGGCCATCAGTTAGAAGACCGAGAGTCACACTAGATATTATAAAATGGTAGGCAGAAGGCGTGTAGAAGGGTGGGAAAAAAGTTGTAGGTAGAGGTTGAAAATTCGAATGCCAGAGGGCCATTCTGGCCCTGCTACACTATTTTTCTTCCAGAAGAGCTTAGGGTTCCTGGGTAGTGTAGACAGATGCGCCAAACGTGAGGCAGTCTGCACCAGGATCCATGGAGGCGGAAGACCATGATACAAAGTTGCAGCGAGAGGGCCAAGGCTAAAATGGACCTATTTTGGACTATGTTTCCTTCTAGAGAAAGCTCAAAATCTTGGGTAGTGTGAATAGATCACCGAACGAGGTAGTTTGCACCAGGATCGTGCATGTCGAAGGACGACAAAGAAAGTGGTGTGTGGGTTTACTTCCAGATGGGAGGTTAATGGCTGCGACCATTGTTTTGTAATTTTATTGCAGACTATAGAGGGTCGGGGCCTCTATAAAAACCTAGTGAATGTAATGAGAGAGCATGGAGAGCCAAATATTGCATAGTGAATGTAAACTACGCATGCGGGATAGTCTGTGTAAAATAAATAAGAATGAAAATATTGAATAAAAATCTAAGTTTTGGTGAATGTAATTTTTGGCCTCCATAATTGGGTCAAGTGACTCGTTGCTTTTCTCATGAAGGTCATTCCCTCATCGATTCATTGCTTGAGGGGGTAGTCACACTTAGTTACCAATCAACAAATACACACCCAATTAAGGAATGGCATGTGTTCGAAGAATCATTGACAAAGACAAATCACGCTCCTAATTGGGTTAGTAAACAAGCAATAATCACAAGCTGATCAAATCACTTGGCATTTCATGAATCATGAACTCAAGGTTCTCACAGACAAAAGGTTGCGCCCTTTGCCTATTCATGACTAATCAATTTCCAAGATCAAGTAACACATCATCGAAAAAGGTTAACACTTGAATTGAGTTCCTTCGCTCATCAGAAGCAAGGATTCAAGAATGCATGCCCTTTCTATACTTGGGGCATCAAAAGTTGGTTAGGTTACTGAGAAACCCTAATCATTAGTGCTTTGGTTATCTATTTTTGCTCGGTGCTACACCATGCACAGCGCATCCCAAAAAGGGGAATCTATAGACACCAAAATAGCACCAATCTGATTATGTGACTGCAAACACTGATTGCTTTGACACACATAGCCCCAAGGGCAGCCCCAAGAGGTTAAACAGTGGTCCTAACCACTCTCACAGTAGTTTTGGAAGGTCAAAGATCAATTTGGCACCTTTAGGAACTTTTCTCAATATCCGTTCCACCCCGAGATGAATTCAAACTAGGATCCACCCCACCCCGGGATGAATTCCAGATTCGCTCCAAGGTGGGGCAAATTTTAGGTTTGACAGGAAAAAAGTCAAATATTGACAAATGGTAGCTCAGATCCACCACTTAATGCTTCCTTCATCACAGGGGAGTGTGGGTGAGCATTTTTGAGCATTAGAGGTTGTTACAAGGGTAGTCATGAAGTCCCTATTCAAGGAGGAATCTCCTTCCCCCTGGGAAGGCATGATTGCCAAGTGGTGCCTCTGCATGCCCATTTCAAGAGACCTCTAGGTCTATAAATTGGTGAGTTTCCTCACCCCAAAAAGGAGAGAGGAGGAGCATTTTAGAGCAATGAAGTGATGTCATTTTATTGTCATACCTCACACCTTTTTGATTTGCACCTTCCACATCCTTGATTTCCTTTAGAGGGGAGGTCATTGGGTGACTATTGGGAGGACGAATCTTGGACCCAAAACTTGACATTTGGCCACAATATCCCACCATTTTTTTTGACAATACCATACAAGAGGTTTTGACCCATCTCAAGTGGATTGGTGCCGAAATCAAGCCTCAAACAGCGGGCGGCCTGCCCCATGGGTGCCCCCTCCCACACTGCTACAATCCTAATCACCCCCTTTAAGAGATATGGGAATTCCATGGTAGATTTTATTTCTTTCATTTTTGCATTCAATTCTATGATTCTTAGATAAGTTGTCATTTGGATTTCGTCTTGTTTTGAACAATTTTGATCATATTTCTAGCATTGCTCGCTTCCACTAACCTACATGTAGCATCATCAAATTCCTATTTATGGAGGACAAATTAGGAAAATATGACCATCTGGGTCTTCCCACAATGCCTCCAATTAGCTAACCCCATGTTTTTAGGTCTTTTGGAGCTTCCTAGGTAGGATATTGGGATATTCCCTTCCTGCATTTTGTTGCAAGTGAATTCGTCCCGCCCCAGAGTGAATTCAAATCAGCGAGGAATTTCCCAATTTTTCTTTTTGCAATACCTTCTTGGTGGTATCTTGATGCCCCTGTCAAAATTTTAGAGCATTTGGACCTATTTTAATCATAGTTTAATTCAATTTTCTCATTCACTTATCTTAGGCTTGGGGATTGCATGCTTTGTTTTATCCGTAGGTGCTACTGACCATTTCTTGTTCCTTTGAATGCAGGGTTTAGAAATCGGAGGAGTAGCGAGGAGTCAAGAATCATCAACGCAAGTGATAGTGATGTTTGGTCCACCCATTTTACATGTGGGCATGCGGAAGAAGGAAAGGCTATCCATGGATGTAACCAAGAGATGGATTTAACGCTCCTCGCCCATGAAAAGGGAGGATGCGAATTGTAACCGAGTTGTGAAATACATCAATAAAAGAGAAGGGCTATTATTTTATTTTGGTTTCAATTCATTCTTTCTCCATTTCATGCATTTCAAATTCCTAGGAATTAGCGTTAAGTCTAAGTTTAATTTGCATTGCATCTTCACTTTCCTTTTTTGCTTTCGTATCATTGGGAAGCTCTATGCTAAGAGGTTGATCATCCTGGAGAGGAGACTTTATGATTTGATCGATGATGACCTGACCTTAAATTGATTTTTTTCCAATGAATTTGAGGTCAAACTCTGTCAACAACATGATCCATTTTGTTGTATGACTATTGTTATAAGCACAACTCATTATGTATCACAATGGATTATATTTTGATACAACATACATGGTATGACTAAGCATGTAATGACGTAGCTTTTTGGTGATAAAAACCATCGCTAAGAATAGCTTCTCAATGTATGCATATTTGATTTCATAACTGATAAAAGTGCAGCCAAGGTAGTAAGTAGCCTGCTCCTTATGCAATTCATTCTTTTGGGTCAACATGATGTCCAATGCAATCTTAGTAGCTAATATGTATAAGCAGAATGAAACTCTTAGTTTGTGTGGAGCCAATATTTGTGGTGAAGCTATATATTGTTTGATTACATCAAAGGCATCCTAACACTCATCATCCCAATGGAATGCAACCCCCTTGTGTAATAGTTTGTTCATGTATCAAAACTTATCAGATAACTACTCTATGAAGCGCTTGATAGATGCAACCTTACCCTATAGAATTCGTATTTTCTTGATGTTAGGTGAGGTATCTCAAGGAATACCTTGAATTTATTGGGGTCCACTTCGATGTCTCTTTTAGAGACTATGAATCCCAAGAGTTTTCTAGATGTGACACCAAAGATTCACTTATTGAGGTTCAGTCTCATGTTGTGTTCAATAAGATTGAGGACCTTGCGCAAGACATCGAGATGCTCATGGCGTAATAAATATTTTGCCAATAGGTCATCCATGTAATCTTCCAAAAATTTATGCATATAGTCATAGAATATGTATGTCATGGCCCGTTGGTAGGTAGCACTGGCATTTTTGAGGCCAAAAGGCATGACCTTATAGAAAAATGTTCCCTACGGCATTGTGAATGCCATTTTGAGTTAGTATTATGGATTGATACAAATTTGATTGTATCCAGAGAAACTTTCAATGAAGGATAATATTTCATGGCCCGTTGTAGGATCTACTAGGGCATCGATGTTTGGAAATGGGAACTCATCCTTAGGACTTGCTTTGTTCATGTCTCAAAAATCGATGCAAATGTGAATCCTCTCATTAGGCTTCTTGATAATAACCATATTGGAGAGCCATGGTGAATAGTCCAATGATATGATGAATTTAGAATCCGACAGTTTTTGTAACTCAAATTTTACCATCAAGGCTACTATCGGGTGCATTTTTCGTAGCTTTGCTTAACCGGCTTGGCATTTGGGTAAAGCATTAGATTATGCATGACTATATTTTGATCCAGTACTGGCATGACTTTGTACGACCATGCAAAATCCTCCTTCTTCTCTGTAAGAAGATCTATATAATTATATTGCTTAGTGGGGGATAAGATTTTCCCTAACTAGATATATTAGGGATTCTTAGGATCTGAGCTGATATATTTATCAATTTTTTGCTCAATTGACATATGCGACCCCTCTTCCAACTAGTGTGGAGTAAGGATCAGATGAATTTTTTGCTGGGTTTATGTCATCCATTGGGATTTCTAGATTGACCTCAATGTGAAAGACATTTTGAGTAGGCTTTGGAGAGAAATGAAATTGTTGCAACATCTCATTGCAAGGCCAATACTCGAAGGGTGATGGGAGAGAATCTCCCCGAACAAATTTAATTGCCCCCAAGTCAAGGTGCAGTGGCTTTTATGGGTTATTCGGATCTCGTAGGGGCACAATAAGGTCTATGGAAATCATGTTTATGGATGAATGATTTTCACTAGGTGGATGAGGGAGTCTATTAACATCAATTTTTTCCAATACCTGTGGAGGTGGTTTTGGTGGAAGCGAAATGACTAGAGGTTGTTGATGCAGTTGTGGACAAGATGGTTCCTCTTTGGGTAGAAACTATCACTAGATAGGGTTTTGTAACAAGACATACATAAATATCCCTCATGTTCATCATCCAATAGGACAATCCACATATATTCAACATGTGTACTAGAATATTTTATAGACACTAATTCATAATCAGAATCATCATTAGGTGTCCATTCATAAGGAGACCCTTGATATTCTTCCTCATTATCGTGTGGAAGGGTATGCAAACTTTCACCCCTCTCGTGGGATCCGGTGACATCGTGAGGTATATCTTGATCTCTCATGGGTGCAAGGAAGTAGTCCCCAAATGAATAGAAACAATTAGGATTGGCATACGGATCACATGCAAGCTCATCCCTATAGTTTAGGATCATGTACTCTAAAATATCAATGAGGACCTCGAGGGGAACAAGCTTGTTGTTTCCCAAAACAAACTTATCATATGGAATTTGATACTATGGTTGGTAAGGAATACGTGTACCTTGATCATACAAGCTCAAATCATAGCCATGCCAGTTGTAGAGGTGAAAATATATCATGGCAAAGTCAGGATTGGACATATAGTTAATATCCTTAGAAAATATCTCTTCATCCTCTTCCTACTGTTGATAGAGCTCTATGCCATAGTCGAGGCTCCCATAAATAATTTTTTTTTGATTTGGGGGTAAGCCAAGAGGTACAATAGTGCCTATGGGAATATGAGATCAACCCATATCTTATACTAACTCAATGGCATGGATGCATGTGATATTCCTAACCAGGTGTTCTCCTAAGCTGGTTGTAGCTAGATGCACTATGACCTATGGAAACCAAGAAAAAGATGATAGGAGTGAGACTTTAATTGACTTGATGTTTGCCTCACAAGGTGGTCTCTTATCTACTGGGCTAGGAATATATTCTTTGGAGATGGTGGATATGGTTAGAGGCATCTCATCAATAGGAATTTTCCACATATTCCTCAGTGGAGGATTCAATGATGATGAAGGTATATCTGGGGGTGTTGATGATGAAGATGGTATGATAGAATATGGTGATGGATTGATTGAAGGTGATGGTGAAGAAGTCAGACCTTGGATGGATGTATTCAGTTTGAAATCTAAGTGGGTTGATGGTAAGGTTGACTCAGGGATTTGTTGCACCAAGTTATAGTATTTGAAGGGCTCAAGGTCTTCCAATATGGCATGTGCTTGTCCTTCATAGGTGTACTTTAAACATTGGTGAGTGATGGAGGGTACACACTTCATGTTTGTAATCCAAGGCCTACCCAACAAGATATTGTATGCCAGATCACCCTCCAAGATGTGGCATAGTGTTGGTATGGTCTTTTGTCCTACCTGAATATGTAAGACTATAGTTATAACTATTGAGCATATAACATCATTAAATAATCCAAGGATATAGGTAGACACAACAATATGAGATGCTAGAAGCCTGAGGTATTTTAGAGCTATTGTAGTGATGATATTGTTGGAATATCCAATATTGATCAAAACTATTTTGTAGGGTGTTCTATTTACACATGTGATGATGTGCAATGGGGGATCCATAGTGTCATTTGGAATCAGCTTAAGTTCATCCTCTTGAAAGGTGATCATTGGTTTCGTACATTGCTAAACATGCCCTACAAAATTGTTAAAGGAGTTAGAATCCTGGGGCTATAGCTTGATCACCTTGAGGATCTCCATTAGAGCTTCTCGATGAGGTGGATATTATTGAATAATCTCATAGATGGAGAGGTAATCCAATGTTGTTCTTAGAGTCTAAGTAAGCTTACTCTTTATCGTGACAACTATCCACAGTAGGAGGCTTTACACTGGAGGCGGTAAAGGCAATGACATTGAAGGAATGTTGCTTGGAGCCGTAGGTGGTGCAACTACACTTGGGTACCACCTTTTCCTTGTCACAATACTGATCATATTGATGAACCGTTGCTTAGAATGTGCCTGATGGATCTCATTCACTTGTGGTATTGGCTTTGCCTATTCTGCATGGGTAAGCAATGGGTCTTTAAAAATACCCATCTATTGATTTTTGGGTGCAATAGCATTATCATCCTGAAGGGTATTCCTATTGATCATATCTTGTACCAGGTGTTTAAACTTATAGCACATATACACATCATGCCCATTTTTCCTATGATACTTATAGTATAGTTCCTCATGATATCCTTTGGGCTTTGGTACATTTGGGTCGATTGGTCAACTCTCAGGCATATTAATTACGTTAGCTACATACAGGTGCTCAAAAAAAGATCCCATGGACTCTTCAATGAGCGTAAATTATTTCTTAGGATGATGTTGTTTATTTTGCCCTTGGTTTGTTTGATTTTCCTTGTTATAGTTCCCAAGTGTGGCCTAATAATTAGATTTCTAAGGTAATTTTGATTACGTAGGACCAAAAAAAAAAATGGCAACTTGATTGACTGATGCTAACTTTGGTTGTGTTGGTTTTTTCTTGGCGTTCTTTGTCCACTCCTTCTTGCGAGGCTTCACAATTTCTCCCTCTTAAATTTTGATGTCTTCAATTATTTTGGCTTGCAGTAGAGCATCTTCAAGAGTTAGATATTGTTGGAGTTGCAGCAACAAGGAGATCAACTTTAGGTAGCTCTTAGAAAAAATTTGAGTCAACTCCATCATGGGTAGTAGGTATGGTAGCTTAGAAAGCAACACTCACCACCTATTTCCATAGTTTGTGATTGACTCATAATCAAATTGTTTCAACCCTACGAGGTCAGCCAATGTCATCTTCCGCTTGGTGTTGAATGCAAAACGTTCCAGGAATGTGTCTATGAATTGATCAAGATTGTAGATGTTATGCTTTAGGAATTGGATGTACCACTCTATAGTTGCACCAAAGAGAGTAGTCAAGAATGTCCTAAAGAGTAAAGCATAATTATCCTAGATGCCTAAGCATTAGCTCAAGAACTTGGTGACATGATCCTGCGCATCTTCATCTCCTTTAAAGTTATCCAACTGGGGTATCTTAAAATATTTTGGATAAGAAGGGGTAGACATGAATGGATGGAGATATTGACTATACAACTAGCACAAAGTGGGCTTATAGTACCCAAACCCAGAGGTCTTGTTCTCTACTGATTCTAGGTATTCTAGAAATGCCCTATATGCATTTGAGGATTTTATATCCTCTTCTTTGCTTCGACACTACAACGAAGGGTGAGGAGTATTAGGCCTATTGTGGGATGGTTGAATGTCATCCACCCTACATATATAAGGTGTTTCAAGATATTATACTTTTATCTCATGCTCAACGTAGGCCCCATAAGGCATCTCTTGAGCTAGCCTATAAGGAGGGGTGACTGTCTACAATATGTGTTCTATTTTTGGCTTGGGAGGTAAGTCCCAATTTGGCCTAGGAGGCCTAGGTAACATCAGGTTAGGCCTAGGAGGCCTAGGAGGTAACATCATGTTAGGCCTAGGAGGCCTATATTGATTGAAAGTAGGTTTTCTCTGATGGATTTCCTATCTATGGGTACATGGGTAGGAACCCTCTCTTGTAATATTTTTTTGCCATTCAATCGTTTCTTTCTTTAATTGATGTAAGTGGTATAAGTGTTCTTTGTCTCACCCAAGTTGCTTGAATTTTGCTTGATGTTTAGCATATCTCGTGATGACTTGATTTATCTATTCTACCATGTGGGTCCTAGGAGCCCTATCAACATCACCCTGAAGTCTATCTCATTCAGGGTGAGCTAAAATATCAATCACGAGCTTCCATCGATCGAGGGTAGTCACATTCACTTGAGGTTTAGTTTTAGGCAAGTGATATTTATACTCAGATGATATAGAGGCACATTGTTCTTATGTAGCATAATAATAATTAAGGATTTCATCATGCCTTCCTTCATTGATGATGAAGGGAAGGGTTGAGTTTGCTCAGCCCAAGCAATGAGTGTCATACTCATCTTGGTACCTAGGATATTGTAACCTATTAGGGTGGTGCAAGGGTGAACTATGATAAATTGGCCCTGCCCAATGTGTGTACTCTTGCTCTTTCCCATGAGTGGGCATCTAGAAGGTACATGAATGTATGGTATTGCTCTATCTAGTAGCACCTTAGTGTGTGATTTTCATTCATGAAATAAGACATGTGAAGTTTCTAAGTACTGGGAGTATGTTCTTGGATTAGGATCAAAACCTGTAGGGGTCTCTTACATAGGGCTTCCTTTTCGGTGAAGTTCCTGACTAGCTATTATGTGACTTGTATGAGTAGAAGGTTACCAAGGAGGTATAACCATGTCCTTAGGGCTAAATATCAGATGACTCATGTTTCCTTTTCTACTCTCTAAAACGTCCACCCTTGAGTGGTCTTGGCTACGAGTGCACACCATTGATACTCCCTACGAAGCCCTGGGTGGTTATCTACTTTTCAAATTTTAATAAAGCAATGCATAATAATTGAAACACATAAGTAAAATAAGTTTTTATCTATTTTAAAGATTTAGGTGTGTTACCTAAAGTTGTTTTGTGTGTTTTTTGCAAAGAAGACCTTGTGTCATGTGTTTTGTTCTTGTTAAATGATATTATTGTGTTTAAATGAATTTTACATGTATGCTCACAACTTGATAACTAATAATGAAATTTTGATCATGTAAATGCACCAAACTATGGACATGAAACCCATACCCGATCAGGCAGCACAGGTCCTACCAATCCCCACCCAATTCACTCGTAATTAGTGATATACCCATTTGAAGAGAAATATGTTCTACATCCCATGGGCTATGATGGATCTTGGAGTAGGCCTTGGCCAAAAATATGGTTCTTAGGATTTGATCCAACGGATGGATATGAAGCCCATCGTCATTGGTCTCTATTGGTGGTTGGTGATGAAATCTAACTCACTAATGTTTAAATAGAATGTGGTGTATGTGGTTTATTTTATGCTTAAATAAAGTAAACAATAGAGCACTCAATGACCTTCACTAAATGTAAAAAAAAAAGATGTTTTACTTTCATAAAAGTTAGATAAAAGGCAACCTACAAAATGCATGTCCTAAATGATAACCTACCCATTAGGTAGGCTACAAGCAAGAAAGCCATTCAAATACATTTCTACTTAGTTTATTTTCATTTTTTCTTCTCTTTTTGTTGTTTTTATAATTATAGAAAATGGAAATCTATATTTCTACCTTTCTAGAAAACCAGGGAAGCAAGAAAAACAAAATTTAAGCAATTTTTGGCTATAGAAAAACAAACTGAAGGTTTAGGCACTTACCTTGATAGCCTAAGAACTTGTTATTTATAAAATTTTGAGTAGAAAAGCTCCTATTTTGTGGCCATACTAGGGTGGGATGACTACCAATTTGGAGGACATCCTAGGGTGGGACAATTGTGTGGTCATCCCTGGGTGGGACAATTAGCAGTTCTAGGGTCATTTTAGGCTAGAACAAATAGTTCCTAAAATAGATTTAAAGTAAGAAAAGAGGTCAAATATTAACCAAATAAATTGGGATACAGTCCCATAATCATCACCACTGAATTAAGGGAAAAATGATTCATCTAACAACTAAAAAGGAGATGCATCTATCACTAATATTGATTAAGCATTACAAAAGGTAATTCAAGTAAGCATGATAAAGCAAATAACTACAAGAAATGAATTTCTTATTTATTACTTGATAGATCAAATCATAGTTACATAAATATCTCCTTTATGGATCTAGATTAATACACTCATTACAAATGATGCCCAAGGATTAAATCCTTTCAATAACTTGGATGCACTTTCAGTGTTCTTCCTAATATCCACGATTGAAGTGGGTAGGCCTATGGTGCTGATGCTTTGTTATTTGATATTATTATCCTATTATCCTTCCTCATGTGTTGTTATACCTGCACCTACACACATGGAAACCAAAGTAATTAGTAGCAAGTGCGGATTATGAAGCATGTAAAGCAAAATATGCAATAATAGAGTAGAAAGGGGAAATATGCAATAAACTACCCAAAACTTATTCAAATGATTCCAAATCTTGGATTCATGCATAAAATATGATTTTGGACTGATCTAGCTAAAAAAAGTAGAGAAATTGTAGTCGGATTTGTGACCATTTCGGGGTGTGTTGATTAAGCCTGCAAAACATAAAACTAGTGATATGTGGTCCTAAACTCCTCCAAATCACACAAAATTTGGATAGAATATACAATATATGATTTAGAATGAACACATGTAAAATATTAATAAAAGTGGTCATAAATTTGTGGCAGTCCCAAGGTGAGCCAACTAAACCTACAACATACCAAAAACATGATAACTCACCCAATATAGCTCCAAATTGAACCAAATTTGAACAAAATATTCCTAATCTATCCTAAAATAAACCTATGTAAAAATAGTAGAAAAAAAATTCTCCAATATATAGCCATCCTGGGTATGGACGATGGTGACTATCATAGATTGGGGGTCGTCCTAGGGTGGGACGACCACCAAATCTGTTGGTAT
The DNA here is from genome assembly GCA_028583015.1 of Wollemia nobilis. Classification (NCBI taxonomy): domain Eukaryota; kingdom Viridiplantae; phylum Streptophyta; class Pinopsida; order Araucariales; family Araucariaceae; genus Wollemia; species Wollemia nobilis. Next base: position 9,121,310 of record JAQPPZ010016890.1, read on the forward strand.
TCTAATAGTAATTCCTTTAGGAATTGATCAAAAACTCTCTTGGGGGTATTGTAATCAATTTTGGGCGTGGGAATCACTCAATTTATTAGGTTTTGTAAAACAATTGCACCTCTTGAACCATTCGAGAACCTACTTTGCTAGGTAGAGATTTCAAGAGAAAAGGTCCAAAAATTTGAGGGGAAATCTTGGCAGCACTTTGTTGCATATATTGCAGAACTCCTCTCTCTAAATTAGGTGGAAATTTTTTGCACTTTATATACCAAAAGAGTCAAGGGTAAAATGGGCATGCAAGGCCATGCGAGGCAAGTGTCACAATTTTTCCTAAATGTCACCATGCATTGGAGGGGAAGGAATCTTCCTTTTTGACCTCCAAATTACAATGTGTCATGAGAGTTATGTGACCTCTCACTATCATGTTTGAATAGGTGGGTTAAATGGTATTCTTTGGATTCCATTTGGCATAATTTTGACTTTTTGAGGGTCAAAGACCCTAGCCATCCCCCTAGGGATGGTTTCCTGTGACTGTACCTGGGTGGGATGGCCATCAACTGTAATCATCCCAAGGTAGGATAGTCATGCCTACATGGTCCAAAAATTCCCAAACGTGGGGTAGAAACTTCCAAAAGTGGTTAGTACCACTATGTAACCTCTGAGGGTTTCCCAAGGAGGCCAAATTATGTCAAATTAGCTAATGCTTTTGGTTGCCTAATCAGATTTAACTTATTTTAGTATCTATAGATCCTATAAAAATAGAGAAATTATTATTAGAGGTCATGGAGATGTTATGTTTACTTGAAAAGTAATTCTCCCCTTCATTTTTTTATATCATGTGCACCTAACTATTCACTTGGTATAGGAGGTACATCTATGTGGACCTATACAATATTGATGGATGTACCCTTTTGAGAGGTTCGTATGCACTCATCAATTTCATAAACCACCATTCTTTTCCAATTTTTGCAGTGTCTCATATAATCAAAATTGTGTGTTTCCTTTCTTAGAATTATGAATATTTTAAGGGCTATGTAAAATATGAGCTAGAATCGAAGGTTGTATTTCCAAATAATATCTTGTTAAGGAATTTTTTTTATTCTATATGAACTACATGAGAGGTACAAAATAAATTGGTGATCACCTTGGTTTCAACGAGGTATGGAGTGATGAGGATGAAGAATCTATAATTGATGTAAAGTTTTTGTCTAGTGTTGAAGACTTTGATTTGGATGAAACTTCTTATGAGCAAGCCCATCGATGTGTTCTCTTTAACATGGATGAAGTTCAGCCTTGGGTAGAGTAAGTAGATATTTATTTGTTGTTGTTATATGTGGTGGAATATTAAGTAGATCCAGCTAATCTTGACAAAATTTGGGATAAATTAGGAAGCACCTGAAGAGTATCAAGGAATGCAACTCTCTTGCAGTGAGAGATGAAGGGGTGTTGCAAAAAATCCATAACCAGACATTCATCACTTGGCTACGATATTAGGTTATTATCTACTCTTTTGAATATGATCTTTGATATTTATATTCATTGTCATGTACTAAACATCATGTAATGTTCTGCAATAATATTTAAACTATTCTTCTTTATTTCAATTTTATGGAGATAAAATACAACATAATGATAATGACTCTAGCATAAACAAAAAATTTTAGCACATGGTTTGAGGAAAGTTACAACCAAGAATTCAAGCTATTTGATTGATGGTTATAGATTTTATATCAAAGACAAAGAGGACCAAAGAACAAATCAAAAAAGTAATGTGTGTCAATGCTACTACAATGTGCAGAGCAAGTGTAAAATACATAAACTTGGTTCTTCAAATAGACACATATTATGGTGTTATTAGGGAAATAATCTTGTTGGATTACTATCAGTTTTGATACCCCCTATTCAAATGTGATTGGATGAATATTCTTGATACGAGGAATGTATGTAGAAAGGAAAAAATAGGCTTCACATTTGTCAACATGAATAGATTACTTGGCCAAGATAGACTAAAATATGATCCATTTATCCTAGCATTGCAAGCCAGATAAGTCTTTATCTAAATGATCCACTTGATACTAGCTGGTATGTGGTTCTCAGATCGACTCCAAGAGGGGCCAAAGACATTGAAGCATATGAGGTATAATATGCCAATGTATCTAGAGAAATAGATTTTTTTGGACCTAAAACTACACAATATGAAAATATAAATGATGGTAACATTCAATATATCCATGGAAAATGTGAGGGTACATGGCTGGAAGTCTAATTATTGTACTTCAAAAGTAGTTACAATTAATGAAAATAATTAACAAGTGTTGTTATATATATTTTTTCTATTTTTAGAAAATGCTAGTAGATAATTAATGGGCAGCCAGACTAGGAGTTAGGTGAGTAGGTATCCAGAGTATGAGGTTGACCAGCTAGATACAAGAAGGTAATATGGTAAAAAAAAAGAGATAACACAAGTGCTCCTAGGGCATATGATTAAGATTTTAATCATGCATACATGTTGTAATGTGTTGAAATGAAGGTTTATTGTGTTGAGTGGGTGTTAGTTATAAAATCAATGTTTCATGTTTAACTCTTAGTCATAGTCCTTAGTAGTAGTACTTAATTTGCATAGATGGACATTTATGTATCTAACAAAAGTCTCAGGATACCCTCTTGCCTCATATTTGATGGTTGGGGTGTGTAGGGATGTTTAGACATCTGCCCGTTATATGGAGGGCTCAAGTTGTACATTCACCTATATTTATAAATAATATTTGTACTTGAAATAATATTTTTTCATTTACATATATAATCATAGCTAATTTTGCACTTCAAATAAGAATTTTTTATTTATTTAGCATTTTTACAACCATTCTTTCTATTTCTCCATTGGGCATAAACACATTCTTCTTTATGTCCTAAGTCTCCATTGTTGGTCTTCATCTATTGTTGCTTTACCTTGAGAGGACCCCCTTATATGGATGTTTGTATTTGTACTTGATTTACAAAATTAGGGTTTACCCATTGTGGTTATATTTACAATGGTTTATTTTTTATCTCTTAGTTACTTCTTAAGCTCATTGGGTTATTTTTGCCATAGTACTTAAATATTCTAATCGGATGTGGTCTTTGAATTTCATTTACCTCCTTTGCTCAATCTTGAACTTAATATAATTTCTTTATTTCTTGTTTTTGTACATGTAAGAGGTGCAATAGATCATTGTTGTTCATAAATAATAACTTGGTTTTCATCTAGCAATCTAAGAGAAAATATTTCATATATTATTCAAAATAAAATGTGTGTAATGCTAAAATTCAATATCCAATTTGTCAATATTTTTATAGCAACCTTGGTATTTATAGCATTCTATTTATTGTGTTTTGACTATGGACTCTAAAATCTATGTTATATTTTCTCTTCCAATGGTTTACCCACTAAAATCTATCCTATTTATTATGTATTTTGGGTTTGCCCATTTTGGTTATATTTACAATGATTAATTTTTTATATCTTAGTTACTTCTTGAGCTCCTTGGGTTATTTTTGCCCTAGTACTTAAATATTCTAACTGAATTTGGTCTTTGAATTTCATTTACCTCTTTTGGTCACTCTTGGACATAATATAATTTTTTTATTTCTTGTTTTTGTAAATGTAAGAGGTGCAATAGATCATTGTTGTTCGTAAATAATAAATTGATTTTCATATAGTAATCTAAGATAAAATATTTCATATATTATTCAAAATAAACTGTGTGTAATGCCAGCTTCAAGATCCAATTTTTCAATATTTTAATGGCAGCCTTGGTAGTTGTAGCATTCTATTTATTGTATTTTGACTGTAGATCCTAAAATCTATGTAGAGAACTAGTGTGCTTGATAATCTAAATAAAATAAAAAGAGTAAAATTAATTTATATCTAACTTAGAGTTTAGGTATGTAGCCCCTTTGAAGGACTTATCTTCTATTATAATGAGATCAAGACTGGTATTGTTTTTCTATCCCATGGTGGAATGCAAACATTTTGAATTCATTTTTTTTGCTTTTTCTTTCATCTTGTCCTTTTTCATTTGTAGATATGGTTGCATTATAAATATATTATAGACATGGTTGGGAATAGCTTTTCAAGCACAACCTTGTCTAGCAACAATTTAATATCTTGAATTTACATGCATGGTTCTATGCTGCCTGAGAATATCTTATAGAGAATGTTGGTCCTTAGATCATATACTAATAATACATTTATTGCTTTTTCTTTCATATTGTCAATTTTCATGAGTAGCTATTGGTTGAATTACAAAGATATTATAGATATGGTTGGAAATAGCTTTTCAAGCACAACCTTGTCTAGTAGTAGTTGAACTTCTTGAATTTACATGCATGGCTTTATGCTATCTGATAATATATGATAGATAATGTTGGTCCTCAGATCATATACTAATAATACATTGAACAAGGGAAAATATTCTATTCTTAATGGGCGTCTTAGCTCTAAACTATTTTAAAACTAGGATGGAATTCCTACACCCTGATTTTTTTCCAGTAGGCTATATCTGAAATTTTATGACTTGCTCTAGATGGTATGTTGAACTTGAGGTCTATTTTTCATGATGTGGAAGCCAAACTACATTTATTTTGTTTGTAATTGTATTGACAAAATGTGAACCTTAATTGTAGATTGGTGTTCTCTTTTATGGATTTTTTCCTTCATTGATTTAATTTCAAGGTTTCTTCCTATACATTTTCACAAATTTAATAACATATTTGACTTGATTGGAGCATGGTTACAATATTGCATTATTTCTTGTTGTACATATGGATCTTAAGCCTTACCTTCAAATCACTTTCTAAACAAAGCATGTCCCTATTGGACAAGTTTCTTTGGAAGAATTCCTAGCTCTTGTCATTAAGGGGTGGCATTCCTAGCAGAGTCCTTCTGATGGGAATTTTCAATGTGCTCAATAGGCTCTTCCTTAGTGACCCATTTCATATTTATCATAGGCACAATATACAATATAGTTACATGAAGAATACTCATTTGCATATGGTGTACTATAGTCTTTCCTTTAGGTTGGCCTTCAAGTCTATTATGCTTGCTTGAATCCAAATGAGAGTGTCACACTAACAGTGCATTTGATATTTGACATAATCCTTAGTGTTCCTAATAGTATTCAGGTTATATATTCAATTTTGTATACATGTATGCATAATTAATGACCACTATATTTGTAATATTTGGTAAGATGTCTGCTTTGGTTTGAAATATCACTAGCACTAGTCCCTTTGCTTAATTCATATAGTTTCATGCTAATAGTTACCTTGCAAAACATAACATTTGATCAATTAACTCTTAAGGTCCACAAGCATTACACATATAAAACTACCTTGTACTCCTTGGATCCACTATATGTGGGAGTAGACACTTATGTTGTGTTATCTGCCTATAAGGTATACCTATCCAACCCCTCTTTAGATTTGAACCCTGGACCTTTTATCTGGAGTACCAAGTCTTCAAAGTAATTGATATTCAAAGAGACTTTATTAAGTTGATTTTGACAGGTTTTTCTATTGGGTGGGAGGTTGATATTAGCATGCAATAGTCTGAGGAGATTGATTTCAGTATTATTTGGGATCATCATCCTAGTTGTAGTATTTTTTTTACTCCATTGAATTTAAAAGGCTTTTGATTGTGGGTGCAAGATTTTTTTTAATATTCTCTTCAACATCAAAAATGGGCACTATGCTAGTTTGGATTTAGGTGCTCCTTTGATTGAGTGCTATATTATTTTAGCTAAGATAAACCACTACTAAGTACTATGTTGTTTCAATTGAAGTATCCTTTACATTTTTTTAGGTGAGACCCTAAGAGGGCAGTTTATAACCACCCACTTAGACCCTAATATGATGGTTTATAACCATAATCTTAGGATGACCTAATAGGACGATTTATAACTACACTATTAGGGTTTGAGAGGGTGGTTATAAAACACTCTCTTAGGCATAAGAGGCCACAACCCTAAGAGGGTGGTTTTTAACCACCCTCGTAGCCCTAAAAGGGTAGTTATAAACTGCCCTCTTAGACCCTAAGAGACTAGATTTTTGAGGCAATTTTTAGCCATCATTATATTATGTAGATGCTTTACAATGCCCTCATAGATGATGAATACATAATCACATTTAAAGGCCTTTAAGGATGGTTAAAAACCACCGTTAAAGCCCTTCTTTTATGTAGTGTGGACTCAAGATTGATTTCTAGAAATATATTTGGATGATGGACTAGCCCCTTGTGCAGATTCTAAATCTGGTATGTTTGGAGCCTAGGATCAAATTGGTATTTAGGTGTAAGGTGGCTAAATTTATCGAGGTGGTCAATGGGCTGAATTTTTGGAATTCATTAGACCAATCTATTCTCAACAATGTTGAACTTGAAGCTTGGATTCTAATTTCTAATAAGTTGAAGTTTCAGGTCATTAAATAGAGAAATGAAAGGGATGGGTTCTTCTAGGCAAGGTAAAATAATGAATCCCATGTGGGTCCCACCTTTCAATTTTTTGCCTAAGGGTCTAACACCAAAGGTAAATATCTTTTTCTGGATGGCAAATAAAAATAATATTTTGACCATTGAAAATATTAGAAAAAGAGGTTGGTCAATGCCTAAAAAATGTTACCTCTATGGTGCTAATGAGGAACAAACAAGTGATCTATTATTGAATGATCGTTCTTTGTGGAAGTTTTTAACTCTCTTTTTTTATTTTTTGGGCCTGAGTTGGGTGGTGCCAAGTTACTTGTTTATGTTTATACTCAATGGTCATCTCCTTTTTACTCTCCAAGGCTAAAATATTTTTGGAAATTTTGTTTGTTTCATGTTTTTTGGTAGGTGTGGAAGGAGAGGAATGGTATATTTTTAAAAAAATTCCATAGATATTATACCTCTATTTGTGCTAGAGCCTTGGATTCCACCCTAGAGAATGTGTCCTCTCTGGCTTTGGAGGAGGGCAAATCTGAGGAGGCTGAGCTCGAAAGAAAAATTAGATTTTAATAAAGTAATGGGGTTGCTAGTCTTCCTAGTCCTAATACCCAAGATCTTGTGAGGTGGGAACCCCCTTCTCCAGGCTAAGTTAAACTAAAATTCAATGAGATTCAAAGGGTAATCCTAGTATGTTGATGTTGGTGTTTGTGGGGTGCTTAAGGATGACAAATGTGGGTTTCTATTGGTGTATTTCAAATTCTTAGATATCCAAACTTGCCATGTTGCAGAGGCTAGAGATATTTATCAAGATATCCTACTTATGGAGAATATGGGGTACCAAAAAATTTGCATTGAAGGAGACTCTCTTAATATTAAAAACTTGGTCAAAAGTGATCCAATCCTCAGTTGGAACATTGAGACTATGATTATGAAGTCTAGGTGGATTCTTCAGGCTAGAGAGGATAGGGAGATAAAGCATATCTTCAAAGAAGGAAACTGCCATGATTAGTTTATGATAAACTTGGGTATAAGTCTCAATTATCTGTCTATTTGGAGAGAAAATTTTCTCGAAGGTCTTATTCAATTGGATTTATTGATGCATGCTTCTTTATGCTCTATAAGATTTTACTATTTATGAAGAAAGGTTTTGTGCGCAACTAGGTGGAAGTGTTGGTTGATTGGGGGTTCACTAGTAATGTTCTATTTTTTGTATCAAGTTGTAGCTAGTTCACTTGGTGACGGGTGGCTAGTTGTAGTGCTTTATAACTATTCATGTCCTAGTATTGCTGGTCTTAGGCCAAGTTTTGTAGAACTTCTTCTATTGTCAAAGACCCTTTCAAAATCCCCTCTATATCTAATAAAAAAATATCTTTATATTTTAATTAGTTTTAACTAATAAAATATAGGTTATAAACGTACTAATAAAATGTTTCAATGATGTTTTATTACTTGTTAATGATTATTCATCCTAAAATAAAAATAAAAAACTTTTTAACAATAATTTCATTCTTTTGTATTAATTTTAATAATGATTATTGATCAAATTAAAAACATTATATTTAAATTTAAATTTAAATATATTTAAGCAAATGAGTAACTATGGTTCAAAATTAAAAAACAAATATCCTATGGCATTAAATAAACATCAAAAAAGAAAATAAATTATTGCTTTAAATTATACATTATTTTATTTTAAAATTAATATTTATAACAACAATATGTAATGATGGCTATATGAATTTAATATTATAACAATAATCAATCAATATTTATATCTATCTATTTATAATTGATACTTATATAAATATAAGTGAGAACTATCTCATTATAATTTAAAGAAAATTGAATGAATTGAAAATAAACAAAAGAGAGGTTTTAAGGACCTTCTTTCTGTTTTTTATGTGTGAACAATGAAGAGTCTTCAGGTCATCTTCTTTTTCAATGTTCTTTTGCATGAGATATTTGGCATATTTGGTGGGGGGTGTGGAAGCAGCCTTGTGCCCATGCTTCTTCTATTTTGGAGTTCTTGAGGAGTTTAGGGAGACCTACTTCTAAGGCTTTCTTTATTTAGGTTGCTTGGACTATTGGCCCTTCTTGCATTCTGTGGCAAAATTGGTTGAAAAGAAATCAAAGAATTTTTCATGATAAGAAGATTATTGTTCCTCAACTTTGCTAGTGAATCATTGGTATGTGTATCGCTCCAAATTTTTTGCACCCTTACCTTCAGGCTATAGGATCCGTGCCCGAAAGGGGGATGTGAAAAGGATGGGACAATACCTCGGACTGAGAGGCCCTTTGAAGGTCCCGCCTCTCGGGGGAGGTGTATAAGGGTGAATTTTCGACGGATGGTGGGTTCACCAGGAAACTTTTGAATGGCAGTTTCCACGCCTAGGTTGATAGTGTGTTTGATGTGTTCATTTTTATGCTTGATCATTCAATTCCTAGGTTTGGCCAAATGAATCTAAACTGTTCTATATGAAATGCAAATTTAAATGAATACAGAAAATAGATTTAAACAGAAAATACAGAGAACAAGCTAGATGAGAAAAACCATACCTGATTTCGGATGTATGATGGAGGTTCTGATTTTTGAAGCAGTCCAGATCGCCTCTGATATGACAGGATCGTCTGATATCAGACAAGATCATTTGAGATCTGGCGAATTCGTTAGACGAATTCGTCAGAGACCTGCAATCAGAGAAATAGACACAGAATACAGAAAATGCAGCTATACTAACAGAGGAAAATGATGTAGAATGATAATAATAATATTAAACTGATAATTACAAAATAAAAATATAAGTGCATTACAATGATTTAATGACAATTATGACTTTATTATGCATTTAAGCTACATGGGTGAACTCCAAGATGCAGAATAGTAATAAGTCTAACTAATGCAAAGCAAAACAGTAGATAATGGGTAGAGAATGCAAACTCATGGCATTGATTGCCCCCAATGTTGGCTGTAGTCGAGATCATCTACAGGATACGAAATCGTCTCGAATTTTGGCGTGATCGTCCGAGATCGTACAGGATCGTCTACGATGATCTGAGCTTGCTCCGGCTGAAAAATAATGAAGTTCCTACAAACAAACTTGGAAAAATACGAAGGCAAATAGTAATTTAAGATACTCTAATGCAAATAAAACTCGTGTTATAGAAAATTTCAGCCAGGGGAATGTCAAGGGGAGGGCCTAAGATTAAATAGGCATAGGAAGGAGGTTGGGAGGTTGGAGATCATCCCAATTTGGGAGATCTCCAATGGGGAAGTCTCTAACCGCGTGAGACACGCTTTTGCCCCGGTTAGAGACGTCGTTGAAACAGAAGCTAATTATGAAAAATTAGTTTTGGGACGAAATCGTCTGGACGTTCTTCTCTAGACGAATTCGTCCGATCTGAGGCGATATCGTCTGATCGGCGACGATATCGTCCAACGGTCACAACAAATCCTAAAAATGGCATGGAAAACAAGGAGAGCGGTTTAACAGGCGGTTAACGGGCGTTTGGGGTTGAAATTTGAATTTTGAATTATTACTAAAGTAATTTTAATTATTTGCTAAGGTTTTACTGTGCCAATTTTAGGGTGCTACATTTTGCCCCCTCTTTAGCGAATTTTTTGAAGAAAATGCGTTAAAGACGAGTTTTTCCCGTTTTACGAGAAAGCAAAAATATACTCAATTTTTAGACGACGATTCTTGGTCGAATCGTACGAATGCTTACTATGGTGCCCCCTCCGTGTTTTTACCCAAATCGAACGTTTGAGGTAAAAACGCGAAAAAGCAAAAATTTTAAAATGTTTTTAATTGTTTTTGAATAAAATTAAGAAAAATAGGGAAAAACCCTAATTCATTTTACTGTTCATTTTCCTGATTTCTAGAGCTCTACAGAAAAAAAAATGGTCGAGACAACACACCGATCGACAGAGGTCCGGCGTGGGCTACGGGTAAGGATCTAATCCTAGTAGATTAGGTTTAATGTAACTTTATGCAATTTTTTTGATTTAAATTTGATTGTTTGGGGCATCGCGGCCGTTTTTAGGCCGTCGACGTCGTCGGGACAAAATCGTCTCGATTTCGTCGAAATCGTCCCTAGATCGTCGATTTCGTCTGACGGCGAAATCGACGAATTAGGGGCGATTTCGTCCAACAAGGGTGATTCCCAAGTTGCGAAATCGAAGACGATTTAGTCCTCACAAAGGACGATTTTGCCCAATGTGGGACGATATCATCCAATGGTGGACGATATCATTTTAAACTTGATTTTAAGTTGTTTAATTTGCATGCTTGAGTTATTAATGATTTTGTTGTTTTATTGTTTGTTTTGCAGAAGGGATTACTAAAGAGCCGAGAATGGAAATACGATGGACTAAGAGATGACTTGGCCGCTCTTGACCAGGCAGAGCATGACCGACTAGGACAGGTCGGTCTACAGCATGTGGCAGAGATGCCACAAGTACCAACTGACATAGGGCTACTAACAGCCCTAGTAGAGAGGTGGTATCCGGGGTCGTCCTGCTTTCGGTTACCGATAGGGGAGATGGCTCCCACTCTAGAGGACGTATGGAGGATCCTAAGGATCCCCATACAGGGACGGTTGATGATGCCTATGGCCAATCAGGGCCAGGCGATGATGAGGCTCACTGGAGACCCGAGCTTTGCCCTAGAGAAGGGTGGAGTGAACATCGAGTCGCTACAGCAGATGCCTGTGGCATCTAGGATGACACGAGTTTTGGTAGGGGTTGTCGGTGGCTTCTTGTTGTGCCACCAGAGTGGATGTAGACTACCGTGGGTGCTCTCAGACATAGTCTATGACATGAGAGACCATGGGTATAGATTTGCATGGGGGAGCTTTGTACTCTGCCGCTTGTATAGGATCCTGCATGGGGTCGTATACAAGGGAGGTCGATGTCTGGTCTTGACATCATTGCTATAGGTTTGGTGCTAGGAGCACATTGTGGTGCAGAGGTCGGTAGGGCTCCCATTGATAGGTGTTGACCAGGAGAGACCTCGGGTTTTCTACTGGTGGTTATAGAGGGGTTCATAATGGTGGATAGATCTGTCGATGTCTCGAAGGTTGCTAGATGACCTCATCCCAGACCAGATCACCTAGAGGCCATGGCGAGAGCACCCTGGGTGGGCAGAGGATGGGTAGGAGCTGGCTCGCATCAGGTGAGTCTGCTGGCTGAGGATGGAGCGGGGAGAGGTAGAGCTCCACCGCTATGATCGAGTACTATGATAGTTCGGTCTACAGTAGGGGATCCCTTCTCTTAGGGATTACGAGTACTCCTAGACTATTCGAGATAGTACTACACTGAGTGGGGCTCTAGATATGCAATGATTCTAGAGTCAGGACACGGACGATGCCCCCATCCAGCTAGTGGATGGTGATGACATCGGGGTTGCTGATGGCTACGATGCCTAGTACATAGGCATCCGCCCTCCTCGGATGATGAGGGCATAGGGTCCAGTACACGCTATGGTGTGCCAGATGGGGAGGCGATGACAGGCTGCTATTGAGGTAGCGTGGGGTCACAGGGGAGAGAGCAGTGGTGGATCTCATAGGAGAGATGCCAGAGGATGGCACGGGCTCCATAGAGGCCATGAGAGATAGGGCAGAGGGAGGAGAGGCTCCCTTCATAGTAGGGGGAGAGACCACCATCGCATGATAAGGGCAAGGGTGTTGACACAGGGGAGAGCAGTGAGACGGTGGCTCTCTGGGCTAAGGATGCCCACCTCCGAGCTTAGGTGCAGTCACTGCAGGACGAGGCCACTCAGTTGAGGATGTAGGTATGAACACTGTAGGATGAGATGACACGGCTCAGGGTGCAGAGCGAAGGAGCGAGCAGGGATGATCTAGTGTGGTCGATGATGCAGACTACATTCTACCAGGGTGTATACTTCTAGCTGGTTCTAGAGGGCCAGAGGGTACAGCTATCGACCAACATTGTAGAACCAGTCAGGCTAGGATCGATGAGGACATCCTCTCGATCGACGACGAGGACCCGAGATACATCTCGGACCTCTATGGGACCACCTCCTCCATGTCAGGGTGGGGGAGGAGATGAGGTTGAGAGCTCGAGGGCTTCTCGAGGCTAGGTGTCTATGGACTATAGATTTTATAGAGATTGTTGAGAGGATTGAGTATGCCAAGGTATAGATTGTGGCATACCAATCCAGTTTTGATATGATGTATATAATTTTTGGATATATATATGATCTTGTTTATGATGATATGACTTGTTCATATGTTTTTATGATGCTTTAATGTTTGAATTATTTGCTTATTGGATTGAGGATTCATATAATTATGTCGTTTTGAAATATTATAATTTTGATGTCATGCTGTAAGATTTTAAATGAAATAATCTGATGTAAACAATTGGTGGTTGTGGTGTGATTTGATAAAAAATAAAAGGGACTTCTAACAATAATTTCAAAGGACATTGTCACTATTATAGACCATTTCATGGAGTCAGCCGCTCACTCGGTCGTCAAGCTAATCCCAGTATAGAAATATTGTTAAAAGTAAAAGAGTGCTTAAGAGACTGTCTTAAGACTTGGTGTTGTAATGATGGAGATAATGATGGTTTGATGATTTGTTTTCAGATTTTCATAAAAATAGTATGCATGAAAATATGATGTTGCTAGGCATAAATTCCTAAGTGTGATAAAATTTTGAACAATTCCTTAGAATTTATACCATGGTTGCAAAAACTGAATTTGAACATAATGTCATGAAATAGAATAAGTGTTTGTTTGTTTGTAAAGCATAATTGTGTAACATAATGATGCAAGTCACATGTTTTGATGAATTTTGTTTTAAAATAAATGGAAAAGAAAATTAGAACGATGGTTTACGCTAGGCATAGAATTATAGGTATAGACTTATACCATCATCATGAAATCCAAAGAAGAAAATAGATTGTTGGTTTTATTGCAAGATGCATTTTTGACTTTTGATAAACAGAAAAATAATAATATGAAAATTTTGTTTGAAATTATTTTTGAGATTTTATGAGAAGATGTATGTAATTGCTTTTATACAAAACAAAAATTCTGAAATAAAAGGATAAAATTATTTCGAAAAGAGTTATAGAGATATTTTAAATTATCTCAAAGAGAAATGTAGATTTATAAGGAATCCTCATGTGCAAATGTGAGTTCATTACCAATCTTGATTTATCATAATGATACAAAATCTCTCAAATACAAATGTGTGTGCGATTGTATTGTTCATTTACCAATTTTGAGCAAGATAATTTGATACAAGTAATTTGCCTTGACCAAATAAATGTTCGTTGACCATGATTTATATGCATGTAACCGTACCAAACTACTATGTAAGTTAGGTTATCAAGAGCTAGCTAATCCATAAGCTGACAGAGGTCTGTACAAAAGAAGGTCGCTAATGTGACAGACATATCGCCATGCTAGGATTTACCCAAGGCCAAGCGGGTTGGGCACAAACCACCTGTTATGGGGCTTACCTCACAGTTTTCGAATAATTGAGAATTCTAGGGATTCAAGCTCATTCACCCTTCTTTTCTTTTCAAGGGGTAGGGAAAGGAGTTTATTGTATTTTGCTTTTGCTTTTCTCTTTTCTTTTTTTTTTGTACTTTTGTATTTTTGCTTGATATTTGAGATAATGCTGAAATATTGTTGTGATGATTCAAAATAACCTTTTTCTTTTTCTCTTTTTCTTGAACTTTTATTTTCTTCCTATGCTAGGGATACTTGCTCGGATTAGCTGTAGAGCAAGGGATTTTTATTCCAGGTAGGGGTGAGCTTGTCCTTTTGTCAATTCTCAAAGATTCTAGACCATGTGCATGATAGGATAGCAGGGGAAACTTTTCGCTCAAGAAACCATTTCTACTATGTAGCATCATATTGAATTTGCAATGAAATCATTTTAATGTGAAAAGATATACTTGGTTCAAGTAAATAACAAGATCAGTTCTCTATGCTCAAAACTTTATTTAATGCCAATGTGGACTTTGATATAAGAGAGATGAATAATCATAACAAATAAAATCAAGATATTTATTCATGTGAATGTGAAAGTGCGGGATTCCAAATAAATACTAATTTATCCAAAATAACTGAAAATATAACTGCAATACTTCACAAATTGACAGATATAAAAATAAAAGATGTTTTTGAAGATTTTGATGATTTGGATGTTTTTGGTGTTTTTATATTTTAAGTTTATGAATTGAAAGAAATACAAGATAGTTGTTTTTTGAAATGTTTTAAACAAATATATACAATGATGAAATGACCAATTTTTATGCATAGTAACGTTTAAGATGCATAATGTTCATAGGTTCTTTAAGTTCTTTACCATCTAAGGTAGATAATTTGTATGCTCTGAATCCAAATTTAGCAGTGATGACATATGGTCCAAGCTAGTTGGGCTCAAATTTACCTTTAAGGTTTGTAGTTGCATTAGTATTTTTTTATTTTCTTTTAAGACAAGGTCACCGATCTCAAAGGATCGAGGATGAACTTTCTTAAGATATGCTCTCTTAAGCTTGTTTTGGTAGGCGCGAAGATGCTCCAAAGCATTAATGCACTTTTCATCTAGAAGTTCTAGCTGACTAAATCTGCCAGCACGATATTCATCCCCTACTTCAGTATCTTGAAGTAGTAGAGCTAAAGAAGGAACTTCTAATTCAAAGGGAAAAATGGCTTCAGCACCATAAACCAAGACAAAAGGTGAAGTTCCAGTGGGGGTTCGAACACTAGTTCGATAAGCCCACAAAGCGAGGATATAACTGAATGTGCCAGTCTCGACCGGTTTTATTGACCAATTTTTTGAGAATTTTGATTAAGGTTTTATTAGATGCTTTTGCTTGACCATTACCATGAGGATAATAGAGAGTGGACCAGTGATGTTGAATTTTATATTTTTGACATAATTTCTTGACATCTTTATTTTTGAAACAAGTTCCATTATCAGAAATGAGATTGGCAGGAATTCCAAACCTACAAATAATTTGATTAAAAACAAACTTGGAAACTTGTGTTCCGGTGCAAGAAGCTAATGGCATAGCTTCAACCCACTTCAGTGAAATACTCGAGTGGCGGTTATGATGAATTTGTGTTCATCAAATGATGTGGGGTTTATTTTTCCAATGGTGTCGAGGCCCCATATAGAAAAGGGCCAAGGAGATGAAATAGCTCTGCAGCTCTTGTGCGAGGCGCATGGACAAGGTCAGCATGTTTCTGGCACTTGTCGCAATGTCGCACATAATTATGTGCATCAGTTTCCATGGTAGGCCAAAAATATCCTATCCGAAGGAGTTTCTTAGCAATGGCGCTACCACTAAAATGTCCTCCACAAGATCCATTGTGGGCTTCATTCAAAGCTGATCTGGATTCTTCTAAATTCAAACATCTCAATAAGATGCCTTCAAAAGATCTTCTATACAAGGTATTACCAATAATCACAAAGCGACTTGCTTGTCTACGTAATAACCTATGTTGGTTGCTAGTGCAACCATCAGGGAAGGTTCCTTTTTGCAAAAAATTAAATATATCAATATACCATGGTTCGGGAGTTGTTTCGTTGATGAGAAACACATCCAAAGGTTCTAAACATGATTTTCTTGAAGCGGGTTCCTGGAGTCGATGAATAATGATGGTAGCATATTCATCGTCTAACTCCAAGGGTAAAAGAGATGCAGTTGCAGCCATAGCATCAACCGCACGATTGCTAGTTCGAGGAATAGCTTCCAAAGTAACTTTATCAAACAAGGATAACAACTGCAAAACATATGCTTTATATGGGCGTAATTTATCATCTCTGGTCTGATAAACATCATTGATTTGATTTATGACAAGTTGGGAGTCATCGAAAACCAATAAAATTTTGATTTTCAATGCCAAGGCAGCTCGTAATCCAAGGATAAGAGCTTCATATTCAGCAGTATTATTGGTGCAAGCAAATGTTAATTTGAAGGACAGAGGAATAAGATGTTTTTGCGGAGATATTAAAATAATACCCGCACCAGCCCCACTCATGCATCGGGCTCCGTCAAAGTATAAGGACCATTGCTCTGAATGGTCTGCCTCTAGTTTAAGGCATTCATCAGGAAACTCAATGATGAGGGGATGAGTAGATTCTAAGGGTGCAGTAGCTAATTGATCTGCTATGATTTGACCTTTAACAGACTTTTGTCCTATGAAGGTGAGTTCAAATTCGCTTAGTGCAAGAACCCACTTGGCTGTGCGACCAGATAAATACGGTCGACTCATGAGATATCGCAAAGGGTCGAATTTGGCAATAACATAGGTTTTTTGACTGAGCATATAATGTCGTAGTTTCTGTGTAGAAAATACGATTGCTAGACATAATTTCTCTAATATGGTATAACGAGTTTCATAACTGATTAAGGTTCTGCTAATGTAATAATTAGCACGTTCTTTCTTCTCATCATCAAGCTGAGCTAACATAGCTCCTAAGGCAGAATCAGAAGCAGAAATGTACAAGATAAAAGGACGATCAGATCTAGGTGGGGAAAGCACTGGAGGTTTGAGGAGATATTGCTTAAGGAGTTCAAATGCTTCTTGGCATTCGTCGTCCCAATGAAAAGAGACATCTTTCTTAAGAAGCTTAAGAAAGGGTCCAGTTTTGTCTGCCAACTTGTCGATGAAGCGGCGAATAGCTTGAAGCTTACCTTGTAAACTTCGTAATTCTGATATATTTGTGGGTGCGGGCATATCTGTGATAGCCACGATCTTGAGAGGGTCAATTTCAATGCCACGTAAAGAAACTATAACCCCTAATAATTTACCGGACTTAACTCCGAATATGCATTTAGCAGGATTTAGTCGGATAAGATATTCCCTTAACCGATCAAATACTTTCCTTAAGTCATTTAAATGATCATCTTCTTTGATGGAACGAGCTATGATATCATCTACATAATCATGTAGGATATCATGCATCATGTCATGAAAAATATAAGTCATAGCTCGTTGATAGGTTGCACCTGCGTTCTTTAAGCCAAATGGCATCACTTTCCAACAAAAAGTTCCCCAAGGGGTAATAAAGGCTATTTTGGCCTGATCTTCAGGAGCTATCTGATCTGATTATAACCAGAAAATCCATCCATTAAGGATATCATTCCACTTTTGACAGTAAATTCAATGATCTGATCCATGTTGGGAAGAGGAAAATCATCTTTAGGGCATGCAACATTAATGTCTCTAAAATCGGTGCAAACCCTAACTTTAGTGGCTTCTTTCTTAGTTATTGGAACTACATTTGAGATCCATTCGACATAGTCAATGGCTTGTATAAAAATGACTTTCAACAGTTTTTCTAGTTCTCCTTTGACTAGTAAGGCCACTTTGGGATGCATTTTTCTAAGTTTTTGTTTAACAGGTTTAGCATCTGGATGGACTACTAGATGATGCATGACTACAGAAGGGTCCAGACCTGGCATGTCTTCATATGTCCAAGCAAAGACATCTTCATAGTCTTTAAGAAATGAAATGTATTTATCTTGTTTTTCTTGACTTAATTCTGATCCAATATTAATTATGTGAGGGTTATGTTCGGTTCCAATGTTAATTTTTATAACGTTTTCAACTTCCATATGTAAATCTCTCTCAAAATTAGGTGGGGCGGGTGAAACACCCAATTCTTGTAATTCTTCCAAGGTTAGCTTGGATAATTCGTTTTGAGGAGTCGAGGCCTCAAGCTGGGCTATACTAGGTATAGAGCCATCAAAATAAAATTCATTATATAACAATTCCTCAATGGAAATATCATGAAAGATATCTCCCTCCAACTCATCGTCGGATTCGGAAATCATTTCAGGATAGGCTATGGATAGCATATTGCAGGTAAAAGAATTATTCTTTGGATATAAAGAATCTTGTTTATCTAGATAATCTTGATAACATATGAGATGGTCATCATCCTCAAATGGAAAGGGCTGACCTTTACTAGAAAATAGGCCCACACCACAGCGGGCAGGCCACGGTTCTACCTCGAAAGGTTCTTTCATACCATTTTGGAAAGGTCCCAAACCTTTCCCTTTATATCCCAATTTAAGCATTATGGGCTTAGCTTTAATATATTCATTAGCAAAATAGCATCGAGCATATCCATCACAATGTGTCTTGATGTTTCGGGGTATTCTTCCCCAATCATATCCTTTATAAACAAAAGCACAACTTTCGACTTGGTAGATACTTCCCATAGGTTGTGGGAGGCCCAAGGTACGAGGAGAAGGTGGGAGTTTATTTAAAAGGAGGGAAGTCTGCATGGCAGTGTTGATCTCTTATGATATAAGAATTTTAGATAAATCGGGTAAGAGCTCATCAGTGAGAGCATAAGAGGTAGAAGGAACATTTCCTTGATCTTCTGATGTGGAAAGAATGCCTGTAGTGGATGATGATGTTATAGGGATATCGATGGATGAGTCTATCGGTATGGAAGTTATAGGAGTAAAACAGGAAGCATTGGGTGTGGGTTTAGGCTCTTTTCGAGGTCCTAATGTGGTTTGTTCAGAAGATGGTTGAGCTAAATGTATAGGTGTAGTTGAAAGAGTAGATGATGTTATGGGTGTGTGTTTCACACGTTTGGATGGATGATAAGAACTAGGATGTGTGGATGACAGGGCGGGGCAAAATTGCACTCCAACAGGTTCTGCCAAAGCACACATATCAAAGGGTCTAGGATCACCATGAATGGTAACCAACTGGTTTTTAAATTCAAATTTAACACACTTATGTAAAGTGGAGGGAACCGCTCGCATCGCATTGATCCAAGGGTGACCCAAAAGTATATTGTATGATGCGGGGCAATGTACAATAAACACGGTCGTATCTAGGGTTCTAGGACCAACTTGCAAGGGTATAGTAATGACTCCACATGTTTCTTGTGTCTCGTCATTGAAGGCTTTGATAATCATATCCGTTCTTTTCATCTCGTCACTTCTAAACCCAAATCGTTGGTAGAAGTCAAAAGTGCAGATGTTTAAAGATGAACCATTATCAATCAAGACTCGTTTAACAACTACATCTCCAATTAGGGCAGTAATATATAAGGGATTATCCTTATGTAAACTATGTTGTGGGATATCTCTATCTCGAAAGTCAATACAATCGACTTCTCGAGTGATGATAGTATTGGACATGGCTTCGGGTTGAATATTTTGAGGTACCATCATTTGGCTTAATGTAAGCATTAACTCATCCCTATGGGTAGGAGAAGATCTTAACAAGTCCAACAGGGAAATTATGGCTATAGTATTGGATAATTGTTCATTAATATTGTAAGGAGGCTTAGGTTGAACATTAGACATATGATTCCCTTTATTGGGATTTTTCAAAATAAATGGAGCTGATCCATCATTCTGAGTTTGATCCTGTTGAGAATTTTGAGCCTGTTGTCTAGTAACGACTCCGATGGTACCTACAATGTTATATTGAGGACGCTGAATTGGTCTCGGTCTAGCATTTATGGCTTGTTCATTAGGAAGGAACTGATTAGAAGAGGGTCGAGTAGTAACTCTTCTAGGAAATGGTTCTTTCGAAACCATAGAATCTGTGATAGGTTGAATAGGATCTGATTCATTTTCAGAACTATTCGATTGATTTGAGGTGATGTCTATTTCACTTTCAGTATCCGATTCTACATCACTAGGATCCGGTGTTTGAGTATTATATAGGGGTCTGGACGTAACCATGGAGAAAGTTGTGCCAAATATTTGAGGATCCTGAATAGATAATTGTCCGCTAATAGTCCCTACATATCGGGTAGGAGGGGGAACATTATGATGTTCGATTTGATTAGCCACCTCTTTACCATGTTGTGGTAAAGGATGTTGAAATATGTCCAATGATTGATTGGCATTCTGATTCTGATTTTGGGGAATGTTCTTTTGAGCGTTATTAGAAGCATTTTGTTTAGGTTGGAAGGCTTGCACCTCCATCTCATTATTATCAATCAGATCTTGTATTTTATGTTTTAATATTTTACAAGAGTTTGTAGCGTGTCCAGGTCCTCTATGAAAATCACAATGTAAATCAGCTCTGTATCCGGGTATAGTTGGATCGGGTTCCCGGATAGTTGGTAATTGGATCAAGCCTCGTGCTAGTAATTGGGGGAGAATGGTTGATAAAGGTTGATTTAATCTAGTAAATTCTTGGGGTGGTTTATCAGGAGGTTTCAATATGAACTTCTCCATTGTTTTCGTAGTATTAACATTAGCAATGTTTCTACTATCAGTGACTCCGTCACCCACAACTTGTTTATTTTTATACTGATTTTTGGATGTTTTCTCATCATCTTTCTTTTTGAGCTGACCTCTTCTAATGAGAGCATCTTCCACCCTTCGAGCTAAGTCTATAGCTTGATCGAAGGTGGTCAAGGTAGCGATTGATAATTCATAGGATAGTTGTTCTTGTAAATTATTGATAAAAATATCCAACATCTCCCGATAAGGTAACACAAAGTGTAGTTTTCCTATCAAGCTGTCTCCATCGAGCTAAGAAGTCAGCAAAACACTCATCTTTGTCTTGTTTTAGGTTGTACAAATCTTTAATGGTTACATGCCTTTCGATATAGGCACTAAATTGATGCACAAAAGACTCAGCGGTCTCTTCAAAATTTCTCAAAGAATGAGTGGGTAGTTGATAATACCACTCCAATGCCATCCCCCCTAAGCTTTTTGGGAACATTTTTAGTAATAGCAAATCATCATGTGATATGTCATGACATGCTATCCTAAACATACGAAGATGCTCTATGGGATCTTCGGTTCCTTTATATATAGGTAGGACAGGCATAGGAAAGTGTTTGGGATATGGTTGTGCTACAACTATAGGATCTAGAGGTTGACTACACATCTCTCGGTAATTGTACGAGGGACGGTAGGGATCTATTTGGTCCATACGGGAGGTTAACTATTTCACCATGGCTTCCAGATTGCCAGTTTGCCCACCATATTGGTTCGGTGGTACATGAGCATGGGATTTGTGAGCGTAAGAAGGCGGAACATAAGGATTCGATGCTATGTTACTATTATGCAAATGATTGGTAGAAAGAGTATTATGAAGAAGATTTGTGGTAGCATTATGTTGTATCCCAGATTGTTGGAAATTAACATTTGGTTTTGTTTTAGGCTTTTGTTGATTTGAGGTATATTGATCAATAGCTTGGCGAAATAGAGCAGTGAATGAAGGTTTCTTTTGTGTAGGAATAACCCTTGGTTTGGTAACAGGCACTCTAGGTGGTTGGGTAACCTATTGTTGTTGCATGTTCTGGATTATAGCAGCCATGTCCAAATTGGATGGTCCGACTTGATCACTCTCTTGATCAACAAAGGACAAAGGATTAGTGTGTATGTGATATATATCTTCTAGGGTTGCTTGAGTATCACTAATTTGATCTTTATCCATACGAATTGCTCTATTAAGGGTGCCAATATTGTTATTGAGAAATTTCCAAAAATGTTCCATGTTTTCAAAAGTAACAGCTCCATCTAGAGTTATTTTAGGAGATGAGGATCCTTCCTCTCTATCATTTTCTTTTTGTTCATTTGCGTCCACAAATTCTTCTTCTTGTTGGTTTAAGGTTACTTCTTCTTGAATTGGTTCTTCAAGAAGGGCATCTGGTCTATTGGTTTTCCCTAACCAATCTTCTTCTACTTCAATTTGTTTTCCATTCCTGAGTCTAGTCATTGTGTCTAAATTTAGGTTTTAGCAAATATATATTAATATATTTGCAACAGATCTTGGGAGGTATATATTTTAATTATATACCTACTATAATACTTAAAAGAAAATGTTTTGATTTTTTTGTTATTTATATATATATATATTTTTTATAAAGACAATAAACAACACACTAAATACAAGAAACAACAATAATAAAATAATAACTTAGTTTTCTATAAATAGTTTATAGATGTCATTGATAGGATCAAGTTCATCAGGAGTCATAAAGTGCTCCTCTTCAAATTGGAAATTGTTTTTCAGGAACTTAATAAAGTGTGCTATAGTGATATTATCTGTTTTAGTTTCTGTTTTGTAAAAATAAATCTCATGGCAATATTCTCGATATAACACAGCTCTGGGAACTCTATTCCATATTTTTCTATCTGTAAGAACGACCTCTTGGTCCTCTACACGAGACAGAAATTTATGTACTACAGCTGCGTTATCGAGGTATTCCTCAAAGGTATACAACTCAGAAGACACAAGGGCTCTTTTATCTGCTAACCACCTATGGCAAGCTCTCTGAAGCTCATGATACAAAATCACTTGATCGGGATCCAGGATTCTATCTAGGACAAACCTCTTGATTTGCCTAAGTTCAGTTGCTCTAGATGAAATGAGATCTAATCTCCTATTAAGTTCGTCCCACAAAGGTTGAACCCTATTTGTTTGAGGTACTCTAAGCACAGAAGTAATCTCTATAGCTGCTAATTGGTTTTCAACATTAATGGTGACAACTCGTCTTTTATTATAATCTACCATCTAAATATGACATGCAATCTTTGATTCTAAATGCATTTATGTTTTGTTTTTTTTGGATTGAATTGAATTGTTTTCAAAAGGTTTTTAGTTTTCACGTCGGGTTCACCAAAATGTATCGCTCCAAATTTTTTGCACCCTTACCTTCGAGGCTATAGGATCCATGCCCGGAAGGGGGATGTGAAAAGGATGGGACAATACCTCGGACTGAGAGGCCCTTTGAAGGTCCCGCCTCTCGGGGGAGGTGTATAAGGGTGAATTTTCGACGGATGGTGGGTTCACCGGGAAACTTTTGAATGGCAGTTTCCACGCCTAGGTTGATAGTGTGTTTGATGTGTTCATTTTTATGCTTGATCATTCAATTCCTAGGTTTGGCCAAATGAATCTAAACTGTTCTATATGAAATGCAAATTTAAATGAATACAGAAAATAGATTTAAACAGAAAATACGAGAGAACAAGCTAGATGAGAAAAACCATACCTATTTCGGATGTCTGATGGAGGTTCTGATTTTTGAAGCAGTCCAGATCGCCTCTGATATGACAGGATCGTCTGATATCAGACAAGATCATCTGAGATCTGGCGAATTCATCAGAAGAATTCGTTAGAGACCTGCAATCAGAGAAATAGACACAGAATACAGAAAATGCAGCTATACTAACAGAGGAAAATGATGTAGAATGATAATAATAATATTAAACTGATAATTACAAAATAAAAATATAAGTGCATTACAATGATTTAATGACAATTATGACTTTATTATGCATTTAAGCTACATGGGTGAACTCCAAGATGCAAAATAGTAATAAGTCTAACTAATGCAAAGCAAAACAGTAGATAATGGGTGAAGAATGCAAACTCAGGGCACTGATTGCCCCCAATGTTGGCTGTAGTCGAGATCATCTACAGGATACGAAATCGTCTCGAATTTTGGCGTGATCGTCCGAGATCGTACAGGATCGTCTACGATGATCTGAGCTTGCTCCGGCTGAAAATAATGAAGTTCCTGCAAACAAACTTGGAAAAATACGAAGGCAAATAGTAATTTAAGATACTCTAATGCAAATAAAACTCGTGTTACAGAAAATTTCAGCCAGGGGAATGTCAAGGGGAGGGCCTAAGATTAAATAGGCATAGGAAGGAGGTTGGGAGGTTGGAGATCATCCCAATTTGGGAGATCTCCAATGGGGAAGTCTCTAACCGCACAGACACGCTTTTGCCCTGGTTAGAGACGTCGTTGAAACAGAAGCTAATTATGAAAAATCAGTTTTGGGACGAAATCGTCTAGACGTTCTTCTCTAGACGAATTCGTCCGATCTGAGGCGATATCGTCTGATCGGCGACGATATCGTCCAACGGTCACAACAAATCCTAAAAATGGCACGAAAAATAAGGGAAGCGGTTTAACAGGCGGTTAACGGGCGTTTGGGGTTGAAATTTGAATTTTGAATTATTACTAAGGTAATTTTAATTATTTGCTAAGGTTTACTGTGCCAATTTTAGGGTGCTATAGTATGATCCAAGAAACCTTCTCTTCTAAATGCTAGATTAGTCTTCCATTGGAGTAGTCAAAGATCTTTATGATGCAAAGTTTAGTATTTGTAGAAAATGGTCCTCATCCTTCTATTTCACTTGGAAGAAGAGATGTTAGACAAAAGGTGCAGAGAGATGGTAGATGACATCCTCCTCCTCCAAGGGTGTTCAAGATCAATATGGATGGGTCTTCTCGGGGTAATCCTGGGCATGCTGGTATTGGAGGAGTTGGGAGAGATAGTGTTGGGAATGCTTGTTTCATTTTTTCATGCTATAAGGGGATACACTCTAATAATTATATGGAGGCTCTTGTTATATGTTGTGCTTTGGAACAAGGGTTGGGTATGGGTTGGCAGAGGATAATCTGTGAGTCTGATTCACAAATTATTATGAACTTTTTAAAGACTCACCATATTGATAATATTCACTAGAGGTTGACCTTGGTTGTTCGACAGATTGTTGTAATTTGGAGTTTATCTCTTTTGTTCACATTATTAGGGAATGGAATAGGGTTGCGGATTGTTTGGCCAAATGGGCTTCTCAGTTTCAAGGGAATTGGTCTATTAAGGGTTGGGATCACCTCCCTTTTGACTGTTCTCAGCATCTTCATAATTTACTTGCTGAGGATATGTTTGGTTGAGGTTTTTGTTGGCTATTTTTTTGGTGGTTGTTTGTTCTCAGCTATAAAATTTCTTTGATCTCATAGATTTTTACCCCTATTTTATTAAAAAAATAAAAATTATACAATATTTTTATTCAAATTTTAAAAAATATGGAACAAATATATAAAATTATTAATAATTAAAAATAAATAAAATTAAACTTGTAAGGACCTTAACCCATAGGAGTAGGACTTTCCATTTCACAATGCCTATCGCATCCGAGTATACCCCACAAGTTATCTGAGGTTTCTTTGTATCTGGTGCAAGCCTCCAGGCTTGAACCCTAGACCTCCTTTCAAGGATTGAGGAAACTTGCTAGTAATGTGCCCTCATGGTGGATAAACCTTAATATATCCCAGAATTTCCATTCCATAGAACTTGTCCCATCTAGATAAACCCCTCAAACTAGCTAGAAGTTTTTCACATTAAGTAATTATTGATAAAACTAATTAAAATATATTTAAACAAATGATTAACTATGGTTCAAAATTAAAAAGCAAATATCCTGTGACATTAAATTAAAAGCATCAAGACATAATTTTTTTTATTTTAAAATTAATATTTATAACAACAATATCTATCAACATGTAATGATGGTTATATGATTTTAATATTATAAAAATAATCAATTAATCATTATATCTATTTATTTATAATTGATAATTATATAAATATACACTAAAACTATCTCAAAAATTAAATGAGTTGAACATAAAAAATTATATAATATATATTTTTTTATGAGGAATCTTTTATATACAACGTATCCGCAACATATGAGGGAGAGATTTGAACCTGGGCCTCTCGATAACTAAAGAGTTTTAACTACCCACTTACTCTCCAACTCCTCTGCATGAGTGGATAATTATATAATATTTTTATTTAAATTTAAAAATATAAATAAAATTATTAATAATTAAAAAAAAAAATTGTTTTCAATAAAAAAAATAAAAAATAAAAATAAAATTGTAAAAACCATAACCAATATTATATATGTGAGACTTAAAATATATATATGAATTATATTCAAACCACTAAGAGCTAGGTGTGCTCTTACTATTAAAATATTCTACAAGTGCTGTAAATATGCTTAGTTTACAATCACATTCAAATCCACCATACATTATTCATTCGATTTTGATATATAATCATAATCAAAATCTGCCTTATTCATTCCATCCTTATTTATCATTCACTTGAAATAGTTGGCATCATTCGATATTCACTCTGCGTCCTTTGATAACCCATAGCCGTCCATCCAATTCAAGAAAATCAAACATTACGGATGTAGTTGCTATTCTGCAAAATCTATGACAGTTCATCTTTGTTCTTTATGGGCATCCCGCCTGAATAGGCCTGTAAAAAAAAAAAAAAAACAAACAAACAAGATGTTAATGCGGAACAACATTCCATAGCGTAAACTGGATCTAATAGCTTGTCTAAAAACAAGAAGAAAAGGAAGCTGCGTTTTTGGTGCTGGAAGCAATATAGGGTATCAAACCATTCCACGTGCTTGGAAGGAATGTTTCCCTGTGTTGTGTCTGGCCACCTATAAGGCAGACCCATTTAGATATATAGATCATGCTTTCACTCCTTAGTAGATGGTCCTTTCTTTGTGAAATTTTTTAGGGTATTATTAATACTTTTCAAAGTATCTTTATTGATAGGATGATATGGAAATCTGAAAAGCCTAATCCACACTAAATGATTTTTAATAGTTTTTATCTCAATAGAAATAGTTTCACTCCATGGTAGTAAATAAAGGACATCTTTCCCCCTAAATCATGGGCCACCATCTATTATTTTATACTTGGTTTTTTAAACTAGAAAAAATGATGCAGGAAAAAATCTATTTCAATTCAAACTCTAGTTCCACTTGATCCAATTTTGAATATCTAAAACCCATAGCCACTATACATAAAATTTACATATTTTTTTGGGGGATGTGGAAATTTATTTAGAATCTAAAACAATACATTCCACAAGGATTTCCAAGTTATCCAAGCCAACACATCATACAAAATATAATAAATCCACCAATGAAATCCATGGATCATTCTAACAATAAATTTTATAGGACACAAGAACCCATGACAATCGAGTTCCTCCACCTTGAAATTATCTTTTTTGGTCCTCATGAATTAACTGATTAAGGAGTCTAGATTTATTCTGATCTAGATCATTCCAACTATCAGCTTCCCAGTAAGAAAATCCTTCAAAAGTTCACTTCACCAAACAATCAGCCACTCTATTTCGTTCTCTTGGGATATGAACAAAAGATATTTCAACAAAATTCCTACCCAATCTCAAAAAAAAATTCACTATTCTAGCCATAAACCAAGAAGGATATTGAAAATGTTTGTTGTTTAGAAGAGATACCACTATCATGGAATCAGATTCACAAATAACCCTTCCCCATCCCAAAGAAAAAGCTATTTCCAATGCATGGATAATTGCCAATGCTTCCATATGATTATTCGAATGAATTCCCTTGCACGCAGAGAAAAAGAGGTGGGCCACATCCTCACTATCACAACCAATTCCTCTTATACCAGCATTACCTAGGTTACCCTTGGAAGAACCATTAGTGTTTTTTTTTATAACACCCCTAGGTGGGGGAATCCACTTCCCAAATCTATTGACCTTCAATGAACCAATATTCCTAATAGGGTCTTTGTTTGCAGTTGGTGATGGTAAAGGAATCTTCAATCTATTGATAATATTCCAGTCGAAGGAAGTAAGAGGAGAAATCAGAACACGCTTGGCCACAATAGTATCCTTAACCATCATTTTGACTTTAAGCCATACCTGTAAGGCTCCAAGTTGACATCCTTAAAAAAATATTCGATTGTATTCCAACCAAATATGACAAAATATGAAGGACCAAATTACTAGGAATTTTGAAGATATAAAGTAGAGGCAAGGGGTCTACCCAAGCTTTTCCAAAACTCAAAAATAGAAGTAGCATGGATGATGGGTATTTTATAGATCTACCACCACAAGTTCTAGACCTCTAGGGAATATGAGCATTGGAAGAAAATATGGGAAATGGTTTACTCATTCTTTCCACAAAGAAAACATAGTGAAGGACCCTAAAAACCTGTTTTCTAAATATTATCCCAAGTTAAAAATTTCTTTTGATATATAAGCCAAATAAAAAATTACATTTTGGCCAACATATCTTATTCTAAATATTCTTCCACCTAGGGGACACAATATCCTCTCTTATTTGCATAATATGGGTTTGATAACCTAAATTAATGATGTATTTTCCTATCGAATTATGTCCCCAAGCAATAATATTAGAGTCTTCAATAGAACAACATGATATCTTAGACAAAATAGAAGCCAAAGTGTCACGATCCTTAGGATAACCACCCTCTGTCCAACCCTGTGAATCCTACCAATAATGAGTAAAATAACTTCCAAGAGGACTTTGTTGCTTGAATTTAGCCATCTTAGACCAACCCACATTAGAAAAATATCCCAAAGAAGACAAAGGTGGGGGAATGAAGAAAGGATAGGAGGATGATTATCCCAAGAATATTCCCAAAATAAGGTATTTTTCCCTTATTAATAATCCAAAAGAGACCCTTATTAATAAGCATTGCACTTTATTCAAAGTATCCCAAACAATGGAACCTTTCCCCCTTAGCTCCAATCTTAGAATCTCATCAGCCGAAGCACCACCAAAATATTTGGGGCTAAAAATTTTAGCCCAAAGCTGATTAGGATTATTGCACCACCTCCAATAAAGTTTAGATGCCAAAGCAAGACTATTCAAATCAGATTACCTTAAACCAATACCCCCCATCTCTTTAGGGAAACACATTGTATCCCAACTGACCAAGCTCCTTTTAATACAGTCCAAGTTTTCTACCCATAAAAATTTTCTAAAAAGAGAATCAAATTATGTGAGAAATCACTTAGGAGCAGCAAAGATAGAAAACCTATAAATAGGTAAAGCATGAAATATAGACTTCAAAAGTTTAATCTACCAGCAAAGGATAGCCATCGAAAAGTCCAATGATTAACTCTTGATCGAAATCTATCTGAAATAATTTTCTAGTAAGCCCTTCCAATATTTTTAGAAGAAATACGAATCCCTAGATACTCCACTAGCAAATAGCCCATCTGTAAACATAGAATAAGCAATACTACATTGAATATGACCATCTGTATTGATGAAGAATATCTTTGATTTCTCTTCTTTAATCATTTAACTAGAGGTAAATAGTTAAATATCAAAAGCCTTCCTAAAATTCACTGTTTCCTCAATTTTTGCCCTCCCCATCAAAGTAGTATCATCGATAAACTAAATATGATACTAGGATAAAGAATTATCCACCCAAGACCATCCCTAGATAGCACCATGATTCTAAAAATTCTTGAGAAGTCTGCCCAAACCTTCAGCCATAAGGATGAAAAAATAGGGGGACAAGGGATCTCCTTGATGAATCCCTCTAGAGGTCGAGAAGAAAGAGAATGGTAAAACATTTATTAAAATTGCAAAGGAGGCTGAAGTCACACAACTCATGACCCATTCAATCCAATTATACGAGAACCCAAAATCTTGAAGGATGTTCTACAAAAAAGGCTAGCTAACCCTATCATAAGCCTTGGAAATATCAAGCTTAATGAACATAACCTTCTCCTTAGAGATATCCATAGAGTGAATAGCTTCAGCAAAAACCACCACACCATCCAAAATCTGACAACCATTAACAAACCCACCTTGCTAAGGGAAAATAAGAAAACGAAGAAATTTTTTAGCTAATCTGCAATAATCTTGGTAATAATTTTGTAAGTAACATTGCATAGGAAAATAGGATGGAAAGACCCCAATGAGTTAGCATTTTCATATTTGGTAATAATATCAAGGAAGGTTGAATTAATAGCTTTAAGTGTTTTCTTATTGACTTGGGATTCCTGAACAAGTTTTAGCAAATCAAAACATAACACTTCCCAAAATTCTTGGAAAATTTCTATAGGAAAACCATCAAGTCCATATGCTCTACCTTTTTTCATTTGAAAAACCACTACTTTAAGTTCCTCCATCGAGATGGGGTCCATTAACATGTTATTCATATCATTAGAGACCAGCCTAGGAATACAATCCAAAATAAGCCTCATATTAACAACATCATGAGGACCCTGCTCATAGAAAAGAGAGAAAAATATCCTAACTGCTTCACTAGAGATATATTCAAAGGATGAGAGAATTTACCCTAATAAAAATTAACTGAGACTATAACATTACCGTTCCTGCGGTCTTTAACTTAATTATGAAACAATAGGTGTTTCCATCCCTTTCCAACAATCAATTAATCCGAGATTTTTACTTCCAAAAAATTTCCTTAGGAAGCTCCCATTCTGCAAGCTGACTACAAAGATAAGCTTCCATTTCCAATAAATCCTTTGTCAATCCTTCATATTTAATTTGAAAAGTGATCTCCTCCAGGCTATCCTGTAGTGCTTTTTCTTCTAAAAAATATTTAAAAAAAAAAACTTATTCCATTTCCTGAGTTTGAATTTGAAAAACTAGAAGCTTTTAAAAAAATTAAACATAGTAGTACCAAATTTAGGTTTCCCTTCGTCCCACCACCTCTCCACATATTTATACAAATCATTATCCTTGATCCACATAAGTTAAAATTTGAAAGGTGGATTTTTTTGCAATGAGAATATTGAATACTGAAATATAATGGGCCACTGATAAGAGCCCCTTCAGTCTATAATATATGAGAAAAAAGTCTAGCTATCATTAAGCTAACTATCTGAAGTAAGAAACTGATCCAATATTTCAGAAATAAAATTTGTTCCACATCTTCTATTAGTCCAAGTAAAGAGCCCATTTCAAGGCTTCACATCAACAAGATTAAAGAAATAAATATTGTCCCGCATCAAAGTAGAAGAAGGACCCAAACACTCCACACCACCATTCTTATCCTCCAAGGACATGATATAATTAAAATCCCCAGCCACAATCCAAGGAGAATTGGGAGCAAAATATCGAATGAATCTAAGATGATTCTATAAGAGGATTTCACCTGATAAACACTAGGGGTATACACATTAGATAGAAGAATAAAATATCCAGATGAAAATCAGATAGCAACTATAGAGAGATAGTTCCTGTTACCCACCCATCAAGACAGAGTTAATCTTTGTGGATCCCACAAACACGTAACACCACCCGACAAAGCCATGACTTCAATAGTAATATAGTGACCATATTTTCATATCTTAGAATCAATTCTAACCATATCTTCAAAAGATAATTTTATTTCCTGGATGAAAATAATATCAGGTCTATGATCTCTTATCAAAATTTGAGTAGCATTTTATCTAGGGTTGCTACCCAAAACCCTAACATTCCAATATATCACTTTCATTTTAGGGGAATAAAGAAGTGAGAATCTAATGTCTTAACAACATAAGACTCAAATAAGGATTCCCATACAATTTCATTTTTTCTTGATCTTTCTTTCTTCCTGATTTTACCACCTTCTCCACACCACTTTTTTTAATAGTTTTTGGGTGAATACCTAACACAAAAGAAAATTTATGTTTCCCTTCCTCTTTGACAATCCTATCCTGGGAGGGTTCAAACCTAGTCTCATCCTCATTTCCCTCAATCAAGTTTTTAGCCAAAGGGGAATGATTAAAAACTTTATCAATACAATATGACATCTCTTTGGAATTATCTTCATTTCGTAAAAGAGGTTTATTAGGCACCACCCCTTCCTTATCAGAAGTTTACATTTCAAAAGAAGAATTTAGGAAAGAACAAATACGTGAATCTTGAATACAAGCATCTATATCACCTTCATTCAAGACTTGCTCCTCAACATGTGGCTTCTCAAAACTCTTAAGCACATCAAATATGTTACCAAAACCTCCCTTCCCAACATATTTATTTTGATGAACAAAAGACCTAGATCTTGAACAAGACTTAATAGGAATAAATCCATCAAAACTGGGCATCTCATTAACCACAGGAGTTTTTTATTTTACCTTTGTAGTTGCATCTTGAAAGTTATATGAAGAGGATGAAGGCTGAGAATTTAGTTTCTTATAGTTTATCTGAAGATACCCATATTCATGACATATACGATATCAAAATGGGAGAGCTTCATAATCTAATTGTTGGATCCAAGACAAGTTTTCTAGTTTAATCTCCAATTATTCAGGAAATGGATTATTCAGATCTATTTCAACACAGAAATTCATGTAAAAGAAGTAAATTTTATATTCAAATTTTGGTGATATTGACCAACTGATTTCCCAATAATATTTGCAACAAAATGAAGAATATCCAACCTCTAATATTCTATAGAAAGTCATGGCAAATGAACCCACACAAGAATACTAGAAGACCTCTCCTCCATCGAATCAGATTCTAAATGCCAAGGTTTGATAAATAATCTAGACTGATTATGAAAGTAAGGACCCCCTCAAACACTTTACTACAATATTCCATATGGGAGAACACCACAATAAAATACCCATTAGCTACAAGAATAATCTTCAAACCACCTTTAGGGATCTAATTTCTCCTAATTCAATTTTCTAAAAAAAACATAGAAATTTTGAGACCCATGAATTTGTAGATGAGTGCATGCTAAGACAAATATAAAACATCATCTGCAATAAAATCATGTAATCAAAATAGGATGATCTTTACTTTTCTCCAAGCATCCATTATTCTTCGGTTTCAAAGTTGAAGAGGAATTAGAAACAAGATTAAGGGTTGAATGCAGCAAAAAATTCATGGTATTTGCATTATCAGAAGAAGAGGTATCCTTATTCAGAAAAACATCCTTAAAATATAAATATCGGGAGTCACCGGGACCACCCGAAGCTGCCATATCTAAAGCCAAACTACAACACAACTTTCACTAGCCAACATGCTTCCAACCAAATTTTTTCTTAAAACCCTAAAATTTACATATTATTCCTCTACTTTTAAGAACTATTATATCATGTTCGATCATCTCATCCTTGATAATAATTTTTGGTGTAACTTCTTCTTCTTGGATCAAAATTGCCATATATTTGCTCCTTGTCCTATGTCTAACTTGGGAATCCAGACATCTAGTAAATAATTTTTTACTTCCAGTGAGAGCTCTCAAATAAGGCTTTCCTTCCATGCTACATAGTAAGGCCCACTCCTAGATCACATTTTCTCTTGTTTTTCACTCACTCTTGATTTGCACTCTTTGATATGCAAATATTATTATATTATTATTAATTATTATCAAACATCATGTTATAGATTTTCAATTTATTTTGCAACTAAGGTTATCAATATATACAATTGTCTCATATATATTTTTTCATAAATCTAATGTAATATAATAACTTTGTACCATTATATAACTTAGTTAAACATAAAACGTTTTATAATTTTTGAAATTTATTTTATTTAATTATTCAACTCAATATATCTAGGTGAATCATTACATAAAGATATTGTATATGATCTCTTTAAAATCTAATATACCTATTTGTAAGAAGATATTTCATTATTTATTCTTTATGGTTATTGTTATAAGCTAATGAATTATTTCACTAATTATTCATATCATTACTTATGCTTAGATATTCTTGTAAAGTGTACAAGATAAACATGTCATGACAATGGGATGAGATGATATAGAATATGATAGGATAATAAGTGTTAAACCACACAAATTGATGATCTATATGAGATAAATTTGTATAAGGATAATAAAGTAGACAATAAAAAAGAAGTTTATTAATATTTTTTAGACTTCAAGAAAGCTTATTTCTTTTGTTGAAGATACAACCAAAGCATATTGCTAGGGGCACAACAGGGCCCACCCTCCCCAGGATTTAAACTTGGGTCTTTGCAACGTGAACTAAAAAAATTTACCAATGTGTTGTTCTAATAGGGAGTTCAATATTTTTTTGACATGGTGCTTAGAAGAAAGCTATGGATTATAATGGAAGACTTAGGAATGTCATAAAACTATAGAGCAATAGTTCATGGACTCTATGATGAGGTTTGAGATAATATTGGAATACAAGTAGGCTTTCAGAATACTTAAGTGACATAGGGGTTAAACAAGAATACCCATTATCCCTTATCTTATTTGGTTATATATTAACAATTTAGAAAAATGGTTACACTTGAGAGGATGAGATGTCATTCATTTGGAAAAATTTGTGGTGAGGCTTCTTTTGTATGTAGATGATCTCATTTTGATTGCAATACTAACATAATTTTTAGATAATACTTAAAGGCCTTAGACATTTTACATGGAAGAAGGCATATAGGTTAATATTGGAAAAACCAAGATCATGATCTTATTCAATCAAAAGAAAAAATAATCAATTTTGTAGGAGGTCTTCTAGAAGAAGTAACAAAGTACAGGTAACTTGGGTTAGATTTCAATAATAATCTTAGTTGGAGAATATGTAAAATAAAAATAATATTGAGAGTATGGAGAGTAATTTTTGCATTATAAAATGAGAGGTTGAATTATGGGACTAGAAGACTACATGGGCTTTACTTGGGCTACTAGTGATTCTAGTGATGTTTTAGGGGTGTGAAGTGTGGGATAACAACACATAAAACTTAAAATAGAGGCAAATAAATATGATTAAAATACATATGATTACAAACTAATTCAAAATAAATATTTAGTTCCATGTGGGATTCTTCTAGTAGAAATAAGCACATTTCTATAAAGGTAGTTTTTATGGTATTTTTTCTAGGATATGCAAAAATAATAAATAGATAGGTGCACATAGATGACCTAAATATATAATAAAATAAATAAATAAAGAAAGAGAATATAGATGAAGCAAAAAAACTATTGGATGAGTAAATGGAATATCAACATAGATGAATACCTAAATATAGATGAAGCTATAAATATATTTGTTACTAAAATTTTTAGAGCAACAACATGGAAAAAATAAAACATAATCTTGCTAAATTTATTCCTACATATGATCATCACCAAAAGGCCTATGGAGGGATCAACATCAATTAGAGAGCAAAACTGCTCATGGGTCAATTGAGGACCAAATCACATCAACTTAGATGTGAAATAGATAAATGGAAGATCACTAAAAGAGGAATAGAAAAGGATATATACCTTTTGTACATAAGGGATAGCTAAGATAAAGAAGTATTTTATTTTGAAATGTAAGACATCTAGTGGAATTATTATAATAATTGTTTGAAGAGGAGAAATTAAAGAGATTAGGAAAACTTATCATCAAAATTAACAACACAAATTTAACCTTATAGAAATAAAAATAATTAGGTTAAAATTTAGAGTTGGTAATCGTAATTCTTTGTAAAATTTATGTTCTAGAGTGTTGAATTTTTAGCCATATTAATCATAGGTCTCAATATCCAGGATATTAAACAATCTTGTATATAAATATATGAAGGTGCATTTATAGAATAATATCAATGTCAATGAATATACAATTCATTTAATATAACAATAATATAATACAATGAACAAACTCAGCATTATTGATGAGTCAAATATACAACTTGTATATTAATCTTTCTTCAATATTTCTATAATTCTTCATACCTTTCTTTTTTACAATATGATACAATACATGGAGCTTTATCTCCATAATATAACCTTAGAAGGTGACTCTTCAATACTTGATTATTTCAGACATAAGATAAACTTGTCATGTATCTTAAATTTAATATTACCAGATACATGTGACTCTTCACTTGCATGCTTGACACATACACACATGCCATATTGCACACACTTGGTAAGTAATTAAGTGCTTAGAGGGAAGACAATAACCTTTAGATAAACTTTATACCTTTTTAAAGAGCTTAGTAAAAAAATTTGATCTCTCTAATGAATGAATGAATCCTTCCTTTTTTTAAATAGATACCTTCCTTCTTTTTAAAATAGAGAGGATCCTTTTTTAAAGAGCTCTTCAAAACTTCAAGGTAGGCGCCGGCTCTCTATCTATAATTGGGGAAATAATTCCGGGGAGAAAACTATGAAGGGACACACTTAATTACATGATACTTGCACACTCTTACATTCTTCACAGTTGCACACATCAATGCATGACACTTACTCATCTTACACATAAACACATACTTTAGAAAAAATATAAATCACACACCATTCTAATGTTTACAATATGTATAACAGGGGCATGTGGGTACTTTAACATCTACCAAATAATGTAATATTATTCAACACATATAAGCTATTTTTAGCCTTGTAAAAATTAAAAATATTATATTCTATTATACAACTAGTCTTTATTTTATCAACATCCTTCCAATTACTTATAAATAATGAAATAAAATATATAAAAAAATAGAAATAAATAAATAATCATTTTAAAATAATATAAAAATAAACATCCTTTCAAAATATGATATTCAACAGCAAAATTTCAGAAATCCTCATCCTCACTCCTTGGATAGTTCTGACATAAGCCATGGTCAGCAGAATGCTCAGTCTAAGCTCTACACATCTTTATACATGTTTGCTGCCAATCGTCCTAAGACTATATAGAATAATGTATAAGCTTTGACGGAGCGCAAGCTTTTTTGGGTTACATTTTATTGAGCAGGTTAAGCAGCAAAATTTGTTTTAATTTGTTTTAACCCATGTATATCATTATAGCTTTCAAAATTTAAAAATATTTAAAACTTATTTTTTTTTTTTTTAAATGAAGGGCCAAAAAAAACATAAATAAAAAATAAATAAATGTATTTCTTATTCTTTTTTCGTAACCAAATTGATCTATAAGAAAGCACCCAACCTCTTCTATCATCAATAAATTTATCAATGTAGTACATGAGCAACTGACTTCCATGCCTCCCAAATTATTTTAATAAAAATACTACCACATATTTTAAACTTTCACGGGTTGCCAATTATGTCCTCCAAGTGGAAGGATCTCTTAATGCCATCAATATGAGTACAAGTCTGAATTCTATATCTTAACAAAATTTTCCATCCTTCATTCCCTTCCAAAGCACTCACAATTCACTTAGCAGCTAGAAGCTTACCCTCAATATCCAAGAGCCCCAAACCTCCCTCTTCTTTAGGAATGGTGCAATATTCCCATGCTATAACCAGTAATTTATTTGAACCATCAAATTTGGACCACAAAAACAATCGAATGATCTTCTCAAGCCTCATGTATTATGAAGTATTAAGCAGCCAACAGGAAGAATTGTAAAGGTGAAAGACTTGCATAATTTTTTCCACCACCACTAGTTAACTCGTAAATGAAAGTAACCTATATTTCCATACATGATTTTGTTTTCAATTTTAGCCAAGCACCAATTCCACATATCAACCAAAGAGACTCTTACCAAATGGTATTCTAAGATATCTAATAATATCACCTTCTGCAATATGTTTCCATGCAAGGGAAAAGCCCTCTGGTAAGGAATCAACACCAACTAACCAAAATTCAAATTTAGATTCACTGATTTTGGCACCTGAGGCCAAGCAAAATTAGTCAAGGGAGCATATGGTATTTTCAATGGATTGTCTATCTAGTTGGACTAAAATAAAAGAATCATCTGCAAAGTGGTTGTTAATAATTGTACCCACTGGAATCGAGATAGCTCTTAAATCCCTTGCCTTCTTTCTCGTTTCTAATAGATATCCCAAAGCATCAACATTCAACACAAAAATATAGAGAGCTAGAGGGTAGCCTTGTCTAATTGACTTAAACAAAGTAATATATTCTTAAATATTACCATTAACCATTATCTTTATCGAGGCACATAATAACAACACCTTCATCCTCCCAACCATATTAAAAATAAATTCCCAATCAACCCTATTATAGGCTTATCAAAATCTATCTTCAAAAACAATACTTGTTGATTGCTTGCTTATGCCTACTATATTGTCTCTCACACGGAAAAAATGATGTCTAATATAAATCTTCCTTTAACAAACCCTGTTTGCTCTTGTCGTACAATTCTTATTGCTATAGTTTTTAGTCTAACAGCTAGTGCCTTGGAAAAAATTTTGTATGAGATATTGAGCAAAGTAATGGGCCTCCAACCTCCAATCATGTCCTTCCTATTATTCTTAGGGATCAATTTAATCAAACCTTGAATCAATCCTGGAGATAACATGTCTTTGTTAAAAATTTCCCATACCATCATTGTGTAATCATTACTAGGGTTATGCATAGTGGTGAATATTCACAAATTGGGTGAATATTAGGATTTATAGAATTTGAAATTGGTGAATATGAGGATCCTTGACGTCGGCCCATTCGCCTAAAACTTTGAAGACCATTTTGTTCTTAAGGTCAATTCACCACAATATATATCCAAACATAGGCATATTTGTACTCCTTGGAAAGCTCTTTTTGAGCTTGATCTAATGGTGTCGTTGTTATAAAGTTATAAGGTCATTTAATAGGTCAAAATGTACCCCAAATATGAATTTATATTTTAAAGCTTCAAATACCCCAAATTTTGGTGAAAAGATGATTGATTTGATTTGCTTAGGATTCACCATGATTCACCTTGATTTTGATTAGGATTTGTCATTTTTTTACAAGTACATTTTGAGTCTAACCCCTTATGCATAACCTTGATAATTACCAATCACTTCCTATATTTTATTGTAAAATTTTACAGGGAGTCTATCTGGACCAGGGGACTTACCATTGCCCATAAGAGAAAGAGTAGTATAAAGTTCATCCTTAGTGAAATCCTCCACCATCTTGTCATTCTTAAAACTAAAAACTTTCCTAGGTACACATTTTTTACTTCTCTAGCTAGAAAAACACATTCATTTGTAGGTTACTCCATAAATATCTTCCTAAAATGAGATTCAAATATAGATTTTATCTCATCGTCCTCTTCAAAAAGAGAACCATCATCTGTCTGCAAAGCTACTATCCTTTCAAAAGCAATCTTTCTTTTGATGTGACCAAAAAAGAACTGTGAGTGTGTATCATATTGTTTAATCCAATTGATTCTACTTATTATTCTTGCTCCTCTACCAACATAGTCTTCATACCCTCTAATTTTGTTTTCATTACTTGCTGCCAATTATTGTAATTGGATATTTTAAGGATCCAATTCCAATTTCCTTATTGCCTTTTCTAGTGATTTTGTTAAACAATTGATTTTACCCCTCATTTTTTTGACCACCAATCTTCCCCAACCTCATAAAAATCTAACAGTCCTTCTCACTACTACTTCCCACCATCCTAACCACCCATACTTTTCTCGAGGACTAGATTCCAAGTTCCATATATATTTGATCATAGTTATGCAAGATTCAGATTCCAAATGAGAAATATTCAATTTAAAATTCAAACCACTATCTATTTTAGAAACCTTACCAATGTAAATGGTTGTGCTGATAGGGAAACAGTCAGAAGCTATTATTGAGAGATCCACATAACCAGCTTGTTTACATAACCCTGTACAAGTGAAGACATTGCTATCAACATAAAATTTGTCCAACCTAGCCTATAAACGATCAGCACCCCTTCTCCTATTAGACCATGTAAACCAACCCCCCTTTTCTAGATGCTTTTATTTAAAATTTATGTCAAAGACTTGCAAATAAATATTCATTTTGACCCATTTTTCTTTTTCCTCATCTGCAACACATCCTCTTGTTCCTCCTTCCCTTTCTCCTATCCATTCGACCATATTAAAGTCTCCTCCAATAATCCAATTGGCATTTGGCATATTAGATGTCATCCAATCCCATAGCTTGCTTCTATCATTTGAATTATTGGGAGCATACAGTGAAAAAACACCAACATCCTGCCTGACTATCATAAAGGTTATCCACACTACCCATCCTTGAGGATCCTCTCTCTTATCCATTAAAAAGGAACCCCATGATGGATTGACTGCTAAAATGGCTCCTCCAAAGACACTTTCATGAGAGGAATCCCACCAACATCCCTTCCAACTACTATCCATACAACTCTTTAATGCAAAACCACTAACTTTAACTTCTTGAAGATAAACTACATCAAATTTTATATTTCATAAAAAATGACAAATTAAACTTCTTCTTGATGGGATTGACATTCCTTTTACATTTCAAGAAATGATACTGAATTTCATTGATACACATCAATATTCAGCACCTCAAATATATTACTTGAGTGGATCTCGCCTACATGCACATGATTCCTGAGACTACCAGTCACTTCCTTTCCATGCGAATGTACCTCATGTGCAATCATATTGGGGATTGGGAGGAAGGTATATTTCTATTATTTTTGAAAAATCATAGGTTGCTAGATATGTTTTTCAATATGGAACTTGGATAGTGATTGGTTCAACTGCTTATGTTTAATCTTAGCACCTAGATTTTGATCCATTTTATAAGGCCCAATAAATATTTCCACTATGGATTGAATTTGTTGCAATGAAATCTGAGTTCAGATGTCTACTTAAATACATGGCTCAGCGTTTTGGAAAATTCTTTATTCAACCATCAGATACAATGATATATAGGTATAGCCCAAGGGTGTATGTGGAAGTTATTTTGTAAAAAAAATCTTCCTAAATACTTCAAGATGATTACCTCTGAAGGAATTGTTTTCCAAGAAGTTAAATACCTAAATCTTCCAAATTCTTGCTTTGCATGTTAGTCATAGGAGCACTTAATTAGGGATTTCCCATTCCATAAGCCCTCCAAAACTACTAGTGATTCTAAGAAATCATATAAGGGGAAGGTAAGGGTGAATCAATTAGTGAACAAACTAAAGACTCTCTAACAATCAGGGAACAAACACCATAAAGGTAATACAAGAGGAAAAGACGCAAAATGAAAAGATAACTCAAAGTAAGGGCTCAAGGGATAGGAAATTTGGGACTCCCACAAAATGGGTTCAAATACAAAAAAGAAGAGAAAGTAGAGATTCTTCAGGGAAGCCTTCTAAAGTCAAAATAAGGTTTTCCTCTACATATATAGATATATTTAAGGTGGTAATATTCTTTTTATTTGAAATCCACTTGTTATATCACTTTTAAAATTGATATAATATATCTATCAATTAAAATATACTTAGATTTCTATTGTTATTATTTAATTTATTATATTAAAAATATTTTCTTTTATAATATATAATGGTATAAGTAAATGCAATAAATTCATTTTTTTAATAAAAAAGTAAATTTATATTAATTTAAGATAACAACCTTTACAAAAAAAAAAAATTGGTGGGTTAACACACCCCATGGGAGAATTAAACTAACTCTAGTTGACAAGGGTTAGTAAAAAAACAAAAAAAACACAGTAAAAGTTAAAATATTTTATTAAAATATGAGTGGTAAAAGTTAAAGCATATAATATGATTAAAATTATAAAAAAGTACATGTTATTTTTTTAATGGGTTATATGAGATTGAAATGGATTCCACCTATATTACATCATAGAACAAAGCTTGGATATTATCTATAAAATATACTTAGATTTCTATTGTTATTATTTAATATATTATTTATATATATATTATTTTTTATTTTTTTTGATGAACACACACTCACCCACACCAAGGTTTGAGCTCATATATATTTTTTAATTTATATGGTGAAATCGATAGCCGCCACAAATATTGACAGGTTGTTAGGTTTTTATGGTCGTCACATTATTCTACATTTTTTACTCCGAAATCCATCACATAGATCTTCATGCAGTCTGTCCCTATAACCACCACACCAAAATAATTTTAAACCATTAAATCTTGACAGGTTGTTAGGTTTTTTATGGTCGTCACATTATTTTGCATTGTTTACCCTGAAATCCATCACATAGATCTTCATGCAGTCTATCCCTATAAGCACCATGCCATAATCATTTTAAACCATTTACGCCATTGAAAATGGGAAGAAAGGGACAAGCATTCAATCCCACGAGACCCAAGATTTGAACCTTGGATCATGGCCCCTCTTATGGGGTTTGGTCAAACCAATTACTCTATACCTCAAACCTATTTGATGTATTTTATTAAAATATTTTCTTTTATAATATATAATGGTATAAGTAAATGCTATAAGTTTGTATTTTATAAAAAAACATGAGTGGTTAAAGTTAAAGCATATAATATGATTAAAATTATAAAAACAAATACACTAATAAATGTATTTTTTTTAATGGGCTATATGAGATTTAAATGGGTCCCACCTATATTACATAATACAACAAAGATAGGATATTATCTATAAAATATACTTATATTTTTATTGTTATTACTTAATGTATTATATTAAAAATATTTTTTTATAATATATAATGTTATAAGTAAATGTGATAAGTTTGTATTTTTTTTTAATTTGTAACCTCGTGTACATAGGATATCCACAACATGTGAGGGGGGATATTTGAACCTAGGACCTCTCAATTTCAACTAGAGAGTTGTAACTACCCACTTGCTCTCCAACTCCTTTATTAAAAATATTTTATTTTATAATATATAATGGTATAAGTAAATGTGATAAGTTTATATTTTATAAAAACGTGAGTGGTAAAAGTTAATATAATATAATTTTTTTTTTTTTGATTAACGTGGTGGACTCGAATAGCCGCCATGAGTCCGAGCC
Organism: Wollemia nobilis; assembly: GCA_028583015.1. Classification (NCBI taxonomy): domain Eukaryota; kingdom Viridiplantae; phylum Streptophyta; class Pinopsida; order Araucariales; family Araucariaceae; genus Wollemia; species Wollemia nobilis. Next base: position 9,164,042 of record JAQPPZ010016890.1, read on the forward strand.
AGCCAACCAGAAAGCTGCCACAGTCATCTACGCAGTCCGCCCCCAGAAGCTTGCCACCAAAATACCTCGCGCAAACCGCCCCTTATACCACCATGCCCCCGTCGGATTGAACCTTTTACGCCGCTGCCCACTCCTGGACGAGAGAACAGGCATAACAGTATGGCGAGGCCCGAGGGATTGGAACCCTGGTCTCCCCGCTCCGAAAGAAGCGCTTTGACCGTTGAACCAGGCCCTCGGACCTGTTAATATAATATAATTAAAATTATAAAAAATACATTAATAAATATTATTATTTTCTAATTGGTTATATGGGATTGAAACGTGTTCCACTTATATTACATTATACAACAAATCTTGGATATTATTTATGTATAATTTGGCAAGATTGTAACCTGGGTCTTCTTTTTGAAATGTTGAGGAATTTAACGGGTTGAGCTAATGTCACTTGATAATAATAAATATCACATTTTATTATCGTAATATTATTTATTTATTTTATTTTATTGGTTCAGTAACTTTTATAATTTTTGGTAAAGATGAAGTGAATAGGATCCCGACCCTCTAGGGAATTGACAGGGGTAGCCTACCAACCAACTAACCTATTTTTTTTGGACAAAATTTTTGACATGGTGCTAATGTCACTTGATAATAATAAATACCACATTTTATTATCATAATATTATTTATTTATTTTATTTTATTGGTTCAATAACTTTTATAATTTTTAATAAAGATGAAGTGAACATGATCTTGACCCTCTAGGGAATTGACGGGGATAGCCTACCAAAAAGCACTCAGCTACCAACTACCCTATTCTTTTTGGATAAAAAAATTGGCATGGTGCTTAGAAGAAATCTATGGAGTATAATGTAATACTTAGGAATGTCATAAAATTGTTAGAAAATAGTATTCTATTGAAAGAAGGAAATAATTCTGCAAAACATCACAAGATTTGTAGAGAAGCTCAATGAACTGATTGATTATTCCATTGATCAACTTTGTATTAATAACAAAGTTGATCATTGATATTCATTGGATTAAAACAACTCATCAAATTTGATCTAGACTATAACTAAGAGTTCACGTGACTCATGAAGGAGTGGAAACTCAAGTAAGTCTATCCTAGTAGAACTTAAGACAATAATTACTTATTCTAAAACCCCCCCTTAAGTGATACTAGGGGTGTATTGTATAAATGAGTCCTGGAAACATAGCCTAATGAGGTACTCATGTACAATGGTTTATTTTTAAAGAGATGGTAAAAACCCCATGGGAAAAACCATCTATCAAAAGGAAAAAGGAAGAGGCATGTCTTCGGTTTGCGAATATTGTCCTCTTAATACAAAAAAAATATGAGTCCCAAAAACATGGCCTGATGAGGTACTCATTTACAATATATATGAGAGATGGTGAAAAACCCACATGGGAAAAACCATCTGCTATGAAATAAAGAGGCATATCTTTGGATGATGAAGAGTGTCCTTAATAACAAAAAACTAATGAGTCCTGGCAACTTGGCTTGATGAGGTACTCATTTACAATATGTAAGGGAGAGATGGTAAAAAAACCACATGGGAAAAAACCATCCTCCAAAGAATACAATAATAAAAGGAGAGGTGAAAAACCTTTATTTTAATGCATCTGTATTACTCCAAGTTTCTCTCACAACTAAATGTAATGCAGAGAAGGAAATGACTTGGTGAAGGTATCTGCAACTTTATTTTTAGTTGGAATATAGTACAAGTATATTTTCATGTTTTGAATATGTTGTTGAATGAAGTGCATATGTATGTCAATGTTCTTGGTACATTGATGTTCAACTAGATTGTGTGCAATATGAATTGTGCTCTGATTGTCACACCAAAGAGTAATAGGTTTTTCATGGGAAAAATCCAAATTATCTTAGAACCTGATGAAGCCAAAGAGCTTCCTGACTTGCTAAAACTACTGCCTATATTCTACCTTTGTAGATGATAAGGCCACTACTTGTTTTTTGCATAACCAAGCAATTGGTGAAGAACCAAGACAAAACACATAGCCATAAGTTGAAAATTTATCTTCTACTAAACCTACATAATATGAATCAGTTTAGCCAATGATATCCATGTATTTTCCCTCATATAAGAGCCTAAAGTGAGTAGTTCCTTGCAAGTAGTGGAGGATTCTTTTTTCTACTTTCCAATGACTGAAATGAGGTTGATTAGAGAATCTGGATATTAAGCCAACAACATATGAGATATCTGGATGAGTATGAGTAAGGTATAATAGAATCCCTACAATATGACAGTATAGAGTTGCATCACATAGAGGTATGTGTAGGACGTACTTATATTGACTCTAGATTAAAAAGGTGTAGGAGAAGGTTTACAATCTATCATTTTAAACCTTTGAAGTAGATCTAGAGTGTATTTTTGTTGACACAATGAAATTCCTGCATCTGTTTGATTTATTTGGATCCCAAGGAAGTAATGAGCTAAACCTAGACCAGTCATAACAATTTTTTTAGAGAGGGAGTCTTTTATAGTCTTAATGTGAGTGAAGTTACTACCAGTGAGTAGTAGATCATCAACATATAGAACAAGTATGGTGATTTTTTCTTCATCTCTCCAAATGTAGACTATTTTTTCAAACTCACAATGAGAAAAACCTGAGGAAATAAGGAAGGAGTCCATTTTTTCATACCAAGCTCTAAGATATTTTTTGAGGCCATAGAGATACTTCCTTAGCCTACAAAAAAGAGAGGAGTCTTGAGTGAAACCAACAAGTTGTTCCATGAATATATCTTCCTTTAATTCCCCATGTAAGAAAGCACTTTTTACATCCATCTGAAAGACATGCCACTTTTGGAAAGCAGCCAAAGCAAGAACCAGTATAACAAAATCCATTTTGGCAACTGGTGCAAAGGTTTCAGCATAATCAATTCCTTCAATTTGAGAGAAACCTTTGGCTACCAAGTGAGCTTTGTGTTTGTCAATTTCTACATTAGGCCCATATTTTATTCTATAAATCCATTTACAATGAACTAATTTCCTTCCTTTAGGTAGGGGAACTAAATCCCAAGTTTTGTTTTTGATTAAGGAATATAATTCGTTCTCCATGGCATCATCTGTTATGGTATGAAGACAAAAACTAATCATGCTTTATTTATAGGTGTATTTATAACAATACTACAGTAGTAGATAAGCCATAGCATGTCGACACTAATTGAATAAGTGTCATGTTATGTTGGCACATACAAAAATAGGTGTCAAGTCTTATTAGTAAGCCATGTCGATAGAAGCTATCGGTAGAGGCTGTCGGCAAGTCAAGTTGACAAACAAACATATTTAGGAAAATGATAAAAATATAATCCTAAAGTCTAAAATCTAAACCTCATCATTCATCCCAACAAAAGAAGCATTGGACTCCAATGCTTTTAACAAAGAGGGAAAATCCCGAGACATATGGTGAGCAGAGATCCAATGAGCCTGATGGGGAAATTGGCCACGACGGGCCACCAGATATGAAGTAGAAGTACCCTGGTGTGTCTATCGAGTCTTCGTATCAAAGAGTGTATCAGTGTGGAGCGGAAGCTGTGCATCTGGAACCACATCAATAGGATGACTGATAGCTGGAGAAGATTCCAAGGTAGAATCATAGTATGGCTTTAGGAGATCCACATTAACGACGTCATGAATGCCAAGATGAGCCGAAAGATCTAGGTGAAAGGTATTCTCAGAAATCTGTTGAACAATGGTGTATGGCCCATAACGAAGAGGTTTGATCTTGCTATGAGTCTTGTCCGCAAAACATCATTTATCCAGATAAAACCAAACTTTGTCACCAACCTGAAAGTGATGAGGAGTGCGATGTCTGTCCATCTATTGTTTCTATTTTTGTTGAGTCTTCTGAAGAATCTGAACCACTTTGGACTGAAGGCTCTACAAATGTTGTACAAAAGAGTTGGCCTTATCTTGCTCCTTCTGAATGTGCAAGGTAGCTGGAGAGGGCAAAGACAAAGGCAACTCGTATGGAGCCAATGGCTAAAATCCAAAACATACCTCAAAGGGAGAATGTCCTGTCGAACTGTGAACAACTCTGTTGTAGGCATGCTCGATGTGAGTGAGGCTCAAATCCCACCTGGCAGGAGTGGAGTGATGGTAGATCCTCAAACTCTGAACAAGAGTACGATTAACTACCTCTGTCTACCCATCGTACTGAGGGTGATAAGCAGTAGAGAAGTTAAGGGATACTCCCAAGATCTTCCAAAGAGATCTCCAAAAGTGACCCACAAAATGTGAGTCGTGATAAAAAACAATGCTAGTTGGAAGACCAAATGAGCGCCATACTATCTCAAAGAAGAGCTGGGCCAAATCCTATGCAGAACTTGTCTTGCGACATGGAATGAATTTGGCCATCTTACTGAATCTATCCACAATCACAAAGACACAATCGTGTTGTCTAACTGTCATCGAAAAACCGCTCAATAGGTCCATGGAAATGCTCTCCCAAGGATGAGAAGGAATGGGTAAAGGCATGCTCATACCCAATTTCCTGTTAGTGGATTTGGAACGGTTACATACAACACATTGTCATAGGAATTGAAGAACATCTCGCTGCATGTGAGGCCAAAAGAAGAATCGTTGAAGGTGATGAAGAGTTTTCTGCTTGCCAAAATGACCTCCATAGAGAGTAGAATGAGCCTCTTTCAAAAGAGACTCCCTGTGCTCATGAGGTACACAAAGTTTATCCAGTTTGTACAACATGCCATCCTTGAGGTGAAAGTCTTGAAGAGCTCTCAAATTGGAAGTAGAAGGATGTGAAAGTTGCTGAAAAACTATGCCAAAATCAGGATCCGAAGGATACTGTGTGGGCCAAGTTTGGAAGCCAATATGGGATGTGGTCACAATAGTCAAAGCAAGGGCTGAAGGTGGATGACTCAAACAATATGCTACTGCATTATTCTATCCTTTCTTGTACTTGATTACCAAATGGAATTGTTGCAAGTATGATGCCCATTTCATGTGTCGAGCCTCTTCAATTTTTGTTTGAGATTGAAGAAACTTGAGTGGCATATGATCTATGTGAACTATTGTTTCCTTTCCCAGAAGATAGTGCCTCCAATACTTGATGGCCTGAACCAAAGCATACAACTCTTTATCATATGTAGAATAATTCTTCTTTACCTCTAAAAATGTTTTGGAATGATAGGCCACTGGATGGCCATTCTGTTTGAGCACGACTCCAAGTGCAAACTGTGATGCATCTATTTCAATCTCAAAGGGTTGAACAAGATCTGGTAGAACAAGAATAGGTGCAATACACAATTTACATTTCAATGTGTCAAAGGCCTTTTGTTGATCCTTTGTCCACTGAAACTCAATTTTGATCTTTGTCAGATGATGTAAAGGAGCGGCTATCGTGGAATATCCTGCAATGAACTTGCGATAGAAATTAGCAAGTCCAAGAAAACTCCTTAACTCTATGACAGAAGTAGGAGTTGGCCATTTGATCATGACTTCAATTTTAGTAGGATCCACTTGAACCCCTTTCTCACTGATTACAAAACCAAGATAGGCAATGGAATTTTACCCAAAAGAACACTTAGGAAGATTGGCATACAATTGGTTCTTCTGAAGAGTTTGAAGAACAGATTCTAAGTGCTCTAAATGACTTCTCCATGTAGGAGAAAATACAAGGATGTCATCAAGATAGATGATTACAAATTGATCTAAACAATCTCTGAATACTTCATTCATTAGCCGCATGAATGTGGCAGGAGCATTTGTGAGACCAAAGGGCATGACAAGCCACTCAAAGAGCCCCATTTTGGTCTTGAATGTTGTTTTCCAAGTGTCCTCAGCCTGAATCCTGACCTGATGATAACCACTTTTGAGATCGATCTTGGAGAAAAACTTAGCTCCTTGAAGCTGATCCAAGAGATCATCAATTCGTGGAAGTGGGTATCTATTTTTTATTGTTATTTTGTTAAGTGCCCTAAAATCAATGCATAGCCTCCATGTACCATATTTCTTCAACACAAGCAAGATAGGTGAAGCACAAGGAGAAGTGCTAGGTTTTATGAAACCTTTAGCCAACAAATCATGAATTTGCCTTTTAATTTCATCCATTTGCACTATTGATTGTCTATACATTGAAACATTAGGAAGAGGGGCAGCAGGAACAATCTCAATGCTATGATTAATCTATCGTTCAGGTGGAAGGCTTGAAGGTTCTTTGAAAATACTAGAATATGATTGAAGCAATGAATTCACTGAAGAATGCCTATCATGTGAATGCTTAGGTGCTTGAGTTCCTTCATTAAGTGGCCTGATGAAGATGAGTGCTAGTTCCTTTGCTTGATTAACAACTTTCCTTGCTTGTCTACAACTTAACATCAAATTTTGTGGTGTTTGTTGTGTACTTCTGATTATGTAAGCCTTATCATCTTTGTGCAAAGTGAATGTGTTCTTGTACCCATCATGAATAGACCTTCTATCATACTGATAAGGTCTCCCAAGCAATAAACCACAACAGTCCATTGGAGTTACATCACACACCACAGTATCCACAAAAGTAGGACTGAAAGCAAAATTCATAGTGCATGTGTGTGTGATGTCGGATGAAATCCCATTATCCTTCCATCCTAAAGGATAAGGATGAGGATGGGGATTCATTGGTAGCTTCAGTTTATCGACAATGGATCTCGCAATCAAATTCTTCTGTGAGCCGCTATCGATGATACAATCAATCACAAAGGTGTCATTCAAGTGTACCATGGTCACAAACAAGTTCTCACGATCACTTTGAGAAGTATTCATAAGGGTCAATTTGTTTAACCCTGCTAATTCCTTGTATGCCTTTCATTCCCCTGTAGCCTCAATAGGACCCTCTTGGGATTCCTCATTGGAAGGCTTTACAACGAGGGACTTTTTCTTCAAATTTTTCAATTTAAAACATTGATGCTTTTGATGACCCTTATTTTTACAATAGCTACATTCCACAGGAGTTTTAGAAGAAGCTTTTTGAGAAGAAGGAGAAGAGGAATATGGAGAGGGGGTAGAAGAAGAGGAAGAAGACTTAGGTGCCTTGGATTGATAATGAGAAGCCTTTGGATTTCCTCCCGATGTTGAAGAGCGAGACCCTCGCGATGACTCTCGCAATTCCTCCTCTGCAAGAATGGCTTGATTGAAAGCCATATCAATGCTTACAATGACTTTGTATTTCAATTTCCTGAAAATGGGTTCTTGCAACCCACTTTTGAATTTGGTCACAAGTTGAGTAGCGGAATCCTGCACTGAATTCAAAATTCTCAATTTGTTAAATTGCAACACATAATCATGAACACTCATATTAGAAGTTTGACGAAGACGAAGCCATCTTATCTCAAGGTCTTCGGCATAGTTTGAAGGGTAAAAACTACTCTTCAAAACACGTTGCAATTCATCCCATGAGTCAATAGGATTTTGTGTCCGTTGGTGATCAATGATGAGAATCTTAGCAATGCCAGTCAATTTGAGCTTTGCAAAAGCAACTTGTTGATCCTTCGCCAATTTTGTGTAATCGAACCAACTACTCATGTCAAGAATCCAACTGTTGAGCACTTCAGGATCCCGGGAGCCATTGTAAAGTGGAACATCACATTGTGGTTGAATATCTTGGGATGTGACTTTGTCAGCCAAAGTACTCACTAGTTGTGTGAGTTGGGCCATTTTATCGGCCAATTCGGCAGCCATTTGACCCCAAGTATGCGCCAGAAAGAAGCATACAAATTGATACTACAGAGGGTTTAAGTACTCAAATAATTGCAAATGGAAATGCAATTTTACAATGTTATAAAAAGAGCACTATATCAAAATACTTTTGATAAAGGTCAAAATAAAAATTTGAAATGACCTCTAAATTTGAAATAATTCCCCCTTTTGATTTGAAATTTCCATCTTGTACAAATTTTTCTCCCTTAAATAATTGTAAAATGCAACTATATAATGTAAATAAAAGGGTTAAGAAAAGTCTATTGGGATGACTTTTTAAAATATAAACACCCTCCTAAAAAGAAACCCACGTGACTCACTATAATTGAGTCATTAATGGCATGATACAAAAGAAAGATAATGACAAACAACAATCACTACCAATCTTTAGAAAATGACTTTTGAAAGAACAATGGGCACTTTTTGAAAAGATCAACATGGAATATCAACATGGATGAAATGCCAATTATAGATGAATCCATAAATACATTTGTTACTAAAATTATTAGAGCAATAATATGGAAAAAAATAGAATAATATGTTACTAAATTTATCCCTACATATCATCACCACCAAAAGACCTATGTAGGGATCAACATCAATTGGAGAGAAAAAATTCTCATAGATCGATCGAGGATTAAATCACACCAAATTAGATGTAGCTAAGACAAAAAAGATGTAGGTAAGACAAAGAAACATTTTATTTTGGAATGTGAAGCATCTAGTGGAATAATTTCAAGAATTGTGAAATCATTATAATATTTGTTTGAAGAGGAGAAAGTAAAGAGAGTAGGATAATTCATCATCAAAAGCAACAACTCAAGTTTAATATTATAGAAAGAAAAATAATTAGTTAATTTTTGAGTTGGTAACCATTATTCTTCGTAAATTTCATGTCAAAGAGTGTTGGCTTTTTAGCCATATTAATCATAGGTCGCAATATTCAAGATATTAAAAAAACTCAAATATAAATTATATGAAGGTACATTTATAGAATAATATCAATATCAATGAATATAAAATTTATGAAATATAACAATAATATAACACAATGAACAATCTCATAGTATTATTAATGATTCAAAGATACAATATCGTATATTGATATTTCCTCAATATTTTAACAATACCTTATAACTTTCCTTTTTAAAATATTATGCAATACATGAAGCTTTGTCTCCATAATATAACCTTCGAAGGTGACTCTTCAATACTTGACTATTGCTCTCCTCATATATCCGGGAGATGCATTATTTCCTATTCCACACATAAGATAAACCTCTCATGTTTATTGACTTTACATATTGCCAAATACATGTGACTCTTCACTTGCATGGTTGACACATACACATGACACATTGCACACACTTACACACTTAAATTACATGATAATTGCACACATTACTATATAATACTTGTAATCATCTTACACATAGACACATAATTTAGGAGAAGTATAAATCGCACACCTAATCTAATAATTCATGCACTAGTCTAATATTTACAATATGTATAATGGTAGCATGGGTATACTTTAACATCTACCAAATAATAAAATATTCTTCAATAAAAGAGGCTACATTCAAACCTATGAAAATTGAAAATATTCTATTCTATTCTACAACTAATATTTGTTTTATTAAACATTCTTCCAATTTTTAAGATCACTTGCTTTTTTTTTAAATAAATGGGTAAAAATTTATTGATATAAAATTCTGGATTACAGAGTACAACTGATCTTCCAACCAGGACTCAAATAAATAGCCAAACAGGCTAAAACCACTAGACTATAATGACACCCAAAAAATACAAGAACAAAACACATTAAGTCTGTACATCCTTGTGGATCAACTCCCATAGGCATTTAGAGTCCCTAGATGAGAGACTCTCCCAATTATCGATACTCCAAGGATCCAGCAGCTCAGAAGTCCTTTTGGCCAGGTAATCAGCAACCACATTCTATTCCCTTGGAATGTGCACAAATGATATAAATTTGAACTATTCACTCATTTTGAGAATCTGAATAGCTATAGAGGCCAACTTCCAATTAACTTCTTCCACCCTTTTACTGTTTAAAATATTAACCACAATTTGAGATTCATACTCACAGATAATCCTATGCCAGCCAAGAGAAAACCCCCTCTACAAGGCCTCAAGAATTGCAAGAGCGTCCATAAAATTGTTGGAGTGAACACCTTTATAAATGGAAAATAAAAAACTGACACCACCAATAGAATCTCTCCCAAAACTTCCAATGCCAGCATGTCCAGGATTACCCCTGGATGATCCATCACTATTAATTTTTAAAACTCCTCTAGGGGGTGGCCTCCACCTACCATCTCTCCTAACCTTCTTGTTGAGCTGAGGAACCCTACTAGGGCTAGAAGAGTTCACACTATCCCCAAAGAGACCAAAGGCTTGTTGTACCTTCTTCTCCCTAGAATCTAAAAGAGGATCGACATCAAATTTTCTATGAATGGTTTCCTAAACCATATACAGGATCCTTTGCCAGATCTATTGAACAACCAAATAACTGCCCTGAAATATGCGTCGATTTCGTTCGACCCAAATTTTCTAGATGATGCAATAAGGGTCCAAATTCCAAGCCACCCAAAGGAAGGGGGTCTTGGCCGGAGGTCTTCCAAGACTACTCCAAAACTCCACCAAGAACAACACATGAAAACATGGATGGTTCAAGGTGCTCCACCAACGGTGTCAAATGTCTCTGGAAAAGGAGCATTGGAAAAATAAATGAGAAGAGTCATCCTCATTCTTACTACAAAGGACACAAAAAGAGGGACCTTGAAATCCCCTCTTCCTCACATTATCCCAAGTGAGGCATTTATTACGAGCTACCATATAGAGAAAGAAGTTACATTTTGGCCAGAAAAATTTGTTCCACACCTTTTTCCACCAAGTGATAGGAAGAATCCCATACTTTTTCTTATCAAGAACCTGATAACCATAGACTACCGAGTAGGTTCCCTTAGGATCAAGGTTCCAAGCCAAAATATATTTACCCCTCAATGAATAAGAAGGCCTCCCATAATAATAAGAGCAAGCACCTCTCTGTCCTTGGCCAGTCCCCCCTGGGTCCATTCTTGCAGATATTTCCATCTGTACATCTCCATATTTCCAAAAGACTAGATTTTTTTAAAGTCCACATGAGACCAGCCTGCTTCCAAGAAAAAAATGCTTAGGGAATGTAACCTAGGATATTGATTCAAGATAGGAGGTTGGCCATCCCAAGAATCCTCCCAAAAAAGAGCATTTGATCCCCGATTGCAAATCTAGAACAAACCCTGCTTGATTAAATTAGCTTCTATTTTTAGAGTGTCCGAGATAACAGAACCTTTTCCAACCAAGCTGACTCTAGGTATATCAGCCTCAGAAATACCTGTCAAGTATTTACAAGATAATATTTTAGCCCAAATATGATCTTGAGAGGTACACCATCTCCAATAAAGTTTTACAACCAAAGCCTACCCAAAAAGAGTTGTCTGTAGCAACCCAAGGCCTCCCTCTTGCACCGACCTAAATATAGAATCCCACTTGACCAAACTCCATTTAGATTGATCAGGTTTTCCATACCATAAAAACTATCTTGACAAAGCATCCATGTCCTTGATGAAGTGATAGGGAGCTATTTATACAAAAAATCTATAAATGGGTAAGCTTGAACAATAGATTTTAAAAGAAACACTCTACCTACAGTGGATAGCCATCTAAAAGTCTAGTGATTCACCTTCCTTCTAAAATTATCAAGCATATACTGCCAAGAATATCTAGGTAGAGGATGATATGAAATTGGAATACCAAGATAAATGAAAGGGGGAGTACCAACCTGGAATATTAGAATGCGAGCAATCCTGACTTGAATAAGAGGAGGGGTATTGAAGAAGAAAATAGAAGACTTGTCCTCATTAATCAATTGTCCAGAAGCACCAAGATATATTTCAAGATACTGAGTAATATTTCCAGCTTCCCTGATAGTGGCAACTCCCAAAAAAGTAGTATCATCAACAAATTGAAGGTGGGAAATAAGTGGCAAACTACTATCCCACTTCCACCCCTGAATGAGACCTTGCATGACTTGAGACTTGAGCAATCTTCCCAACCCTTCTGCCATAATGATAAAAAATAAGGAGATAAAGAATCTCCTTACCTAAATTCCCTTGAGTCCTCAAACAGATCTGATGGCTCATTATTAACAAGAATAGAGACTGAGGAAGAATAAACACAACTCATCACCCATCTAATCCATTCCTCCTCAAATCCAAAAGCAGCAAGAAATTTATGAAGAAAGGACCATCTAACCTGATCATAGGCTTTGGCCATGTCCAACTTAATGAATATAGTTTTCTCTTTAGAAGTTTCCATAGAGTGAATATCTTCTGTAGCAATAACAACCCCATCAAATATTTGTCAGCCAGTAACAAAACCACCTTGCTCCTCAGAGATGATTTTTCTCAATCATATCTTCAGCCTCTCAGCAATAATTTTTGTGATGATCTTATACACAACATTGCAGAGAGCAATAGGCTCTGAACATATCCAAGGAATTTGCTCCCTCTTTTTTGGGTATAAGCACCACAAAGGTAGCATTTATGGCCCTTAGCATCTGTTTGTTCTTTTGGGACTCATGGACCACCTCCGAAAGATAAAATTTTATTAAATCCCAAAACTCCTGATAAAACTCAATCGAGAATCCATCTGGGCCTGGGGCTTTTCCTTTTTTCATATTGAATACAACATTTTCCAACTCCTCAAGGGAAATTGGACCCATCAAGTGCTCATTCATCTCTCTAGAAAAAATTAGTGGAATACAGTTTAGAATAAGCTTTTCATTCTCATCATCTAATGGGGAGTCCTCCTTGAAGAGAGAGGAAAAATGCCTCTTAGTCTCTTCTGAAATATCCCTGAAAGAAGAGAGCAGGGCACCCTGATAATTCACAAGAGAAGTAATTATATTAACATTATGACAAGCCTTAACTAAGTTATAAAAGAATGTTGTGCTCCTATCCCCTTCCTAAAGCCAATCTACTTCGAGCTTTTTGTTTCCAAAAAATTTCTTCCCTCAATTCCCATTCAACAAGGTATTTCGCAGCCTCAGATCCCTCAACAAGAAGCTCCTTCGTGAATCCCTGATCTCTAATATTCCTTGAAGATTCTTCCATACTCCTAAGAGCTTACAGCTTAGCCAAGGAAAGATTCTCAAAATGTAGTCTATTCCATCTATTCAATTTATGTTTTACAAATTGTAGTCTCTTTATAAAGGAATACATAGCGGTGCCATGAGGAGGTTTGTCAGTGGTCCACCAGCCTCGCATGAAATCATGAAGCTTAGTATCACAAATCCACATAAGTTGAAACTTAAATGAGGGATTATTTTTTAGCCCTAACTCCAAAGTAGAGAGTTTTATAGGTCAATGATCAGATCCCCTACCCTCTAGAATCACAAAACTAGCATTTCCGTTATCACCCATCCAATAACTAGATATCAAAAACCTATCCAATATCTCTAATATGGAAGCTTCCCCACACCTTCTATTGTGCAAAGTAAAGATCCCATTATCTAGCTTGATGTCAACCAAGTTTAGGGCCTAGATATGAGCACTGAAGATAGAAGAAAAAGGCTCGAGACTCTCCTCTAGAAAAGTGATAGATTTGAAGTCTCTAGCCAAAATCCACGGGTACAGGGGAACCAAACTTCTCACAAAGCAAATGTGCTTCCACAAATTCACTTTACCATTGTAATCAACATGAGCATACACATTTGTAATTAGGATGGTTTCACCATATTCATTATCATGCCCGACCATCAAAATAGACCATCTACTGGAAATCCAAGTAAGAGGGTATATCTTAACCTGATCCCATAAACAAGCGACACCACCAGCATATCCACATGCACCAATACACTGGCATTGCCCCCTTATCCACAACTTGGAAGCAATATTGAACATACTATCAATAGCCAATTTAGTCTCTTGAATAAACACCACATCTAGAGAATGCACCCAAAACAAACCACGAATAACTTTTTCTCTGGTGATGTTGTTCAACCCCCTTACATTCCATGAGAGGATAATCATTTTTTGGGGTTATAAAAATGGGAGTCCAATGTTCTCACCAATCTTGACTCCACAAAAGTCTCCCCCACAAACTCAATTTTATCCTGGTCTTTCTTTTGACTCACCTTCATATTCTTATCCGAAAAACCTTTTTTAATTATTTTTTGCTGCAATCCCAACACCGTAGGAGTTTTGCAGTCCAAGGATGACTGCATCAGTTCCTGAGTAGGAGAGGGCATAACTAAATCTATACCACTTTCCAAAATAGTTTCCCTTATAGGGCTAGACCCATCCATGTCCCCTATACTCAGATCCAAAGCCCTTTTTTCTTCATTTAAACCCCCTAGATCTGATTCCTTAAGTTCCCCCTCAAGAAGAGACATCTGATTCAGCCTTGTTATATTTTAACCAGGTAGCGACGTTTTAGGTATCTCCATGCACTGATCAAGATCATCTAATATTTCAAAATGGTTGAGTAGAGCATCTGTCTGGCTATCCTTAAGGTCTTTCTTTGCCCTTCGTCCTCTATTTTGGGCTTTTATCGAAACAAAACCTTTCTTATCTCATTCCCCTTACTTTATCGAGGATTTTTATTTATCCAAACTTTGTCCAGACCGAGAGGGCCCAATATTTGAAGTCACAGGTGACACAAACTTAGGTAATTTTCTTTGCAGGTGGCCATATTCATGACAAATCTGACAACAAAATGGAAGAGCTTCATAGTCAAGTTTTTGAACCCATGTAGTTGATCCAAATTGTAGTTCAATAGATTTTGGAATAGGATTATTTAAGTCAATTTCAACACAAATACGAGCAAAAATGATTACCTTTTTATCCATTGTCTGTTGTGATGTTCCAACCGGCTTCCCAAGAAGAAGGGCAATCTTATGCAAGATATCAGTTCTCCAGAATTCCAATGGGAGCCATGGAAGTCGCACCCATACTGGAACCCATGATGGCTGCTCCTCTAATGGTTTGAAACCCACATGCGATGGTTTAAGAAAGAGTCCCACTTGGTTATAGAAATAAGGACCCTCTTCAAATGCTTTGTTACGATCTGCAATACAAGAGAAAACCACCATAAAATAGTTGTTCGCACTCAGCATCACCTCCACATTGCCTTTAGGATTCCAAGTTTTCCTGACCCAAACCTCCACAAAGGGGAGAGAAATTCAGATGCCCAAAAATTTCCCAATAAGGGCATGTTTTGTTAGATACTCCACATCTTCCACCGTCGAGTCTGGTTGAACCACTAGAACTAGCCTGGCTTCACATCGTTCCAAACATCCATTTTTCTTTAACAAGAGGTTCCCAACATGCACTGGCAAATCATGTTCCTTCCAATAATTTTTAGATGAAAAAACATCATGAGCATGCACTCTTTGTGCCGGACCCGATTACAATGAAGTTAGCGATGAGATTCAAGTTTTATTTTTCTTGGTTGTATTTTTGTAGTCTACTCTTTTGTGCGTTAACTATTGTTACAAATGAAGACGGAAAGGTAAAAGAGATACCATTTTTTATACTTTCTTTTCACTTCCTTTGCATAGCGTGTGGCAGTGCTAATATTGGTATTTGGCCGAAGGCACTCAGTTTCAGTGTTGAGGACATAGGGTCTGTTCCTTCGCAGTGGAATGACACATGCATGCAAGGAAAAGATTTCACCCATTCCAATTGCAACAAGTAATAAAGTTCAATAAATTACTCATCTAGAATTTCTTTATTCTCATGTATTTACATGCTCTGATCATGATTATGACTTGAGCAACAAAATAATTGGGGCACGGTATTACGATGAAGGAGGGCCAAAGAAAAATTGAAGTCACAAATCAGTATGGACAAAATTGATGACACAAAGCTGTTTGCAAAAATATTTGGTTTCAGTAGCCAAAGAATGATTATTTCTCTTGATAATATCACCATCATCAGGCAACTCCGTGACTTTAGCCAAAAGTTGTTATGTGATTTTGAAGGATAAGTCCTTGACAGAGAACCAATGTTTATGCCAGGATCTAGTGAATTCATGGGTAATATCAGGGTCATCTCCATAGAACTTACAGAGGAAATGCAAGCAACCATGGGAATCCAAAATAGACTCGACATCTATTTAAGGTGGTAAATTATTTTTATATGAAATCCACTTGTCATATCACTTTTAAAATATGATATGATATATCACTTGGGTAGAATGACTTTGGTTTTTTAAGAGGTTCAAGGTTCAAACAACAACGTGATCGAGTATGTGAGGGGCTGGGTGTATGGTGGTTTTGTGTTAAATTCTCTATTGATGAGTATAGTTCTCAACTTTATAAGGGATCATGGTTGGGAGAAGATTGTTGAACCATGTACATCAGTCATAAGGGTTTCTCACAATAACCAAATACAAAAAAATTGATATGATATACCTATCAATTAAAATGTACTAGATTTCTATTGTTATTATTTAATTTATTGTATTAAAAATATTTTATTTTATTTTATATAATGGTATAAGCAAATGCGATAAGTTTGTATTTTTTAAAAATATGAGTGGTAAAATTTAAAGCATATAATATGATTAAAATTATAAAAAAATATGCTAATAAATGTTATTTTTTTAATGTGTTTAATATATATATATATTGAATTTATATGGTGGAACTGGTACCCACCATGTATTTGGGTAGGTTGTCTTATATTTTATGGTCGTTACATTATTTTGTGTTGTTCGATTTGGAAGTTGTCACATAAATCTTCGCACAGTCTGTCCCTATAACCATCATGCTATAATCATTTAAAATCTTTTACGCCGCTACCGTTACATTATTCTGTGTTGTTCATTTTGAAAGTTGCCACACAAATATTTGCACAATATGCTTCTATAACCACCATTCCTTAATCATTTTAAACCTTTTACATTTTTGAAAGCACCAAAAAAGGGACAAGTGCTCAATCTGACGAGGCCCAAGATTTTAACCTTGGACCTCCACCCCCTTGGAAGGTTTGGTCAAACCAATTTCTCTATACACCTCTGATCTATTTAATGCAATATATTGAAAATATTTTCTTTTACAATATATAATGGTATAAGTAAATGTTATAAGTTTGTATTTTCTAAAAACATGATTGGTAAAAGTTAAAGCATATAATATGATTAAAATTATAAAAAAAATACACTAAAAAAGGTATATAGAAAATTAATTATAAAAAATAACAACACAAGTGGATTGGTGCCAAAATCGGGCCCCAAACGGTGGGCGTCCTGCCCCCGGGCGCCCCCCGCACTATTGCAGTCCTAATCGCCCCACCCGGAGTGATTAGAAATCTGTAGTAGATTTTAGTTCTGTTATTTTTGCATTTTATTCTAGGTTTCTTAGATAGGCTTGCATTCAAATTTCATGTAATTCTGAGCAGTTTTGATCATGTTTTTGTTATTTCTCGCTTTCGCTAACATGCAGGTAGCATCATCAAATTCCTGGTGATAGAGGCCGAATTGGCAAAATATGACCTTCTGGGTCTTTCCAAAATACCCCATTTTACCTAACCCCCAACTTTGTAGGTGATTTGGAGCCTCCCGGATGGGACATTTGGGACAGTGCTTTCTGACGTTTTGTTGCAGGTCTAATCGTCCCACCCCGGAGCGATTAGAAATCCGTGGTGAATTTTTTGACTGTTCTTTTTGCAGTGCCTTCCTGGTGATGTTCTCATGCCTCTGTCAAGTTTTTAGCTCATTTTGATCTATTCTAGTTGTCATTTTATTTATTTTTTGCATGCACTAATCTTAGGCTTGGGGATTGCATGTTTCATTTCATCCGTAGGTGCTACTGATTGTTTTCTGTTTCCTTGAATGTAGGATCTCGACATCGGAGGAGCAGCAAAGAATCAAAGACCCTTTCATGCAAGTGGCGACAATGTTTGGTCCGCCCATTTTACATGTGGGCACGCGGAAGAAGGCATACCACCCATGGTGTAACGAAACCTTATTTAACGCTCCTAGCCCCTGAAAAGGGAGGAGACGTGTTGTAACCGAGATTTAAAGCAAATTAATAAAAAGGGTTGTATTCCATATTTGCTTTCTATCTGGTTTCGATTCGTTTATGTTTCTCTCCTTTCATGCATTTTCAATTCATAGGATTTAGCGTTATCTTTGGCTTCGCTTGCATCGCACTTGGTGTTTCCTTTTTGCTTTCGTATCCTCGTGCTTTCAGTGGCGATCATGGTGGGACCCTATCCTCTATTTTTGAGATCAAACTTCTGATCAAAAATTGCTTGTTTTTGCTTGCAGGTACCAAGTTTTCAAACGCTGGACTGTTGTTCGTTCCAGTCTGTGACGAGTACAGAGCTGGAATTCATCTTACCCAGGGACGAATGGGCATTCGCCCCACCCTGTGATGAATACAGTTCTGTTATTCATCCCACCCAGGGATGAATAGCTCTCTGTGCAGTTTTAGGGCAGAAACTCAGAGGCATCCGATTTGGGCAGAGAAGAGGTAGGGGTCCTAAACACCTTCTGTCATTTTTTGCTTTCTGTTTTCTATTTTCTGGTTATTTGCTTGCATAGGAGAGTTTTTAATGCTTGTTTTCTTCATTTATGCAAATTAAAAAGAACCCCACACACCACGTGGTAATTTAAACAACAAGGAGTTGGTCGTAAAACCCCAACCCTTGATCAAGACCAACGGTGGATTTCATCACCACCTTGGCTTGAATTTTTGCATCCATAACCCCGATCGCTACTGTTGCTAGACGTAAATCCTGATGAAAGCTGACCGAGTGTAGCTAGGGTGATTCCCAGTGCATGAGGATAAGTCTTCTATGGTAGGTGTCAAAAATAGGGTGATCCCCCTTTCGTACCGCCTATGTTCCACGTACCATTCTGCTCTCGCGTACCAATAGTTTCCCTCACGTAAGGGTGGGTATATTGAGAGGTTTGGTATAATGGCCTGGCAGTGGTATATCGAAGGGGCGACCATTTTGGGAGACATAAGAGACATCATATTGCATATACAACAACACGTTCTTTACAAAGCTTTCAAAACAAAAATCAAAACACACTAAACCAGATTTAGGGCGCACTTTTAATCTATAAACGAGATAATCACTTCTTTGATTGTGTGGCTCCTGTTTGTTTAGTGTAGCATAAAAAAAATCATAAAAAAAGATAAAACCCTACATAGATTGTAGAGAGACACCACCATGGTGTACACCCGTAGCCAAGCCCAATCATGGGCAGGAGCTACGGAGAGTGTACAAGGGGGCACAAGTCACCTCCGCTATAGCCCCAAGGACTTGGTCATACCACCTTGGTGGCCCGACCCACAAGATAGTCCACATCATGCCATTTTAGAATGGGACTATAGAGGCACCCCTTCGAGGGGCACTCCCATCCAACATAGACCCTTTCAGGAGGAGTCCCTACATGTGGCACTCAATATAAATGGGAAGGCTCCCTTAGATGCTCGGTATGAGTGGCCACCATGCAATGAAGTGCTAGAACAGCATAGGGTCCATAAGGAGAGGCCACATGATTATGTCATCCCTCCTCTACCCCTCATCACTATTAGGAATAATAAGCCAAATCCAGAGCACAAGGCTCTTCAGACAGGGCGAGCCAACTCTGCCGCCCCTTTCACATATACGAAAGGGAGCATGAGGAAGACTATCACATTCCTCAAGAGCAATACACAACATGGGAGCAATGCACCTCCGCACCTGCTATCTACCAGAATCACCTACTGAGGCCAGAACCTCGGGTAAATGCCACCAACCTCGATAGAGGAAAGTGACCTATAGAGATCTCGGATCATCACGACCGAGATAAATACATAGGAGAGGCATCTAGGCCCCCTAGACCTAAGACGATAGAACAAATTGACTTGGCATTTTCCAAACATGTCACCCACCAAGCGCAAATCACGTAGCTTGAGCAAGACCAACAATAGTTGGAGCACCTGTATCGCCTTAGCAAAGAGCGCATTCGACGTCAAACAGATGAGCTGCTCCATAACACTATGCCTGAGAGGGTTCCAACCCCTCACACCCAAAGAGCAGAACTATATGAGAGGTGCAACCCCTTGGTGCGAGACAGGTCCCCATGACCTTACCAAGTGTTGCCTCCGAGACCTCCTAGACCTGAGCGGGAGGCCACTCCCAGGAACAATGATGGGCACCCTCCATGGGGACCCACCCATGTTTATAGGTCTCACCCAGAAACTCCTCAAGAAGCCTATGAGGAGTATGAGCAAGAAGAAGAGTGGGCCGAAATGCCCTACCAAGGCAGAGGGGGTGCTATCCGGCCACCCCTCCATAGGCCTCAAGTTTCCCACAACCCACAATGGGAACTAACCAAGGAGGAAGAGATCAAATCTTTCGATGCATATAAAGCGCTGCTAGAGCGCTTAGAGTCTATGGAGACCAAGACTTCTGGGCCCCAAAAGCCCACTTTATGCCAACTCCATAGTCACCCAGTGCATCCGTCAGTGCCGACACCCCCATACCCTGAACACTTTAAGCTACCCTAGTTGGCAATATTTAGAGGTGAGGAGGATGCCCAAGAGCACGTGACTAGATTCTTGAGCCAATGCTTTGGCATTCAAGACAATGATGCTTTGTTGTTAAGAACATTTATAACCATATTCGTAGGCCCTACCTCGGATTGGTTCACTCAATTGCCAAAGCATAGCATCAGTAACTTAGATCAGCTAGTGGATGCGTTCCTCGAATGCTTCACCTTCAACACCAAGAAGAAGGCGTCACTAAGTGACCTAGCCAGCCTCAAGCAGTATGAGGAAGAAACCATGGTAGCCTATGGGAATCGATGGAGGACGTTGCTTTCAAAGCTGCCCTACCTCCCTCCTATGGCCGACCTTACCCAAATGTTCTCAAAGAGCTATTTGAGATCGATCTCCATGCTATTGCAGCTACAACAATATGCCACTTTAGAGGAAGCTCTAGTGCAAGCCAGAATCATTGAGGAGATCAAGATTCAGGATGGTGAGATTGCCAAGCCAAAGAAGAAAGAATGGTCTAAAAATGCCAAGACAGGGACCATGCAACCGAAACCCACCATGGTCAATCAGGTTGCTATAAATGTACCTAAGCCTATACAAGCAACACAGCCCCAAAAGGCTAACTATCAGGTGGTCCCTCTTGACAGTTATGAAAGAGAAAACCATCGACAAGATCAAAATCAGTAGCGTCACCCTAGGCGACAATTTACACCCTTCACAGAGTCTAAAGACTCCTTGTTTGACCGCTTGTTAGCGGCAAACTTGATGAACTTTCTAGAGAGTCGACCTGTAGACCCCAACGCGCCAAAACCCAAAGGTTATAGGGAAGACTTGTACTGTAAGTTTCATCGATAGAAGGGACATGACCTCTATGCATGTTGGAAGTTTAAAAGCTTCGTGCAAGACCTAATCGACAACAAGATGCTAGTGGTGGATAATCCAGTAGCGCCAAACAACCAACAGATGGAGGTCTTCAAAGACCCCCTACCTACCCATGATGCATAGGCAAAGACCCTACAAGTCAATGAGGTGACATAGAATTACCCCATGTAGGGGTATGTAGGGATGATCAGTATAGTGACTCAAAACAAAAGGTACCCGAGCACAGCTGCCCCCACGGTAGCTACAGGAGAGGTGCCAACAATGTCACAACCGCAACAGCACCCTACGCAACCTCCTCCGCCTAGACCAGTGGCCACAATTCAGACCAAACTCACCCAGAGTTTGAGGACCACGTCGGCTAGGCTCTCCATCTACGAGCTCATACAACAATCATCACCCCATCGGGAGGCTCTAATGGAGATATTAAAAGCCATCGAGTTGCAGCCCCATGAAGCAAACTCTTTCAACAACTTTGTGGGACATGTCAAAAGATGCACCGAGCCAGTCATCACCTTTAGAGAGGATGAATTGAAATCAGTGACTGGTGACATGGCGGATCCACCCCTGCACGTCATTGCATGGGTCAACGAGATTCCATATAAGAGGGTGTTGGTGGACACTGGCTCATCCAGTAATATCATTACAACAATGGCATTGAAACATCTGAAGTTGCCAGCATCTCACATCGTGGCCTCCACCTACACTCTACGAGCATTCAATGATGTGATATGCTCGATAGTTGGCACAATTGTCCTACCCATCCAAGTGGGACAAAAGACTATTCCTACATTGTGCCACATCTTGGAGGGTGAGATGGCTTATAACATTTTGTTGGGCCGGCCATGGATCAGGGACATGAAGTGTGTCCCTTCAATAGCCCACCAATGCTTAAAGTATACATTTGAAGGGCAGGTGCATGTAGTCCCGATGGACTTAGAACCCTTCAAATATTGCAATACGGTGCAGCTGATGCCGCAATCGACCCTTCCATCAACACATTTGGATTTTTAGTTGAATCCATCTAAACAGGGTCCGATTCCGCATACATCCCCATTGTTAAGTCCATCAAATCCCCAGTCGGGTCCATCTTCATCATCTGGTCCTTCACCAACGATGCCACCTACGGTGGCCACATCGAAGGACAATGGGAAGAAACCCCTGGAAGAGGCACCGCCATTAGTCTCAACCATCTCTATCGAAGAGATGCCTAGCCGAATGGAAGTCGAGATGCCTAGTTCACCTAACATGGAGTGGACTCAGGAAGAACTCCCATTCCCTCCCCCTCAACCACCAACAATCACTATTGAGATGGCCAATACGGGCCTAGGGGAGTATCTGGTGTGGAACATTGTAGCAACACCCGCACTTGAGTCCATGCAGGACATGGGGAGACCTCGCCTCCCCATAGGCACTATTGTTCCTCTAGGCTACCCGCCAAACCAGACAAACTTTGTATATGGGGGCCTTGATAATGGCATTGAACCTTACATGCAAGAAGACGAAGATGAAGAGCCCTTTGCTGAAGACGTCAACTATTTGTCCAACCCAGATTTCGCTTTGAGATATCTTGGCCAATGCAATTGGCATGGATATGGGTTAGGCAGATATGAGCAAGGAGTGCGCGTTCTTTGCCAACCAAGATATCAGATGCCATACGACAAGTCAGGAGTAGGGTTCAACCACCCCCTACCCTTGGACATCTTGGTAGAGAACATGCAAGGCCTAGGGATAGGCAACAAGGATGGGTTGGCATTAGATCCATATGCCAATCCTAACACAACATATACATTGGGGGATTATCTCCCATTGTTGACAACCAACCTTGTTGACCTCAACAACCCCTTCCCTTTGATCGAGAAAGGAGAAAGTTCGAGAACTCACCTACAAGGGGGATATAGACAAGGTCAAGAAGGATCTTCAGAAGACGAGTCAGAATATGAGGTAGCACCATGGGACCCCTTCGAATCGGATAGCAATCACTCACAAGTGACCCCCATGGATGATTATCAAGAAAGCCTCTTGGCAATGTTCCCTTTGGATGCTCCAATCGAGCAAGTGCCACCTCAAGAAAATCAGGTCCCCCCGTAGAGAGCGGAACAACCCCGATGGGGCCAGATCAATTTGCTCGAGCAGGATGAGCCTCACATGTCGCAAATAGTTGTTGGAACCAACGAAGGCCTTTGGATCTCCGATAGTGATTATGAAGATGAAACTGAGATGGCATATCTCAATCACATGCGTAGATGCAGCAACAATACCCCCTGGATATTGATGACATGTTCGAACAGCTAAACATAGGGCCAAGGCATAGGTGGCACCTAAACCCAACACAATTGGACCAAGTGCTGCATCCGCCACTTTGGGCATACAGAGAGCACCTTCTCCCCAGAGACCCTATAGCGATATCAGTGCCGAGGGTAGACCCTGTCATCCTCTCCACACATAGGGCCGATCCATTCATGCCAATACCTCCAGAGCCAGATCCGGAGCACAAAAATCATCAAGGATGTCCGAG
Source organism: Wollemia nobilis (assembly GCA_028583015.1). Lineage (NCBI taxonomy): Eukaryota > Viridiplantae > Streptophyta > Pinopsida > Araucariales > Araucariaceae > Wollemia > Wollemia nobilis. Next base: position 9,187,734 of record JAQPPZ010016890.1, read on the forward strand.
TCACCACACCCATGGTAATGGAGACCAAAATCATTTCATCAACATGATCTCCATTGACTTAACCACCCCCATCCACAATCCAGCCGATCCAACAAAGTCATTATATCTAGACATAGATGCCATAGACTGGGATCGCGTCAATTCACCACCATCCCCATCAGAGTACTGGCCTTGCGGTGAGATGCTTCATTTCACCCCAGGACCAACTCAGGATATCTTCCATGCTGAAGAGGGACCCAAAGTTCCTAACGTAGATCTGAATTCAGTGAATGATATCCACTTGATCCCAACTCCACACCAGTTGGAGGATGGGTCCCACATGTCAGTCGAGGAGACGACTGACGTAGACATCGGCTCTGATCCAATGAATCCATAGATAATCAAGTTGGGGGTAAGCCTATCCCTCGAAGAGCAAGCCGACTACATTGCCCTTCTCAAAGAGAAGAAGGAGGTTTTTGCATGGTCCTACAAAGACATGTCGGGGCTAGATCCGTAGCTAGTCATGCATAATCTAACGCTTGATCCGACAGTCAAGCCAGTTAAGCAAAAACTACGTAAGATGCACCCAATAGTGGCCTTAATGGTCAAAGATGAATTGCAAAAGTTGTTGGATGCACAGTTTGTCATCTGCATGGATTACCCACCATGGTTGTCCAACATGGTGCCCATCAAAAATCCTGATGGGAGGATTCGCATATGCACTAATTTTTGAGATCTAAACAAAGCGAGTCCTAAGGATGATTTCCCCTTGCCTAGCATCGACGCATTGGTAGATGCTACAACGGGCCATGAAATGCTTTCCCTCATGGATGGTTTCTCGGGATACAATCAAATTCGTATCAATCCCGAGGACCAACTAAAAATGGCGTTCACAATGCCTTGGGGGACATTTTGTTATAAGGTCATGCCCTTTGGCCTTAAAAATGCTGGCGCCACCTACCAACGTGCCATGACATACATCTTCCATGATCACATGCATAAAACTTTGGAAGATTACATGGATGATTTGTTGGCCAAATCTCTTTTGCGCCCAGATCATCTCGATGACTTAAGCAAGATCCTCGATCGCCTCATCGAACACAAAGTCAGACTGAACCCCAAGAAGTGCGTATTTGGCATCACATCTAGAAAACTCTTGGGTTTCATAGTCTCAAAGCGAGGCATCGAGGTGGACCCAAACAAAGTCAAGGCAATCCTTGAAATGCTTCCCCCAACTACCATCAAGCAGCTCAGAAGCCTGCAGGGAAAGGTCACGTCAATCAAGCGCTTCATAGCACAGCTATCTGACAAGTGCCGACCCATGAATAAATTATTGCACAAGGGGGTAGCATTTCACTGGGATGACGAGTGCCAGTCAGCCTTCGATGATATTAAACAATACTTGGCTTCGCCACCAGTATTGGCACCACCTAGACCAGGAGTGTCATTCTACTTATACATCTCAGCTACCGAGGTGGCACTGGGCGCCATGCTAGCCCAAAAAAATGAACTACACAAAGAATAGGCTACTTACTATCTTAGCCGCACCCTGGTCAGTTATGAACTTAACTATGCATACGTTGAGAAGCTCTGCTTGGCAATGGTGTTTGCTACCAAAAAGCTATGCCATTACATGCTGAGCAACATGACGTATGTTGTGTCTAAGGAGAATCCATTGCGGTACATGATGAGTCATACTTATCATAGTAGCCGCACGGCGAAATGGATCATGTTGTTGATGGAGTTTGACATCGAGTTCATTGGACAAAAATCCATCAAAGGTCAAGTCATCGCCGATCAACTAGCAGAGGCTCCTCTCGAAGACGATCAGCCTCTGACCATAGAGCTACCCGATGATGGGGTCTTCCATGTCTCAGAATCGCCAGATTCTGATGAGCCTGAGTCACAGGCCGACATAACCCTATTTTTTGATGGTTCTAAATGTGAGCAAGGGGGTGGCACGGGAATTGTATTCTTCACACCGCAAGGGGCTCCAATGCCTCTATCATTTAAATTAGATTTCTCGTGCACCAACAACAATGCAGAATACGAAGCCTTGCTCATAGGTCTTCAGACAACAATCACCATGAACATCAAACGCTTGAACATCTTTGGTGATTCGTTGTTAATTGTCAACCAAGTCAAAGGGGTATTCCAATGTAAATGCCTAGTTTCTACAGGCCTACAAAGCCCTTGTGGATAAATTCTTGGAAATTCTTGAATGGTACGACATCGAGGCACTCCCTCGGTCATCGAATCATTTTGCGGACACTATGGCCTCCTTGGGGTCACTAATCCCGCAAGACATTTCTGGTGATATGACAACCATTCAAGTCAAAACACTATCGCAATCCATGATGGAGCGTGCAAGCTCTGACTTAACGCCAGGAATCCACCTGATCCAGATTGAACCATCCCTGGACAAGTTCTCTCGAATCCACGATTGTCTGAATCACGCCAACTAGGGGTCCTTGTTCTCCCCTACTCCCCTTAATAGCAACACAACGCTATTCTTACAAGTTCTTTCCCGCTCAACTTTTGCTAGGGATGAACTTCAAGAGGGATTGGTTGTTCATACTATCAAGGTTTTCGATCAGCAGGATTGGTATACACCCATACGAGATTACCTCAAGCTAGGTAACCTCCCACTTGGATTGATGCATGCCACAAAATGATCATTCAAGCAGAAAGTGGCTAAACATGTCTTGTTAGGAGACATTTTGTACCATCGTAGCTACGAAGGAATCCTCCTTCATTGCTTGGACCAGCAGGAGTCCACTTGGGCGATCACCCAAGCGCACGATGGTACATGCGGTGGCCACTTCAGCGGTATGGCCATCGCAAAGTGCATTCTTCGCATGGGCTATTATTGGCCATATTTAGAGCGAGATTGTTGTGCATATGTAAGGAAGTGCATGAAGTGTCAACACCATGCTAATTTGACACACGTACCTTCTCAGGCCTTGCAACCGATCCAATCGGCTTGGCCATTCTCATAGTGGGGCTTAGATCTAATCGGAAAGATCTCCCCTACATCATCAAGTCATCACACGTTCATCATAATGGCCATAGAGTACTTCACCAAGTGGGTGGAAGCAATTCCGCTTACCTCTACGACTGGAACCCGCATTTTGGAGTTCATTTTACATAACATCATATGTCATTTTGGTATTCCATCCAAGATCATCTCGGATAATGGGACGTCATTCAAGAACAAAGACGTGCATGCTTTGACCACAAAGTACAAAATTTAGCATAATTTTTTGACACCCTATTATCCACAGGCAAATGGGCAAGCAGAGGCGTCAAACAAAATGCTAGTCGCCATCCTCAAAAATATGATCATAGATAGTCATAAGGATTGGCACATTCAAATCCCACTTGCTCTATGGGCTTATCGCACTAGCATTCGGACGCCCACTGGGGCAACTCCATTTTCATTGGTGTATGGCTCTGAGGCAGTCATGCCTCTAGAGTTGGAAATACCTTCCCTACGCATATCAATGCAAGAGTTCATCGATGATGACACTGCATGGTAGGCCCGGTTAGACCAACTTACGTTGCTCGACGAACGACGCGTCAATGCTCTCGAGCATTTGTGTATCTATCAAGAGCGACTTAAGAAAGCATACAACATGAAGGTTCACCTGAGGGACTTTCAGGTTGGTGACTTGGTCTTAAAAGAGAACCAACAAAATTCTAACTTGCCGCCCCATCTAAGGGACAAGTTCATGGCAAATTGGTTAGGTCCTTATGTCATTGATAGTAAAATAGGACCTGGAACATACCGGCTCGCTTCTCTTGATGGAATCAAGGAACTAGAACCCTTGAACATCAGTCATTTATGGCCATTCCATATTTAAAAGAGCCATAGCCCAAACCAAAAGCTCCAAGGATTCCCATAATCGCTTGGTCAACCCCCCAAAATGCCCCAAAGGTGTCCATAAACCCTTTGGTCAAACCAAAATTCTATCCCAAAGCCAAAACCCACAAAAGATTCCATAATACCTTTGGTCAAACCAAAAGCTCCAAGGATTCTCACATGGTCAAAATGCCCCAAAGGTACCCATAATCCCTTTGGTCAAACCAAAAGCTCCAAGGATTCCTCGTAATCACTTGGTCAACCCCCTAAATGCCCCAAAGGTACCCATAATCCCTTTGGTCAAACCAAAAGCTCCAAGGATTCTCACAATCGCTTGGTCACACCTAAAAACCCCAAAGGTGCCCACAAACCCTTTGGTCAAACACAAAAGCCCCAAAGGTACCCATCATCCCTTTGGTCAAACCAAAAGCTCCAAGGGTTCCCACAATCGCTTGGTCAAAAATAAGAAAATTCAAAAACAATAAAATCATCAAAAATAACAAAAATTTGCATCTCATTTCCATGCATACTCAAAATCATCACAACAATAAAGAACTCTTTTGCATCTCATTTTTATACTCACAAAAATCAATCAAAAACACAAAAATATAAGCTGCATTAAGCATCACAACCATACATTGCATATTTGTTGATCATACAAGTCAAATGCACCATAGACTATAATTACTCAGCAAATCCATCATTTTCCACATTTCTCCACTCTATAAATAGTCCATCAAAAATAAACGCCATTCACATATTTTTGCCATATCATAGTCAGTTGTCTTCTAATGTATCAAGAGTTTTCGTCATTCAAGCTGTCATTAGCTTTCTAGCCAAATACTGTACAAAGTCAGACAGATTTTACAAAGGTAGAGTTCTACTTGGATCACACCTTGTTACGTAGCATCCCAACACAAGTTAAAACACATAAAAATTCCCAAGTTGTGTAAACGAAAGATGAAACCTGCAAAGCAATCCAGGATACCATCTAGTGAAAAGGTTATCTTGCTCATCCCCCTATGCGAATGACCCCAAGAATGCTGAGAGTTGGCAAAAGGACAAGCATCTTCCCTACCCAATTCCCCAAGAATCCCAAGTTCTCAAAAAGTTGCAAAACATCAAAAATTTGCAAAAGTCAATACTACAAAGTTTGACATCAAATCCCACAAAGTGCATACATCAAATAGCACAGGCAATAGTGATTCTAATCACTCAATATTCAAATCCCTTGCTCAAAAGAAAAAACAAAAATAAACAGTGATTTTTATCACTATAGAAGAGCAAGTATCCCAATACAATTGAAGAAAAGAAGGGAGTCGAACTTGAATCCCTGGAACTCTCAGCATTCAGAAGGTCATGAGGTGAACCTCAGTATCGGTTTGGTGGATAGCCTATCGGTCACTGGTGGCAAACCTCCCGCATGATGATATATCTGTCACATTAACTTGTGTGCAGATCAATGTTTGCATGTGGATGAGCTAGCTTATGGTATCCTAGATAGCACCGTAGATTAATCTGACTAAATACAACAAAGGAGTTAGTGGAGCTAATTAGGTGATCCTCAGTACAGGTTTGGTTGATAGCCTATCTAGCACTGGTGGTATCCTGACAAATACCACATAAACAAACTCAATTGCACACACAGGGATGTGAAATAACTTGGTCAAAGACAAGTCGGATTCATACCTTGTTCAAAAGTCTTGTAAGATAAAAGTACAGTCTTGGCTAGTTAGTTAAAACATCCGAGTCTCAGAAAACCTTAACTACATTTTAAACCAACTATGATATCTTTCATTCCTTGCATCACCATCAAAAAATAAAAAAAAACATGTATACATGAAAAGTCATTTACCACAACAATCACCTAGGACAAAAAGCCATAAGTCCTTACAGTCTATAGTGCCATCGACAAAAATCACAAATTCAATTCATCCATTCTTTATAAAACATATCCATACATAATATAAATTTAACATGCATCCATCAAACATCTCACTATGCAAAAAATCAAATCACAACACGTGTATAAACAAAAGAAAGTCATCTATATATATATCATCAAAAATGCCCATAAGCTACAATAAACCGGTCCTCTGACCTCACAAAAAGGCAAAAGCTCAAAAACCCCCAAGCCTAGGGCATCGGCCACCATGATCATGTAGGATCGGTGCGACGGGAACTACCCCCATGGTGTGGGTCCTATGGGACCCCTCAAGGCGATTGCTGCTAGCCCTCGCATCACGCCTACTAGCGCCTCCCTCATCTAGTCACCTATATCGAGAGGATGCTGACTGCTTAGTATCACTCCCTCTCATGTGATGTGATGATCCACCTCCACTAACCATAGGGATCCACCCATCGAGGTGGATAATCTCTACCTCCAGCTCAAACCGATGCCGAATCAAGTCCATCTCCCATTGATGAAACATCACCAAGTTATCATCACCTATGCCAGCTACATCCATAGGAGATCCATCTCCCACATCTATATCCCCATCCCATCGATGGTACAGTGAATGCATTCTCCCTCTTCACCAGCTATATCCATAGGAGATCCCTCTCCTACAGTGCATCCCCGAGCTCCTCATCCCATCTCTAGAGCAGCCCCTCCAATCATGCTATCTCAATGTGCAACCCTACCTCCGTATCCTCTAGGACTACCTGAGGCATCGACATCTCCGAAATGGTAGCCTACTCTAGCTCCCACTACTCTGGGACGTCCTACATCTTTGGCTGCTCTGGAACCCCAAAATCCTCACCCACCTCATCAACCTCCACCATGTCCACATCATCCAATGGAGCCCCCCAACCCTCTCCTGGTGCCTCTGCACCCTCCCCACCTACTGCTACCACCTCTAGACCCCCTAGAGGCCCCTCACCTCGCCACCACCACAACGTCCACCACTGCTCATACTCAGCAATAACCCCGACGTCATCCACATCCAGGACGTCAATCGTTGTATCCGAATCCTCACCCAGTGGCTCAATGATCGGCTAGTCTAGTGTCCTCTCATCGCCCCGACATCGATAGATCAAGGGCTCCCTAAGCAATCCCTAGTGCACCCCAAACTATCATGTCACCCGAACGTACGAGAAGTACTCCTGCTCGGTCCCGTGCCGCCCGATCAGCCACCTCCCCTGCAAACCCATCGAAGCCACTCCCTAGCCTCAAGCCAAGCTGGACAATCTAGGTATGGCCGCCAGACTACCTCCCTAGGAGCAAGCCATGAGAAAGCATCAACGTAGTGCCCCACGACACCTACCCATCATCGACTATGCCCTCGCTCCTCTGACCTATGCCATTGTTCCCATACCCTATCTCTCTATCTACCATCTTCGCTCGAGTCATCCACGACAACCCCATCGGCCTCTCCATAGCTATGTGCTACCAATCCCAACACTACAATAGGTAACTGCATCCAATACCCTTTCACCTCTGATAGCGGACCTCGTACAACTCATCATAGAGCTATGCCAGCAGTGTCTGACCCCATCTCATAATCAGGGGCTCTATGGTCGGACACTCCACCAACCTGAAGACCACCTCCAGTAGGTTCCATGGGAACCTCATGCCCAAAGAGTCGGCAGCAGCATGTTGGAAATGAGGCTCATCAGTAATGCGTGCCTCACTCCCAACATGCCCCTCTCTAGCCACCATCGTACCAAAATGCCACCAATCTGGCAGTCACCCTCTGCCCTCTCCACTAGGATGTCCACACCCAACTCCTCCCCATGCCCGAAGCATCATGTCAGTATAGCTATCCGTTGATCACGTGACATCATCCTAATCGGTAGCCCATCTATCAAAATCCATAGAATTCGATAGACGTCCTCCAGAGTCACTATCATCTCCCCTATTGGGATATGGAAGGTATTGGTGCGAGGATCCCATAGGTTGATCAGCATGGTCAGGTACGCCCGATCCCCCACCATCGGCTCTAGCCGCGTCACATGCTTGAGCCCAAGGGCGTCAAGCCATTCCCAATCCACCAAAGTCAACGCCCCGGGCATCAGAGAACACCGTCGACTGACGGTACCGACTCTTAATCACCAAAAACACAAAAACAACAAAAACATTAAAAACATGATAAACTATACAACAATAACATGAATATACAACAATGCATAAAAAAATGTACAACTAAAAACAAACAAAAAACAAAAACAAATCAAAAAAAAACATTTTCCTAGTTTTAACTTAAAAAACAAAAAAATTTGTCATCTTAGGTTTTTAACTCTTAACTATAAAACAAAAACAAAAAATTCAAAAAACATTTGTCAGTCCTAGGGTTTTTAACTCTTATCAAATTTAAGTTTATTTTAAATAAAAAAATTTTACCTAGGTTTTAACCGTTTAAATAAAAACAAAAAATTCAAAACACATTTGTCTACCTAGGGTTTTTAACTCTACGTTTAACCCGATAAATAAAAACAAAAACAAAATCAAAAAACAATATTTTTTTAACCTAAGGTTTATAACTAAATTAAAATACAAAAATCAAAATTAAAACAATTTTTCTAAAGCTAGGGTTTTGCTCTCAGTTTAACCTAGGGTTTTAGTTTTAAAACAATAAAAACATCTCATTTAAACCTAGGGTTTCTTATAACCTTAACAAAAATACAAAAAAAAAAAACATTTCTTTTTAGCCTAGGGTTTTACCTTAGTTTAAAAAGGAAAAACAAATTGCAAAATAAATTACGATTCTTTAACTGTAAAATAAAACACAAGCTAACTAAAATGAGAAGGAGCACTTACCGGTCTCGCTTCGGCTCCACCACTCGATCCGGTTCATGAACTCATGGTGTCGGGAAAAATTTGATAGTGCTTCGCTTCGCAGACTCGACCTCCTCCTCCTCAAAGCTCCAAATCGCCAAAAAAATCGAATGCAAATGAGCCCAAACCCTAGTTTTGGCCCTTAAATAGGCTTTTAGGCCTGTAATCGTTCCACCCTGGGATGAGCGCTCTAGTTAGTGCTCGTCCCACCCTGGGACGATTACAAACCTGGTATTCATCCCACCCAGGGACGATTACAGAGCAAAAATTTCAAAAACAGCAAAAATGCACAAAATGCACAAAAACAAGCAATAAAATTGTCCAATAAGAGTGCTTTTGCACTTGACATTTCGGGCATGCAAAATAGACATCGGGTCACAAATCCTCACTATCCTACTCCCTAAGAAGGCTACCATAGCAGACCACTCCACGGGAGGACGGATTGTCAAAATTTCATCCCCAAACGACATCCCAAAAAGGGTCCAAACCCACCCAAAAATAGCAATAACATTGCCGAACAAGGCGCCTTTGTGCCTCTACTTCTTGGCATGCAAAATAGACGTCGAGGTCACAAATCCTCACTATCCTACTCCCTAAGAAGGCTACCATAGCCGGACCGCTCCACGGGAGGACGGATTGTCAAGAATTTCAACCCCAAACGACATCACCAAAAGGGTTAACACCCACCCAAAAATAGGTCAAAATGTTGGGAAACTGCACACACATCCAAAGATAAACAACTGAAAGGCACCCTTACACAAGTCATCTTGGGTCAAGTGACTCATCGCTTTTCTCATGTAGGTCATTCCCTCATCGATTCGTCGCTTGAGGGGGTAGTCACACTTAGTCACCAATCAACAAATACACACCCAATTAAGGAAATGGCATGCATTCGAAGAATCATTGACAAAGATAATCACGCCCTTGCTTGGGGCAGCAAACAAGCAATAATCACAAGTTGATCAAACACTTGGCATTCATGAATCATGAACTCAAGGTTCCCATAGACAAAAGGTTGCGCCCTTTGCCTATTCATGACTGATCAATGTCCAAGATCAAGTAACACCTCACCAAAAAAGGTTAACACTTGAATTAAGTTCCTTAGCTCGTCAGAAGCAAGGATTCAAGAATGCATGCCCTTTCCATACTTGGGGCATCAAAATTTGGTTAGGTTACTGAGAAACCCTAATCATTAGTGCTTTGGTTATCTATTTTTGCTCAACACTGCGCCACGCATAGCGCATCCCAAAAAGGGGCATCTATAGACACCAAAACAACACCAATCCGATTATGTGGCTACAAACACTGATCGAGTTGACACACACAGCCCCCAGGGCAGCCCCTAGAGGTTAAAAAGTGGTCCTAACCACTCTCACAATAGTTTTGGAAGGTCAGAGGTCAATTTGGCACCTTTCAGGCACTCTGCTCCATACTCGTTCCACCCAGGGACGATTACAAACTGGTATTCGTTCCACCTAGGGACGATTAGTAGTATTCGCTCCAGGGTGGGGCGAATAGCAGGTTTGATGGGAAAAAGGTCAAATCTTGACAAATGGCAGCCCAGATCCACCACTTAACTCCTCCTTCATTGCATGGGAGTGCGAGTGAGCATTTTTGAGCGCTAGAGGCGATTACTAGAGGCAGTCATGGAGCCCTTAATCAGGGAGGAATCTTCTCCCCCTGGAAAGGCATGATTGCCAAGTGGCGCCTCTGCATGCTCATACACAGAGACCGTCAGGTCTATAAAATGGTGAGTCTTCTCACCCCAAAAATATACAGAGAAGGAGCATTTTGAGCAACGAAGTGCTGCCATTTTGCATACTCACTTTTGATTGTGCCTTTCACATCCTTGATCTCTCTTTTGGAAGGGAGGTCATTGGGTGGTTATTGGAAGCGCAATCCGGACCCCAAACCCGACATTTGGCCATAGTATCCCACCCAAATTTTTTGACAACACCCCACAAGAGGTTTTGGACCCATCCCAAGTGGATTGGTGCCGAAATCGGGCCCCAAACGGTGGGCGTCCTCCCCGGTGCCCCCCGCACTACTATAGTCCTAATCGCCCCACCCCGGAGCGATTAGAAATCTGTAGTAGATTTCAGTTCTATTATTTTTGCATTTTATTCTAGGTTGCTTAGATAGGCTTGCATTCAAATTTCATGTAATTCTGAGCAGTTTTGATCATGTTTTTGTTATTTCTCGCTTTCGCTAACATGCAGGTAGCATCATCAAATTCCCGGTGATAGAGGCCGAATTGGCAAAATATGACCTTTTGGGTCTTTCCAAAATACCCCATTTTACCTAACCCCCAACTTTGCAGGTGATTTGGAGCCTCCCGGATGGGACATTTGGGACAGTGCTTTCTGACGTTTTGTTGCAGGTCTAATCGTCCCACCCCGGAGCGATTAGAAATCCGTGGCGAATTTTTTGACTGTTCTTTTTGCAGTGCCTTCCCGATGATGTTTTCATGCCTCTGTCAAGTTTTTAGCTCATTTTGATCTATTCTAGTTGTCATTTTATTTATTTTTTGCATGCACTAATCTTAGGCTTGGGGATTGCATGTTTCATTTCATCCGTAGGTGCTACTGATTGTTTTCTGTTTCCTTGAACGTAGGATCTCGACACCGGAGGAGCAACAAAGAATCAAAGACCCTTTCACGCAAGCGGTGGCAATGTTTGGTCCACCCATTTTACATGTGGGCACGCGGAAGAAGGCATACCACCCATGGTGTAACGAAACCTTATTTAACGCTCCTAGCCCCTGAAAAGGGAGGAGACGTGTTGTAACCGAGCTTTAAAGCAAATTAATAAAAAGGGTTGTATTCCATATTTGCTTTCTATCTGGTTTCGATTCGTTTATGTTTCTCTCCTTTCATGCATTTTCAATTCATAGGATTTAGCGTTATCTTTGGCTTCGCTTGCATCGCACTTGGTGTTTCCTTTTTGCTTCCGTATCCTCGTGCTTTCACTTTTTAAAGATCTCAATAAGAAAAAAAGGTTTTATCTCTCTAATAAATGAATGAACATATCCTTCCTTTTTAAAAATAGATAGGCCTTCCCTCATTTTAAAATAGAGAGGAGCCTTTTTTTTTTTTTAAATAGCTCATAAAAACTTCAAGGTAGACGTCGACTCTCTATTTATAATTGGGTAAATAATTTCAAGGAAAAAACTATGAAGGAATACACTTAATTACATGACACTTGCACACTCACATTTTTCACACTTGCACACATCACTATATGACACTTGTACTCATCCTACACATAGACACATACTTTAAAGGAAATATAAATCACACACCTAATCTAATATCTCACACATCACTCTAAGTTTTACAATATGTATAATAGTACCATGGGAGTACTTTAAAATCTATCAAATAATGTAATATTCTTCAACACAAAAAGATTATTTTAACCTTGTGGAAATTGAAAATATTCTATTTTATTATACATCTAGTCTTTGTTTTATCAACATCCTTCAAATTTTTTATAGATAATGAGAAAAAAAATAAATAAATAAATAACCATTTTAAAATAAACATCCTTTCAAAATATGATATTTAACCATGTAATAACAAGAAGATGTATTTGAATCTTAAAATATAGTATTTGAGCTCTTATAGGAGATCACCTGTTTAAATAAACTCTCACGACTTAAAATATTTTTAATATAAAATATTAAACACCCTCAACCATATTAAATTTTAGTATACATTTATTTTTTATAAAAATAAAAATAAAAATAAAAAGCTTAAAGTGATTAAAAATAGTTTTTCTTCATGTAATTTAGATTGTTAAGGGAGGGAAAAGCTTGCTTTCTTTTTAAGTAGATATTCTTTTTAAAAATATCAATCCTCAGAGAACACAAGGACAAATAACATTTTTATTATAAATCGCTTGTTATTTCTTGAAGGGATGTTGTAATTATTTAGGTTTTGTTTTTTTTCAAAAGTCTAAAGTTAAAACAAGGGCGTGTGTCAGGCTATATGTTAAATTCCCTATTGATAAGCTCAACTCTTTTTATAAGAAATCATGATAGGATAGAAATACCCAACCTTAAACGTTGGTTGTAAAATATTCTCTACTAATTAAATCCAAAAATAAAATAAATCACTTGTTATGATCTCAAATTCAAAGTCAAGACCTTCGTAGTTTAAGAGCTCTTGTGAAAGTATAATTGATGACACCTTTTTCATCGTCATATTTGTTAATTTGCACCAATATGTGCAACTATTGGTTCCTGAACATGAAAGGATATACTCGTAATTATACTTCTATGGCTCTTCTTAAAGCTAATAATTTTCTAATAATTTTTAAGGATCTTCTATGAATTCCTTATCTTATTGTAAATTTTAAGGAGCTTTGAGGGATTCCTTATGCCCTTTGAAATGACAAATGATTCTTTAGGGAAAACTTATGACCCATTTTTCTTTTTATTGAACTTGATCTTGTTGTCACTTGTAGGCTTATGACCTTATTCATATTAGAAGGGAGTGATAACCTTTTTAATGCTTGAATATTTTTGTCTCTCTAGTATTTGGCAGGGGTTTTTCACCCTAAAACCTTTGAATCCATCATGTAAGTTTGCTTCATGGAGATGACCACCTCTTTTTTGAGGTTTGTCTTAAACAATCTTATATAGGGTAATTTCACTCTTGAAACTTCTTTTCTCAAATAGAGTGTTCTTTGAGGCTTCTCTGTGTTGAAGCTAGAGGAGAATTACAACGAGATTATTCTCCCTTATACCTACTCTAATACCACATACTCAATGCTTCTTTTATTATGAAAGTGAGGGGAATTTAAATACAATGGATTCTCAAATAAGGTATAAAAAAATTTAACTAATCCTATAACTACCCTTGTCCTTTACTGAACCTTACAAACCATGTGTTGGATGGTTAACCCACTTACATTCACATTGTTTTTATGTAATAACTCCTAACAATAGTAACACATGTTCAGATTTATAGAGGATGCTTTCACTCCTTAGTAGATGGTCCTTCCTTGCTAAAACCCCCTAGGGTATTTCTAATATTTTTAAAGCATCCTTATTGATAGTATGGTATGGAAGATTAAAAAACCTAATCCACACTGAATGATTTTTAATATTTTTTATCTCAATATAAATATTTTCACTCCATGGTATTAAATAAAAGGAATCTCACCCTGTAAGCCATGGGCCACCATCTATTATTTTATCCTTGATTATTTAAACTAGAAAAAAATGATGAAAAAATATAACTTTGGGAAGAAAAATGATGGAGTAATTTCAATTCAAGCCCTAGTTCCATTTGATCCAATTTTGAATCTCTAAAAACCATAGCCACTATCCATGAAACTTACATATTAAACATCTACTTTTAAGAACTATTATATCATGTTCTATTATCTCATCCTTGATAATCATTTTTGGTGTGACATCTTCTTGGATCAAACTTTCCATATATTTGCTCCTTATATTATGTCTAACTTGCTCATCCATACTTCTAGTTAATGCTTCATTACTTCCAACTAGGACTTTCAAATAAGGCTTTCCTTCCATGCTACCTAGTGAGGGCCTTTCCTCGATCACATTTGTTCTTGGTTTTCACTCACTCTCGAATTGCACTCTTTGATATGTGAATAGTATTTTTATTTTTATTATCAAACATCATGTTATATATTTTCAATTTATTTTGAAATTAAGGTTATCAATATATACAATTGTCTCATATGCTTATTTTCATAAATTTAATGTAGTATAATAACCATGTAACATTATATAACATAATTATACATAGAAAATTTTATATTTTTATAGTTATTTAAGTATTCAAATCAATATATCTAGGTGAATCATCACATAAATAGATTGCATATGATCTCTTTAAAATCTAAAACGCCTATTTGTAAAAAGATATTTCATTATTTATTCTTTATGGTTATTGTTATATAGTAGAAGCTAATGATTTAATGAAATATTTCACTAATTATTCATATCATTACTTATGCAGAGATATTCTTATAAAGTGTACAAGATGAACATGACATGACAATGGGATGAGATTATATAGAATATGATAGGATAATAAGTGTTAATCCACACAAATTGATGATCTATATGATAAAAATTTGTATCAAGGATAGTAAAGCGAACTAAAAAATAAGTTTATTATTGTTTTATAGACTTCAAGAAAGCTCATTTTTTTGTTCAATATAATTAACAACTAAATCATATTGCTAGGGGCACAACATGTACCACCATCCCCATGATTTGAACTTGGGTCTTTGAAATGTGAGCGAAAAACTTTTACTAATGCATTGTCTTGATAAGGAGTTCAAGAATTTTTTGACATGGTGCTTAGAAGAAAGCTATGGAATATAATGGATGACTTAGGAGTAAAATAAAACTATTGAGCAATAGTTCATGGACTCTATGAGGAGGTTTTAGATAAATTTAGAACACAAGTAGGATTTCATAATACTTAAGAAGTGACATAGGGGTTAAACAAGGATGTCCATTATCCCTTATCTTACTTGGTTATTTATTAACAATTTAGAAGAATAGCTAAATTTGAGAGAATGAGAAGTCATTCATTTGGAAAAATGTGTGGTGAGGCTTCTTTTGTATGTAGATGATCTCATTTTGAGTTTTGAGAGAATACTTAAAGGCCTTAGACCTTTTACAAGGAAGAAGGCATACAAGTAAATATTGGCAAAACCAAGATCATGATCTTATTCAATCAAAAGAAAAAAGGATCATATAAATTTTTATTTTGTAGGGGGTCTTCTAGAAGAAGTAACAAAGTGCATATAAATTGGGTTAGGTTTCAATAATAAGCTTATTTAGTAAACATGTAAAATAAAGAGAATATTGGAAGGATGGAGAGCAATTTTTGCATTACAAAAAGAGAGGTTGAATTATGAAACTAGAAAACTACATGGGTTTTACTTGGGTTACTAGTGATGTTATAAAGGTGTGAAGTGTGGGCTAGCAACACATAAAACTTAAAATGAAGGCAAATAAAGAGGACTTGAACACATACGGTTACAAACTAATTCAAAATAAATGTTTAGTTCATGTGATATTCTTCTAGTAAAAATAGGTGTATTTATATAAAGGTTGTTATTATGGTCTTGCTTCTAAGATATGCAAAAATAATGAATAGATAGGTGCATTCTCTAAAATCTACTAAACAATGGTGTATGGCCCATAGTGAAGAGGTTTGATCTTTCTATGGGTCTTATCTGTAAAATATCATTTATTCAGATAAAAGCAAACTTTGTCACCAACATAAAAGTGATGAGGAGTGAGATGTCTATCCATCTGTTGTTTGTGTTTCTATTGAGTCTTCTAAAGAATTTGAACCACCTTGGTCTAAAGACTTTGTAAATGTTATACAAAATATTTGGTCTTATCCTGCTCCTTCTGAATGTGCATGGTAGCTGGAGAGGGCAAATACAAAGGTAAATCATATGGAGCCAATGGCTAAAAACCAAAATATACCTCAAAGGGAGAATGCCTTGTTGAAATTTCATTTGCTCTATTGTAGGCGTGCTCGATGTGAGTGAGGCTCAAATCCCACCTGGCTGGATTAGAGTGATGGTAAATCCTCAAACTATGAAAAATATTATGATTAACTACCTTTGTCTGCCCATTAGAGTGTGGGTGATAAGTAGTAGAGAAGTTAAGGGATACTCCCAAGATCTTCTAAAGAGATATCCAAAAGTGACCCACAAAATGTGAGTCACGATCAGAAACAATGCTAGTTGGAAGACCAAATGAGCGCCATACTGTCTCAAATAAGAGCTAGGCCTAATATTTTTCATAACTTATCTTATAACATGGAATAAACTTGGCCATCTTATTGAATCTATCCACAATCACAAAGACACAATTGTGTTGTCTAACTATCATCAAGAAACTGCTCAAAAGGTCCATGGAAATGCTTTGCCAAGGACGAGAAGGAATGGGTAAAGGCATCCTCATACCCAATATCCTGTTGGTGGATTTAGAATAGTTACATACAACAAACTGTCGTACAAAATGAATAACATTTCACTGCATGTGAGGCCAGAAGAAGAATCGTTGAAGGTGATGAAGAGTTTTTTGCTTACCAAAATGACCTCCATAGAGAGTAAAATGAGCCTCTTTCAAAAGAGAATCCCTATGCTCACGAGGTACACAAAGTTTATCCAGTTTATACAACATGCCATCCTTGAGGTGAAAGTCTTGAAGAGCTCTCACATTGGAAGTAGAAGGATGTGAAAGTTGCTAAAAAACTGAACCAAAATCAAGATCTGAAGAATATTGTGTGGGCCAAGTTTGAAAGCCAATGTGGGATGTGGTCACAATAGTCAAAGCAAAGGCTGAAGGTGGACAACTCAAACAATCTGCTACTACATTATTTTGTCCTTTCTTGTACTTGATTACCAAATGGAATTGTTGCAAGTATGATGCCCATTTCATGTGTCGAGCTTCTTCAATTTTTGTTTGAGATTGAAGAAAATTAAGTGGCATATGATCTATGTGAACTATTGTTTATTTTACCAGAATATAGTGCCTCCATTACTTGATGGCCTGAAACAAAGTATACAACTCTTTATCATATGTAGAATAATTCTTCTTTACCTCTAAAAATATTTTGGAATGATAGACCACTGGATGGCCATTATGTTTGAGTAAGAATCCAAGTGTAAACTATAATGCATATATTTCAATATCGAAGCGATGAACAAGATCTGGCAGAACAAGAACAGGTATAGTACATAATTTATATTTCAATGTTTCAAAGGACTTTTGTTGATCCTTATCCACTGAAACCCAATTTTGATCTATGTAAGGGAGTGGCTATTATGGAATATCTTGCAATGAACTTGCAATAGAAATTAGGAAGCCCAAGAAAAATCCTTATCTCTATGACAGAAGTAGGAGTTGACCTTTTGATAATGACTTCAACTTTAGTAGGATCCACTTGAATCCCTTTATCACTGATTACAAAACCAAGACAGTCAATGGAAGAAAAATCCTTATCTCTATGATAGAAGTAGGAGTTGACCTTTTGATAATGACTTCAACTTTAGTAGGATCCACTTTAATCCTTAAGTCATCGATAGTAAAATAGGACCTGGAACATACCAACTTGCTTCTCTTGATGAAATCAAGGAACTCGAACCCTTGAACATCAGTCATTTACGGCCATTCCATATTTAAAAGAGCCATAGCCCAAACCAAAAGCTCCAAGGATTCCCATAATCGCTTGGTCAACCCCAAAAATGCCCCAAGGCGCCCATAAACCCTTTGGTCAAATCAAAAGCTCCAAGGATTCCCATAATCGCTTGGTCAACCCCCAAAGTGCCCCAAAGGTGCCCATAAAACCTTTGGTCAAACCAAAAGCTCCAAGGATTCCCATAATTGCTTGGTCAAACCTCCCAAAAATGCCCCAAAGGTGCCCATAAACCCTTTGGTCAAACCAAAAGCTCCAAGGATTCCCACAATCGCTTGGTCAAACCCCCCAAAAATGCCCCAAAGGTGCCCATAAACCCTTTGGTCAAACCAAAAGCTCCAAGGATTCCCACAATCGCTTGGTCAAACCCCCCCAAAATGCCCCAAAGGTACCCATAATCCCTTTGGTCAAACCAAAAGCTCCAAGGATTCCCATAATCGCTTGGTCAACCTCAAAAATGCCCCAAAGGTGCCCATAAACCCTTTGATCAAACCAAAAGCTCCGAGGATTCCCATAATCGCTTGGTCAACCTCAAAAATTCCCCAAAGGTGCCCATAAACCCTTTGGTCAAACCAAAAGCTCCAAGGATTCCCACAATTGCTTGGTCAAACCCCCCCAAAAAATGCCCCAAAGGTACCCATAATCCCTTTGGTCAAACCAAAAGCTCCAAGGATTCTTACAATCGCTTGGTCACCCAAAAATTCCCCAAAGGTATCCATCATCTCTTTGGTCAAACCAAAAGCTCCAAGGGTTCCCACAATCACTTGGTCAAACATAATAAAATTCAGAAAACAATAAAATCATCAAAAATAACAAAAAATTGCATCTCATTTCCATGCATACTCAAAATCATCACAACAATAAAAAAAAGAAACTCTTTTGCATCTCATTTTTATACTCACAAAAATTCAATCGAAAACACAAAAATATAAGCTACATAAGCATCGCAACAATACATTGCATATTTGTTGATCATACAAAGTCAAATGCACCATAGACTGTAATTACTCGGCAAATCCATCATTTTCCACATTTCTCCACTCTATAAATAGTCCATCAAAAATAAAAGCCATTCACATATTTTTGCCATATCATAGTCCATTGTCTTCTACTGTATCAAGAGTTTTCATCATTCAGTTGTCATTAGTTTTCTAGCCAAATACTATACAAATTCAAACAAATTTTACAAAGGTTGAGTTCTACTTGGATCACACCTTGTTACGTAGCATCCCAACACAAGTTAAAAAACATAAAAATTCTCAAGTTGTGTGAACAAAAGATGAAACCTGCAAAGCAATCCTGGATACCATCTAGTGAAAAGGTTATCTTACTCATCCAACTGTGCGAATGACCCTAAGAATGCTGAGAGTTGGCAAAAGGACAAGAATCTTCCCTACCCCATTCCCCAAGAATCCCAAGTTCTCAAAAAGTTGCAAAACATCAAAAATTTGCAAAAGTCAATACTACAAAGTTAGACATCAAATCCCACAAAGTGCATACATAAAATGGCACATACAATAGTGATTCTCATCACTCCATATTCAAATTCCTTTCTCAAAAGAAAAAACAAAAATAAACAGTGATTTTTATCACTACAAAATAGCAAGTATCCCAATACAATTGAAGAAAATAAGGGAGTCAAACTTGAATCCCTGGAACTCTTAGCATTCAGAAGGTCATGAGGTGCACCTCAGTACCGGTTTGATGGATAGCCTATCGATCACTAGTGGAAAACCTCCTGCATGACAATATATCTGTCACATTAACTTGTGTGCAGATCAATGTTTGCATGTGGATGAGCTAACTTATGGTATCCTAGATAGCACATCAAATTAATCTAACTAAATACAAAAAAGGAGTTAGTGGATCTAATTAGGTGATCCTCAGTATAGGTTTGGTTGATAGCCTATCTAGCACTGGTGGTATCTTGACAAATACCACATAAACAAATTCAATTGCACACACAGGGATGTGAAATAACTTGGTCAAACTCAAGTCTGATTCGTACCTTGTTTAAAAAATCTTGTGAAATAAATGTATAGTCTTGGCTAGTTAGTTAACACATCTGAATTTCAAAAAACCTTAACTACATTTTAAAACAACTGGTACATTTCATTACTTACATCAACATTAGAAAATATAAAAAATCCCAAAACAAAATTTATAAATGCAAAGTCATTCCATAAAGACATCACATAAGTACAAAAAGCCAGTAAATCTTGTACAGTCTATGGTGCCATCAATGAGTTATCAACAACTCATTTCATTCATTCCATATGCATACATCATATAATTAGAAACATCACATTCATAATACCACATGCATACATCATCATAAATAAATGTGCATAAACAAAAAAAATAAATCATGACAAGTGTATAACCAAAAAGAAAAGTCATGTATATATATACAATCAAAAATGCCCGCAAACTACAATAAACCGGTCCTCTGACCTCACAAAAAAGCAAAAGCTCAAAAACCCCTAAGCCTAGGGCGTCGACCACCATGATCACGTAGGATCGATGCGATGGGAACTACCCCCCATGGTGTGGTTCCTATGGGACCCCTCAGGGTGGCTGCTGCTAACCCCCACATCACACCTACTATCGCCTCCCTCATCCAATCATCGACACCGAGAGAATGCTAACTACTTAGTATCACTCCCTCTCATGCAGTGTGATGATTCACATCCACTAACAGTAGGGATTCGTCCATCGAGGCGAATAATCTCTGCCTCTAGCTTAAACTAATGCCAAATCAAGTCCATATCCCACTGATGAAATATCACCAAGTTATCGTCACATTACGCCAACTATGTATATAGAATATCCATCTCCCATGCAACATCTATATCCCCATGTCATCGGTGGTACATAGCAAATGCATTCACCCTCTTCACCAGTTGCGTTTGTAGGAGATCCCTCTCCTGCAGTGCATCCCCGAGCTCCTCATACCATTTTGGAGCAACCCCTCCAATCGCGCTATCTTAGCATGCAACCATGCCTTCGTATCCTCTAGGACTGCCTAAGACATCGACATCTCCAGAATGGCAGCCTGATTTGGCTCCCATTGCTCTGGGACATCTTGCATCTCTGACTGCTTTGGAACCCCAAAATCCCCACCCACCTCATCAACCTCCACCATGTCCGCATCATCCAACGGAGCCCCCTAATCCTCTCCTAGTGCCTCTGCACCCTCCCCGCCTACTGCTGCCGCCCCTGGACCCTCTAGAGGCCCCTCACCTTGCCACCACTACAAAATCCACCACTGGTCATACTCAGTAGTAACACCGACATCATCCATGTTTGGGATGTCAATTGCTGTACCGAATCCTCACCTAGTGGATCAATGATCGACCAGTCTAGTGTCCTCTCATCGCCTCGACACCGATAGATCAAGGGCTCTCTAGGAAATCCTTGGTGCATCCCAAACTATCGTGTCACTTGGACATACAAGAAATACTCTTGCTTGGTATCGTGCTACCCGATCAGCCACCTCCCCCTGTGAACCCGTTGGAGCCACTCCCTAGCCTCAGGCTAAGCTGTACAATCTAGGTATGGCTGCCAGACTACCTCCCCAAGAGCAAGCTATGAGAAAGCATCAGTGTAGTGCCCCATGGCACCTGCCCATCATCGATTGTGCCCCCACTCCTCCAACCTATGCCACAGTGCCGCATACCCTATTTCTCTATCAACCATCTCTGCCCAAGTCATCCATGGCAACCCTACCGACCTCTCCACAGCTATGTGCTGCCACGTATAACACTGCAATAGGTAACTGCATCCAATACCCTTCTGCCTCTAATAGCGAACCTCGTAAAATTCATCATAGAGTTATACCAGTAGTGTCTGACCCCATCTCATAATCAGGGGCTCTATGGTCGAACACTCCACCAACCTCAAGACCACCTCCAGCAGGCCCACGGTAACCTCACACCCGAAGAGTCAGGCAGTAGCATGTTGGAAATGAGGCTCATTAGTAATGCATGCCTCACTCCCAACACACCCCTCTCTAGCCACCATTGTACCAAAATACCACCAATCTGGTAGTTGCCCTCTGCCCTCTCCACTGGGCTATCCACACCCAACTCCTCCCCATGCCCAAAGCATCATGTTAGTACAACTATCTGTTGATCACGCGACGTCATCCTGATTGGTAGCCCATCTATCAAAATTCGTAGAAGCTAATAAACGTCCTCAAGAGTCACTATCATCTATGCTATTGGGAGATGGAAGGTATTGGTGCGGGGATCCCATAGGTTGATCAGCATGGTCAGGTATGCCCGATCCCCCACCATCGGCTCTAGCCACGTCACATGCTTGAGCCCAAGGGCATCAAGCCATTCCCAATCTGCCAAAGTCAACGCCCCTTGGGCATCAGATAACACCATCGACTAACGGTACCGACTCTTAATCACCTGAAACACAAAAACAACAAAAACATTAAAAACATGATAAACTGTACAACAATAACATGAATATATAGCAATGCATAAAAAAAAATGTACAGCTAAAAACAAACAAAAAACAAAAACAAATTCAAAATCAAAAAATAGTTTGTCAGTACCTAGGGTTTTTAACTCTACATTTAAACTGATAAATAAAAAACAAAAAAAAAAAATTCAAAAAATAGTTTGTCAGCACTTAGGTTTTTTTAACTTTAAGTCTACAACTGACAGATAAACAAATAAACAAAAAACAAAAACAAATTCAAAATCACAAAATAGTTTGTTAGTACCTAGGGTTTTTAACTCTACGTTTAAACTGATAAATAAAAAAAACAAAAAACAAAAAAAAAAAACATAAAACAGTTTGTCAAAACTTAGGTTTTTTAACTTTAAGTCTGCAACTGACAGATAAAAACAAACAAACAAAAAATTCAAAAAAAACATTTTGTCAGTACCTAAGGTTTTTAACTCTGTTTAAACTGATAAATCAAAACAAAAAATTCAAAAACCACAGTTTTTTAGTACCTAGGGTTTTTAAATCTACATTTAAACTGATAAATAAAAACAAAAATATCAAAATCAAAATAACAGTTTTTCATTAACCTCGGGTTTATAACTGAAGTTAACGAAAATACAAAAATCAAAATAAAAACAATTTTTCTAAAGCTAGGGTTTTGCTCTCGGTTTAACCTAGGGTTTTAGTTTTAAAACAATAAAAACATCGCATTTAAACCTAGGGTTTCTTATAACCTTAACAAAAATACAAAACAAAAAATAAAAAACATTTCTTTTTAGCCTCAGGTTTTACCTTAGTTTAAATGAAAAAACAAATTCAAAATAAATTACGATTTTAAAATTGTAAAATAAAACACAAGCTAACTAAACGAGAAGGAGCACTTACCAGTATCGCTTCGGCTCCACCACTCGATTTGGTTTGTGAACTCATGGTGTCGGGAAAAATTTGACAGCGCTTCGCTTCGCAGACTCGACCTCCTCCTCCTCACAACTCCAAATCGCCAGAAAAATCAAATGCAAATGAGCCCAAACCCTAGTTTTGGCCCTTAAATACGCTTTTAGGCTTGTAATCGTTCCACCCTAGGACGATCACTCTAGTTAGCGCTAGTCCCACCATGGGACGATTACAAAACTGGTATTCGTCCCACCTCAGGACAATTACAGAGCAAAAATTTCAAAAACAACAAAAACTGCACACAATGCACAAAAACAAGCAATAAAATTGTCCAATAAGAGTGCTTTTGCACTTGACATTTCGGGCATGCAAAACAGATGTCGGGGTCACAAATCCTCACTATCCTACTCCCTAAAAAGGCTACCATAGCCGAACCACTCCACGAAAGGATATATTGCCGAGAATTTCATCCACAAACGACGTCCCAAAAAGGGTCCAAACCCACCCAAAAATAGCAATAACATTGCCGAACAAGGTGCCTTTGCACCTTTGCTTCTTGGCATGCAAAACAGACATCGGGGTCACAAATCCTCATTATACTCCTCCCTAAGAAGGCTACCATAGCCGGACCGCTCCATGGGAGGACGTATTGTCAAGAATTTCAACCCCAAACGACATCACCAAAAGGGTTACCACCCACTAAAAATAGGTCTAAATGTTGGGAAATTGCACACACATCAAAAAGATAAATAACTAAAAGGCACCCTTACACAAGTCATCTTGGGTCAAGCGACTCATCGCTTTTCTCATGTAGGTCATTCCCTCATCGATTCGTCGCTTGAGGGAGTAGTCACACTTAGTCACCAATCACAATCATTGAACATCATGCATGCATTCAAAGAATCATTGACAAATACAATCATGCCTCTGCTTGGGGCAACAAACAAACAATAATCACAAGCTGATCAAACACTTGGTATTCATGAATCATGAACTCAAGGTTCCCACAGATAAAAGGTTGTGCCCTTTGCCTATTCATGACTGATCAATGTCCAAGATCAAGTAACACCTCATCGAAAAAGGTTAACACTTGAATTGAGTTCCTTAGCTCATCAAAAGCAAGGATTCAAGAATGCATGCCCTATCCATACTTAGGGCATCAAAAGTTGGTTAGGTTACTAAGAAACCCTAATCATTAGTGCTTTGGTTATCTATTTTTGCTCAACACTACGCCACACACAACGCATTCCAAAAAGGGGCATCTATAGACACCAAAGCACTCTTCATCCCAACCTGAAGCATGAGTAATTGGAGAAGAAGGATAGGACCAGCCAAAAATATGCCTATGGTTTCTTGAAGCTCCCCAACCATCATTAGGCATAGGCACAAATTGTGAAGTGATCACAAGTGTAGAATGCTGGGAGGTGTACATATCCGACTGCTATAATGGACCTCCATAGTCACAATATCTACTTCGAGGAGGCTAACATCGTGCATAATCAGGGCATCGACATGAATGGGATCTGGTTGGGTGAGGAGATGAATGATCAGAGGCCTCTCTATTGACAACACAAAGGGTGTCATCCCAGTAATTCATTAAAGCCTACAAATGGTCCAGCTCCATAGCCACCTTTTTAGCCTGCTCATAGATTTGAAACCACACATCATGAAAAATTTCAAACTTGTCAGCAAATGAAAAATATTGAGATGAATCAACCTACTCAAAAAGAATCTTATTTCTACATTTCCAAATGTGAAATAGAAGGCTCTAAAAATTTGCCACACTTTCCTCAACAGGAGAGAAAACTGAATGGGATCACCCATAAGGACATGATGCCAAGAAAGTTGTAGGGACATAAACGGGGTAAAGAAATAACCCACCCAACTCCAAGCGATACTGGCCCATATACATGCCTAGAAAAGATGCATACAAGACTCAGGTTCTTGACAAAATGGGTATCGGGGCTCAGGCACCCCCATGTAAGAAAGTTTACGACCAAGGGGTAAACCCTGATACAGTTAACCTCCAGGAAAAAAAAGTTGTAATTGGTTGTAGATAAGATGCCCAGGCTAAATGAAATTTGGTTTTCCACCTAGATGGTGATGAGATAAGGTTCCATTTGACATTGAGTTTGGGCATCATGGGTGCAATTGGCGTAAGCCACTCATAACCCTACTTAGCTATGTAGCTGAGCAAGGAAGTGCTCTTATACCAGGCCCAATATTTCCACCAGGGTTTCTGGGATCTAACACCTAATTTTTGCCATAATGAGATACGTGTATGGTCCAGAATAGCATAATACATAGCCTTGTCAGTGTTGGACAAGCGAAACATCCTTTTAAAATATTTCCAAGGAATCCTGTCTCTGTTTTCCCTGGATTAAAAATTTGCAATGGTGGCAATGCCCCGTTTAAAAAAATTTTGGGCTTAGACCCAGGGAACTTGACGCAATGACTTACCCTGAAGCTTGAATATAGGGGATCACCAGACATTGAGAATATTAATGGAAAATCCTTTATGTGAATGGACCTCCTTCCAAACAATCCAAGGGTTTAATTGTTGCCAGGCCTTCAATATGCTTTTGATGACAAAGGAGCCAGGAATTTTAATGAAAATTGGGGCCAACACTAGAGAGAGCAAATCCATTCCTGCCCAGGCTCGACAGTTGAGGGGAAGCCCAATCAAGATGCAATGTCTAATAAGAACTTTTCATGCTTCAGGTCCTTTGAGAACCCGCACAATCCATTTATCACAGAGAGCTAACCCTTGATGCTTACAGTCCAACAAACCCATACCCCCTGCTTGTCATGGGAGACATCAAATATCCCAAGCCACTCTGTGAAATCCCTTCCACTCAGACCCACTAGACCATAGAAAATCTCATAGTAATTTTTCAAGCCATTTGTAACAAGCCTAGGAAGGGACCCAACAAGACAAGTAATAAACATGCATGGAAGCCAACACTTTCGAGTAAATTTGAAATTTTCTAGCAAGAGACAGTTTTTTAGCATTCCAATATTCCAGCTTGATTTCTACTTTTTTGATGACATAAGACCATAATTGGGACAGATAGCCTTGAAAGGCAAAAGGAATGCCCAAGAATTTGAAGACTTCTCCAGGTTGAATTCAACTCCACTGCACATGCTAAAGCCAAAGGGGAAAATGCTGTAGGGATTACCTGTAACATGAGGTTTTCCTCCATTGGATATTAGACATGGAGGCTTTATAAAAATACCAAGAAAAGAAAGAGCTTTAGAAAGAGATTGTTCATCCTCATTCAAAGTAAGAAAGGAAACATCAGCAAAATGGTCGTTAATGAGTTGACCAGCATTCCCAAGAAGGGAAATACCCCAAAGTATCCCAAGAAAATCATGATGAGCCAAAATATAACCAAATGCTTTTGCTGCTAAAATGAATAGCAAGGGGTCCAAAGGACAACCCTACCTTACTGACCTATGCAAGCCAATAGCATCAGTTTGAAACTTGTTGAGAGAAAGCATAGTTGATGCATCCTGAAAAAGCATTTTAACAAAGGAAATAAATTGAGAACCAAATCCAAGAGCTTACAACATGGAAATAATCAAAACCCACTCAATTCGATCATAAGCTTTTTCAAAGTCAATCTTGAGGAAGAGGGCATGTTGACTGGACCTACGATCCCATTCCATCCCTTCCCAAACTGTAAGAACATTATCCAAAATATATCAATTTTGGATAAAGATATTTTGCTCAGGCCTCACAATAGAGGGAAACAAGGACCTAATCTGTAAAGCAAATGCTTTGACAATGATCTTGTAGCTAACATTAAGCAAATTTATTGGCCTCCAATTTGTAATAATTTCCAGATCCTCGGACTTTAGGTAAAATTTATATTGCCCTTATTGATAATAACACCTAAGGAGCCAGACTACAAGGCTTCTAAATATACTTTATGCAAGTCAGGACCAAAAAAATCCCAACAAGTTTTGTATAATTTGCACGAGAAGCACCAATCCAATTATGTGACTGCAAAAACTGATCGAGTTGACACACACAGCCCCTAGGGCAGCCCCCAGAGGCTAAATAGTTGTCCTAACCACTCTCACAGCAGTTTTGGAAGGTCAAAGGTCAATTTGGCACCTTCAGGCACTCTACTCCATACTCGTTCCACCCAGGAATGATTACAAACTGGTATTCGTCCCACCCTGCGACGATTAGCAGTATTTGTTCCTGGGTGGGGCAAATAACAGGTTTAACGGGAAAAAAGTCAAACCTTGACAAATGGCAGCTCAGATCTGCCACTTAACTCCTCCTTCAATGCATGGAGTGTGAGTGAGTGTTTTTTAGCGCTAGAGGTAGTTACAAAGGCAGTCATGGAGCCCTTAATCAGGGAGGAATCTTCCCCCTTGGAAAGGCATGATTGCCAAGTGGCGCCTCTGCATGCTCAAACACAGAGATCGTTAGTTCTATAAAATGGTGAGTCTTCTCACCCCAAAAAGATATAGGGAAGGAGCATTTTGGGCAATGAAGTGCTATCATTTTGCATACTCACTTTTGATTGTGCCTTTCACATCCTTGATCTCTCTTTTGGAAGGGAGGTCATTGGGTGGTTATTGGAAGTGCAATTCGGACCCCAAACCTGACATTTGGCCATAGTATCCCACCCAAATTTTTTGAAAACACCCCACAAGAGGTTTTAGACCCATCCCAAGTGGATTGGTGCCAAAATCGAGCCCCAAACGATGGGTGTCTTGCCTCCGGGCGCCCCCTGCACTGCTACAGTCCTAATCGCCCCACCCCAGAGTGATTAAAAATCTATAGTAGATTTCAATTATGTTCTTTTTGCATTTTATTCTAGGTTTCTTATATAGGCTTGCATTCAAATTTCATGTAATTCTGAGCAGTTTTGATCATGTTTTTTTTATTTCTCGCCTTCGCTAACATGCAGGCAGCATCATCAAATTCTCGGTGATAGAGGCCGAATTGGCAAAATATGACCTTCTGGGTATTTCCAAAATACCCTATTTTACCTAACCCCCAACATTTCATGTGATTTGGAGCCTCCCAGATGGGACATTTGGGACAGTGCTTTCTGACATTTTGTTGTAGGTCTAATCATCCCACCCCGGAGTGATTAGAAATACGTGGCAATTTTTTTGACTATTCTTTTTGCAGTGCCTTATCGGTGATGTTCTCATGCCTCTATCAAGTTTTTAGCTCATTTTGATCTATTCTAGTTGTCATTTTATTTATTTTTTGCATGCACTAATCTTAGGCTTAGGGATTGCATGTTTCATTTCATCCACAGGTGCTACTGATTGTTTTTTAGTTTCCTTGAATGCAGGATCTCGACACTGGAGGAGTAGCAAAGAATCAAAGACCCTTTCACGTAATCAACGACAATGTTTGGTCTGCCCATTTTACATGTGGACACGCAGAAGAAGGCATACCACCCATGGTGTAACAAAACCTTATTTAATGCTCCTAGCCCCTGAAAAGGGAGGAGACGTGTTGTAACCGAGCTTTAAAGCAAATTCATAAAAAGGGTTGCATTCTATATTTGCTTTCTATCTAGTTTTTATTCGTTTATGTTTCTCTCCTTTCATGCATTTTCAATTCATAGGATTTAACGTCATCTTTGGCTTTGCTTGCATCGCACTTGGTGTTTCCTTTTTGCTTCCGTATCCTTGTGCTTTCACTTTTTAAAGATCTCAGTATGAAAAAAAGGTTTTATCTCTCTAATAAATGAATGAACATATCCTTCCTTTTTAAAAATAGATAGGCCTTCCCTCATTTTAAAATAGAGAAGAGCCTTTTTTTTTTTAAAAAGCTCATAAAAACTTCAAGGTAGACGTCGAATCTCTATTTATAATTGGCTAAATAATTTCAAGGAGAAAACTATGAAGGAATACACTTAATTACATGAAACTTGCACGCTCACATTTTTCACACTTGCACACCTCATTATATGACACTTGTACTCATCCTACACATAGACACATACTTTAAAGGAAATATAAATCATGCACCTAATCTAATAACTCACACATCACTCTATGTTTTACAATATGTATAATAGTACCATGGGAGTACTTTAAAATCTACCAAATAATGTAATATTCTTCAACACAAAAAGATTATTTTAACCTTGTGGAAATTGAAAATATTCTATTTTATTATACATCGAGTCTTTGTTTTATCAACATCCTTCCAATTTTTTATAGATAATGAGAAAGAAAATAAATAAATAAATAACCATTTTAAAATAAACCTCCTTTCAAAATATGATATTTAACCATGTAATAACAAGAAGATGTATTTGAATCTTAAAATATGGTATTTGAGCTCTTATAGGAGATCACCTGTTTAAATAAAATCTCATGACTTAAAATATTAAACATCCTCAACCATATTAAATTTTAGTATACATTTATTTTTTATAAAAATAAAAATAAAAATAAAAAGCTTAAAGTGATTAAAAATAGTTTTTCTTCTAATTTAGATTGTTAAGGGAGGGAAAAGCTTGCTTTCTTTTTAAGTAGATATTCTTTTTAAAAATATCAATCCTCAGAGAACAAAAGGACAGATAACATTTTTATTATAAATCGCTTGTTATTTCTTGAAGGGATGTTGTAGTTATTTGGGTTTTGTTTTTTTTTTAAGTCTAAAGTTAAAACAGGGGCGTGTGTCAGGCTATATGTTAAATTCCCTATTGATAAGCTCAACTATTTTTATAAGAAATCATGATAGGATAGAAATACCCAACCTTAAACATTGGTTGTAAAATATTCTCTACTAATTAAATCCAAAAATAAAATAAATCACTTGTTATGATCTCAAATTCAAATTCAAGACCTCCGTAGTTTAAGAGCACTTGTGAAAGTATAATTGATGACACCTTTTTCATCGTCATATTTGTTAATTTGCACCAATATGCGCAACTATTGGTTCCTGAACATGAAAGGATATACTCGTAATTATATTTCTATGGCTCTTTTTAAAGCTAATGATTTTCTAATAATTTTTAAGGATCTTCTATGAATTCCTTATCTTACTGTAAATTTTAAGGAGCTTTGATGGATTCCTTATGCCCTTTGAAATGACAATTGATTCTTTAGGGAAAACTTATGACCCATTTTTCTTTTTGTTGAACTTGATCTTGTTGTCACTTGTAGGCTTATGACCTTATTCATATTAGAAGGGAGTGATAACCTTTTTAATGCTTGAATATTTTTGTCTCTCTAGTATTTGGCAGGGGTTTTTCACCCTAAAACCTTTGTATCCATCATGTAAGTTTTCTTCATTGAGATGACCACCTCTTTTCTAAGGTTTGTCTTAAACAATATTATATAGGGTAATTCACTCTTGAAACTTCTTTTCTCAAATAGAGTGCTCTTTGAGGCTTCTCTGTGTCGAAGCTAGAGGAGAATTACAACGATATTTTTCTTCCTTATACCTACTCTAATACCACATACTCAATGCTTCTTTTATTATGAAAGTGAGGAGAATTTAAATACAATGGATTCTGAAATAAGGTATAACAAAATTTAACTAATCCTATAACTACCCTTGTCCTTTACTGAACCTTACAAACCATGTGTTGCATGGTTAACCCACTTACATTCACATTGTTTTTATGTAATAACTCCTAACAATAGTAACACATGTTCAGATTTATAGAGTATGCTTTCACTCCTTAGTAGATGGTCCTTCCTTGCTAAAATCCCCTAGGGTATTTCTAATATTTTTAAATCGTCCTTATTGATAGGATGATATGGAAGATTAAAAAACCTAATCCACACTGAATTATTTTTAATATTTTTTATCTCAATATAAATATTTTCACTCCATGGTATTAAATAAAGGGAATCTCACCCCGTCAACCATGGGCCACCATCTATTATTTTATCCTTGATTATTTAAATTAGAAAAAAATGATGAAAAAATATAACTTTGGGAAGAAAAATGATGGAGTAATTTCAATTCAAACCCTAGTTCCATTTGATCCAATTTTGAATCTCTAAAAACCATAGCCACTATCCATGAAACTTACATATTAAACATCTACGTTTAAGAACTATTATATCATGTTCTATTATCTCATCCTTGATAATCATTTTTGGTGTAACATCTTCTTGGATCAAACTTTCCATATATTTGCTCCTTATCTTATGTCTAACTTGCTCATCCATACTTCTAGTTAATGCTTCATTACTTCCAACTAGGACTTTCAAATAAGGCTTTCCTTCCATGCTACCTAGTGAGGGCCTTTCCTCGATCACATTTGTTCTTGGTTTTCACTCACTCTCGAATTGCACTCTTTGATATGTGAATAGTATTTTTATTTTTATTATCAAACATCATGTTATATATTTTCAATTTATTTTGAAACTAAGGTTATCAATATATACAATTGTCTCATATGCTTATTTTCATAAATTTAATGTAGTATAATAACCATGTAACATTATATAACATAATTATACATAGAAGAATTTATATTTTTTATAGTTATTTAAGTATTCAACTCAATATATCTAGGTGAATCATCACATAAATAGATTGCATATGATCTCTTTAAAATCTAAAATGCCTATTTGTAAAATGATATTTCATTATTTATTGTTTATGGTTATTGTTATATAGTAGAAGCTAATGATTTAATGAAATATTTCACTAATTATTCATATCATTACTTATGCTTAGATATTCTTATAAAGTGTACACGATGAACATGACATGACAATGGGATGAGATTATATAGAATATGATAGGATAATAAGTGTTAATCCACACAAATTGATGATCTATATGATAAAAATTTGTATCAAGGATAGTAAAGTGAACTAAAAAATAAGTTTATTATTATTTTATAGACTTCAAGAAAGCTCATTTTTTTGTTGAATATACTTTAACAACTAAATCATATAGCTAGGGGCACAACAGGTACCACCCTCCCCATGATTTGAACTTGGGTCTTTGAAATGTGAGCCAAAAACTTTTACTAATGCATTGTCTTGATAAAGAGTTCAAGAATTTTATGACATGGTGCTTAGAAGAAAGCTATGGAATATAATGGAAGACTTAGGAGTACCATAAAACTATCGAGCAATAGTTCATGGACTCTATGAGGAGGTTTTAGATAAATTTAGAACACAAGTAGGATTTCATAATACTTAAGAAGTGACATAGGGGTTAAACAAGGATGTCCATTATCCCTTATCTTACTTGGTTATATATTAACAATTTAGAAGAATAGCTAAATTTGAGAGAATGAGATGTCATTCATTTGGAAAAGGGTGTGGTGAGGCTTCTTTTGTATGTAGATGATCTCATTTTGAGTTTTGAGAGAATACTTAAAGGCCTTAGACCTTTTACAAGGAGGAAGGCATACAAGTAAATATTGGCAAAACCAAGGTCATGATCTTATTCAATCAAAAGAAAAAGGAATCATATAAATTTTTATTTTGTAGGGGGTCTTCTAGAAGAAGTAACAAAGTGCAAATAAATTGGGTTAGGTTTCAATAATAAGCTTATTTAGTAAACATGTAAAATAAAGAGAATATTGGAAGGATGGAGAGAAATTTTTGCATTACAAAAAGAGAGGTTGAATTATGAAACTAGAAATTTTGGAATGATAGACCACTAGATGACCATTATGTTTGAGTACGACTCCAAGTGTAAACTATGATGAATATATTTCAATATCGAAGGGATGAACAAGATCTGGCAGAACAAGAATAGGTATAGTACATAATTTATATTTCAATGTGTCAAAGGACTTTTGTTGATCCTTGTCCACTGAAACCCAATTTTGATCTTTGTCAGATGATGTAAGGGAGCGGCTATTGTGGAATATCTTGCAATGAACTTGCAATAGAAATTAGGAAGCCCAAGAAAAATCCTTATCTCTATGACAGAAGTAGGAGTTGACATTTTGATAATGACTTCAACTTTAGTAGGATCCACTTGAATCCCTTTATCACTGATTACAAAACCAAGATAGTCAATGGAAGTTTACCCAAAATAATAATTAGGAATATTGACATACAATTGGTTCTTCTGAAGAGTTTGAATAACAGATTCTAAGTGCTCTAAATGACTTCTCCATGTAGGAGAAAATACAAGGATGTCATCAAGATAGATGATTACAAACTGATCGAAACAATCTCTGAATACTTCATTCATTAGCCGCATGAATGTGGTAGGAGCATTTGTGAGACCAAAAGGCATGACAAGCCACTCAAAAGTCCCATTTTGCTATTGAATGTTGTTTTCCAAGTGTCCTCAACCTGAATCCTGACCTGATGATAACCACTTTTGAGATCGATCTTGTATAAAAACTTAGCTCCTTGAAGTTGATCCAAGAGATCATCAATTTATGGAAGTGGATATCTATTTTTTATTGTTATTTTGTTAAGTGCCCTAAAATCAATGCATAGCCTCCATGTACCATATTTATTCAATACAAGTTGAATAGGTGAAGCACAAGGAGAAGTGCTTGGTTTTATGAATCCTTTAGCCAAAAAATCATAAATTTACCTCTTAATTTCATCCATTTGCACTATTTATTATCTATACATTGAAATATTAGGAAGAGGGGAAGCAGGAACAATCTCAATGCTATGATTAATCTTTCGTTCAGGTGGAAGACTAGAAGGTTCTTTGAAAATACCATAATATGATTGAAGCAATGAATTCACTGAAGAATGCCTGTCATGTGAATGCTTAGGTGCTTGAGTTCCTTCATTAAGTGGCCTGATGAAAGAGAATATAGATGAAGAAAAACAACTAGTGGATGCATAAATGGAATATCAACATGGATGAAAGCCTAAATATAGATGAATTCATAAATACATTTGTTACTAAAATCCTTAGAGCAATAATATGGAAAAAAAGAGAGAATAATATCTTGCTAAATTTATCCCTACGTATGATCACCACCAAAAGACCTATGTAGGGATCAATATCAATTGGAGAGAAAAATGTTCATGGATCGGTCAAGGATCAAATCACACCAACTTAGATGTAGCTAAGACAAAAAGGGGGTAGCCAAGACAAAGAGGCATTTTATTTTGGAATGTGAGGCATCTAGTGGAATCCTTGCAAGAATTGTGGAATCATTATAATAATTGTTTGAAGAGGAGAAAGTAAAGAGAGTAGGAGAATTCATCATCAAAAGCAACAACTCAAATTTAACATTATAGAAAGAAAAATAATTAGTTAATTTTTGAGTTGGTAACCATAATTATTCGTAAAGTTCATGTCATAGAGTGTTGGCTTTTTAGCCATATTAATCATAGGTTGCAATATTGAAGATATTAAACAAACTCAAATATAAATTATATGAAGATACATTTATAGAATAATATCAATACAAATGAATATAAAATGCATGAAATATAACAATAATAAAACACAATGAACAACCCCATAGTATTATTAATGATTCAAAGATACAATCTCGTATATTGATCTTTCCTTAATATTTTAACAATGCTTTCTAACTTTACTTTTTACAATATCATGCAATACATGAAGCTTTGTCTCCATAATATAACCTTCGAAGGTGACTCTTCAATACTTGACTATTGTTCTCCTCATATATCCGGTAGATGCATCCTTATCTATTTCACACATAAGATAAACCTCTCATGTCTCTTGACTTTATATCTTGCCAAATACATGTGACTCTTCACTTGCATGGTTGACGCATACACATGACACATTGCACACACTTACACACTTAACCTTATGCATTAACTAGAAGTATGGATGAGCAAGTTAGACATAAGATAACCATGCATCTGGTTTATCACACTACCAAAATCTAAAAAGTCAACCTTATGCATCTGGTTTATCACACTACCAAAATCTAAAAAATATATATATTAAAATGTGAAAATGAATAAATAACCATTTAAAAATAACATGAAAAATGAACATCCCTTTCAAATCATGTAAGACCAAGAAGATGTATTTGACACATAAAATATGATATTTGAGCTCTTATAGGAAATCAATTATTTGTGTTTAGATGAATTCATATTTAAATAAATTCTCGTAATTTAAAACATTTTTAATACATAATCTTAAACACAGTCAACAATATTAAATTTTAGTATATCAATCCTAAAAAAAGGTGTGAAAAACTTTATTTAAGTAAATATTTTTTAAAAAATCTTAAAAAATAAATAAAAATAAATATATATAAATAAATAAATGGATGAATGAATGAGTGGAACGATATTCCATCATAAAAATATATGACTAAAAATAAACCACTTATTATAAAGATAACGGTTTTATTATAAGAGCACTTGCTTTAACACCAATATAATGATAACAGTTTTATTATAAATTACTTGTTATGGTCTCAAAGTCAAAGTCAAGATCTCCATAAGTTTAAGAGCACTTGCGAAAGCATAATTGATAACACCAATATGCGCGACTATTGGTTACTGAACATGAACGGATATGCTCGCAACTATTGCTTCACCCCATCGCAATGCGGCCGTTTTTAGCACATGGATATGGATATGCCTGTTACAAAGTAGGCGTCAAACTTTTATACGAGGAAAAATATGTTACTGATCATTAAATTCATAGAGTTATATTTCATTCTACCTAGAAAATCATTGAAGATCCGTATGTTCATCGCAGACCTGTGGGAATTTTGCAAAATGGATGGGTATCCACTTTGTAATTGGCTCTAATTTCGGCTGGTGCATCTCTTCGTCACTTGCCACATTGCAAATGGCTATAGTTACACCCACTACACATTACACTTCCCCGCTGAATGTGGCTTTATATTAAGCCGCTGTAAAACCTCAGGTCCTCAATCATCGACCCGATTACAATGAAGTTAGCGATGAGATTCAAGTTTTATTTTTCTTGGTTGTATTTTTGTAGTCTGCTCTTTTGTGCGTTCACTACCGTTACAAATGAAGACGGAAAGGTAAAAGAGTTACCATTTTTTATACTTTCTTTTCACTTCCTTTGCGTAGCGTGCGGCGGTGCTAATATTGGTATATGTCTGTTCTGTGTTCAGATGCACGTTGTTTATATGGGAAGCTCTGGCGACAAAGGCCGGGACTTGCTTTTCCGAAGCCACGTAGAGTTGCTTTCATCTGTTATCGGAAAGTATATTAACGATATACCTTACTTAATACCCTCCACTTTCCTTGTAGTTAACATTCTTTTTATGATGTATGTCGTGTACTTATGTTTCCTTATGTTCATTTCCGGCTTCCTGATAGTCGAAACCAAGCAGAGCAGTCGCTGGTTCGTAGCTATACGTATGCTTTTACTGGATTCTCAGCGGTGTTGTCTACAGAAGCAGCAAATGCCTTGGCTGGTATGATCACTCAATCACCGTCCAAACTAGTATAATTAATGACCGTATTGATATAGCGTAGTTCTAAGAGTACCTGCCTTGATAATTTTATGGTCATGGTGGAGCAGAGAAGCCAGGAGTGGTCTCAGTGTTCGCTGATCCAGTTTTGAAGCTTCATACCACCCAGTCATGGGACTTTTTACAAATGAAAGCCTCGGGCATACCAGGAGGCGCCTATCCAAATCCATCTTCTCCAGGACAATATGATGCAATCATAGGACTTCTAGATTCAGGTTTCCATTAATCCCTCTTCATCGTGAGTTAATATGTACAAATTATTGAGCGACTTTTTGAAAGGAAGAGTATATCTAATGCGTATGTGGAATCTGATCAGGTATTTGGCCGGAGGCACCCAGTTTCAGTGGCGAGGGCATAGGGTCTGTACCTTCGCGGTGGAAGGGCACATGCATGCAGGGAAAAGATTTCACCCGTTCCAATTGCAACAGGTAGTACAAGTTCAATAAATTACTCGTTTAGGCTTTTTTTATTCTCATATATTTACAGGCTCTGATCATGATTATGACTTGGTGATTCTGGAGCAGCAAAATAATTGGGGCACGGTTTTACGATACAGGGTCTGGGTCAGAGAAAAGTCGAAGTCGCAAATCAATATGGACAAAATCGATGACACCACGAGACGAGAACGGTCATGGGACGCACACAGCATCGACTGCGGCAGGTAACTTAGTCGCTAACGCAAATTACTACGGTCTTGCCAACGGAACGGCGAGAGGCGGATCTCCGGCGTCGAGAATCGCCATCTACAAAGTGTGCTCTGAAGATGGGTGTTCAGGTTCGGATATTTTGGCTGCATTTGATGATGCAGTTAAAGATGGAGTTGATATTTTGTCGCTCTCGCTTGGAGGTCCATCTATCCAGTTTAGCATGGATCCAATAGCCATAGGAGCGTTCCATGCTACGCAGAAAGGAATTCTGGTTGTCTGTTCTGCGGGAAATGGGGGACCTGATCCTCAGACGATTACCAACACTGCGCCGTGGATTTTCACTGTCGGAGCAACCACAATCAATCGACAATTTCTGTCGAAAGTAATTCTGGGCAACCATAAGACAATTCAGGTGAGAACCACAGAAAATTAACATGTTCCTCCTCTAAGTTGGGTCATTAAATATGCTAGATTCATATTATTTCCCCTCTTTTTCAGTTTATATGTCGGGTCCTTGATTAATTTATGAGGTCGACCGCCGACGTATCGATGCAGGGCGAGGGCATAAGCTTTTCGAATCTTAGACAATCGAAGATGTATCCTCTTGTCTATGCGGCTAATGTTCGTAAAAAGTCTTCTTCGTCCGAGGATGCCAGGTAAATGATATTATGTTTCTCGATTCTATTTTTAAATTCTCTTCACTGCCACGGTGTTCGTGATTTCAATATCTCGTCTTTTTATTTGGCACAGGGAGTGCATTCCAGACGCGTTGGATGCCTCCAAAGTGAAACGCAAGATCGTCTTGTGTCTGAACAGCGAAACAGACTACACAAGGCTAGAAAAAAAAAATGAAATACAAAGCAAGGGAGGTATAGGTATGATTCTGGTAGACGATACCCGCAAATACGTTGCAACCAACTATGGTAAATTTCCATCCACGACTGTCGGAAGTAAATCTGGAAACTATATCTTGTCTTACGTAAATTCAACCAGGTTGGCATTGCTAATCCCATCTCTTACAACCAGAACCAATTTAGTTCTATTAGATTGCAATTGGAATTGAATTAACTACTTGAAGTTTTGTAAATGATAGAAAGCCTGTTGCAACTATTACTACAACAGAGGCAATACAAAATTATAAGCCTGCCCCTGTTGTTGCGTATTTTTCATCAAGAGGACCTGGAGGAGTCACTGAGAACATTCTTAAGGTATTGACTTGATCATCTCCGTTTTAGTCGAGAATTTACATACTAGTATTGTTCTTCTCTTTTCTTCTTTTTGAGTATAGTAACTCAGTGGCACTTTCATCTTCAGCCGGACATAAGTGCCCCAGGTGTGAACATACTTGCTGCTTATATTCCTACAAGTCGAATGAAACAATCTTCTTTTAACATATTATCTGGGACGTCCATGTCCTGCCCTCATGTTAGCGGGGCTGCTGCATTTTTGAAGTCATCTAATCCCACTTGGAGCTCATCAGCTCTGAGATCAGCCCTCGTCACGACAGGTAGCTACGACACTATAACATCTAATACTTGGAATTAAGCAATGACAAAATAAAAATGCCACATCAATCGATGAATACACACTATCATTATGGAACTTTAATAAGCTACTTTGATTTTGATTTTGTAGACACTGCTATTGGATTCTAACTTAAGTCAAGTTGGATTTCTAACCAATGGCAGCGACTTCAATGAACAATATGGGCAATGCCATGACTGACGATTCAGACATGCCTGCCACTCCATTTGATTTCGGTGCTGGGGAAATAAATCCAATGGGAGCACTTCAACCAGGCCTTGTGTACGAAACCACAACTGAAGATTACTTTCTCTTCTTGTGCAACTCAGGAATGGATTCTGACGATATTAAGGCAATCTCAGGGAACGACAGCTACAAGTGCCCATATAATGCACAGGAAGATCTCATCAGTGATATGAACTATCCGACCATCGCCATCGCTATGTTAGATCACAAAGGGAAGAAAACTATAAGGAGAAGTGTGACAAACGTGAACCCTGATGAGGAATCGACATACAAGGTGAGCATCGATGTTCCTCAAGGGTTGAATGTGAACGTTTCCCCCAATACTCTTCGTTTCTCCAAGGTATCCAGCAAGCTTTCTTTTCAAGTGACATTTACACCATCAGCGGATGCAGCAAAGGGATACGCATTCGGTTCCCTCACCTGGGCTGACGGGAAACATAACGTTCGTACTCCTTTTGCAGTCAATATCATCTAAACTCCACACTTCGAATAACAGTCAACAGCAAAATTTCAGAAATCCTCATCCTCACTCCTTGGATAGTTCTGACATAAACCATGGTCCGGAGAATGCTCAGTCTAAGCTCTACACACATCTTTATACATGTTTGCTGCCAATCGTCCTCAGACTATATAGAATAATGTATAAGCTTTGACGGAGCGCAAGCTTTGTTGGGTTACATTTTATTCAACAGGTTAAGCAGCAAAATTTGTTTTAACCCGTATACATCAACATAGCTTTCAAAATTTATAAATATTTAAAAAAATATGTTAATTTTTTTTTTTTGATGAAAGGTCATTTTAATTATAAAAATAAAAGTCTTTTACAAAAAAAAAAAAAAAAAATGTGGGTGGAGAAAAAAATTACACCTCGAATGTAACTAACTTATTCTAATAGTGGATAAAGAAAAACAAACTACATCATATGGACACTACGGTCATCAACAACAAACTAGAAATAATCTACATCCAGAAAGGTTTTCTAAAGAAGGGGGCCTGTGACAGGACCTTATCCATTTGAAGTGGGTGGTTCCCCCTACCCATCAAAGCACTCTTCATCCCAACCTGAAGAATGAGTAATTGGAGAAGAAGGATAGGACCAGCCAGAAATATGCCCGTGGTTGCCTGAAGCTCCCCAACCATCATTAGGCATAGGCACAAATTGTGAAGTGATCACAAGTGCAGAATGTTGGGAGGTGTACATATCTGGCTGCTGTAATGGACCTCCAAAGTCACAAGATCTACTCCGAGGAGGCTAACATCATGCATAATCAGGGCGTCGACGTGAAAGGGATCTGGCTGGGTGAGGAGATGAAAGATCATGGGCCTCTCTATTGACAACACAAGGGGTGTCATCCTAGTAATTCATTAAAGCCTGCAAATGGTCCAGCTCCATAGCCACCTTTTTAGCCTGGTCATAGATTTGAAACCACACATCATGAAAAACTTCAAGCTTGTCAGCAAATGAAAAATCTTGAGACGAATCAACCTGCTCAAAAATAATCTTATTTCTACATTTCCAAATGTGAAATAGAAGGCTCTAAAGATTTGCCACACTTTCCTCGACGAGAGAGAAAACCGAATGGGATCACCCATAAGGACATGATGCCAGGAAAGTTGCAAGGACATAAACGAGGTAAATAAAGAACCCACCCAATTCCAAGCAATATTGGCCCATATACATGCCTAGAAAATATGCATACAAGGCTCAAGTTCTTGACAAAATGGGTATCGGGGCTCAGGCACCCCCATGTAAGAAAGTTTACGACCAAGGGGTAAATCCTAATATAGTTAACTTCCAGGAAAAAAAAGTTGTATTTGGCTATAGATAAGATGCCCAAGCTGAATGAAATTTGGTTTTCCACCTAGATGGTGATGAGAGAAGGTTCCATTTGACATTGAGTTTGGGCATCATGTGTGCAGTTGGCGTAAGCCACTCATAACCCTACTTAGCTCTGTAGCTGAGCAAGGAAGTGCTCTTATACCAGACCCAATATTTCCACTAGGGTTTCTAGGATCTAACACCTAATTTTTGCCATAATAAGATAGGTGTATGGTCCAGAATAGCATAATACATAGCCTTGTTAGTGTTGGACAAGCGAAACATCATTTTAAAATCTTTCCAAGGAATCCAAACTCTGTTTTCCCTAGATTAAAAATTTGCAATGGTGGAAATGCCCCGTTTAAAAAAAATTTGGGCTTAGACCCAGGGAACTTGACCCAACGGCTTACCCTGAAGCTCGAATATAGGGGATTACCAGACATTGAGAATATTAATGGAAAAACCATTATGTGAACGGACATCCTTCCAAAAAATCCAAGGGTTTAATTGTTGCCAGGCCTTCCATATGCTTTTGATGACAAAGGAACCAGGAATTTTAATGCAAATTGGGGCCAGCACTAGAGAGGGCAAATCTATTCCTGCCCAAGCTCGATAGTTGAGGGGAAGCCCAATCAAGATGCAATGTCTGATAAGAACTTTTCATGCTTCAGGTCCTTTGAGAACCCGCACAATCCATTTAGCACAGAGGGCTAACCCTTGATGCTTACAATCCAAAAAACCCATACCCCCTGCTTGTCATGGGAGACATCAAATATCCCAAGCCACTCTGTGAAATCCCTTCCACTAAGACCCACTAGACCATAGAAAATCCCGTAGTAATTTTTCAAGCCGTTTGTAACAAGCCTAGGAAG
Source organism: Wollemia nobilis (assembly GCA_028583015.1). Classification (NCBI taxonomy): domain Eukaryota; kingdom Viridiplantae; phylum Streptophyta; class Pinopsida; order Araucariales; family Araucariaceae; genus Wollemia; species Wollemia nobilis. The sequence continues at coordinate 9,229,421 of JAQPPZ010016890.1, forward strand.
GGACCCAATAAGACAAGTAATAAACATGCGTGGAAGCCAACACTTTCGAGTAAATTAGAAATTTTCCAGGAAGAGACAACTTTTTACCATTCCAATATTCCATCTTGATTTCTACTTTTCTAATGACATAAGACCATAATTGGGACAGAGAGCCTTGAAAGGCAAAAGGAATGCCCAAGAATTTGAAGAATTCTCCAGGTTGAATCCAACTCCACTACACATGTTGAAGCCAAAGGGGAAAAGGTTGTAGAGATTACCTGTAACATGAGGTTTTCCTCCATTGGATATTAGACATGGAGGCTTTAAAAAAATATCAAGAAAAGAAAGAGCTTTAGAAAGAGATTGTTCATCCTCATTCAAAGTAAGAAAGGAATCATCAGCAAAATGGTCGTTAATGAGTTGACCAACATTCCCAGGAAGGGAAATACCCCAAAGTGTCCTAAGAAAATCACGATGAGCCAAAATATAACCAAATGCTTTTGCTGCTAAAATGAATAGCGATGGGGCCAAAGGACAAGCCTGCCTTACTGACCTATACAAGCCAATAGCATCAGTTTGAAACTTGTTGAGAGAAAGCATAGTTGATGCATCCTGAAAAAGTATTTTAACAAAGGAAATAAATTTAGAACCAAATCTAAGAGCTTCCAACATGGAAATAATGAAAACCCACTCAATTCAATCATAAGACTTTTCAAAGTCAATCTTGAGGAAGAGGGCCTGTTGACTGGACCTACGATCCCATTCCATCCCTTCCCAAACTTTAAGAACATTATCCAAAATATATCAATTTTGGATAAAGATATTTTGCTCAGGCCTCACAATAGAGAGAAACAAGGGCCTAATCCGTAAAGCAAATGCTTTGACAATGATCTTGTAGCTGATATTAAGCAAATTTATTGGCCTCCAATTTGTAATAATTTCTAGATCCTCAGAATTTAGGTAAAATTTATATTGCCCTTATTGATAATAACACCTAAGGATCCAGACTACAAGTCTTCTAAATATACTTTATGCAAGTCAGGACCAACAAACTCCCAGCAAGTTTTGTAGAATTTGCACGAGAAGCCATCAAGCCCTGGGGCCTTCGCGTCTACCATTTGAAATAGGGCATCTACTGCACTGGGGAGAGGCAAGTTGGGATAACCTATTTGAAACATTGAAGGGCTAATTCTCGTTCAGGAGTGTACGATTGAGCAAAAAAAATATGAGAATAATATTGTGTAAATTCGACTGCTATCTCAGGAAAAAAGGTGGTGCAAACCCCATTAACCACTAAATATTTGAATTAAGTGGAGTGACACGAAGGTCGGAGCCTCTGGAAAAACTCTTTAGAAATGCGGTCACCCACTTTGAGCTAATGTAGTCTGGATTTAATATGAGCCCCTCTAAACTCGTACACTTTAGCCACTTTGAGCTCATGTCGGAGCTGAGTGACATGGGCTTGAATGGTGGAGTCAAAAGGAGAGGCCTCAAGACAGAAGGAGGCCTATGCAAGCTCATTATACATAGCAGTATTAGAGTGATAACACAACTATGCCACCTTCTTTCCCAGGCTTCTAAGTAGAGCAATGGTATGAAAATGGCATCATTCCACCACATAATCCATCCTAAATCTCCATTGGGTCTAGGTACAATGTTCCAGATCCTTTGGATGTGACAAATAGTAGTTTCATGTTGCAAGAAAGATGTGTTAAGAAAAAATTGAGCATGAGTAGACCATACCATGAATGGTTTCAACAAAAGGTATTGAAGGAAGCCAATGAGAAAAATAAAACTCGTGTTGTTTTGACAACATAGCCCTATCCAACCTTTTTAAAACTCTTGCAGGGCCTAATTGAAAATTAGAGTATATGAACCACAAATGCTTGGGAAACTGACCCACAAAGAAACAACCATTGGGATCGAAGACCCCTAGTTTATTTTTCATAAAATACCAAGCATGTCGCTCTCTCGAGGCCCACCTATTGGGAATATGGCCCATTTTATCATAAGGCTTCTCAATGAGCAAGTCGCTCACCTTGTAGGGGATTATAGGACTGCCATCCTAAATTCTGAGAGAAACTTCCTTCAACCCCTGCCTTGTCTAGAGAACCCAATGGTACAATGGACCGAATCCCTTCATCGTGGTCTGTAGACTTGACGACCAAAGGAGAAGAGTGAATAGGGGTTGACTCCATAACTTACGGCTACATGGGAGGCTTAGGCGCTAGGGCCTGAGCATATGTGGCCACTGTGTGCCCCACCTGAGTGGGCTTGCTAATTTTACCTTTCTTGCATGAAACCTCAGTCCATTGACCATATTTTTAAGGAGGGTGTTGGGTAGTGGGAGATAATACAACACCAGCTACCAGGGTAGCCACCTTGGCCTTGAATTTTTTAGCCATCAAGGGACAATCTGTAATTATGTGGGAGGCTGACTAGAAATAGTAACATGTATTAGGAAGGTTGATATACACCATACGCTAATGAATGTGGGTAGAACCAACCTGAATGTCGATATACTCTTTTAGGGTTTTAGCTAGGTCAACCTTGATATACATTCTCCTGCTAGGGAAAACCAACATGAACCAATGGGGTTCATCACAAACAAATTCACCAAGGGTGGACACCAAGTTTTTTTAGAAAGGGCCATCATGCAGTGGGGAGGTCCAGGGGTTCTACCCAAACAGGCATGACCAAGGAAACAGAATAAAAAAAATGTGAAATCCTGGCTCCACGGCTAGAAAATGAGCAGTGAACTATTAATGTAACTAGGACCCTTATTGAGGACCTTTTGGGCTTGGTTAGGACTACCAAATTGAAAATGAAAAAAACCCTAAGAGATATTTTAGAAATGGTAGACTTGAATCCCATACGGACGCCAATACTATTCAATCCAATTTCTAAGGATATACTTAGGGGGAATCTGACCCAAAAAATACCCTATAAGAGTATTGTTTTCAAACCAATAACATGCCTGATTGAATTCATGCAGAGGAATCATAAAATCAAGTTCAAAAATAACTCGTGGTACATCTTGGGCACAAAATTTTTGGGTCGTTTGTTCGCCTCCGGAGCCATTCCTATCAAATTGAGGGGAACATAAGCTGACATAATAACACCAACGGAGCAAGTGCAGCACGAAATGCAGCACAAGATCCCCGAGAATGAATAGAAACTATCAGAAATACTAAAATTATTTTTTCTTTTCATAAGCGAGAATAATAATATATTTAAAAATTAATTTATTGTATATAAATAAAGTTAAATATTATTATAAAATGTTGAAAATTACATTTAATAAAATTTAAATTTTCTATTCTATAAGAATATTAAATATCATGTTTGGATGTTTTAAATTTATAATATAATATATATAATTGTTAAATTTCAAATTAAATTGAAAATGAAGTATAAATCCTCATGAAACATCTTAGTAGTTAGGGTTTTGGGTTCTCTTTTGGGGTGTGGTGTGTGCATATGAGAGTGAGCTTGTATATATATAAAAACATTTATCGAGAATTCACTTGTCATATCACCTTTAAGATTGATATAATATGACTATCAATTAAATATACTTAATTGAATTTCTATTGTTATTATTTAATGTATTATATTAATATATATATATATATATATTTGAAAAAATATTTTTTATAAATTCATAAAACCAAATTACAATAGAACTATGCAATTTTATACAACATCAGTAAACATTTTGACTTGCATAAATCATAAATTCTTTTCAGATATTTTAACAATTCTACTTTAAACATTCTTACCTAATCTGAAATACAACTCATAGCTTTACTTACAGTGCTAGTAACAGGAATGAAACCTACACTAAAAACAAGAGAGCACTTGTCCTTCTAGATAGTAAACAAAATAGAGAGCCTCACCACTTGCCAGATCCCCACCAGATAAGGTGGAAAATTGTTGACATCTCCAAGAAGTGTAATACTCCACCAAAGGTGTCCCCCCAAAAAGGGTAATAACTCCATCCATTCCTTTCCATACTGCTTTCGCACGAGAGTAATCCCAAAAAATATGCTTTATTGTTTCCTCTTTTCCATAAACCACACAATAGCTAGAAGTTGAGTTCAGTTTTGTCAACCTGGCTTTATAGGGTAGGCCTTAGAAGGCTAATGAACAAGCAAAAACCTTAAATCGAGCAGATATTCTGAAATGCCAAATTTTAGATAATCCCGTCCATTTTTTGTAGGTGCAGTTGACATTCCATATGTGATTCAATACAAAATATATAGGGATCATAATAAACAAATCCTCATAAATCTTATTAGATTTAAACTAAAGCAGATAGAAACCAAACTTCCACCTCCAATCTCTCTGAATAGATCCTGGCAGTCCTCTATTCATTTTGTGAAACTAATCATATGGAAAAAAATAGTGAATTTGGATGATATCATCCTTCTCAGAGTACTACAACTTGTACTTAAAAACCAAGTCATACCAAGAGGACCAATCACCAATATCAACATTCCATAAATTTTCCCAATGTCGAACCCCTTTTTTTACCAACCGCTTTCAACAAAGTCTTGGCATTTCAGAAGCATACTCCCCATTCTTTTTCCATAACCAAATTGACCTATAAGAAAGCACCCAACATCTCATGTCATCAATAATTTTCTAATGTAGCACATGAGAAACTAACTTCCATGCCTCCCAAATTATTTTAATAAGAATACTGCCACATATTCTAAACTTCCAAGGGTTGCCAATTATGTCCTCCAAGTGGAAGGAGCTCTTAATGCCATCAATATGAGTACAAGTCTGAATTCTATATCTTAACAAAATTTTCCACCCTTCATTCCTTTCCAAAGTGCTCACAATCCACTTAGCATCTAGAAGCTTACTCTCAGTATGAATATCCAAGAGCCTCAAACCTCCCTCTTATTTAGGAATGGTGTAATATTACCATGCTATAAGCGGTAATTTATTTGAACCATCAAAGTTGGACCACAAAAATAATCAAATGATCTTCTCAAGCCTCATGTATTACGAAGTATTAGGAAACCAACAGGAAGAATTATAAAGGTAAAAGACTTGCATAATTTTTTCTACCACCACCAGCTTACTCGTAAATGAAAGTAACCTATTTTTCCATGCCTGATTTTTTTTTCAATTTTAGCCAAGCACCAATTCCACATATCAACCAAAGAGACTCTCTTACCAAATCGTATTCCAAGATATCTAATAATATCACCATCTGCAATATGTTTCCATGCAAGGGAAAAACCCACTGGTAAGGAATCAACACCAACTAACCAAAATTCAGATTTAGATTCACTGATTTTGGCACCTGAGGCCAAGAAAAACTAGTCAAGGGAGCATATGGTATTTTCAATGAACTGTCTATCTAGTTGGACTGAAATAAAAGAATCATTTGCAAAGTGGTTTTTAATAACTATACCCACTAGAATTGAGATGCCTCTTAAATCCCGTCTTATTTCTTATTTCTAATAGATATCCCAAAGCATCAACAATCAACACAAAAAGATAGGGAGCTAGAGGGTACCTTGTCTAATTGAATTAAACAAAGTGAGAGATTCTTAAAGCTTACCATTAACCATTACCTTTGTCGAGGTACATGATAACAACACCTTGATCCTCCCAACCATATTAAAAATAAATTCCCAATCAACCCTATTATAGGCTTATAAAAATCTATCTTCAAAATCAATGCTTGTTGATTGCTTCCTTGTGCCCACTCCATTGCCTCTCATACGAAAAACACGGTATATAATATAGATATTCCTTTAACAAACCATGTTTGCTCTTTTCATACAATTCTTGCTACTATAGGTTTTAGTCTAACAACTAGTGCCTTGGCCAAAATTTTGTATGAGACATTGAGCAAAGTAATGGGCCTCCAACCTCCAATCGTTTCCATCCTATTATTATTAGGGATCAATTTAATCAACCCTTGATTCAATCATGGAGATAGCATGCCTTTGTCAAAAATTTCCCGTACCATCATTGTGTAATCATTACCAATCACTTCCTACATTTTCTTGTAAAATTCTGCAAGGAGTCTATCTGGACTAGGGGACTTACTATTGTCAATAAGAGAAAGAGTAGTATAAAGTTCATCCTTAGTGAAATCCTCCACCATCTTGTCATTCTCAAAACTAAAAATTTTCCTAGGTACACATTTTTAACTTCTCTAGCTAGCAATACACATTCATTTGTAGGTTACTCCACAAATATATTTCTAAAATGAGATTCAAATATAGATTTTATCCATCTTCTTTTTCAAAAAGAGAACCATCATCTTTCTGCAAAGCTACTATCATTTCAGAACCAATATTTCTTTTTATGTGACCAAAAAATAACTGAGTGTGTATCATCTTGTTTAATCCAATTGATCCTACTTATGATTCTCACTCCTCTACCAACATAGTCTTCATACCCTCTAATTTCCTTTTCATTACTTGCTACCAATTCTTGTAATTGAATATTTGAAGGATCCAATTCCAATTTCCTTCTTTCCTTTTCTAGTGATTTTGTTAAAAATTAGATTTTATCCTTTCTTTTTTTGACCACCAATCTTCCCCAACTCCACAAAAATCTAATAGTCCTTCTCACTAATACTTCCCACCATCCTAACCACCCATACTTTTCTCGACGACTAGATTCCAAGTTCCATACATATTTTATCATAGTTATGCAAGATTTAGATTCCAAATGAGAAATATTCAATTTAAAATTCAAACCACTATCTATTGTAGAGACCTTACCAATGTAAATGGTTGTGCTGATAGGGAAATGGTTGAGACCTATTGTTGAGAGATCTACATAACCAGCTTGTTTACCTAACCCTGTACAAGTGAAGACATTGCTATCAACATAAAAAATTTCTAACCTAGCCTATACATGATCAGCACCCCTTCTCCTATTAGACCATTTAAACCAACCCCCTTTTTTAGGTTCTTTTATTTAAAATTTATATCAAATACTTGCAAATAAGTCTTTATTTTGACCAATTTTTCTTTTTCCTCATCTACAACACACCTTCTTGTTCCTCCTTCCCTTTCCCCTATCCATTCGACCATATTAAAGTCTCATCCAATAATACAATTGGCATTTGGTATATTAGAGGTCGTCCAATCCCATAGCTTTCTTCTATCATTTGAATTATTGGGAGCACACACTAAAAAAACACCAACATCCTTCCTGACTATCAAAAAGGTTATCCACAATACCCGTCCTTGAGGATCCTCTCTCTTATCCATTAAAAAGGAATCCCATGATGGATTTACTACTAAAATGGCTCCTCCAAAGATACTTTCATGAGAGGAAGCCCACCAACATCCCTTCCAACTACTATCCATACAACTCTTTAATGAAAAACCACTAACTTTAACATCTTTAAGGTAAACTACATAAAATTTTATATTTCGTAAAAAATGATAAAATTAAACTCCTTCTTGATGGGATTGACATCCCTTTTACATTTCAAGAAAGGATAATGAACTTCATTGATACACATCAACATTCAGCACCTCAAATATATTACCTGAGTGGCTCCCACCTACATGCACATCATTCCTAAGACTACTAGTCGCTTCCTTTCCATGCGAATGTACCTCATGTGCAATCATATTGGGTATTGGGAGGAAGGTATGTTTCTATTATTTTTAAAAAATTAAAGGTTGCTAGACATGTTTTACAATATGTAACTTTGATAGTGGCTGGTTCATCTGCTTATGTTTAATATTAGTACCCAGATTTTGATCCATTTGATAAGGCCCAATCAATATTTCCACTGTGGATTGAATTTTTTGCAATGAAATCTGAGTTCAAATGTCTACTTAAACCCATGGCTCAACGTTTTGGAAAATTCTTTATTGAACCATTAGATACAATGACATATAGGTATAGCCCAAGGGTGTGTGTGGAAGTTGATTTGTAAAAAAATCTTCCTAAATACTTCAAGATGATTACCTCTGAAGGAATTGTTTTCCAAGAAGTTAAATACCTAAATCTTCCAAATTTTTGCTTTGCATGTCAGTCATAGGATCACTTAATTAGGTATTGCCCATTCCATAAGCCCTTCAAAACTGCTAGTGATTCTAAGAAATCATTGAAGGGGAAGATAAGGGTGAATCAATTGGTGAACAAACTAAAGATCTCTGTAACAATCAGGGAACAAACACCATGAAGGTAATACAAGAGGAAAATATGCAAAATTAAAAGACAACTCAAAGTAAGGGCTCAAGGGATAGGAAATTTAGGACTCCCACAAAATAGGTTCAAGTACAAAAAATAAGGGAGAGTAGATAATCTTCAGGGAAGCCTTCTAAAGTCAAAAGAAGGTTTTCCTCTCCATATATAGATATATTTAAGGTGGTAATATTCTTTTTATTTGAAATTCACTTGTCATATCACTTTTAAAATTGATATGATATATCTATCAATTAAAATATACTTATATTTCTATTGTTATTATTTAATTTATTATATTAAAAATATTTTATTTTATAATATATAATGGTATAAGTAAATGCAATAAATTCATTTTTGTTTTAATGAAAAAAGTAAATTTATATTAATTTAAGATAACAACCTTTACAATTAAAAAAAGTGGATGGTTTAACACACCCCATGGGGGAATCAAACTAACCCTCATTGACAAGGGTTAGTAAATAAAATCACCAAAAAAACACATTAAAAGTTAAAATGTTTTATAAAAATATGAGTGGTAAAAGTTAAAGCATATAACATGATTAGAATTATAAAAAAGCACATTTTATTTTTTTAATGGGTTATATGAGATTGAAACGATTGCACCTACTGCATCATACAACAAAGCTTGGATATTATCTATAAAATATACTTAGATTTCTATTGTTATTATTTAATATATTATTTATATATATTTATTTTTTTGTTATTATGAACACACATCCACCCCCTCACACACTCACCCATACCACGGTTTGAACCTTGGACTTCCCAAATAATATCCAAAGCTCATATATATTTTTGAATTTATATGGTGAAATCACTAGCTGCCATGAATCTCGATAGGTTGTTAGGTTTTTTTATGGTCGTCACATTATTTTGTATCGTTTACTTCAAAATCCACCATGAAATCCATTGCATAGATCTTCATGTAGTTCATCCCTATAACCATCATGCCACAATCATTTTAAACCATTGAAAATGGTAGGAAAGGGACAAGCATTTAATCTGACGAGATCCCAGATTTGAACCTTGGACCTTGGTCTCCCTTATGGAGTTTGGTCAAACCAATTTCTCTATACCTCGAAACAATTTAATGTATTATATTAAAAATATTTTCTTTTATAATATATAATGGTATAAGTAAATGCTATAAGTTTTTTTTTATAAAAAACATGAGTGGGAAAAGTAAAAGCATATAATATGATTAAAATTATAAAAAAAAAATACATTAATAAATGTATTTTTTTAAATGGGTTATATGGGATTTAAATGGGTCCCACCAATATTACATCATACAAAAAAAAGCTTGGATATTATCTATAAAATATACTTATATTTCTATTGTTATTAATTTATGTATTATATTAAAAATATTTTCTTTTATAATATATAATGGTATAAGTAAATGTGATAAGTTTGTATTTTTTTTTTAATTTGTAACCTCATGTGCATAGCATATTTGTAGCATGTGAGGGGGAGATTTAAACCTGGGACCTTTCAATTTCAACTAAAGAGTTTTAACTACCCACTTGCTCTCCAACTCCTCTATTACAAATATTTTCTTTTATAATATATAATGGTATAAGTAATTGTGATAAGTTTATATTTTATAAAAACATGAACTGTAAAAGTTAATATAATATGATTAAAATTATAAAAAATACACTAATAAATATTATTATTATTTAATGGGTTATATGGTATTGAAACATGTTTCACCTATATTACATTATACAACAAAGCTTGGATATTATTTATGTATCATTTGGCAAGATTGTAATATTGGTCTCCTTTTTTAAAATGTTGAGGAATTTAACCGGTTGAGCTAATGTCACTTGATAATAATAAATATCACATTTTATTATTATAATATTATTTATTTATTTTATTTAATTGGTTTAGTAACTTTTATATTTTTTGGTAAATATGAAGTGAACAAGATCCCGACCTTCTAGGGAATTGACAGGGGTAGCCTACCAACAAGCACTCAGATGCCAACTAGCCTATTCTATTTGGACAAAAATTTTGACATGGTGCTAATGTCACTTGATAATAATAAATATCACATTTTATTATCATAATATTTTTTACTTATTTTATTTTATTGGTTCAATAACTTTTATAATTTTTGGTAAATATGTAGTGAACAGGATCCTGACCCTCTAGAGAATTGATAGGGATAGCCTACCAAAAAGCACTCAGCTACCAACTAACCTATTATTTTTGGATAAAAATTATGACATGGTGCTTAGAAGAAAGCTATGGAGTATAATGTAAGGCTTAGGAATGTCATAAAACTATATAGCAATAGTTCATGGACTCTATGATGAGATTTGAGATAAAATTAATACACAAGTAGACTTTAAAAATATTTAAGAAGTGACATGGTGTTAAATAAGGATTCCCATTATCCCTTATATTATTTGGTTATATATTAAAAATTTAGAAGAATGCCTAAATTTTAGAGGATGATATTTCATTCATTTGGGAAAATGTATGGTGAGGCTTCTTTTGTATGTAGATGATCTCATTTTTATTACAAGGTCAATACAAGTTTTGAGGGAATACTTAAAGGAATTTGACCTTTTACAAGGAAGAAGGCATACAAGTAAATATTGGCAAAACCAAGATCATGATATTATTCAATCAAAAGAAAAATGAATCAAATAAATTTTTATTTTGTAGGGGGTCCCTTACAAGAAGTAACAAAGTACATATTACTTGGGTTAGATTTCAATAATAAGCTTAGTTGGAGAACATGCAAAATAAAGAGAATATAGGGAGTATGGAGAGTAATTTTTGCATTACAAAAAGAGAGGTTGAATTATGGGACTAGAAGACTACATGAGTGTTGGGCTACTAGTGATTCCAGTGGTGTTGTAGGGGTGTGAAGTGTAGGATAGCAAAACATAAAACTTAAAATAGATGCAAATAACAAAGATTCAAACACATGACTACAAACTAATTCAAAATTAATATTTAGTTCCATGTGAGATTCTTCTAGTAAAAATAGGTACCTTTCTATAAAGGTAGTTGTTATGGTATTTATTCTAGGATATACAAAAATAATGAATAGATAGGTGCCCATATATGGCCTAAATATATAATAAAAAATAACTAAATAAAGAGAATATGGATGAAGCAAAACTACTAGTGGATGAGTAAATGGAATATCAACATGGATGAATGAAGTCATAAATATATTTGTTACTAAATATTTTAGAGCAACAACATTGAAAAAATAGAATATTATCTTGCTAAATTTATTCCTATGTATGATCATTCACCAAAAGTTATATGGAGGTATCAACATCAATTGGAGGGTAAAATTGCTCATGGGCCTATTGAGGATGAGAGTCAGGTTGCATACCCCCACTAGCCTCAGTCACATTATCCAACAATAGGTGATAGGGTTTATTCTTGAAGGCATCCATGATGGTGGAGGAGAGAATTTTATCATCGTTTTTCTAAATGAGCAAGTCGCTCACCCTGTAGGGGACTACGGGACCGCGATCCTAAATTTTGAGAGAAACTTCCTTCAACCCCTACCTTGTCTATAGAACCCAATGGTACAATGGACCGAATCCCTTCATCGTGGTCAGTATACTCAACAACCAGAGGAGAAGAGTGAACAAGGGTTGACTCCATAACTTACGGCTGCATGGGAGGCTTAGGCGCTAGGGCCTGAGCATATGTGGCCACTCTGTGCCCCACCTGAGTGGGCTTGCTAATTTTACCTTTCTTGCATGAAACCTCAGTCCATTCACCATATTTTTATGGAGGGTGCAGGGTAGTGGGAGATAATACAACACCAGCTACTAGGGTAGCCACCTTGGCCTTGAATTTTTTAGTCATCCAGGGACAATCTGTAATTTTGTGGGAGGTTGACTGGAAACAGTAACATGTATTAGGGAGGTTGATATACACCATACACTGATGAATGCAGGTAGAACCAACCTGAATGTCGATATACTATTTTAGGGTTTTAGCTAGGTCAACCTTGATATACATTCTCTTGCTAGGGAAAACTGACATGAACCAAGAGGGTTCATCATAAACAAATTCACCAAGGGTGGAAACCAAGTTTTTTTAGAAAGGGCCATCATGCAGTGGGGAGGTCCGGAGGTTCTACCCAAATAGGCATGACCAAGGAAACAGAATAAAAAAATGTGAAATCTTGGCTCCACGGCTAGAAAATGAGTAGTGAACTATTAATGTAACTAGGACCCTTATTGAGGACCTTTTGGGCTTGGTTAGGACTACCAAATTGAAAATGAAAAAAACCCTAAGAGAGATTTTAGAAATGGTCGACTTGAATCCCATATGGACGCTAATACAATTCAATCCAATTTCTAAGGATATACTCAGGGGGAATCCGACCCAAAAAATATCCTATAAGAGTATTGTTTTCAAACCAATAACATTTCTGATTGAATTCATGCAGAGGAATCATAAAATCAAGTTCAAAAATAACTCGTGGTACAGTTTGGGCACAAAATTTTTGGGTTGTTTGTTCACCTCCGGAGCCATTCCTCTCAAATTCAGGGGAAGATAAGTTGACATAATAACACCAACGGAGCAAGTGCAGCACGAAGTCCGACACAAGATCCCCGAGAATGAATGAAAACTATTAGAAACCCTAAAATTATTTTTGATTTTCATAAGCGAGAATAATAATATATTTAAAAATTAATTTATTGTATATAAATAAAGTTAAATATTATTATAAAATGTTGAACATTACATTTAATAAAATTTAAATTTTCTATTCTATAAGAATATTAAATATCATGTTTGGATGTTTTAAATTTATAAAATAATATATATAATTGTTAAATTTCAAATTAAATTGAAAATGAAGTATAAATCCTCATGAAACATCTTAGTAGTTAGGGTTTTGGGTTCTCTTTTGGGGTGTGGTGTGTGCATATGAGAGTGAGCTTGTATATATATATAAATATTTATCGAGAATTCACTTGTCATATCACCTTTAAGATTGATATAATATGACTATCAATTAAATATACTTAATTAAATTTCTATTGTTATTATTTAATGTATTATATTTATATATATATATATATATATATATATATATATATATATATATATATATATATATATATATATTTTTAAATATTATTTATAAATTCATAAAACCAAAGTACAATAGAACTATGCAAGTTTATACAACATCAATAAATTTTTTGACTTGCATAACTCATAAATTCTTTTAAGATATTTTAACAATTCTACTCTAAACATTCTTACCTAATCTAAAATACAACTCATAGCTTTACTTACAATGCTAGTAACAGGAATGGAACCTACACTAAAAACAAGAGAGCACTTGTCCTTCTAGATAGTAAACAAAATAGAGAGCCTCACCACTTGCCAGATCCCCACCAGATAAGGTGGACAATTGTTGACATCTCCAAGAAGTGTAATACTCCACCAAAGATGTCCCCCCAAAAAGGGTAATAACTCCATCCATTCCTTTCCATACTTCTTTGGCACGAGATTAATCCCAAAAAATATGCTTTATTGTTTCATATTTTCCACAAACCACACAATAGCTAGAAGTGGAGTTTAGTTTTGCCAACCTGGCTTTGTAGGGTAGGCCTTAGAAGGCTAATGAACAAGCAAAAACCTTAAGTCGAGCAGATATTCTGAAATGCCAAATTTTAGATAATCGTCTTGTCCATTTTTTGTAGGTGCAGTTGACATTCCATATGTGATTCAATACAAAATCTATAGGGATCATAATAAACAAATCCTCATAAATCTTATTAGATTTAAAGTAAAGCATATAGAAACCAAACTTCCACCTCCAATCTCTCCGGATAGATCCTGGCAGTCCTCTATTCATTTTTTGAAACTAATCATATGGAAAAAAATATTGAATTTGGGTGATATCATCTTTCTCAAAGTACTACAACTTGTACTTAAAAACCAAGTCATACCAAGAGGACCAATCACCAATATCAACATTCCATAAATTTTCCCAATGTCGAACCCCTTTTTTTACCAACTGCTTTCAACAAAGTCTTGGCCTTTCAGAAGCATACTCCCCATTCTCTTTACATAACCAAAGTGACCTATAAGAAAGCACCCAACATCTCATGTCATCAATAAATTTATAATGTAGCACATGAGAAACTGACTTGCATGCCTCCCAAATTATTTTAATAAGAATACTGCCACATATTTTAAACTTCCACGGGTTGCCAATTATGTCCTCCAAGTTGAAGGAGCTCTTAATGCCATCAATATGAGTACAAGTCTGAATTCTATATCTTAAAAAAAATTTCCACCCTTCATTCCTTTCCAAAGTGCTCACAATCCACTTAGCATCTAGAAGCTTACTCTCAGTATGAATATCCAAGAGCCTCAAACCTCCCTCTTATTTAGGAATGGTGTAATATTACCATGCTATAAGTGGTAATTTATTTGAACCATCAAAGTTGGACCACAAAAACAATCGAATGATCTTCTCAAGCCTCATGTATTACGAATTATTAGGAAACCAACAGGAAGAATTATAAAGGTAAAAGACTTGCATAATTTTTTCTACCACCACCAGCTTACTCGTAAATGAAAGTAACCTATTTTTCCATGCCTGATTTTTTTTTCAATTTTAGCCAAGCACCAATTCCACATATCAACCAAAGAGACTCTCTTACCAAATCGTATTCCAAGATATCTAATAATATCACCATCTGCAATATGTTTCCATGCAAGGGAAAAACCCTCTGGTAAGGAATCAACACCAACTAACCAAAATTCATATTTAGATTCACTGATTTTGGCACCTGAGGCCAAGAAAAACTAGTCAAGGGAGCATATAGTATTTTCAATGAACTGTTTATCTAGTTGGACTGAAATAAAAGAATCATCTACAAAGTGGTTGTTAATAACTATACCCACTAGAATTGAGATGCCTATTAAATCCCGTCTTATTTCTTGTTTCTAATAGATATCCCAAAGCATCAACAATCAACACAAAAAGATAGGGAGCTAGAGGGTAGCCTTGTCTAATTGAATTAAACAAAGTGATAGATTCTTAAAGATTACCATTAACCATTACCTTTGTCGAGGTACATGATAACAACACCTTGATCCTCCCAACCATATTAAAAATAAATTCCCAATCAACCCTATTATAGGCTTATAAAAATCTATCTTCAAAATCAATGCTTGTTGATTGCTTCCTTGTGCCCACTCCATTGTCTCTCATACGGACAACACGGTATATAATATAAATATTCCTTTAACAAACCATGTTTGCTCTTGTCATACAATTCTTGCTGCTATAGGTTTTAGTCTAACAACTAGTGCCTTGGACAAAATTTTGTATGAGACATTGAGCAAAGTAATGGGCCTCCAACCTCCAATCGTTTCCATCATATTATTATTAGGGATCAATTTAATCAACCCTTGATTCAATCATGGAGATAGCATGCCTTTGTCAAAAATTTCCCGTACCATCATTGTGTAATCATTACCAATCACTTCCTACATTTTCTTGTAAAATTTTGCAAGGAGTCTATCTGGACTAGGGGACTTACTATTGTCGATAAGAGAAAGAGTAGTATAAAATTCATCCTTAGTGAAATCCTCCACCATCTTGTCATTCTCAAAACTAAAAATTTTCCTAGGTACACATTTTTAACATCTATAGATAGCAATACACATTCATTTGTAGGTTACTCCACAAATATATTTCTAAAATGAGATTCAAATATAGATTTTATCTCATCTTCTTCTTCAAAAAGAGAACCATCATCTATCTGCAAAGCTACTATCCTTTCAGAAGAAATATTTCTTTTGATGTGACCAAAAAATAACTATGAGTGTGTATCATCCTGTTTAATCCAATTGATCCTACTTATGATTCTCGCTCCTCTACCAACATAGTCTTCATACCCTCTAATTTCCTTTTCATTACTTGCTACCAATTCTTGTAATTGAATATTTGAAGGATCCAATTCCAATTTCCTTCTTGCCTTTTCTAGTGATTTTGTTAAAAATTTTATTTTATCCCTCCTTTTTTTGACCACCAATATTCCCCAACTCCACAAAAATCTAATAGTCCTTCTCACTACTACTTCCCACCATCCTAACCACCCATACTTTTCTCAAGGACTAGATTCCAAGTTCCATACATATTTTATCATAGTTATGCAAGATTCAGATTTCAAATGGGAAATATTCAATTTAAAATTCAAACCACTATCTATTGTAGAGACCTTACCAATATAAATGGTTGTGTTGATAGGGAAATGGTCGATACCTATTGTTGAGAGATCTACATAACTAGCTTGTTTACCTAACCCTATACAAGTGAAGACATTGCTATCAACATAAAAATTTTCTAACCTAGCCTATACATGATCATCACCCCTTCTCCTATTAGACCATTTAAACCAACCCCCCTTTTTTGGGTGCTTTTATTTAAAATTTATATCAAATACTTGCAAATAAGTCTTTATTTTGACCAATTTTTCTTTTTCCTCATCTGCAACACACCTTGTTCCTCCTTCCCTTTCCCATATCCATTCGACCATATTAAAGTCTCATCCAATAATACAATTGGCATTTGGTATATTAGAGGTCATCCAATCCCATAGCTTTCTTCTATCATTTTAATTATTGGGAGCACACACTGAACAAACACCAACATCCTTCCTGACTATCAAAAATGTTAACCACAATACCCGTCCTTGAGGATCCTCTCTCTTATCCATTAAAAAGTAATCCCATGATGGATTTACTACTAAAATGGCTCCTCCAAAGATACTTTCATGAGAGGAAGCCCACCAACATCCCTTCCAACTACTATCCATACAACTCTTTAATGCAAAACCACTAACTTTAACATATTTAAGGCAAACTACATCAAATTTTATATTTCGTAAAAAATGATAAAATTAAACTCCTTCATTATGGGATTGACATCCCTTTTACATTTCAAGAAAGGATAATGAACTTCATTGATACACATCAACATTTAGCACCTCAAATATATTACCTGAGTGGCTCCCACATACATGCACATCATTCCGAAGACTACTAGTCGCTTCCTTTCCATGCGAATGTACCTCATGTGCAATCATATTGGGTATTGGGAGGAAGGTATGTTTCTATTATTTTTGAAAAATTAAAGGTTGCTAGACATGTTTTACAATATGTAACTTTGATAGTGGTTGTTCATCTGCTTATGTTTAATATTAGCACCCAGATTTTGATCCATTTGATAAGGCCCAATCAATATTTCCACTGTGGATTGAATTTTTTGCAATGAAATCTGAGTTCAAATGTCTACTTAAACCCATGGCTCAACATTTTGGAAAATTCTTTATTGAACCATTAGATACAATGACATATAGGTATAGCCCAAGGGTGTGTGTGGAAGTTGATTTGTAAAATAATCTTCCTAAATACCTCAAGATGATTACCTCTGAAGGAATTGTTTTCCAAGAAGTTAAATACCTAAATCTTCCAAATTTTTGCTTTGCATGTCAGTCATAGGATCACTTAATTAGGTATTGCCCATTCCATAAGCCCTTCAAAACTGCTAGTGATTCTAAGAAATCATTGAAGGGGAATATAAGGGTGAATCAATTGGTGAACAAACTAAAGATCTCTGTAACAATCAGGGAACAAACACCATGAAGGTAATACAAGAGGAAAAGATGCAAAATTAAAAGACAACTCAAAGTAAGGGCTCAAGGGATAGGAAATTTAGGACTCCCACAAAATAGGTTCAAGTACAAAAAATAAGGGAGAGTAGATAATCTTCAGGGAAGCCTTCTAAAGTCAAAAGAAGGTTTTCCTCTCCATATATAGATATATTGAAGGTGGTAATAATCTTTTTATTTGAAATTCACTTGTCATATCACTTTTAAAATTGATATGATATATCTATCAATTAAAATATACTTATATTTCTATTGTTATTATTTAATTTATTATATTAAAATTATTTTATTTTATAATATATAATGGTATAAGTAAATGCAATAAATTCATTTTTTTTTTAATGAAAAAAGTAAATTTATATTAATTTAAGATAACAACCTTTACAATTGAAAAAAGTGGATGGTTTAACACACCCCATGGGGGAATCAAACTAACCCTCATTGACAAAGGTTAGTAAATAAAATCACCAAAAAAAACACATTAAAAGTTAAAATGTTTTATAAAAATATGAGTGGTAAAAGTTAAAGCATATAATATGATTAAAATTATAAAAAAACACATTTTATTTTTTTAATGGCTTATATGAGATTGAAACGATTTCACCTACTGTATCATACAACAAAGCTTGGATATTATCTATAAAATATACTTAAATTTCTATTGTTATTATTTAATATATTATTTATATATATTTAATTTTTTGTTATTATGAACACACATCCACCCCCTCACACACTCACCCATACCATGGTTTGAACCTTGGACTTCCCAAAGAATATCGAAAGCTCATATATATTTTTGAATTTATATGGTGAAATCGCTAGCTGCCATGAATCTCGATAGGTTGTTAGGTTTTTTTATGGTCGTCACGTTATTCTATATTGTTTACCTCAAAATCCACCGTGAAATCCATTGCATAGATCTACATGTAGATCATCCCTATAACCATCATGCCACAATCATTTTAAACCATTTACACCATTGAAAACGGTAGGAAAGGGACAAGCATTTAATCTGATGAGATCCAAGATTTTAACCTTGGACCGTGGACTCCCTTATGGAGTTTGGTCAAACCAATTGCTCTATACCTCAAACAATTTAATGTATTATATTAAAAATATTTTCTTTTATAATATATAATGGTATAAGTAAATGCTATAAGTTTTTTTTATAAAGAACATTAGTGGGAAAAGTAAAAGCATATAATATGATTAAAATTATAAAAAAAATACACTAATAAATGTATTTTTTTAAATGGGTTATATGGGATTTAAATGGGTCCCACCAATATTACATCATTAAAAAAAGGCTTGGATATTATCTATAAAATATACTTATATTTCTATTGTTATTAATTTATGTATTATATTAAAAATATTTTCTTTTATAATATATAATGGTATAAGTAAATGTGATAAGTTTGTATTTTTTTTTTAATTTGTAACCTCATGTGCATAGTATATTTGTAGCATGTGAGGGGAGATTTAAACCTGGGACCTTTCAATTTCAACTAGAGATTTTTAACTACCCACTTGCTCTCCAACTCCTCTTACAAATATTTTCTTTTATAATATATAATGGTATGAGTAATTCTGATAAGTTTATATTTTATAAAAACATGAACCGTAAAAGTTAATATAATATGATTAAAATTATAAAAAATACACTAATAAATATTATTATTATTTAATGGGTTATATGGTATTGAAACATGTTCCACCTATATTACATTATACAACAAAGCTTGGATATTATTTATGTATCATTTGGCAAGATTGTAATATTGGTCTCCTTTTCGAAAATGTTGAGGAATTTAACCGAT
Organism: Wollemia nobilis; assembly: GCA_028583015.1. NCBI lineage: Eukaryota > Viridiplantae > Streptophyta > Pinopsida > Araucariales > Araucariaceae > Wollemia > Wollemia nobilis. The sequence continues at coordinate 9,249,132 of JAQPPZ010016890.1, forward strand.
TGAGCTAATGTCACTTGATAATAATAAATATCACATTTTATTATTATTATATTATTTATTTATTTTATTTTATTGGTTTAGTAACTTTTATATTTTTTGGTAAATATGAAGTGAACAAGATCTCGACCCTTTAGGGAATTGACAGGGGTAGCCTACCAACAAGCACTCAGATGCCAACTAGCCTATTCTATTTGGACAAAATTTTTGACATGGTGCTAATGTCACTTGATAATAATAAATATCACATTTTATTATCATAATATTATTTATTTATTTTATTTTATTGGTTCAATAACTTTTATATTTTTTGGTAAATATGTAGTGAACAGGATCCTGACCCTCTAGAGAATTGATAGGGATAGCCTACCAAAAAGCACTCAGCTACCAACTAGCCTATTATTTTTGGATAAAAAATTTGACATGGTGCTTAGAAGAAAGCTATGGAGTATAATGTAAGGCTTAGGAATGTCATAAAACTATATAGCAATAGTTCATGGACTCTATGATGAGGTTTGAGAAAAAATTAATACACAAGTAGGCTTTAAAAATACTTAATAAGTGACATGGGGTTAAATAAGGATTCCCTTTATCCCTTATATTATTTGGTTATATATTAACAATTTATAAAAATGCCTAAATTTTAGAGGATGAGATTTCATTCATTTGGGAAAATGTATGGTGAGGCTTCTTTTGTATGTAGATGATCTCATTTTTATTACAAGGTCAATACAATTTTTGAGGGAATACTTAAAGGACTTTGACCTTTTACAAGGAAGAAGACATACAAGTAAATATTGGCAAAACCAAGATCATGATATTATTCAATCAAAAGAAAAATGAATCAAATAAATTTTTATTTTGTAGGGGGTCTCTTACAAGAAGTAACAAAGTACATATAACTTGGGTTAGATTTCAATAATAAGCTTAGTTGGAGAACACGCAAAATAAAGAGAATATAGGGAGTATGGAGAGTAATTTTTGCATTACAAAAAGAGAGGTTGAATTATGGTACTAGAAGACTACATGAGTTTTACTTGGGCTACTAGTGATTCTAGTGGTGTTGTAGGGGTGTGAAGTGTGGGATAGCAAAACATAAAACTTAAAACAGAGGCAAATAACAAAGATTCAAACACATGACTACAAACTAATTCAAAATTAATATTTATTTCCATGTGAGATTCTTCTAGTACAAATAGTTACCTTTCTATAAAGGTAGTTATTATGCTATTTATTCTAGGATATGCAAAAATAATGAATAGATAGGTTCCCATAAATGGCCTAAATATATAAAAAAAATAACTAAATAAAGAGAATATGGATGAAGCAAAACTACTAGTGGATGAGTAAATGGAATATCAACATGGATGAATGAAGTCATAAATATATTTGTTACTAAATATTTTAGAGCAACAACATCGAAAAAATAGAATATTATCTTGCTAAATTTATTCCTATGTATGATCATTCACCAAAAGTTATATGGAGGTATCAACATCAATTGGAGGGTAAAACTACTCATGGGCCTATTGAGGATGAGAGTCAGGTTGCATACCCCCACTAGCCTCAGTCACATTATCCAACAATAGGTGATAGGGTTTATTCTTGAAGGCATCCATGATGGTGGAGGAGAGAAGTTTATCATCATTTTTCTAAATGAGCAAGTCACTCACCTTGTAGGGGACGAGACCGCCATCCTAAATTCTTAGAGAAACTTCCTTCAACCCTTGCCTTGTCTAGAGAACCCAATGGTACAATGGACCGAATCCCTTCATCATGGTCTATAGACTCGACGACCATAGGAGAAGAGTGAACAAGGGTTGACTCCATAACTTATAGCTGCATGGGAGGCTTAGGCGCTAGGGCTTGAGCATATGTGGCCACTATGTGCCCCACCTGAGTGGGCTTGCTAATTTTACCTTTCTTGCATGAAACCTCAATCCATTGACCATATTTTTAAGGAGGGTTTTGGGTAGTGGGAGATAATACAACACCAGCTACAAGGGTAACCACCTTGGCCTTGAATTTTTTAGCCATCAAGGGACAATCTATAATTTTGTGGGAGGTTTACTGAAAATAGTAACATGTATTAGGGAGGTTGATATAAACCATACGCTGATGAATGTGGGTAGAACCAACCTGAATGTTGATATACTCTTTTAGGTTTTTAGCTAGGTCAACCTTGATACACATTCTCCTGCTAGGGAAGACCGACATGAACCAAGAGGGTTCATCACAAAAAAATTCACCAAGGGTGGACACCAAGTTTTTTTAGAAAGGGCCATCATGCAGTGGGGAGTTCTGGGGGTTCTACCCAAACAAGAATGACCAGGGAAACAGAATAAAAAAATGTGAAATCTTGGCTCCATGGCTAGAAAATGAGCAGTGAACTATTAATGTAACTAGGACCCTTATTGAGGACCTTTTGGTCTTGATTAGGACTACCAAATTGAAAATGAAAAAAACCCTAAGAGAGATTTTAGAAATGGTCGACTTGAATCCCATACGAACGCCAATACTATTCAATCCAATTTCTAAGGATATACTTAGGGGGAATCTGACCCAAAAAATACCCTATAAGAGTATTGTTTTCAAACCAATATCATGTCTAATTGAATTCATGCAGAGGAATCATAAAATCAAGTTCAATATAACTCGTGGTACATCTTGGGCACAAAATTTTTGGGTCGTTTGTTCGCCTCCAGAGCCATTCCTCTCAAATTCAGGGGAAGATAAGCTGACATAATAACACCAACGGAGTAAGTGTAGCACGAAGGCCAACACAAGATCCCCGAGAATGAATGAAAACTATCAAAAACCCTAAAATTGTTTTTGCTTTTCATAAGCGAGAATAATAATATATTTAAAAATTAATTTATTGTATATAAATAAAGTTAAATATTATTATAAAATGTTGAACATTACATTTAATAAAATTTAAATTTTCTATTCTATAAGAATATTAAATATCATGTTTGGATGTTTTAAATTTATAAAATAATATATAAAACTGTTAAATTTCAAATTAAATTGAAAATGAAGTATAAATCCTCATGAAACATCTTAGTAGTTAGGGTTTTGGGTTCTCTTTTGGGGTGTGGTGTGTGCATATGAGAGTGAGCTTGTATATATATATAAATATTTATTGAGAATTCACTTGTCATATCACCTTTAAGATTGATATAATATGACTATCAATTAAATATACTTAATTGAATTTCTATTGTTATTATTTAATGTATTATATTAATATATATATATATATATATATATATATATATTAAAATATTTTTTATAAATTCATAAAACAAAACTACAATAGAACTATGCAAGTTTATACAACATCAGTAAACATTTTGACTTGCATAAATCATAAATTCTTTTCAGATATTTTAACAATTCTACTTTAAACATTCTTACCTAATCTGAAATACAACTCACAACTTTACTTACAGTGCTAGTAACAGGAATGGAACCTACACTAAAAAAAAGAGAGCACTTGTCCTTCTAGATAGTAAACAAAATAGAGAGCCTCACCACTTTCTAGATCCCCACCAGATAAGGTGGACAATTGTTGACATCTCCAAGAAGTGTAATAATCCACCAAAGATGTCCCCCCAAAAAGGGTAATAACTCCATCCATTCCTTTCCATACTGCTTTGGCACGAGAGTAATCCCAAAAAATATGCTTTATTGTTTCCTCTTTTCCACAAACCACACAATAGCTAGAAGTGGAGTTCAGTTTTGCCAACCTGGCTTTACATGGTAGGCCTTAGAAGGCTAATGAACAAGCAAAAACCTTAAGTCGAGCAAATATTCTGAAATGCCAAATTTTAGATAATCATCTTGTCCATTTTTTGTAGGTGCAGTTGACATTCCATATGTGATTCAATACAAAATCTATAGGGTTCATAATAAACAAATCCTCATAAATCTTATTAGATTTAAACTAAAGCATATAGAAACCAAACTTCCACCTCCAATCTCTCTGGATAGATCCTGGCAATCCTCTATTCATTTTGTGAAACTAATCATATGGAAAAAAAGAGTGAATTTGGGTGATATCATCTTTCTCAAAGTACTACAACTTGTACTTAAAAACCAAGTCATACCAAGAGGACCAATCACCAATATCAACATTCCATAAATTTTCCCAATGTCGAACCCCTTTTTTTACCAACTGCTTTCAACAAAGTCTTGGCATTTCAGAAGCATACTCCCCATTCTCTTTCCATAACCAAATTGACCTATAAGAAAGCACCCAACATCTCATGTCATCAATAAATTTCTAATGTAGCACATGAGAAACTGACTTCCATGCCTCCCAAATTATTTTAATAAGAATACTGCCACATATTTTAAACTTCCACGGGTTGCCAATTATGTCCTCCAAGTTGAAGGAGCTCTTAATGCCATAAATATGAGTACAAGTCTGAATTCTATATCTTAACAAAAGTTTCCACCCTTCATTCCTTTCCAAAGTGCTCACAATCCACTTAGCATCTAGAAGCTTACTCTTAGTATGAATATCCAAGAGCCTCAAACCTCCCTCTTATTTAGGAATGGTGTAATATTACCATGCTATAAGCGGTAATTTATTTGAACCATCAAAGTTGGACCACAAAAACAATCAAATGATCTTCTCAAGCCTCATGTATTATGAAGTATTAGGAAACCAACAGGAAGAATTATAAAGGTAAAAGACTTGCATAATTTTTTCTACCACCACCAGCTTACTCGTAAATGAAAGTAACCTATTTTTCCATGCCTGATTTTTTTTTCAATTTTAGCCAAGCACCAATTCCACATATCAACCAAAGAGACTCTCTTACCAAATCGTATTCCAAGATATCTAATAATATCACCATCTGCAATATGTTTCCATGCAAGGGAAAAACCCTCTGGTAAGGAATCAACACCAACTAACCAAAATTCAGATTTAGATTCACTAATTTTGGCACCTGAGGCCAAGAAAAACTACTCAAGGGAGCATATGGTATTTTCAATGAACTGTCTATCTAGTTGGACTGAAATAAAAGAATCATCTACAAAGTGGTTGTTAATAACTATACCCACTAGAATTGAGATGCCTCTTAAATCCCGTCTTATTTCTTGTTTCTAATAGATATCCCAAAGCATCAACAATCAACACAAAAAGATAGGGAGCTAGAGGGTAGCCTTGTCTAATTGAATTAAACAAAGTGATAGATTCTTAAAGCTTACCATTAACCATTACCTTTGTCGAGGTACATGATAACAACACCTTGGTCCTCCCAACCATATTAAAAATAAATTCCCAATCAACCCTATAATAGGCTTATAAAAATCTATCTTCAAAATCAATGCTTTTTGATTGCTTCCTTGTGCCCACTCCATTGTCTCTCATATGAAAAACACGGTATATAATATAAATATTCCTTTAACAAACCATGTTTTCTCTTGTCATACAATTCTTGCTGCTATAGGTTTTAGTCTAACAACTAGTGCCTTGGCCAAAATTTTGTATGAGACATTGAGCAAAGTAATGGGCCTCCAACCTTCAATCATTTCCATCCTATTATTATTAGGGATCAATTTAATCAACCCTTGATTCAATCATGGAGATAGCATGCCTTTGTCAAAAATTTCCCATACCGTCATTGTGTAATCATTACCAATCACTTCCTACATTTTCTTGTAAAATTTTGCAAGGAGTCTATCTGGACTAGGGGACTTACTATTGTCGATAAGAGAAAGAGTAGTATAAAGTTCATCCTTAGTGAAATCCTCCACCATCTTGTCATTCTCAAAACTAAAAATTTTCCTAGGTACACATTTTTAACTTCTCTAGCTAGCAATACACATTCATTTGTAGGTTACTCCACAAATATATTTCTAAAATGAGATTCAAATATAGATTTTATCCCATCTTCTTCTTCAACAAGAGAACCATCATCTATTTGCAAAGCTACTATCCTTTTAGAAGCAATATTTCTTTTGATGTGACCAAAAAATAACTATGAGTGTGTATCATCCTGTTTAATCCAATTGATCCTACTTATGATTCTCGCTCCTCTACCAACATAATCTTCATACCCTCTAATTTCCTTTTCATTATCTTAAAAAATATTAGATATAAATTATACGAAGGTACATTATAGAATAATACCAATTTCAAATAAAAAAAAATCATTTAGTATATAAATAATATAACACAACGAACAAACTCAATATTGTTTACGAGTCAAATATATAACTTGTATATTGACCTTTCTTCAATATTTCTATAATGCTTCATAGCTTTATTTTTTACAATAGGGTTATGCATAAGGGGTAGTACCGAAAAAGTACTTATCAAATCAAGGCGAATCAACGTGAAAACTGTATAAACTATGGAGCAAATTTTTCAAATTTTTGAAGAAAATTTTTCAAAACATGGCGATTTTTTTTCAACTACAAGTATCAAAAAAATTAGCAAAAGGCAACTGGCAGAAGGCTATTGGTAGAATTCAACTGGCAGAAGGTGACTGACAGAAGGCAACTGGTAGAATGCGACTAACACAAGGTGACTAGAAGAATGCGACTGGAAGAAGGCGACTGGTAGAAGGCGACTGACAGAATACAACTAACAGAAGGCAACTGATAGAAGGTGACTGGTAGAAGGTGACTGACATAAGGCGACTGACACAAGGTGACTAGGAGGAGGTGACTAACAGAAGGTGACTGGCAGAATGCGACTGACATAAGGCAACTGGTAGATGGCGACTGACATAAGGCAACTGACATAAGGTGACTGGCAGAAGGTGACTGACACAAGGCAACTAATAGAAGGCAACTGACATAAGGAAACTAACATAAGGCAACTGGTAGAAGGTGACTAACACAAGGCGACTGATAGAAGGTGACTGATAGAAGGCAATTGGCAAAAGGCAACTGGCATAAGGTGACTGGCAGAAGGTGATTGACATTAGGCGACTGGCACAAGGCGACTAGCATAAGGTGACTGACATAAGGCAACTAGCAGAAGGTGACTGACATAAGGTGACTGATAGAAGGTGACTGACATAAGATGACTGGCAAAAGGTAACTATCAGAAGGTGACTACCACAAGTTGACTGGCAGAAGGTGACTGACACAAGGCAACTAGTAGAATGCGACTGGTAGAATTTGATTAGCAAAAGGTGACTAACACAAGGCGACTGACATAAGGCGACTAGCAAAAGGTGACTAGCATAAGGTGACTGGCAGAAGGTTACTAGCATAATGCAACTAGTAGAAGGCGATTTGCAAAAGGTGACTTGTAGAAGGTGATTAACACATGGCAACTAGCACATGGTGACTAGCAAATGGTGAGTGGTAAAAGGCAAGTGGCACTAGGTGACTAGAAGAAGGAGAGTGGTACATGGTGACTGACACTCTGATAGATGGCGAGTGTTGCAAGGCAACTGACAAATTGTGAGTGGTACAAGGCGACTGGCAAATGGCGAGTGGCACAAGGAAACTTGTAGATGGCGAGTGGAACAAAGCAACCGCCATAACCATAGCAGAAAATCTATAAATTCATTTGCAGGGTCATTTGTAGGGTCATTTGCAGCTTTTCCCAGAGCAACTTTAAAACCTTTTTCCAACATTTTGAGGGTGTTTTCCATAGCGGTTTTAGAGATTTTTTAGAGCATTTCCAAGTAATTTTAGTGCATTTTGACAACATTTTTAGAGCATTTTGGTAGCATTTTAGCAACATTTTTATAATGTTTTGCCAGCATTTTCTTGCTTTTAAGAGATGACTAGTTGTTCCTCCCCTCTTCCATCCAAAGTTCATTTCAAGTACACCTTCTACCCCAATCTCAAGAGCATTTTCAACACTCCTGATAGATATTCCCAGTGGATTTACACTGCTGGACTTACTGGTGTGTTGAAGATGCCTCAGTTAAACATTAACATTCAGTTGATGCAACAAATCGTTTCTTGTTACAACCATGACGTGTGCACTATTTCTATCCCTATGGATAACAATGAAATTGTCTGCATCAACAAATCGTTTCTTGTTACAACCATGATGTGTGCACTGTTTCGATCCCTATGGATAACAATGAAATTGTCTTTTTGGTTAAACCCTTCGATGTGCAGTGACTAATAGTGCTGCCATTTTTGGATGGTGTACTGGTGAACAACCAGTATGCCTTAATCGATGATGATAAATCCACCCTAAGAAAATTTTGTGTTTTTCATCCTGACAATCTGAAAGGTATAATTTGAAAATTTATTTTTTATTTAACATTAAATATTGTTCTGCTATAGTTTCATTTCTCTAAATATGTTCTCCTTGATTTATTTTTTGTTTTCTAATAATGTTCTCTTTTTCAATCGATTCTTCTAAGTCCAAAAGGGGTTTAAACATTTCGAATGTTGGAGATAAATTTCTATTTCCTTGCATTGAATTTTTTTAGGCAAGGCTTATATTGTAGGGGCGACCTATAAAAATACCTTTATGGTCACTTTATTTATTGCTTTGTTGTATTGATGGTGGTAAATTTGACTGGTGCATGCACATTTCCAATCGCCTAAAGCATGACCTTTTGAGTGCCCAAAAAATTCAAGCATCTGCTTACACAGTTACTACCAACAATTTTATTCTTTGTTTATTTTAGAAAGCTTATTTCAACATTCAATAGAGCAGTCCTCCCACTGCATTGCACCCCAATTTATTGTCTATTGGCATGTCTGATGGTGAGATACAAGTAAACAAATTTGTTGAAATATCTTTGTTTTTTTTTTTTAATCTTTTTATTCTCTAATTTTGTTTTGAAAAAAGAAAAGAGCATCTCAGTATTCAAGTAAGAGGGATGTTGCATTTAGGATTTTGGAAGTATCTGATGATTCTGATACGCAATCGTAGTCATCACAAATGACTCCCAACAAACGTGTGAGGTTTGATGATGGCTGGAATCAACATACACCTACGACACCTTTTACTGGAGAAATAGTTACAGTCGACGTAGAAGAGGTTACCTCCAACACACAAGGTAACCTTACTCTGCATTGTTCAAAAATGTTTTTTTAAATGATTTATTTTTTTGACTTAAAATTATGTTTTTTAATGTTTTTTATGTATTTTTCAGACAAAGGGCAAATGGTTGAAATATCAATTGCTGTAGAGTCTAAGTCAGGTATGTATATTTTGAATAAATATTTTTAGTGCTATTGTTATTTACAAATGATTTATTTTATGTTCTTGTGTGAAATTTAACAGAGGGACCTCGTAGATTCAAAAGGCTAAAAACAAATATGGCTACACCACCTGACCCTCCATGACCATAGCCACAACCACAACCACATCCATAGCCAAAGCAGGTTCAGGTCCACCCAAAGCAAGTTCAGGTCCATCCACTTTAGGTTCCACCTACAAGGAACCAATCACGCATGCGTGGTAAAATGTTCCTCACATTGCCACCTCACAATGCAAGAAGTGCTATACAAACACAAAATGTGTCATCATCTAATATTTCTGTTGTACCGATATTAACCTTGGGGAATTTTTCAAATGTTGAGAGTGCATCTCAAATGCCCTCGGGAACTCTTGATTGTGACATTCTTTATCAGGGTATAAATCCTAAAAATTTTCCTTTAAAGGCAAGTGATATTCTTGAGGATGAAGAGGGCATTTATGAAGAATAATATGATGTCAATGTAGATTTCATTGAAGTTTCCCCATCCTACCCACAGCAAGTCATCGCCCGTACTGTTACAGAAGATGATATCCTAAACATTTCTAAAAATGTGTTATTAGCCGATGCATGTAAAGTCGTAGTTCATAATACTCTTCTTTTGAATATTGATAAATTTAAGGAATGGGAATATCGGGCCAAGGTTTTTATTAAATCCATCAATGGTCGATATAAGAATTTTTCAAAAAGAAAAGAGTTGTTTCTCAAGATGGAGAATGAGCCCCAAAAGCTCGATGCCTTGCTACATAAAGCTGAATCTGGCACTATGGAGGACAAGTCTACATACAGAGATGAAATTATTTTCATTGTTATGAATCATTTGGAAAACCTCAATGCAAAAGCCCAAGCTTATTTTAATGAATGGGCACTTGATCAGAACAAAGTAGTAGTTGCAAAAACAACACAACTTACAGCTAATGTAAGTTCTACACCTAACTAAAAAATATTTTTTTTGTTAAATATGTTTTGTTTATAAATATTAACCTTTTTTTATTTCTTTTTTGTAGTCTAATTTCCAGCACCTAAAGCAAAAATTCAGTGCCATGAAAGTTTTGATCAAGACTGTCAAAATTAGCATTAATAATGCTATTGAATTGAAGAAGAGGTTACAACATACGGTTAGAGAAAATAATTACCTAAAGAAGGTTATCAAATATGGGGGCCTGGATGTCAAGGCTAAACTAAAATAAAAGGAGAAGGAGTTGAATGCACCTTTCAAAGAAGATTCAGTGAAGGAAGAGAGTGCCTTGTTATCGGGGATCAACACTACAACATAAAGTTTGGTTAGCGCTGGGGCATTAGAAGAAAAGGATATTGAGGTAGATTTGGGTGGACCTTCAAGAAATATTGAAAAATAATAGATCTTTGTTGTGTTGGGTTTCAAGTGAAACAAAAACTCTTTATATATTTATATTTTTATAAATATTTAAGACTGGTATTTTTTTAAAAATTGAAATCAATGTTAGAGGCAATTTATGAAAAATTCATATTATCATTTTGAAGTTTTATTTTTAATTATTATTATGTTTTAATTTGAAGCGAAATAAATAATTTTTGATATGTTTTGATTGATATGTTTGATATCCTTTTTGAGAATTGAAATCAATGAATGAGACTATTGTCAAAAAATGTTTTATCTATTGGAAATTTTATTTTCAATGTTTTTATGTTAAGATTATATGTGTTGATGTATTAAGTAATTTGAAGTGGAAGAAATAATGTTTGATATGTTTTGTAAATTGCAAATGAATGGTATCATTTTTTAGAATTGAAACAATGAATGAGACTATTTCTGAAAAATATGTTATCTATTTACAATTTTGTTTTGAATGTTGCTATGTTATGATTATGTGTTGATGCATTAAGTAATTTTAAGTGGAAGAAATATTGTTTGATATGTTTTGTAAATTGTAAATGAATGGTATCATTTTTTAGAATTAAAACAATGAATGAGACTATTTTCGAAATATGTGTAATCTATTGGAAATTTTGTTTTGAATGTTGTTATGTTAAGATTATATGTGTTGATGTATTAAGTAATTTGAACCGAAAGAAATAATGTTTGATATATATTGTAAATTGTAAATGAATGGTATCCTTTTTGAGAATTGAAACAATGAATGACTATTTTCGAAAAATATGTTATCTATTGGAAATTTTAAGTGGAAGAAATAATGTTTGATATGTATTGTAAATAATAAATGAATGTTATATTCTTTAAATATTGAATTCAATGAAAGAGAGTATGTTTTGATTATTTATGATGATGTAAAGTTTGTTGTTCTTAATTTGAAGTGGAAAAAATAATGTTTGATATGTGTTATCTTTTTAAACCTTTGTTTTGAATGTTGTTATGTTTTGATTGTTTGTGTTGATATATTAAGTAATATTGAATTATGTGAATGTAGTAAGATGTTATTTTATGTTATATGAATTAATTTGAAATGTCATAAAATACAAGATAGGCAATTACTTTCACAAATAACAAATATTACAAGAAAAATAATGTACATGTGAAATCAAATCAAATGAAATAAATTCAAATGATAGCATCCTTTCATTCAGATATGTGAAATCAAATCAAATAATAACATGTGAACTCAAATTAAATCAAATAAAAAAAATATTTCATTATGATATGTGAAATCAAATCAAATTATAGCTTCCTCTCATTCTGATATGTGAAATCAAATCAAATGATAATACGTGAAATAAAATCAAATGAATGCATCCTTGCATCATAATGCTGGAAGCTAGAACGAACCCTTTTCATATTGTAAAAAATGTTCTGCACTCATTCCCAAAAATTTTGTCATCACAATCTGACCAATGTTACCATCATCCTCATCATTATCAATATTCATTACACCTCTTCTCTCTACCAAAGAACTCCAATATGAAAATGCTCTTTCGTAAGGAAACTCCTCCACCTCATAGGTCGACACATATACTCTCAAGCAATTATCCAAATTTTTGTTCAACCTATTTCGAACTTTACGTTTTATATATGCAAGTGCACTGAACACCCTTTCATCTTCCATAGATCCCAAAATCATCATTTGACATAATTTATATAAATGAAAATATTCACTCAGTATATTTTAAGACAGTACTTGGTTGTAATATTCTCCACAAACATGAAATAGAACCTGCTTCATGACGGTTAGAGAGCTATGAAACTTGAGTAGACATTGTTGTTCCAAAACAGTTGGATTGTTTTGTCAAAATATCTTTGTTCAGAATGCCATTGACTACAACACTTTGACTAAAATGACCAGAAAGTCTGCCCATGTATTTGAGGAACAAAGAATTTATAATCTGGTATTCATTACAAGGATCCCAAAACATTGGATTTACCACACCCATAGCCTCTAGCAATTCATCTCTTTGAAAATGGTCTTTGATTTCTTTTGTCAATGATTCTGCTATTTGTTTTAGTTTAAGTTTTGTATTGTCCACAACCACATGAAATATATTGTAGGTTATGGGCATTTTCTCTATATCCAATCACACACCATAATAATATAAAAGTATTTCATTTCCACGGACATTAATACACAGATGATCATTAATATTGAACTTCAAAAAAATTTGAGGACTATTCACACTTGTTAATGCTCTCCAACTCTCAAACAAGGGATCCATAAAATTTTGACCAGATGCATACATCATATCAATATGCATGCAAATTTGTATTCTTGCCCTGATGAAATACACAATATAAATCGATATTTCTTGTGCAATTTTGATCAAAGTATTCATTTTTTCCAACATTGGAAAAATTCCACACAATGTGAGAAGAGTTTCAAAGTCACTCATTCAAAAAAGTAAATATTTAGCCTTATCAACCGCCCTACGATTTGCATACATAAACCCTATCAAGGATTGATATTCTTTAAAAACTCTTAATGCCGGTAGATACATCGAAATCCACCTAGTATCTACATCTTTCAATAATTTTTTACCTTCAGTAAGTCCTAGTGCAAACTGTTGAAAATCTAAAAATAATTTTGGACTACGTGAAAAATATTCATGAATTTCACGAAAAAGCTCTTCCACTCTGGCAACATTTGTAAATGTATCCACAATTTTGTATGCAATATTCATTTTGTGAGCCATGCAATGAATAGGGGTCAAAAATGGGGCAACCGATGTTTTTAGTCTAAAACAAAGACCATTCCTGTGTCCTTGTATTGTAGCAGCACCATCAGCTCCTACACATATTAACTTAGTGGCTATTTCAATTTCATTCATTCCTACTTCTTCTTTTAAACTAGTTACAACAACATTGTAAATATTTTCTGCATTACAATTTTCCACCATTTTGCGTATTCCTAGTAAATGAGGTTGCCTTGAATGATTTTCCAATGTGTAAACATGCATGCAAATCCAATATGTATTTTCAAATGCAGTCACCTCATCAATTGAAAGTGAAATGAATTTTACCTTTTTTACTTTCTCTCTAAGGTCATTCTGCTCAACCAATGACAGACATTTTACCATTTCCCAACCACTTCGATCTAACCAATGAGCGTTGGGTAAGTTCTGCACATTAGCTAGTCAAAATAGAGATTTATAATCTATGAAATTAGACATAGGTCTACCCTTCTTAAGAATAGAAAATACAACAAAAAACTACAAACTTTTTGAAGCTAAAGTTAACTTAGTCATTTTTTGAAATTGGGCTTGAATCGTTGCACCTTTCTCAACCAATGTTTGTTTTTTTTTATTTCTTTATCATATTCTTCTAGATATCTCATATTTGCACACTCTGATGCATCCTTACACCTATAAGTTTTTTGTGTTGCTCGATCACCTTCTTTTGTTTTGATATAAACCTTTCCACAATGTTTTTCTACTGTATCTTTTTTAAGTTGTAATCTATGCTCATTTCCATGTTTCCAACTACAAATTATGCATATTTCCTTGTGTCTGTCACCTTATGCTAGTCACATTATGCTATTCGCCTTTTGCTAGTCGCCTTATGTCAATCACCTTCTACCAGTCACCTTGTGTCAGTCACCTGCTAGTCACCTTCTGCTTGTCATCTTTTATCAGTCACCTTGTGTCAGTCATCTTATGTCAGTCACCTTCTGCCATTTGCCTTGTGTCAGTTGCCTTCTACCAGTCACCTTGTGTCAGTTTCATTCTACCAGTCACCTTGTGTCAGTTGCCTTCTGTCAGTCACCTTCTATCAGTTGCCTTCTGTCAATCACCTTCTACCAGTCACCTTGTTCTAGTCACCTTCTACCAATCACCTTGTGTTAGTTGCCTTCTATAAATCACCTTGTTTCAGTCACCTTCTGTCAGCTGCCTTCTACAAGTCACCTTCTACCAATCGCCTTCTGCCAGTCACCTTCTGCTAGTCACCTTCTCCAATCGCTTTCTACCTGTCGCCTTCTATTAGTCACCTTTTGCCAGTCACCTTTTGTTAGTTGCTTTCCACTAGTCACCTTTTGACAGTTGTCTTATATCAATCGTCTTCTACCAGTCGCCTTCTTACAGTCACAGACTCTGGTTTTGTCAATACTCTGCTTTGTATAGCTCGCTATCCAAAAAAAATGTTGTAATTGTATGAGAGTCATTTTCAGGTTTAGCTATATATAATGGGGTACAAGGGAAGATTTGGGCAAGATATTTCTTATTTTAAATAAATTTAGGGTGAAAATTAGCAGGAAACCTTATGACAATGGGGTAAATTTACCCTAAAAAAAATTAGATCCCAAAATTTTTAGGCAAACAGGCCGACCTCTATGGTCTCAAAAATCATAAAATTGACATTTTGGAAATCTGAATATTCGTGCTAAATTGCGAAATTCATCACTAAGCAAAACCCCATTTAACAATATGATACAATGCATGTGACTTTATCTCCATAATATAATCTTAGGAGGTGTCTCTTCAATACTTGACTATTCCACACATAAAAGAAACCTCTCTTTTGAATGAACATATCCTTCCTTTTTAAAAATAGATAGGCCTTCCCTCTTTTTAAAATAGAGAGGATCCTTTTCTGTTTTAAATAGCTCTTAAAAACTTCAAGGTAGACGCTGACTCTCTATTTATAATTGGGGAAAAAAATCCAAGGAGAAAACTATGAAGGGACACACTTAATTACATGACACTTGCACACTCACATTATTCACACTTGCACACATCACTATATGACACTTGTACTCATCCTAAAAATAAACACATACTTTAGAGGAAATATAAATCACACACCTAATCTATTAACTCACACATTAGTCTAAGTGTTACAATATGTATAATAGTACCATGGGAGTACTTTAACATCTACCAAATAATGTAATATTCTTCAACACAAAAATATTATTTTAACCTTGTGGAAATTGAAAATATTATATTTTATTATACAACTAGTCTTCGTTTTATAAACATCCTTCAAATTTTTTACAGGTAATGAAAAAGAATGTATAAATAAATAAATAACATTTTTAAAATAAACCTCCTTTCAAAATATGATATTTAACCATGTAAGACCAAGAAGATGTATTTGACTCTTAAAATATTGTATTTGAGATCTTATAGGATATCACATGTTTAAATAAACTCTCGCAACTGAAATCATTTTTAATATATAATATTAAACACCCTCAACCATATTAAATTTAGTATACATTTATTTTTTATAAAAATAGAAACCCCACGGCGGATGTGTATAAGAAGTATTTCTCAAAAAAATTGAAATAAAAATAAAAAGCTTAAAAGTGATTAAAAATATTCTTTCTTCATGTAATTTAGATTGTTAAAGGTGTGAAAAGCTCTCTTAGATATTATTTCTAAAAATCTCAATCCCTAGAGAACACAAGGACATAGTCAATTATAAAGATAATAGATTTATTATAAATCACTTGTTATTTCTTGAAGGAACACTGTAATTATTTTGGTTTTGTTTTTTTCAGAGGTCTAAAGTTTAAACAAGGGCATGGGTTAGGTTATATGTTAAATTTCCTACTGATAATCTCAGCTCTTTTTATAATAAATAATGGTAGGATAGAAATACCTAAACTTAAATGTTGGTTGTAAAATATTCTCTACTAATTAAATCCAAAAAAAAGAAATCACTTGTTATGATCTCAAATTCAAAGTCAATACCTTTGTAGTTTAAGAGCACTTGCGAAAGTATAATTGATGACACCTTTTTTTCGTCATATTTGTCAATTTGCACCAATATGCGCAAATATTGGTTCCTGAACATGAATGGATATACTCGCAACTATACTTCTATGGATATTTTTAAAGCTAATGATGTTATACTAATTTTTAAGGATCTTCTATGGCTTCCTTATCTTATTGTAATTTTTAAGGAGCTTTGATGTATTTCTTATGCCCTTTGAAATGACAATTGATTCTTTAGGGTAACGTTATGACCCATTTTTCTTTTTGTTGTCACTTGTAGGCTCATGACCTTATTGATATTAGAAGAGAGTGATAAACTTTTTAATGCTTTAAGGTTTTTGTCTCTCTAGTATTTGGTAGGGGTTTTTCACCTTAAGACCTTTGAATCCATCATGTAATTTTGTTTCATGGAGATGATCACCTCTTTTTTGATATTTGTCTTAAAAAAATATTATAAGGGTAATTTTACTTTTGAAATTTCTTTTCTAAAATAGAGTGCTCTTTGAGGCTTCTCTATGTCGAAGCTAGAGGAGGAATAAAAGGATATTTTTCTTCCTTCTACTTGATTTTATACCATATATTAGAACTCAACGCTTCTTTTATTATAAAAGTGAGGGGAATTTAAATACAACGGTTGCCCAAATAAGATATAACAAAATTCAACTAATCCTATAACTACCCTTGTCCTTTAGTGAACCTTACAAACCATTTGTTGCATGGTTAACCCACTTACATTCATATTGTTTATGATGTAATAATTCCTAACAATAGAAACAGATATTCAGATATATAGAGTATGCTTTCACTCCTTAGTAGATGGTCCCTCCTAAGAATCCTTATTGATAGGATGATATGGAATATTAAAAAACCTAATCCACATTGAATGATTTTTAATAGTTTTTATCTCAATATAAATATTTTCACTCCATGGTATTAAATAAAGGGAATATTTCCTCATAAACCATGGGCCACCATCTATTATTTTATCCTTGATTATTTAAACTAGAAAAAAAGATGAAGAAAAATATCTTTGGGAAGAAAAATGGAGTAATTTCAATTCAAATCCTAGTTCCATTTGATCCAATTTTGAATATCTAAAAACCATAGCCACTATCCATGAAACTTACATATTAACCCTCTAATATTAAGAACTATAATATCATGTTTGATTATCTCATCCTTGATAATCATGTTTGGTGTAACATCTTCTTGGATCAAACTTTCTATATATTTTCTCCTTTTCCTACGTCTATTTTGGACATCCATACTTCTATTTAATGCTTCATTACTTCCAATTAGGTCTTTCAATTAATGCTTTCCTTCCATTCTACCTAGTGAGGTCCTTTCCTAGATCACATTTGTTCTTCGTTTTCACTCACTCTCGAATTGCACTCTTTGATATGTGAATAGTATTTTTATTTTTATTATCAAACCTCATGTTATATATTTTTAGTTTATTTTGAAACTAAGGTTATCAATATATACAATTGTCTCATATGCTTATTTTCATAAATTTAATGTAGTATAATAACCAGTAACATTATAAAACATAATTATACATAGAAAAATTTATATTTTTTATAGTTATTTAAGTATTCAACTCAATATATCTAGGTGAATCATCACAGAAAGATATTACATATGATCTCTTTAAAATCTAAAATGCCTATTTGAAAAAATATATTTCATTATTTATTCTTTATGGTTATTGTTATATAGTAGAAGCTAATGATTTAATGAACTATTTCACTAATTATTCATATCATTACTTATGCTTAGATATTATTATAAAGTGTACAAGATGAACATGACATGAAAATGGGATGAGGTTATATAGAATATGATAGGATAATAAGTGTTAATCCACACAAATTGATGATCTATATGAGAAAAATTTGTATCAAGGATAGTAAAGTAAACTAAAAAATAAGTTTATTATTATTTTATAAACTTCAAGAAAGCTCATTTTTTTTTAAGATACTTTAACAACTAAAGAAAATAGCTAGGGGTAAAATAGGGACCACCCTTCCCATGATTTGAACTTGGGTCTTTGAAATGTGAGCCAAAAACTTTTACTAATGCATTGTCTTGAGAGGGAGTTCAAGAAAATTTTTGACATGGTGCTTAGAAGAAAGCTATGTAATATAATGAAAGACTTAGGAGTACCATAAAACTATCGAGTAATAGTTCATGGACTCTATGAGGAGGTTTGAGATAAATTTAAAACACAAGTAGGCTTTCAGAATACTTAAGAAGTGACATAGGGGTTAAACAAGGATGTCCATTATCCCTTATCTTACTTGGTTATATATTAATAATTTAGAAGAATGGCTAAATCTGAGAGAATGAGATATCATTCATTTGGAAAAATGTGTGGCAAGGCTTCTTTCGTATGCATATGATCTCATTTTTATTGTAAAGTCAACATAAGTTTTGAAAGAATACTTGAAGGCCTTAGACCTTTTACAAGGAGGAAGGCATACAAGTAAATATTGCCAAAACCAAGGTCATGATCTTATTCAATCAAAAGAAAAAAGAATCACATAAATTTTTATTTTGTAGGGGGTCTTCTAGAAGAAGTAACAAAGTACAAATAACTTCTTTTAGGTTTCAATAATAAGCTTAGTTAGTAAACATGTAAAATAAAGAGATTGTTGGAAGGATGGAGAGCAATTTTTGCATTACAAAAAGAGAGGTTGAATTATGAAACTAGAAAACTACATGGGTTTTACTTGGGTTACTATTGATGTTATAAGAGTGTGAAGTGTGGGTTAGCGGCACATCAAACTTAAAATGAAGGTAAATAAAGAGGACTCAAAGACATACAATTACAAACTAATTCAAAATAAATATTTAGTTCCATGTGAGATTCTTCTAGTAAAAATAGGTGTCTTTCTATAAAGGTTGTTATTATGGTCTTGCTTCTAAGATATGCAAAAAGAATGAATAGATAGGTGCACATAGATGGCCTAAATCTATAATAAAAAATCTAAATAGAGAAAGAGAATATAGATGAAGCAAAACAACTAGTGGATGAGTAAATAGAATATCAACATGGATGAAAGCCCAAATATAGATGGATCCATAAATACATTTGTTACTAAAATCCTTAGAGAAATAATATGGAAAAAAAAATAGAATAATATCTTGCTAAATTTATCCCTATGTATGATCACCACCAAAAGACCTATGTAGGGATCAACATCAATTGGAGATAAAAAATTCTCATGGATCGATCGAGGATCAAATCACACCAACTTATATGTAGCTAAGACAAAAAAGGGTAGCTAATACAAAGAAATATTTTATTTTGAAATGTGAGGCATCTAGTGGAATCATTGCAAGAATTGTGGAATCATTATAATAACTGTTTGAAGAAGAGAAAGTAAAGAGAGTAGGATAATTCATCATCAAAAGCAACAACTCAAATTTAACATTATACAAAGAAAAATAATTAGTTAATTTTTGAGTTGGTAACCATAATTCTTCGTAAAGTTCATGTCATAGAGTGTTGGATTTTTAGCCATATTAATCATAAGGTCATAATATTCAAGATCTTAAACAAACTCAAATATAAATTATATGAAGGTACATTATAGAATAATATCAATATCAATGAATATAAAATTCATGAAATATAACAATAATATAACACAATGAACAAACTCACAGTATTTTTAATGATTCAAAGATACAATCTCATATATTTTGTCTTTTCTCAATATTTTAACAATGCTTTATAACTTTCCTATTTACAATATGATGCAATATATGAAGCTTTGTCTCCATAATATAACCTTCGAAGGTGACTCTTCAATACTTGACTATTGCTCTCCTCATATATCCGAAAGATGCACCCTTTCCTATTCCACACATAAGATAAACCTCTCATGTCTCTTGAATTTACATCTTACCAAATACATTAGACTCTTCACTTGTATGGTTGGCGCATACACGTGAGACATTGCACACACTTACACACTTAAATTACATGATACTTGCACACAATACTATATAATACTTGTAATCATCTTACACATAGACACATACTTTAGGAAAACTATAAATCACACACCTAATATAATAATTCATGCACTAGTCTAATATTTACAATATGGATAATGGTAGCATGGGTGTACTTTAGCTTCTACCAAATAATATAATATTCTTCAACAAAAGAGGCTATATTTGACCTTGTGAAAATTGAAAATATTCTATTATATTCTACAAAAAAATCTTTATTTTATTAAGCATTCTTCGAATTTTTTATTAATAATGAAAAAGAACAATATAGTCTCGCGGGATAGCTCAACAATTTAGGCTTTGACTATTCTTCAATAGGTCCAAGGTTCAAACCGCGATGTGAGTGAGTGTGTGAGGGAGTGGGTGTGGGTGTGTGATGACTATGTATTAAATTCTCTATTGATAAGGGTAAATCTCAATGTTGAACCCTATACGTTTGGTTTATCACACTACCCAAATCTAAAAAAATAATAATGAGAAGAAAAAATAATAAATAAAAATGTGAAAATGAATTGAATAAATAACCATTTAAAAATAACATGAAAAGTGAACCTCCCTTTCAAATCATGTAAGACCAAGAAGATGTATTTAACACTTAAAATATGATTTTTGAGCTCTTATAGGAAATCAATTATTTGTGTTTAGATAAATTTATATTTAAATAAATTCTCGTAATTTAAAACATTTTTAATATATACTCTTAAACACCCTTAACAATATTAAATTTTAGTATATCAATCCTAAAATTTAATGGTTAAAGGTGTGAAAAACTTTCTTTGAGTAATTATATTTTAAAAAATCTCAAAATATAATATATATATATATATATATATATATATATATATATATATATATATATATATATATATTAAAGTGGAACAAAATTATAAAGAAACAACTTTAAAATAAACAACATATTATAAAGATAACGGTTTTATTATAAAATCACTTGTTATCTTCTCAAAGTCAAATTCAAGATCTCCACCGTGTAAGAGCACTTGCTTTAACACCAATATAATGATGACAGTTTTATTATAAATCACTTGTTATGGTCTCAAAGTCAAAGTCAAGATCTCCATAGTTTAAGAGCAGTTGCGAAAGCATAATTGATAACACCAATATGCGCAACTATTGGTTACTGAACATGAACGGATATGCTTGCAACTATTGCTTCACCCCATCGCAATGCGGCCGTTTTTAGCACATGGATATGGATATGCCTGTTACAAAGTAGGCGTCAAACTTTTATACGAGGAAAAATATGTTACTTACCATTAAATTCATAGACTTATATTTCATTCTACGTAGAAAATCATTGAAGATCCGTATGTTCATCGCAGACCTGTGGGAATTTTGCAAAATGGATGGGTATCCACTTTGTAATTGGCTCTAATTTCGGCTGGTGCATCTCTTCGTCACTTGCCACATTGCAAATGGCTATAGTTACACCCACTACACATTACACATCCCCACTGAATGTGGCTTTATATTAAGCCAGGTCCTCAATCATCGACCCGATTACAATGAAGTTAGCGATGAGATTCAAGTTTTATTTTTCTTGGTTGTATTTTTGTAGTCTGCTCTTTTGTGCGTTCACTACAGTTACAAATGAAGACAGAAAGGTAAAAGAGATACCATTTTTTATACTTTCTTTTCACTTCCTTTGCGTAGCGTGTGGCGGTGCTAATATTGGTATTTGGCATAGGGTCTGTTCCTTCGCGGTGGAAGGACACATGCATGCAGGGAAAAGATTTCACCCGTTCCAATTGCAACAGGTAATACAAGTTCAATAAATTACTCGTCTAGGCTTTCTTTATTCTCATGTATTTACAGGCTCTGATCATGATTATGACTTGAGCAGAAAAATAACAGACGCTAGGCCCAAGATTTGAACCTTAGACCTCCACTCTTTATGAGGTTTGGTCAAACCAATTGCTCTATACACCTCTGCTCTATTTAATGCATTATATTGAAAATATTTTCTTTTACAATATATAATGGTATAAGTAAATGTTATAAGTTTGTATTTTCTAAAACATGAGAGGTAAAAGTTAAAGTATATAATATGATTAAAATTATAAAAATAAATGCACTATAAAATATTATTTTTTAATAGGTTATATGGAATTTAAATGGGTCTCACCTATATTACATCATACAACAAAGCTTGGATATTATCTATAAAATATACTTAGATTTCTATTGTTATTATTTAATGAATTATATTAAAAATATTTTTTTATATAATATATAATGGTATAAGTAAATGTCATAAGTTTATATTTTTAAAAAACATGAGTGGTAAAGTTAAAGCATATAATATGATTAAAATTATAAAAAATAAACTACTTAATGGTGAACCTTAGAAAAGGGGATGAATTATTTTGTGATCATGTTCATATTTTGGGATTAAAATGGTTGAGAGTAGAACAATGAAACATTTAGCTAAAGCTCCACATGTAACTCACATATTAAAGGGTATTTTTGGAAGTCCCGAAGAATGAAGTTATATTGATTTGTAGAATTAAGGGAAAAATTCAACATGCTCTATCTCTATGCTTCCTAACCCTAGTGTTACATAAATTATTGCAAAGCTATGAAAAAAAAAACGAGCATTGAAAAACTAGATAAAAACTGCTAATAGGTCGATTGAGGACCAACTCACATCAACTTAGATGTGAAATAGACATATGGAAGAGCACTAAAACAAGAATAGCAAAAGATATATACCTTTTGTACATAAGAGGTAGCTAAGACAAAGAAATATTTTATTTTGGAATGTGATACATCTAGTGGAATCATTATAATAATTGTTTGAAGAGGAGAAAATAAAGAGAGTTGGAAAATTCATCATAAAAAATAACAACACAAATTTAACATTATAGAAAGAAAATTAATTAAGTTAAACTTTTGAGTTGGTAATCCTAACTCTTTATAAATTTCATGTCTAAGGGTATTGACTTTTTAGCTACATTAATCATAGGTCCAACTATTCATGATCTTAAACAATCTTAGATATAAATTATATGAAGGCACATTTATAGAATAATACCAACTTCAAAGAATATAAAATTCATTTAGTACAACAATAATATAACACAATGAACAAACTTAGTATTTTTGATGAGTCAAATATACAACTTGTATATTGATCTTTCTTCAAAATTTCTATAATACTTCATAGCTTTATTTTTAACAATATTTCTATAATACTTCGTAGCTTTATTTTTAACAATATGATACAATGCATAGAGCTTTATATCCATAATATAACCTTAGGAGGTGACTCTTCAATACTTGAGTATTCCACACATAAAAAAAAACCTCTTATGTCTCTTACTTTACATCTTGCCACAAACATATGACTCTTCACTTACATGCTTAACACATACACACATGCCACACTTTAGATAAGCTTTGTACCTTTTTAAAGATCTCAGTAAGAAAAAAAGGTTTTATCTCTCTAATGAATGAATGAACATATCCTTCCTTTTTAAAAATAGATAGGCCTTTCCTCATTTTAAAATAGAGAGGAGCCTTTTTTTTTAAATAGCTCTTAAAAACTTCAAGGTACACGTTGACTCTCTATTTATAATTGGGTAAATAATTTCAAGGAGAAAACTATGAAGGGACAAACTTAATTACATGACACTTGCACACTCATATTTTTCACACTTGCAAACATCACTATATGACACTTGTACTCATCCTACACATAGACACATACTTTAAAGGAAATATAAATCACACACCTAATCTAATAACTCACACATCACTCTCAGTTTTACAATATGTATAATAGTACCATGGGAGAACTTTAACATCTACCAAAGAATGTAATATTCTTCAACAAAAAAATATTATTTTAACCTTGTGGAAATTGAAAATATTCTATTTTATTGTACATCTAATCTTTGTTTTATCACCATCCTTCTAATTTTTTATAGATAATGAAAAAGAAAATAAATAAATAAATAACCATTTTAAAATAAACCTCCTTTCAAAATATGATATTTAACCATGTAATAACAAGAAGATGTATTTGAATATTAAAATATGGTATTTGAGCTCTTATAGGAGATCGCCTGTTTAACTAAACTCTCACAACTTAAAATATTTTTAATATAAAATATTAAGCACCCTCAACCTTATTAAATTTTAGTATACATTTATATTTTATAAAAATAAAAATAAAAATAAAAAACTTAAAGTGATTAAAAATAGTTTTTCTTCATGTAATTTAGATTGTTAAAGGAGTGAAAAACTTGCTTTATTTTTAAGTAGATATTATTTTTAAAAATCTCAATCCTCAGAGAACACAAGGACATAGTCAATTATAAAGATAACATTTTTATTATAAATCGTTTCTTATTTCTTGAAGGGATGTTGTAATTATTTGGGTTTTGCTTTTTCACAAAAGTCTAAAGTTAAAACAAGGGTGTGGGTCAGGCTATATGTTAATTTCCCTATTGATAAGCTCAGCTCTTTTTATAAGAAATCATGATAGGATAGAAATACCCAACCTTAAATGTTGGTTGTAAAATATTCTCTACTAATTAAATCCAAAAATAAAATAAATCACTTGTTATGATCTCAAAGTCAAAGTCAAGACCTTCGTAGTTTAAGAGCACTTGCGAAAGTATAATTGATGACACCTTTTTCATCGTCATATTTGTTGATTTGCACCAATATGTGCAACCATTGGTTCCTGAACATGAATGGATATACTCATAATTATACTTCTATGGCTCTTTTTAAAGCTAATGATTTTCTAATAATTTTTAAGGATCTTCTATGAATTCCTTATCTTATTATAAATTTTAAGGATCTTTGATGGATTCCTTATGCCCTTTGAAATGACAATTGATTCTTTAGGGAAAACTTATGACCCATTTTTCTTTTTGTTGAACTTGATCTTGTTGTCACTTGTAGGCTTATGACCTTATTCATCTTAGAAGGGAGTGATAACCTTTTTAATTCTTGAATATTTTTGTCTCTCTAATATTTGGCAGGGATTTTTCACCCTAAAACCTTTGAATCCATCATGTAAGTTTGCTTCATGGAGATGACCACCTCATTTTTGAGGTTTGTCTTAAACAATATTAGATAGAGTAATTTCACTCTTGAAACTTCTTTTCTCAAATAGAGTGCTCTTTGAGGCTTCTCTATGTCGAAGCTAGAGGAGAATTAGAACGAGAATTTTCTTCCTTATACCTACTCTAATACCACATACTCAATGCTTCTTTTATTATGAAAGTGAGTGGAATTTAAATACAATGGATGCTCAAATAAGGTATAACAAAATTTAACTAATCCTATAACTACCCTTGTCCTTTAGTGAACCTTACAAACCATGTGTTGCATGGTTAACCCACTTACATTCACATTGTTTTTATGTAATAACTCCTAACAATAGTAACACAAGTTCAGATATATAGAGCATGCTTTCACTCCTTAGTATATGGTCCTTCATTGCTAAAAACCCCTAGGGTATTTCTAATATTTTCAAAGCATCCTTATTGATAGGATGATATGGAAGATTAAAAAGCCTAATCCACACTGAATGATTTTTAATATTTTTTATCTCAAAATAAATGTTTTCACTCCATGGTATTAAATAAATGGAATCTCACCCCGTAAACCATGGGCCACCATATATTATTTTATTCTTGATTATTTAAACTAGAAAAAAAAATGATAAAAAAATATAACTTTGGGAAGAAAAATGCAGTAATTTCAATTCAAACCCTAGTTCCATTTGATACAATTTTGAATCTCTAAAAACCATAGCCACTATCCATGAAACTTACATATTAAACCTCTACTTTAAGAACTATTATATTATGTTGTATTATCTGATCCTTAATAATCATTTTTGGTGTAAAATCTTCTTGGATCAAACTTTCCATATATTTGCTCCTTGTCTTATGTCTAACTTGGGCATTCGTACTTCTAGTTAATGCTTCATTACTTCCAATTAGGACTTTCAAATAAGGCTTTCCTTCCATGCTACATAGTGAGGTCCTTTCCTAGATCACATTTTTTCTTGGTTTTCACTCACTCTCGAATTGCACTCTTTGATATGTGAATAGTATTTTTATTTTTATTATCAAACATCATGTTATATATTTCAATTTATTTTGAAACTAAGGTTATCAATATATACAATTGTCTCATATGCTTATTTTCATAAATTTAATGTAGTATAATAACCATGTAACATTATATAACATAATTATACATAGAAAATTTTATAATTTTTATAGTTATTTAAGTATTCAACTCAATATATCTAGGTGAATCATCACATAAAGAGATTGCATATGATCTCTTTAAAATCTAAAATGCCTATTTGTAAAAAGATATTTCACTATTTATTCTTTATGGTTATTGTTATATAGTAGAAGCTAATGATTTAATGAAATATTTCACTAATTATTCATATCATTACTTATGCTTAGATATTATTATAAAGTATACAAGATGAACATGACATGACAATGAGATGAGATGATATAGAATATGATAGGATAATAAGTGCTAATCCACACAAATTGATGATCTATATGAGAAAAATTTGTATCAAGGATAGTAAAGTAAACTAAAAAATAAGTTTATTATTATTTTATAGACTTCAAGAAAGCTCATTTTTTTTTTGAATATACTTTAACAACTAAATCATATAGCTAGGGGCACAACAGGTACCACCCTCCCCATGATTTGAACTTGGGTATTTGAAATGTGAGCCAAATTTTTTTACTAATGCATTGTCTTGATAGGGAGTTCAATAATTTTTTTGACATGGTGCTTAGAAGAAAGCTATGGAATATAATGGAAGACTTACAAGTACCATAAAACTATTGAGCAATAGTTCATGGACTCTATGAGGAGGTTTTAGATAAATTTAGAACACAAGTAGGCTTTCATAATACTTAAGAAGTGACATAGGGGTTAAACAAGGATATCCATTATCCCTTATCTTATTTGGTTATATATTAACAATTTAGAAGAATAGCTAAATTTGAGAGAATGATATGTCATTCATTTGGAAAAATTATGGTGAGGCTTCTTTTGTATGTAGATGATCTCATTTTGAGTTTTCAGAGAATACTTAAAGGCCTTGGACCCTTTACAAGGAGGAAGGCATACAAGTAAATATTGGCAAAACCAAGGTCATGATATTATTCAATCAAAAGAAAAAAGAATCATATAAATTTTTATTTTGTAGGGGGTCTTCTAGAAGAAGTAACAAATTGCAAATAACTTGGTTTAGGTTTCAATAAAAATCTTATTTAGTAAACTTGTAAAATAAAGAGAATATTGGAAGGATGGAGAGCAATTTTTGCATTACAACAAGAGAGGTTGAATTATGGAAATAGAAAACTACATGGGTTTTACTTCGGTTACTAGTGATGTTATAAGGGTGTGAAGTGTGGGCTAGCAACACATAAAACTTAAAATGAAGGCAAATAAAGAGGACTCGAACACATACGATTACAAACAAATTCAAAATAAATATTTAGTTCCATGTGATATTCTTCTAGTAAAAATAGGTGTATTTCTATAAAGGTTGTTATTATGGTCTTGCTTCTAAGATATACAAAAATAATGAATAGATAGGTGCACATAGATGGTCTAAATCGATAATAAAAATCTTAATAAAGAAATAGAATATAGATGAAGAAAAACAACTAGTGGATGTGTAAATGGAATATCAACATGGATGAAAGCCTAAATATAGATGAATTCATAAATACATTTGTTACTAAAATCCTTAGAGCAATAATATGGAAAAAAAAAATAATAATAATATATTGCTAAATTTATCCCTACGTATGATCACCACCAAAAGACCTATGTAGGGATCAATATCAATTGGAGAGAAAAATGCTCATGGATCGATCGAGGATCAAATCACATCAACTTAGATGTAGCTAAGACAAAAAAGGGGTAGCTAAGACAAAGAAGCATTTTATTTTGGAATGTGAGGCATCTAGTGGAATCCTTACAAGAATTGTGGAATCATTAGAATAATTGTTTGAAGAGAAGAAAGTAAAGAGAGTAGGAGAATTCATCATCAAAAGCAACAACTCAAATTTAACATTATAGAAAGAAAAATAATTAGTTAATTTTTGAGTTGGTAACCATAATTATTCGTAAAGTTCATGTCATAGAGTGTTGGCTTTTTAGCCATATGAATCATAGGTTGCAATATTGAAGATATTAAACAAACTCAAATATAAATTATATGAAGGTACATTTATAGAATAATATCAATATAAATGAATATAAAATGCATGAAATATAACAATAATAAAACACAATGAACAACCCCATAGTATTATTAATGATTCAAAGATACAATCTCGTATATTGATCTTTCCTCAATATTTTAACAATGCTTTCTAACTTTCCTTTTTACAATATCATGCAATACATGAAGCTTTGTCTCCATAATATAACCTTCGAAGGTGACTCTTCAACACTTGACTATTGTTCTCCTCATATATCTGGTAGATGCACCCTTATCTATTTCACACATAAGATAAACCTCTCATGTCTCTTGACTTTATATCTTGCCAAATACATGTGACTCTTCACTTGCATGGTTGACGCATACACATGACACATTGCACACACTTACACACTTAAATTACATGATACTTGCACACATTACTATATAATACTTGTAATCATCTTACGGAGAAGTAAAAACCACACACCTACTCTAAAAATTCATGCACTAGTCTAATATTTACAATATGTATAATAGTAGCGTGGATGTACTTTAGCATCTACCAAATAATATAATATTCTTCAACAAAAGAGGCTACATTTCACCTTGTGAAAATTGAAAAATATTATATTCTATTCTACAACTATTCTTTGTTTTATTAAACATTCTTTCAATTTTTTTTTTGTTAATAATGAAAAAGAATAATATAGTCTCGGGGGATAGCGCAATAGTTTAGGCTTTGACTCTTCTTCACGAGGTCTAAGGTTCAAACCATGATGTGGGTGAGTGTGTGAGGGGGTGGGTGTGTGATGGTTGTGTATTAAATTCTCTATTGATAAGGGTAACTCTCATTGCTCAACCTTATGCATCTGGTTTATCACACTACCAAAATCTAAAAAATATATATATTAAAATGTGAAAATGAATAAATAACCATTTAAAAATAACATGAAAAATGAACATCCCTTTCAAATCATGTAAGACCAAGAAGATGTATTTGACACATAAAATATGATATTTGAGCTCTTATAGGAAATCAATTATTTGTGTTTAGATGAATTCATATTTAAATAAATTCTCGTAATTTAAAACATTTTTAATACATAATCTTAAACACAGTCAACAATATTAAATTTTAGTATATCAATCCTAAAAAAAGGTGTGAAAAACTTTATTTAAGTAAATATTTTTTAAAAAATCTTAAAAAATAAATAAAAATAAATATATATAAATAAATAAATGGATGAATGAATGAGTGGAACGATATTCCATCATAAAAATATATGACTAAAAATAAACCACTTATTATAAAGATAACGGTTTTATTATAAGAGCACTTGCTTTAACACCAATATAATGATAACAGTTTTATTATAAATTACTTGTTATGGTCTCAAAGTCAAAGTCAAGATCTCCATAAGTTTAAGAGCACTTGCGAAAGCATAATTGATAACACCAATATGCGCGACTATTGGTTACTGAACATGAACGGATATGCTCGCAACTATTGCTTCACCCCATCGCAATGCGGCCGTTTTTAGCACATGGATATGGATATGCCTGTTACAAAGTAGGCGTCAAACTTTTATACGAGGAAAAATATGTTACTGATCATTAAATTCATAGAGTTATATTTCATTCTACCTAGAAAATCATTGAAGATCCGTATGTTCATCGCAGACCTGTGGGAATTTTGCAAAATGGATGGGTATCCACTTTGTAATTGGCTCTAATTTCGGCTGGTGCATCTCTTCGTCACTTGCCACATTGCAAATGGCTATAGTTACACCCACTACACATTACACTTCCCCGCTGAATGTGGCTTTATATTAAGCCGCTGTAAAACCTCAGGTCCTCAATCATCGACCCGATTACAATGAAGTTAGCGATGAGATTCAAGTTTTATTTTTCTTGGTTGTATTTTTGTAGTCTGCTCTTTTGTGCGTTCACTACCGTTACAAATGAAGACGGAAAGGTAAAAGAGTTACCATTTTTTATACTTTCTTTTCACTTCCTTTGCGTAGCGTGCGGCGGTGCTAATATTGGTATATGTCTGTTCTGTGTTCAGATGCACGTTGTTTATATGGGAAGCTCTGGCGACAAAGGCCGGGACTTGCTTTTCCGAAGCCACGTAGAGTTGCTTTCATCTGTTATCGGAAAGTATATTAACGATATACCTTACTTAATACCCTCCACTTTCCTTGTAGTTAACATTCTTTTTATGATGTATGTCGTGTACTTATGTTTCCTTATGTTCATTTCCGGCTTCCTGATAGTCGAAACCAAGCAGAGCAGTCGCTGGTTCGTAGCTATACGTATGCTTTTACTGGATTCTCAGCGGTGTTGTCTACAGAAGCAGCAAATGCCTTGGCTGGTATGATCACTCAATCACCGTCCAAACTAGTATAATTAATGACCGTATTGATATAGCGTAGTTCTAAGAGTACCTGCCTTGATAATTTTATGGTCATGGTGGAGCAGAGAAGCCAGGAGTGGTCTCAGTGTTCGCTGATCCAGTTTTGAAGCTTCATACCACCCAGTCATGGGACTTTTTACAAATGAAAGCCTCGGGCATACCAGGAGGCGCCTATCCAAATCCATCTTCTCCAGGACAATATGATGCAATCATAGGACTTCTAGATTCAGGTTTCCATTAATCCCTCTTCATCGTGAGTTAATATGTACAAATTATTGAGCGACTTTTTGAAAGGAAGAGTATATCTAATGCGTATGTGGAATCTGATCAGGTATTTGGCCGGAGGCACCCAGTTTCAGTGGCGAGGGCATAGGGTCTGTACCTTCGCGGTGGAAGGGCACATGCATGCAGGGAAAAGATTTCACCCGTTCCAATTGCAACAGGTAGTACAAGTTCAATAAATTACTCGTTTAGGCTTTTTTTATTCTCATATATTTACAGGCTCTGATCATGATTATGACTTGGTGATTCTGGAGCAGCAAAATAATTGGGGCACGGTTTTACGATACAGGGTCTGGGTCAGAGAAAAGTCGAAGTCGCAAATCAATATGGACAAAATCGATGACACCACGAGACGAGAACGGTCATGGGACGCACACAGCATCGACTGCGGCAGGTAACTTAGTCGCTAACGCAAATTACTACGGTCTTGCCAACGGAACGGCGAGAGGCGGATCTCCGGCGTCGAGAATCGCCATCTACAAAGTGTGCCCTGAAGATGGGTGTTCAGGTTCGGATATTTTGGCTGCATTTGATGATGCAGTTAAAGATGGAGTTGATATTTTGTCGCTCTCGCTTGGAGGTCCATCTATCCAGTTTAGCATGGATCCAATAGCCATAGGAGCGTTCCATGCTACGCAGAAAGGAATTCTGGTTGTCTGTTCTGCGGGAAATGGGGGACCTGATCCTCAGACGATTACCAACACTGCGCCGTGGATTTTCACTGTCGGAGCAACCACAATCAATCGACAATTTCTGTCGAAAGTAATTCTGGGCAACCATAAGACAATTCAGGTGAGAACCACAGAAAATTAACATGTTCCTCCTCTAAGTTGGGTCATTAAATATGCTAGATTCATATTATTTCCCCTCTTTTTCAGTTTATATGTCGGGTCCTTGATTAATTTATGAGGTCGACCGCCGACGTATCGATGCAGGGCGAGGGCATAAGCTTTTCGAATCTTAGACAATCGAAGATGTATCCTCTTGTCTATGCGGCTAATGTTCGTAAAA
Organism: Wollemia nobilis; assembly: GCA_028583015.1. Lineage (NCBI taxonomy): Eukaryota > Viridiplantae > Streptophyta > Pinopsida > Araucariales > Araucariaceae > Wollemia > Wollemia nobilis. Next base: position 9,281,443 of record JAQPPZ010016890.1, read on the forward strand.
AGTCTTCTTCGTCCGAGGATGCCAGGTAAATGATATTATGTTTCTCGATTCTATTTTTAAATTCTCTTCACTGCCACGGTGTTCGTGATTTCAATATCTCGTCTTTTTATTTGGCACAGGGAGTGCATTCCAGACGCGTTGGATGCCTCCAAAGTGAAACGCAAGATCGTCTTGTGTCTGAACAGCGAAACAGACTACACAAGGCTAGAAAAAAAAAATGAAATACAAAGCAAGGGAGGTATAGGTATGATTCTGGTAGACGATACCCGCAAATACGTTGCAACCAACTATGGTAAATTTCCATCCACGACTGTCGGAAGTAAATCTGGAAACTATATCTTGTCTTACGTAAATTCAACCAGGTTGGCATTGCTAATCCCATCTCTTACAACCAGAACCAATTTAGTTCTATTAGATTGCAATTGGAATTGAATTAACTACTTGAAGTTTTGTAAATGATAGAAAGCCTGTTGCAACTATTACTACAACAGAGGCAATACAAAATTATAAGCCTGCCCCTGTTGTTGCGTATTTTTCATCAAGAGGACCTGGAGGAGTCACTGAGAACATTCTTAAGGTATTGACTTGATCATCTCCGTTTTAGTCGAGAATTTACATACTAGTATTGTTCTTCTCTTTTCTTCTTTTTGAGTATAGTAACTCAGTGGCACTTTCATCTTCAGCCGGACATAAGTGCCCCAGGTGTGAACATACTTGCTGCTTATATTCCTACAAGTCGAATGAAACAATCTTCTTTTAACATATTATCTGGGACGTCCATGTCCTGCCCTCATGTTAGCGGGGCTGCTGCATTTTTGAAGTCATCTAATCCCACTTGGAGCTCATCAGCTCTGAGATCAGCCCTCGTCACGACAGGTAGCTACGACACTATAACATCTAATACTTGGAATTAAGCAATGACAAAATAAAAATGCCACATCAATCGATGAATACACACTATCATTATGGAACTTTAATAAGCTACTTTGATTTTGATTTTGTAGACACTGCTATTGGATTCTAACTTAAGTCAAGTTGGATTTCTAACCAATGGCAGCGACTTCAATGAACAATATGGGCAATGCCATGACTGACGATTCAGACATGCCTGCCACTCCATTTGATTTCGGTGCTGGGGAAATAAATCCAATGGGAGCACTTCAACCAGGCCTTGTGTACGAAACCACAACTGAAGATTACTTTCTCTTCTTGTGCAACTCAGGAATGGATTCTGACGATATTAAGGCAATCTCAGGGAACGACAGCTACAAGTGCCCATATAATGCACAGGAAGATCTCATCAGTGATATGAACTATCCGACCATCGCCATCGCTATGTTAGATCACAAAGGGAAGAAAACTATAAGGAGAAGTGTGACAAACGTGAACCCTGATGAGGAATCGACATACAAGGTGAGCATCGATGTTCCTCAAGGGTTGAATGTGAACGTTTCCCCCAATACTCTTCGTTTCTCCAAGGTATCCAGCAAGCTTTCTTTTCAAGTGACATTTACACCATCAGCGGATGCAGCAAAGGGATACGCATTCGGTTCCCTCACCTGGGCTGACGGGAAACATAACGTTCGTACTCCTTTTGCAGTCAATATCATCTAAACTCCACACTTCGAATAACAGTCAACAGCAAAATTTCAGAAATCCTCATCCTCACTCCTTGGATAGTTCTGACATAAACCATGGTCCGGAGAATGCTCAGTCTAAGCTCTACACACATCTTTATACATGTTTGCTGCCAATCGTCCTCAGACTATATAGAATAATGTATAAGCTTTGACGGAGCGCAAGCTTTGTTGGGTTACATTTTATTCAACAGGTTAAGCAGCAAAATTTGTTTTAACCCGTATACATCAACATAGCTTTCAAAATTTATAAATATTTAAAAAATTATGTTAATTTTTTTTTTGATGAAAGGTCATTTTAATTATAAAAATAAAAGTCTTTTACACAAAAAAAAAAAAATGTGGGTGGAGAAAAAAATTACACCTCGAATGTAACTAACTTATTCTAATAGTGGATAAAGAAAAACAAACTACACCATATGGACACTACGGTCATCAAAAACAAACTAGAAATAATCTACATCCGGAAAGGTTTTCTAAAGAAGGGGATATGTGGCAGACATGACCTTATCCATTTGAAGTGGGTGGTTCCCCCCACCCATCAAAGCACTCTTCATCCCAACCTGAAGAATGAGTAATTGGAGAAGAAGGATAGGACCAGCCAGAAATATGCCCGTGGTTGCCTGAAGCTCCCCAACCATCATTAGGCATAGGCACAAATTGTGAAGTGATCACAAGTGCAGAATGTTGGGAGGTGTACATATCTGGCTGCTGTAATGGACCTCCAAAGTCACAAGATCTACTCCGAGGAGGCTAACATCATGCATAATCAGGGCGTCGACGTGAAAGGGATCTGGCTGGGTGAGGAGATGAAAGATCATGGGCCTCTCTATTGACAACACAAGGGGTGTCATCCTAGTAATTCATTAAAGCCTGCAAATGGTCCAGCTCCATAGCCACCTTTTTAGCCTGGTCATAGATTTGAAACCACACATCATGAAAAACTTCAAGCTTGTCAGCAAATGAAAAATCTTGAGACGAATCAACCTGCTCAAAAATAATCTTATTTCTACATTTCCAAATGTGAAATAGAAGGCTCTAAAGATTTGCCACACTTTCCTCGACGAGAGAGAAAACTGAATGGGATCACCCATAAGGACATGATGCCAGGAAAGTTGCAGGGACATAAACGGGGTAAAGAAATAACCCACCCACCTCCAAGTGATACTGGCCCATATACATGCCTAGAAAAGATGCATACAAGGCTCAAGTTCTTGACAAAATGGGTATCGGGGCTCAGGCACCCCCATGTAAGAAAGTTTACGACCAAGGGGTAAATCCTAATATAGTTAACTTCCAGGCAAAAAAAGTTGTATTTGGCTATAGATAAGATGCCCAAGCTGAATGAAATTTGGTTTTCCACCTAGATGGTGATGAGAGAAGGTTCCATTTGACATTGAGTTTGGGCATCATGTGTGCAGTTGGCGTAAGCCACTCATAACCCTACTTAGCTCTGTAGCTGAGCAAGGAAGTGCTCTTATACCAGACCCAATATTTCCACTAAGGTTTCTAGGATCTAACACCTAATTTTTGCCATAATAAGATAGGTGTATGGTCCAGAATAGCATAATACATAGCCTTGTTAGTGTTGGACAAGCGAAACATCATTTTAAAATCTTTCCAAGGAATCCAAACTCTGTTTTCCCTAGATTAAAAATTTGCAATGGTGGCAATGCCCCGTTTAAAAAAAAATTGGGCTTAGACCCAGGGAACTTGACCCAACGACTTACCCTGAAGCTCGAATATAGGGGATCACCAGACATTGAGAATATTAATGGAAAAACCTTTATGTGAACGGACCTCCTTCCAAAAAATCCAAGGGTTTAATTGTTGCCAGGCCTTCCATATGCTTTTGATGACAAAGGAGCCAGGAATTTTAATGCAAATTGGGGCCAGCACTAGAGAGGGCAAATCTATTCCTGCCCAAGCTCGATAGTTGAGGGGAAGCCCAATCAAGATGCAATGTCTGATAAGAAATTTTCATGCTTCACGTCCTTTGAGAACCCGCACAATCCATTTAGTATAGATGGCTAACCCTTGATGCTTACAATCCAACAAACCCATACCCCCTGCTTGTCATGGGAGACATCAAATATCCCAAGCCACTCTATGAAATCCCTTCCACTAAGACCCACTAGACCATAGAAAATCCCGTAGTAATTTTTCAAGCCGTTTGTAACAAGCCTGGGAAGGGACCCAATAAGACAAGTAATAAACATGCGTGGAAGCCAACACTTTCGAGTAAATTTGAAATTTTTCAGCAAGAGAGTTTTTTAGCATTCCAATATTCCAACTTGATTTCTACTTTTCTAATGACATAAGACCATAATTGGGACGGAGAGCCTTGAAAGGCAAAAGGAATGCCCAAGAATTTGAAGAATTCTCCAGGTTGAATCCAACTCCACTACACATGTTGAAGCCAAAGGGGAAAAGGTTGTAGGGATTACCTGTAACATGAGGTTTTCCTCCATTGGATATTAGACATGGAGGCTTTAAAAAAATATTAAGAAAAGAAAGAGCTTTAGAAAGAGATTGTTCATCCTCATTCAAAGTAAGAAAGGAATCATCAGCAAAATGGTCGTTAATGAGTTGACCAACATTCCCAGGAAGGAAAATACCCCAAAGTATCCCAAGAGAATCATGATGAGCCAAAATATAACCAAATGCTTTTGCTGCTAAAATGAATAGCGAGGGGGCCAAAGGACAAGCCTACCTTACTAACCTATACAAGCCAATAGAATCAGTTTGAAACTTGTTGAGAGAAAGCATAGATGATGCATCCTGAAAAAGTATTTTAACAAAGGAAATAAATTGAGAATCAAATCCAAGAGCTTCCAACATGGAAATAATGAAAATCCACTCAATTCGATCATAAGCCTTTTCAAAGTCAAGCTTGAGGAAGAGGGCCTATTGACTGGACCTACGATCCCATTCCATCCCTTCCCAAACAGTAAGAACGTTGTCCAAAATATACCAATTTTGGATAAAGCTAGTTTTCTCACGCCTCACAATAGAGGGAAGCAAGGGCCTAATCCATAAAGCAAGTGCTTTTACAATGATCTTGTAGCTGACATTAAGCAAAGTTATTGGCCTCCAATTTGTAATAATTTTTGGATCCTCGGACTTTAGGTAAATTTTATATTGCCCTTATTGATAATAACACCTAAGGAGCCAGACTACAAGGCTTCTAAATATACTTTATGCAAGTCAGGACCAACAAACTCCCAACAAGTTTTGTAGAATTTGTACGAGAAGCCATCAAGCCCTAGGGCCTTCACGTCTGCCATTTTAAATAGGGCATCTACAAGATCTTGCTCTGATAGGGGTTGTTCACATGCATTCTACTGCACTGGGGAGAGGCAAGTTGAGATAACCTCTTTGAAACATTGAAGGGCTAATTCTCGTTCAGGAGTGTACGATTGAGCAAAAAAAATATGAGAATAATATTGTGTAAATTCGACTGCTATCTCAGGAAAAGAGGTGGTGCAAACCTCATTAACCACTAAATATTTGAATTGAGTGGAGTGACGTGGAGGTTGGAGCCTCTGGAAAAACTCTTTAGAAATGCAGTCACCCACTTTGATCTAATGTAGTCTGGCTTTAATCTGAGCCCTTCTAGACTCGTACACTTTAGCCACTTTGAGCACATGTCGGAGCTGAGTGACATGGGCTTGAATTGTGGAGTCAAAAGGAGAGGCCCCAAGACAGAAGGAGGCCTATGCAACCTCATTATACATAGCAGTATTAGAGTGATAACACAACTACGCCACCTTCTTTCCCAAGCTTCTAAGCAAAGCAATAGTATGAAAATGGCATCATTCCACCACATAATCCATTCTGAATCTCCATTGGGTCTAGGTACAATGTTCCAGATCCTTTGGATGTGACAAACAGTAGTTTCATATTGCAAGAAATATGTGTTAAGAAAAAACTGAGCATGAGTAGGACATTGATGGGTGGAGGAAACATGAACAAAGAACATAATGGGAGAATAATCGGACGAGACCATACCAGGAATGGTTTCAACAAAAGGGACTGAAGGGAGCCAATGAGAAAAATAAAACTCTTGTTGTTTTGACAACATAGCCCTATCCAACCTTTTTAAAACTCTTGTGGGGCCTAATTGAAAATTAGAGTATATGAACCACAAATGCTCAGAAAACTAACCCACAGAGAAACAACCATTGGGATCGAAGACCCCCAATTTATTTTTCATAAAATACCAAGCATGTTGCTCTCTCGAGGCCCACCTATTTGAAATATGGCCCATTTTATCATAAGGCTTCTCAACCATATTGAAATCACCACACATCATCCATACTACTGAAGGTAAGCATAAAGAACACCATCTCCATAGTGCACATATATATTGGACCTCATTAGAGGCATAAATATTAATAATACCGAAGGAAAGACCACCAACATAGAATAGAATCCAAACCGTGTGGTGAGAGGGGTCAAAACCCCATATGACAAAATTACTCGTCCACCTATTATTAAGAAAAATAACATCACCTCCATTGTCATGATTGTGGTTGGTAGCATACATATGACTGCCAAGACATAACATAGAATAAGTAGATTGCAAATTGAAACCTACCACTTTGACTTCTTGTAGACACACAAAATCTGGATGACCATAGATACTGGAATAGGTAGTGAGCTCATCCCGAACCATGTAATGATGAACAAGATCCGTCAACCCACACACATTCTAGGATAGAAACAACATTAAAAAGAGTCAAGTTGCATACCCCCACTAGCCTCAGTCACATTATCCAACAATAGGTGATAGGGATTATTCTTGAAGGCATCCATGATGGTGGAGGAGAGAAGTTTATCATCATTTTTCTAAATGAGCAAGTCACTCACCTTGTAGGGGACTACGGGACCGCCATCCTAAATTCTGAGAGAAACTTCCTTCAACCCCTACCTTGTCTAGAGAACCCAATGGTACAATGGACCAAATCCCTTCATCGTGGTCTATAGACTTGACGACCAGAGGAGAAGAGTGAACAGGGGTTGACTACATAACTTACGGCTGCATGGGAGGCTTAGGCGCTAGGGCTTGAGCATATGTGGCCATTGTGTGCCCCACCTGAGTGGGCTTGCTAATTTTACCTTTCTTGCATGAAACCTCAGTCCATTGACCATATTTTTAAGGACGGTGCTAGGTAGTGGGAGACAATACAACACTAGCTACCAGGGTAGCCACCTTGGCATTGAATTTTTTAGCCATCAAGGGAGAATTTGTAATTCTGTGGGAGGCTGACTGGAAACAGTAACCTATATTAGGGACGTTGATATACACCATACGCTGATGAATGTGGGTAGAACCAACTTGAATGTTGATATACTCTTTTAGGGTTTTAGCTAGGTCAACCTTGATATATATTCTGCTGCTAGGGAAAATTGACATGAACCAAGAGGGTTCATCACAAATAAATTCACCAAGGGTGGACACCAAGTTTTTTAGAAAGGGCCATCATGCAGTGGGGAGGTCCGAGAGTTCTACCCAAACAGGCATGACCAGGGAAACAAAATAAAAAAATGTGAAATCCTGGCTCCACGGCTAGAAAATGAGCAGTGAAATATTAATGTAACTAGGACCCTTATTGAGGACATTTTGGGCTTGGTTAGGACTACCAAATTGAAAATTAAAAAAAAAAACCTAAGAGAGATTTTAGAAATGGTCAACTTGAATCCCATACTGACACCAATACTATTCAATCCAGTTTCTAAGGATATACTCAGGGGGAATATGACCCAAAAAATACCCTATAAGAGTATTGTTTTCAAACCAATAACATGCCTGATTGAATTCATGCAGAGGAATCACAAAATCAAGTTCAAAAATAACTCGTCGTACATCTTGGGCACAAAATTTTTGGGCCGTTTGTTCGCCTCCGAAGCCATTCCTCTCAAATTTAGGGGAAGATAAGCTGACATAATAACACCAACGGAGCAAGTGCAGCACGAAGGCTGGCACAAGATTCCCGAGAATGAACGAAAACTATCAAAAACCCTAAAATTATTTTTGCTTTTCATAAGCGAGAATAATAATATATTTAAAAATTAATTTATTGTATATAAATAAAGTTAAATATTATTATAAAATGTTGAACATTACATTTAATAAAATTTAAATTTTCTATTCTATAAGAATATTAAATATCATGTTTGGATGTTTTAAATTTATAAAATAATATATAAAACTGTTAAATTTCAAATTAAATTGAAAATGAAGTATAAATCCTCATGAAACATCTTAGTAGTTAGGGTTTTGGGTTCTCTATTGAGGTGTGTTGTGTGCATATGAGAGTGAGCTTGTATATATATAAAAATATTTATCGAGAATTCACTTGTCATATCACCTTTAAGATTGATATAATATGACTATCAATTAAATATACTTAATTGAATTTCTATTGTTATTATTTAATGTATTATATTAATATATATATATATATATTTTTTTTGAAAAAATATTTTTTATAAATTCATAAAACCAAAGTACAATAGAACTATGCAAGTTTATACAACATAAGTAAACATTTTGACTTGCATAAATCATAAATTCTTTTCAGATATTTTAACAATTCTACTTTAAACATTCTTACCTAATCTGAAATACAACTCACAACTTTACTTAGAGTGCTAGTAATAGGAATGGAACCTACACTAAAAACAAGAGAGCACTTGTCCTTCTAGATAGTAAACAAAATAGAGAGCCTCACCACTTGCCAGATCCTCACCAGATAAGGTGTACAATTGTTGACATCTCCAAGAAGTGTAATACTCCACCAAAGATGTCCCCCCAAAAAGGGTAATAACTCCATCCATTCCTTTCCATACTGCTTTGGCACGAGAGTAATCCCAAAAAATATGCTTTATTGTTTCCTCTTTTCCACAACCCACACAATAGCTAGAAGTGGAGTTCAGTTTTGCCAACCTGGCTTTGTAGGGTAGGCCTTAGAAGGCTAATGAACAAGAAAAAACCTTAAGTCGAGCATATATTCTGAAATGCCAAATTTTAGATAATCATCTTGTCCATTTTTTGTAGGTGCAGTTGACATTCTATATGTGATTCAATACAAAATCTATAGGGATCATAATAAACAAATCCTCATAAATCTTATTAGATTTAAACTAAAGCATATAGAAACCAAACTTCCACCTCCAATCTCTCCGGATAGATCCTGGCAGTCCTCTATTCATTTTGTGAAACTAATCTTATGGAAAAAAGAGAGAATTTGGGTGATATCATCTTTCTCAGAGTACTACAACTTGTACTTAAAAACCAAGTCATACCAAGAGGACCAATCACCAATATCAACATTCCATAAATTTTCCCAATGTCAAACCCCATTTTTTACCAACCGCTTTCAACAAAGTCTTGGTCTTTCAGAAGCATACTCCTCATTCTCTTTCCATAACCAAATTGACCTATAAGAAAGCACCCAACATCTCATGTCATCAATAAATTTCTAATGTAGCACATGAGAAACTGACTTCCATGCCTCCAAAATTATTTTAATAAGAATACTGCCTCATATTTTAAACTTCCACAAGTTGCCAATTATGTCCTCCAAGTGGAAGGAGCTCTTAATGCCTTCAATATGAGTACAAGTCTGAATTCTATATCTTAACAAAAGTTTCCACCCTTCATTCCTTTCCAAAGTGCTCACAATCCACTTAGCATCTAGAAGCTTACTCTCAATATGAATATCCAAGAGCCTCAAACCTCCCTCTTATTTAGGAATGGTGTAATATTACCATGCTATAAGCGGTAATTTATTTGAACCATCAAAGTTGGACCACAAAAACAATCAAATGATCTTCTCAAGCCTCGTGTATTACGAAGTATTAGGAAACCAACAGGAAGAATTGTAAAGGTAAAAGACTTGCATAATTTTTTCTACCACCACCAGCTTACTCGTAAATGAAAGTAACCTATTTTTCCATGCCTGATTTTTTTTTCAATTTTAGCCAAGCACCAATTCCACATATCAACCAAAGAGACTCTCTTACCAAATTGTATTCCAAGATATCTAATAATATCACCATCTGCAATATGTTTCCATGCAAGGGAAAAACCCTCTGGTAAGGAATCAACACCAACTAACCAAAATTTAGATTTATATTCACTGATTTTGGCACCTGAGGCCAAGAAAAACTAGTCAAGGGAGCATATGGTATTTTCAATGAACTATCTATCTAGTTGGACTAAAATAAAAGAATCATCTGCAAAGTGGTTGTTAATAACTATACCCACTAGAATTGAGATGCCTCTTAAATCCCGTCTTATTTCTTGTTTCTAATAGATATCCCAAAGTATCAACAATCAACACAAAAATATAGGGAGCTAGAGGGTAGCCTTGTCTAATTGAATTAAACAAAGTGATAGATTCTTAAATCTTACCATTAACCATTACCTTTGTCGAGGTACATGATAACAACACCTTGATCCTCCCAACCATATTAAAAATAAATTCCCAATCAACCCTATTATAGGCTTATAAAAATCTATCTTCAAAATCAATGCTTGTTGATTGCTTCCTTGTGCCCACTCCATTGTCTCTCATACGGACAACACGGTATATAATATAAATATTCCTTTAACAAACCATGTTTGCTCTTGTCATACAATTCTTGCTGCTATAGGTTTTAGTCTAACAACTAGTGCCTTGGCCAAAATTTTGTATGAGACATTGTGCAAAGTAATGGGCCTTCAACCTCCAATTGTTTCCATCCTATTATTATTAGGTATCAATTTAATCAACCCTTGATTCAATCATGGAGATAGCATGCCTTTGTCAAAAATTTCCCATACCATCATTGTGTAATCATTACTCATCACTTCCTACATTTTCTTGTAAAATTTTGCAAGGAGTCTATCTGGACTAGGGGACTTACTATTGTCGATAAGAGAAAGAGTAGTATAAAGTTCATCCTTAGTGAAATCCTCTACCATCTTGTCATTCTCAAAACTAAAAAATTTCCTACGTACACATTTTTAGCTTCTCTAGCTAGCAATACACATTCATTTGTAGGTTACTCCACAAATATATTTCTAAAATGAGATTCAAATATAGATTTTATCTCATCTTCTTCTTCAACAAGAGAACCATCATCTGTCTACAAAGCTACTATCCTTTCAGAAGCAATATTTCTTTTGATGTGACCAAAAAATAACTATGAGTGTGTATCATCCTGTTTAATCCAATTGATCCTACTTATGATTCTCGCTCCTCTACCAACATAGTCTTCATACCCTCTAATTTCCTTTTCATTACTTTCTAACAATTCTTGTAATTGAATAATTGAAGGATCCAATTCCAATTTCCTTCTTGCCTTTTCTAGTGATTTTGTTAAAATTTTGATTTTATTCCTCCTTTTTTTGACCACCAATCTTCCCCAACTCCACAAAAATCTAATAGTCGTTATCACTACTGCTTCCCACCATCCTAACCACCCATACTTTTGTTGGAAATTACCATCAGTAAAAGTTAAAAATATTTTATTTTACTTGGGGTAAAGGTAACTTACCTTTACCTTACCTGGACGGCAGTGGACGACAGCATTTGGGCGGCAAGAGAACTCAAGTTAACTTTCTTTTCCCCCAATTTCTCCTTTCCCCCCTTTCTTTCTCGAATAGGTTATTTACCTTGTATTTAAGCTTTGTAACCTTTGATTCAACGTTAATTCAATTAATCATATTTGCAAATCACTCACCTTTCACATTTGGTATCAGAGTGGTGCGATTCCCGAGGCGATGGGGCCCGTAGTTCGAGGCAGCGACACGGATCCCGAGGCGGCCCATAGGAGCCGAGGCAGCATGGATCTCGAGATGGCCTGCAGGAGCTGACTGGCATGTTTTTCGAGGCGCTGGTGGAACTGGACGACACGGCCCGTAGGAGCAGCAGATTCACACAATTCTCGAGGCGTTGTTGACGTGGCGTCGACACGATTCCTGAGGCAGAGCTGAGGTGGCGATCTGCTGCATGCGGCCCAAGGTGCGAGATCGACGTGGCTCGATGCGTGGCGACGTGAGACTGGCATGTGGCCCGAGGAGGCTGACGATGCAAGGTGACATGGCGCTGGTGCGTGACCCGAGAAGGTGACATGGCGATCTGCAAATTATGCTGACGTGGCACTGGTGCGCGGCCCGAGAAGGTGACGTGTCAATCTGCGCATGCATCATCGGTGGCAAAATGCTACGGCATTAGTGACTGCCCGCAGGCAGTCAAAGCACATTGCGTGCTTTGTTGTTTTTAAACAACAAAAACATCGCTCTGTGAGCGATGTGGGACTAATAGTCCCAAAGAATATAAAAGCTTCGCGCCGAAGCGCGAAGCCAAAACTTGCTTCGCGCTCGACGCGAAAGTCAAGAGGCGGGGAGCGCGCGTTGCTCCCGGATCAGCCCGGGTAGCGCAGCGGCTACCCTCAGCCCTGAGACCCGCGAGGTCGCAGGATCGACTCTCGGCGGGGTCGATAGAAAATCAAATTTTTTTAATTAAATTTTTTTTAATCAAAAGAAAAACTAAGGAATAAGTTTAAAATTAAAAAAATATATTTTTTTTAGTTTTTTTTTAAACTGTTCATTAGCTTTTATAAAAAAAAAAAAATTTAGTTGAGTGAAATTTCCTAAGAGGAAATAAATGTGAAGTTTTTTATTGATTGAAATTTCCTAAGAGGAAATATATGTAAAGTTTTAAAAAAAAAAAAAAAAAACTTGGAAAGTTAAATTTTTTTTTACTATTTCCTAAGAGGAAATCCTTGTAAAAGAAAATTTCTGGGAAATTTTCTTAAATGATAAGATCGGAAGGTTGTTATCATGCCCTCTGTAAGTTGTTACTGAGAACAACTCCTGAAAACTTTGATAGGAGCGTGAAAACACTAAGTCTTAATACAGTTTTTTCACAGTTGCAAAATGCGGTTATTGCACACCAGAGAAATCCTGATCAAGGATATGAAGCCGATTCAAAAGATAACTCCTTCGGTAGCAAGTTTGAACAATCTGACAAAGTTGCAATTGCTGCAAAATGATCCGAATATACTCATTATAGTAATTTAGTTGAAATCCTTCAACCTCCTTCTCTTGAAATAATATTGATTAGTGACGATAATGAACAAGTCGCTGACAATTTTGTAATTGCTAAAGTTTGAGTTGTTCATGATTGTAAATCAAGCAGGGCTTGATAGTTTGTAAAGTCTTTTTGCAGTAAGACTATAAAAGAGAGGTTTCTTGTTTTAGTAGATTAAAAAATGGGATCACATAATAATCTACCAATTCTCGAATTCAAAGGGGATAATTATGAGTACTGGTCCATCAAGATGAGGACATTACTCATCGGAAAAGGACTATGGGATATTATTGAAGACGGTTACATTGCTCCAACAGATTGGACTACTTTAAGTGCAAATGATAAAAAGATCTACAAAGATGCATAGAAAAATAATTCATTTGCCTTATACCATCTTCAATCAGCATTAGATCCTAGTATCTTTCCAAGAATTACATCTTACTTAACTGCTACAGATGCATGGAATGCATTGAAAGAAGGATTCCAAGGAAGTGATAAAGTAAAGAAAGTCAGGCTTCAGACTTTGAAAAGAGATTTTGAAAATCTCAGAATGAAGGACAATGAAAGAGTTGGAGACTATTGTGTTCGTGTTAAAGCAGTAGTTGATATGATGCAAACTTTAGGTGAAGACACAAAAAATGAAACAATTGTGAAGAAAGTGTTGCGAACACTTCTTCCTAAGTGGAATCACATTGCAATCATAATTGAAGAATCCAAAGATATTTCTACTCTTACATTTGATAGTTTGATTGGATCATTAACATCACATGAAGAGCGACTTCAAGGTGCACCTTCAACAAGCTATGGAGGTGATGACAAAGCCTTCACTTCGAATGAAAGTGTAAGACGAGGACAAGGAATAGGACGAGGCAGAGGACAACAACAAAGAGGCAAGGGCCAAAGCAACTCCTACAGAGGAGGTAATCCAAATAGAGGTGGAAATCAAAATAGAGGAGCCAATCAGAACCAAAGCGGCAATGCAGGTCGTGGAAATCAAGGACGAGGAAGTAATAAGCCTAAAATAGCATGTTTCAATTATGGGAAACAAGGCCACTTCGCTCGTGACTGCTGGTCAAAGTCTTCAAAAGATCAAAGCAGTCAATATGGCTCATTCTACGGAGAAGAAGAAGGTCCACCAAATCTTTTTCTCTCTTATGGACAGCCAGATCAAAATCTAAATGATACATGGATTATGGATACTGGTTGCTCCACACATTAGTGGCAAAGAAAATCTCTTTGCTACATTAGATTCAAATTACAAATATCAAGTTAAGTTAGGGGATAATAAATCCTTGCAAATTGAAGGTATAGGAGCTATGGAAGTTCCCACAAAAGAAGGTATTAAAAATGTGAATGACATATACTATACTCCACAACTACAACACAATTTGTTAAGTGTTGGCCAAATGATGGAGAAGCATTACAAATTAGTTTTTGATGAAAGAAAATGTACAATCTTTGATAAAAACAATTGTAACCGGGTCATCACAGAAGTCCCTATGACAAAGAATAGGTTGTTCCCTCTAAATTTTGGTGAGCCAGGGGGAGCTCAACTTGCAAACATTGCTATTACAAATCCAAGTGAATTGTGGCACTTGAGATATGGTCACCTCAATTCCGCTAGCTTGAAAATGTTAACATCACAAGATATGGTGACAGGACTACCAAAAATACCAGAACATAAAAAGGTATGCGAAGCATGTGCTTTGGGAAAGCACTCCAGAACGAAGATTCCAAGAGGCAGAGCGTGGAGAGCAAGCTATCCTCTTCAGCTAGTACATTCGGACATCTGTGGTCCAATGCAAACAAAGAGTCTTGGAAACAATTCTTATTTTCTAACATTCATAGATGATTATTCTAGAATGTGTTGGTTGTATTTTCTAAAACACAAAGATGAAGCATTTGATTGCTTCATAGACTTCAAAAATAATGTAGAAAAGCAAAGTGACTACTATGTCAAATGTCTTCGCACTGATAAAGGAGGAGAGTACTCCTCAAATGAATTTCTTCATTATTGTAAGCAAAATGGGATAAAAAGGCGAGTTCACCACCGCCTACACCCTACAATGAGAACGGTGTGGCTGAGAGAAAGAACCACACCCTTGTTGAAATGGCACGAACAATGCTTCAGGAAAAACATCTCACAAACAGCTATTGGGCAGATGCAGTGAGAACAAGTGCATATATTCTAAATAGAAGTCCGACTTCTAGTTTAGATGGTATCACTCCTTATGAAGGATGGTATGGTAAGAAACCAAATGTCAAACATTTCGGAGTATTTGGTTCTTTAGCTTATGCACACATTCCCCGAGGAGAAGCGAAAGAAGCTTGATCCAAAGAGTCAAGCATGTGTTTTTGTAGGGTATTGTGATTCAACCAAAGGGTATAGATTGTACAATCCCACGACACATAAAATCATTATCTCCAGGGATGTAATTTTTGATGAAGGGGGAGAATGGGGTCATAAAAAATTTGTTGATTTTGACTCTAATTCAGACAATACCACACCAGTACCTCCCATAATGGTACAACCCAAGAAAAGCAGTCCTCCTCCACATATTCCACATCAGGAAACTTCATCAAGTACATCAAGTGGTACACCAAGTCCAAGAAGGAATTTGTTGGCACCCCCAAATTCTCCAAAATGATTCCAAAGATCTGTAAGTGCTCCAAGTTCGATGGATATTGATTCAGTTTCTCAAAGGAAAGAGACAAATAGAGGAAAGTACATACTATAGAGTCATTCATCTTCTCAAATGTTGGATAGGAATTTCCAACAAAGATACACTAGGAGTCAAGCTAGTGAGATGGATGACATTTTGTCAAGACTTGAAAATCTTCAAATGTCAGGGGATGATGAGTCTCATGAACCAAGGGGTGATGTAGTCAATTATGCTTTGTTGGCTGCTGCACAGCTAGAACCTTCTAGCTATGAAAAAGCATGCATTGAAAATATATGGCAGGATGCCATGGAAGAGGAAATATCCTCTATTGAAAAGAATGATACTTGGGAGCTTGTGAAGCTTCCCAAGGGAAAAAAATGTGTTGGATGTAAATGGGTGTATAAGACCAAATTCAATGCTGATGGAAGCATTGAAATGCACAAGGCGAGATTAGTAGCTAAAGGTTTTACTCATAAATATGGAATAGATTATGAGGAAACTTTTGCTCCAGTTTCTCGTCAAGAAACAATTAGAACTGTTCTTTCCTTGGCAGCCCATAAAGGATGGAAGATTCAACACATGGATGTGAAAAGTGCATTTTTAAATGGATACCTGACAGAAGAGGTGTATGTTCAACAACCTCAAGGTTTCCAAGAACCAGGAAAAGAGAACCTTGTTTATAAATTGAAAAAATCACTATATGGCCTCAAGCAAGCACCAAGAGCATGGTACTCAAGAATTGATGGCTATTTCAGCAAATATGGTTTCACAAAAAGCAAGAGTGAACCAACATTATACTACCTAAAAAATGGAGTAGATATCCTCATAGTTTGTTTATATGTGGATGATCTAATATTCATGGGTAGTAATGATAAAATGAATATGGAGTTCAAAAAATCCATGATGAATCAGTTTGAGATGAAGGATCTCGGATTAATGAGATACTTTCTAGGAATGGAAGTACATCAATCAAAGAATGGGATCTTCATATGTCAACAGAAATATGCTCATGACATGATCAAGAAATTTGCTATGCAGCAGTGCAAATCAGTTGCAACACCAACTGGACATGGAATCCAACTAAGCAAAGAAGATGGAGCACCTAATGTTGACTTGACCAATTACAGAAGCATGGTTGGGAGTTTAATGTTTCTCACCAACACTAGGCCAGATATACAGTATGTTGTTTCTCTTGTATCACGATTTATGGCATGCCCATCCGAGCTGCATCTTCAAGCAACCAAACGAATTTTACGATATCTAAAAGGTACATTGGATTTTGGAATCCATTACCACCAGTCTAACTCTGTGAATTTATTTGGTTATAGTGACAGTGATTGGGGCAGTAATATAGATGACAGAAAATCTACATCAGGGAACTGTTTTAGTCTAGGATCAGGACTAATAACTTGGAGTTCCAAGAAGCAATCTGTTGTAGCATTATCATCTACGGAAGCTGAGTACATAGCCATTACTCATGCAAGTACTCAGATCCTCTGGTTGAGGAAAATCCTTGAAGAGATTGGCGAAAAACAAATTGGTCCAACCAAACTGAATTGTGATAATATAAGTGCCATACAGTTGGCATATAATCCGATCCACCACAAAAGGTCAAAACACTTTGATATGAAGTATCACTTCATAAGATATATGGTGGAACAACAGACAGTTGAGCTTCAATATTGTAGCACTTTGGATAATCTAGCAGACATCTTCACCAAAGGCATGGCTAAAGCTCAATTTATAAAGTTGAGAGACTATATAGTTAGTCCTCTCAACTTTAAGGGGGAGAATGTTGGAAATTACCATCAGTAAAAGTTAAAAATATTTGATTTTACTTGGGGTAAAGGTAACTTACCTTTACCTTACCTGGACGGCAGAATTTGGGCGGCAAGAGAACTCAAGTTAACTTTCTTTTCCCCCAATTTCTCCTTTCCCCCCTTTCTTTCTCGAATAGGTTATTTACCTTGTATTTAAGCTTTGTAACCTTTGATTCAACGTTAATTCAATTAATCCTATTTGCAAATCACTCACCTTTCACAACTTTTCTCGAGGACTAGATTCCAATTTCCATACATATTTTATCATAATTATGCAAGATTCAGATTCCAAATGAGAAATATTCAATTTAAAATTCAAACCACTATCTATTGTAGAGACGTTACCAATGTAAATGGTTGTGCTGATAGGGAAATGGTCGAGACCTATTGTTGAGAGATCTACATAACCAACTTTTTTACCTAACCCTGTACAAGTGAAGACATTGCTATCAACAAAAAAAAATTCTAACCTAGCCTATACATGATCAGCACCCCTTCTCCTATTAGACCATGTAAACCAACCCCCATTTTTTCGGTGCTTTTATTTAAAATTTATGTCAAAGACTTGCAAATAAGTCTTTATTTTGACCAATTTTTCTTTTTCCTCATCTGCAACACACCTTCTTGTTCCTCCTTCCCTTTCCCCTATCCATTCGACCATATTAAAGTCTCCTCCAATAATACAATTGGAATTTGGTATATTATAGGTCATCCAATCCCATAGCTTGCTTCTATCATTTGAATTATTGAGAGCACACACTGAACAAACACCAACATCCTTCCTGACTATCAAAAAGGTTATCCACAATACCCGTCCTTGAGGATCCTCTCTCTTATCCATTAAAAAGGAATCCCATCATGGATTTACTACTAAAATGGCTCCTCCAAAGATACTTTCATGAGAGGAAGCCCACCAACATCCCTTCCAACTACTATCTATACAACTCTTTAATGCAAAACCACTAACTTTAACATCTTTAAGGTAAACTACATCAAATTTTATATTTCGTAAAAAATGATAAAATTAAACTCCTTCCTGATGGGATTGACATCGCTTTTACATTTCAAGAAAGGATACTGAACTTCATTGATACACATCAACATTCAACACCTCAAATATATTACCTGAGTGGCTCCCACCTACATGCACATCATTCCTAAGACTACTAGTCACTTCCTTTCCATGTGAATGTACCTCATGTGCAATCATATTGGGTATTGGGAGGAAGGTATGTTTCTATTATTTTTGAAAAATTAGAGGTTGCTAGACATGTTTTACAATATGGAAATTTGATAGTGGTTGGTTCATCTGCTTATGTTTAATATTAGCACCCAGATTTTGATCCATTTGATAAGGCCCAATCAATATTTCCACTGTGGATTGAATTTTTTGAAATGAAATCTGAGTTCAGATGTCTACTTAAACCCATGGCTCAACATTTTGGAAAAGTCTTTATTGAACCATTAGATACAATGACATATAGGTATAGCCCAAGGGTGTGTGTGGAAGTTGATTTGTAAAAAAATATTCCTAAATACTTCAAGATGATTACCTCTGAAGGAATTATTTTCCAAGAAGTTAAATACCTAAATCTTCCAAATTTTTGCTTTGCATGTCAGTCATAGGATCACTTAATTAGGGATTGCCCATTCCATAAGCCCTTCAAAACTGCTAGTGATTCTAAGAAATCATTGAAGGGGAAGGTAAGGGTGAATCAATTGGTGAACAAACTAAAGGGCTCTGTAACAATCAGGGAACAAACACCATGAAGGTAATACAAGAGGAAAAGACGCAAAATTAAAAGACAACTCAAAGTAAGGGCTCAAGGGATAGGAAATTTAGGACTCCCACAAAATGGGTTCAAGTACAGAAAATAAGGGAGAGTAGATAATCTTCAGGGAAGCCTTCTAAAGTCAAAAGAAGGTTTTCCTCTCCATATATAGATATATTTAAGGTGGTAATATTCTTTTTATTTGAAATTCACTTGTCATATCACTTTTAAAATTGATATGGTATATCTATCAATTGAAATATACTTATATTTCTATTGTTATTATTTAATTTATTATATTAAAAATATTTTATTTTATAATATATAATGGTATAAGTAAATGCAATAAATTCATTTTTTTTTTAATGAAAAAAGTAAAATTATATTAATTTAAGATAACAACCTTTACAATTAAAAAAAAAGTGGATGGTTTAACACACCCCATGGGGGAATCAAACTAACCCTCATTGACAAGGGTTAGTAAATAAAATCACCAAAAAAATCACATTAAAAGTTAAAATGTTTTATAAAAATATGAGTGGTAAAATTTAAAGCATATAATATGATTAAAATTATAAAAAAACACATTTTATTTTTTTAATGGGTTATATGAGATTGAAACGATTCCACATACTGCATCATACAATAAAGCTTGGATATTATCTATAAAATATACTTAGATTTCTATTTTTATTATTTAATATATTATTTATATATATTTAATTTTTTGTTATTATGAACACGCATCCACCCCCTCACACACTCACCCATACCACGGTTTGAACCTTGGACTTCCCAAAGAATATCCAAAGATCATATATATATTTGAATTTATATGGTGAAATCGCTACCTGCCATGAATCTCGATAGGTTGTTAGGTTTTTTTATGGTCATCACATTATCTTCATGAAATCCACCATGAAATCCATTGCACAGATCTTCATGTAGTTCATTCCTGTAACCATCATGCCACAATCATTTTAAACCATTTACACCGTTGAAAACGGTAGGAAAGGGACAAGCATTTAATCAGGCGAGATCCAAGATTTGAACCTTGGACCCTAGTCCCTCTTATGAAGTTTGGTCAAACCAATTGTTCTATACCTCGAGACAATTTAATGTATTATATTAAAAATATTTTCTTTTATAATATATAATGGTATAAGTAAATGCTATAAGTTTTTTTTTATAAAAAAAATAAGTGGGAAAAGGAAAAGCATATAATATGATTAAAATTATAAAAAAAATACACTAATAAATGTATTTTTTTAATAGGTTATATGGGATTTAAATGGGTCCCACCAATATTACATCATAAAAAAAGCTTAGATATTGTCTATAAAATATACTTATATTTATATTGTTATTAATTTATGTATTATATTAAAAATATTTTCTTTTATAATATATAATGGTATAAGTAAATGTGATAATTTTGTATTTTTTTTTAATTTGTAACCTCATGTGCATAGCATATTTTTAGCATGTGAGGGGGAGATTTAAACCTGGAACCTTTCAATTTCAACTAGAGAGTTTTAACTACCCACTTGCTCTCCAACTCCTCTATTACAAATATTTTCTTTTATAATATATAATGGTATAAGTAATTGTGATAAGTTTATATTTTATAAAAACATGAACGGTAAAAGTTAATATAATATGATTAAAATTATAAAAAATACACTAATAAATATTATTATTATTTAATGGGTTATATGGTATTGAAACATGTTCCACCTATATTACATTATACAACAAAGCTTGGATATTATTTATGTATCATTTGGCAAGATTGTAATATTGGTTTCCTTTTCGAAAATGTTGAGGAATTTAACCGGTTGAGCTAATGTCAATTGATAATAATAAATATCACATTTTATTATTATAATATTATTTATTTATTTTATTTTATTGGTTTAGTAACTTTTATATTTTTTTGGTAAATATGAAGTGAACAAGATCCCGACCCTCTAGGGAATTGACAGGGGTAGCCTACCAACAAGCACTCAGATACCAACTAGCCTATTCTATTTGGACAAAAAATTTGACATGGTACTAATGTCATTTGATAATAATAAATATCACATTTTATTGTCATAATATTATTTATTTATTTTATTTTATTGGTTCAATAACTTTTATAATTTTTGGTAAATATGAAGTGAACAGGATCCTGACCCTCTAGAGAATTGATAGGGATAGCCTACCAAAAAGAACTCAGGTGCCAACTAGCCTATTATTTTTGGATAAAAAATTTGACATGGTGCTTAGAAGAAAGCTATGGAGTATAATGTAAGGCTTAGGAATGTCATAAAACTATATAGAAATAGTTCATGGACTCTATGATGAGGTTTGAGATAAAATTAATACAAAAGTAGGCTTTAAAAATACTTAAGAAGTGACATGGGTTAAATAAGGATTCCCATTATCCCTTATATTATTTGGTTATATATTAACAATTTATAAGAATGCCTAAATTTTAGAGGATGAGATTTCATTCATTTGGGAAAATGTATGGTGAGGCTTCTTTTGTATGTAGATGATCTCATTTTTATTACAAGGTCTATACAAGTTTTGAGGGAATACTTAAAGGACTTTGACCTTTTACAAGGAAGAAGGCATACAAGTAAATATTGGCAAAACCAAGATCATGATATTATTCAATCAAAAGAAAAATGAATCAAATAAATTTTTATTTTGTAGGGGGTCTCTTACAAGAAGTAACAAAGTACATATAACAAGGGTTAGATTTCAATAATAACCTTAGTTGGAGAACATGCAAAATAAAGAGAATATAGGGAGTATGGAGAGTAATTTTTGCATTACAAAAAGAGAGGTTGAATTATGGGACTAGAAGACTACATGAGTTTTACTTGGGCTACTAGTGATTCCAGTGGTGTTGTAGGGGTGTGAAGTGTGAGATAGCAAAACATAAAACTTAAAATAGAGGCAAATAACAAAGATTCAAACACATGACTACAAACTAATTCAAAATTAATATTTAGTTCCATGTGAGATTCTTCTAGTATAAATAGGTACCTTTCTATAAAGGTAGTTGTTATGGTATTTATTCTAGGATATGCAAAAATAATGAATAGATAGGTGCCCATATATGGCCTAAATATAAAATAAAAAATAACTAAATAAAGAGAATATGGATGAAGCAAAACTACTAGTGGATGAGTAAATGGAATATCAACATGGATGAATGAAGTCATAAATATATTTGTTACTAAATATTTTAGAGCAACAACATTGAAAAAATAGAATATTATATTGCTAAATTTATTCCTACGTTCAATCATTCACCAAAAGTTATATGGAGGTATCAACATCAATTGGAGGGTAAAACTGCTCATGGGCTGATTGAGGACAAGAGTCAGGTTGCATACTCCCACTAGCCTCAGTCACATTATCCAACAACAGGTGATAGGGTTTATTCTTGAAGGCATCCATGATGGTGGAGGAGAGAAGTTTATCATCATTTTTATAAATGAGCAAGTCGCTCACCTTGTAGGGGACTACAGGACCGACATCCTAAATTCTGAGAGAAACTTCCTTCAACCCCTGCCTTGTCTATAGAACCCAATGGTACAATGGACCAAATCCCTTCATCGTGGTCTGTAGACTCGACGACTAGAGGAGAAGAGTTAACAGGGGTTGACTCCATAACTTATGGCTGCATAGGAGGCTTAGCTGCTAGGGCCTGAGCATATGTGGCCACTGTGTGCCCCACCTAAGTGGGCTTGCTAATTTTACCTTTCTTGCATGAAACCTCAGTCCATTGACCATATTTTTAAGGAGGGTGCTGGGAAGTGGGAGATAATACAACACCAGCTACCAGGGTAGCCACCTTGGCCTTGAATTTTTTAGCCATCAAGGGACAATCTGTAATTCTATGGGAGGTTGACTGGAAACAGTAACATGTATTAGGGAGGTTGATATACACCATACGTTGATGAATACAGGTAGAACCAACGTGAATGTTGATATACTCTTTTAGGGTTTTAGCTAGGTCAACCTTGATATACATTCTCTTGCTAGGGAAAACCGACATGAACCAAGAGGGTTCATCACAAACAAATTCACCAAGGGTGGACACCAAGTTTTTTTAGAAAGGGTCATCATGTAGTGGGGACGTCTGGGGGTTCTACCCAAACAGGCATGACTAGGGAAAAAAAATAAAAAAAATGTGAAATCTTGGCTCCATGGCTAGAAAATGAGCAGTGAACTATTAATGTAACTAGGAACCTTATTGAGGACCTTTTGGGCTTGGTTAGGACTACCAAATTGAAAATGAAAAAAACCCTAAGAGAGATTTTAGAAATGGTCGACTTGAATACCATATGGACACCAATACTATTCAATCCAGTTTCTAAGGATATACTCAAGGGGAATCCGACCCAAAAAATACCCTATAAGAGTATTGTTTTCAAACCAATAACATGCCTGATTGAACTCATGCAGAGGAATCACAAAATCAAGTTCAAAAATGACTCGTGGTACATCTTGGGCACAAAATTTTTGGGCCGTTTGTTCACCTCCAGAGCCATTCCTCTCAAATTCAGGGGAAGATAAGCTGACATAATAACACCAACGGAGCAAGTGCAGCACGAAATCCGGCACAAGATCCTCGATAATGAACGAAAACTATCAGAAACCCTAAAATTATTTTTGCTTTTCATAAGCGAGAATAATAATATATTTAAAAATTAATTTATTGTATATAAATAAATTTAAATATTATTATAAAATGTTGAACATTACATTTAATAAAATTTAAATTATCTATTCTATAAGAATATTAAATATCATGTTTAGATGTTTTAAATTTATAAAATAAGATATAAAATTGTTAAATTTCAAATTAAATTGAAAATGAAGTATAAATCCTCATGAAACATCTTAGTAGTTAGGGTTTTGGGTTCTCTTTTGGGGTGTGGTGTATGCATATGAGAGTGAGCTTGTATATATATAAAAATATTTATCGAGAATTCACTTGTCATATCACCTTTAAGATTGATATAATATGACTATCAATTAAATATACTTAATTGAATTTCTATTGTTATTATTTAATGTATTATATTAATATATATTTATATATATTTTTTTTTTTGAAAATATATTTTTTATAAATTCATAAAACCAAAGTACAATAGAACTATGCAAGTTTATAAAACATCAGTAAACATTTTGACTTGCATAAATCATAAATTCTTTTTAGATATTTTAACAATTCTACTTTAAACATTCTTACCTAATCTGAAATACAACTCACAGCTTTACTTACAGTGCTAGTAACAGGAATGGAACCTACACTAAAAACAAGAGAGCACTTGTCCTTCTAGATAGTAAACAAAATAGAGAGCCTCACCACTTGCCAAATCCCCACCAGATAAGATGGACAATTGTTTACATCTCCAAGAAGTGTAATACTCCACCAAAGATGTCCCCCCAAAAAGGGTAATAACTCCATCCATTCCTTTCCATACTGCTTTGGCACAAGAGTAATCCCAAAAAATATGCTTTATTGTTTCCTCTTTTCCACAAACCACACAATAGCTAGAAGTGGAGTTCAGTTTTGCCAACCTGGCTTTGTAGGGTAGGCTTTAGAAGGCTAATGAACAAGCAAAAACCTTAAGTCAAGCAGATAATCTGAAATGCCAAATTTTAGATAATCGTCTTGTCCATTTTTTGTAGGTGCAGTTGACATTCCATATGTGATTCAATACAAAATCTATAGGGATCATAATAAACAAATCCTCATAAATCTTATTAGATTTAAACTAAATCATATAGAAACCAAACTTCCACCTCCAATCTCTCCAAATAGATCCTGGCAGTCCTCTATTCATTTTGTGAAACTAATCATATGGAAAAAAAGAGTGAATTTGGGTGATATCATCTTTCTCAGAGTACTACAACTTGTAGTTAAAAACCAAGTCATACAAAGAGGACCAATCACCAATATCAACATTCCATAAATTTTCCCAATGTCGAACCCCTTTTTTTACCAACCGCTTTCAACAAAGTCTTGGCCTTTTAGAAGAATACTCCCCATTCTCTTTCCATAACCAAATTGACCTATAAGAAAGCACCCAAAATCTCCTATCATC
The DNA here is from genome assembly GCA_028583015.1 of Wollemia nobilis. Classification (NCBI taxonomy): domain Eukaryota; kingdom Viridiplantae; phylum Streptophyta; class Pinopsida; order Araucariales; family Araucariaceae; genus Wollemia; species Wollemia nobilis. The sequence continues at coordinate 9,306,541 of JAQPPZ010016890.1, forward strand.
AATAAATTTCTAATGTAGCACATGAGAAACTGACTTCCATGCCTCCCAAATTATTTTAATAAGAATCCTGCCACATATTTTAAACTTCCACGGGTTGCCAATTATGTCCTCCAAGTGGAAGGAGCTCTTAATGCCTTCAATATGAGTACAAGTCTGAATTCTATATATTAACAAAATTTTCCACCCTTCATTCCTTTCCAAAGTGCTCACAATCCACTAGTATCTAGAAGCTTACTCTTAATATGAATATCCAAGAGCCTCAAACCTCCCTCTTATTTAGGAATGGTGTAATATTACCATGCTATAAGCAGTAATTTATTTGAACCATCAAAGTTGAACCACAAAAACAATCGAATGATCTTATCAAGCCTCATGTATTACGAAGTATTAGGAATCCAACAGGAAGAATTATAAAGGTAAAAGACTTGCATAGTTTTTTCTACCACCACCAGCTTACTTGTAAACGAAAGTAACCTATTTTTCCATGCCTGATTTTTTTTTCAAAGGAATCCAGACCCTATTTTCCCTGGAATAAAAATTTGAAATGGTGGCAATGCCCCGTTTAAAAAATTTCTAGGCTTAGACCCAGGGAACTTGACCCAATGGCTTACCCTGAAGCTTGAATATAGGGGACCACCAGACATTGAGAATATTAATGGAAAGGCCTTTATGTGAACGGACCTCCTTCCAAATAATCCAAGGGTTTAATTGTTGTCAGGCCTTCCATATGCTTTTGATGACAAAGGAACCAGGGATTTTAATGAAAAATGGGGCCAACACTAGAGAGGGCAAATCCATTTCTGCCCAAGTTCAGCGGTTAAGGGGAAGCCTAGCCGAGATGCAATGTTTGATAAGAAATTTTCATGCTTCAGGTCCTTTGAGAGCTCACACAATCCATTTAGCATAGAGGGCTAACCCTTGATGCTTATAGTCCAACAAACCCATACCCCCTGCTTGTCGTGGGAGACAGCAAATATCCAAATCCACTCTGTGAAATCCTTTCCACTAAGACCCACTCGACCATAGAAAATCCCATAGTAATTTTTCAAGCCGTTTGTAACAAGCCTAGGAAGGGACCCAACAAGACAAGTAATAAACATGCATGGAAGCCAACACTTTCAAGCAAATTTGAAATTTTCTAGCAAGAGACAACTTTTTAGCATTCCAATATTCCAGCTTGATTTCTACTTTGCTGATGACATAAGACCATAATTGGGATGGAGAGCCTTGAAATGAAAAAGGAATGCCCAATAATTTGAAGACTTCTCCAGGTTGAATCCAAATCCACTGCACATGTTGAAGCCAGTGGGGAAAATACTGTAGGGATTGCCTGTAACATGAGGTTTTCCTCCATTGGATATTAGACTTGGAGGCTTTAAAAAATATATCAATACAAGAAAGAGATTTTTCATCCTCATTTAAAGTAAGAAAGGAATCATTAGCAAAATGGTCGTTAATGAGTTGACTAGCATTCCCAGGAAGGGAAATACCCCGAAGCATCCCAAGAGAAGCACGATGAGCCAAAAGATAACCAAATGCTTCTACTACTAAAATAAATAGCGAGGGGGCCAAAGGACAACCCTACCTTACTAACCTATGCAAGCCAATAGCATCAGTTTGAAACTTGTTGAGACAAAGCATAGTTGATGCATCATGAAAAAGTATTTTAACAAAGGAAATAAGCTGAGGGTCAAATCCAAGAGCTTCCAACATGGAAATAATGAAAATCCACTCAATTCGATCATAAGCCTTTTCAAAGTCAAGCTTGAGGAAGAGGGCCTATTGACTGGACCTACGATCCCATTCCATCCCTTCCCAAACAGTAAGAACGTTGTCCAAAATATACCAATTTTGGATAAAGCTAGTTTTCTCACGCCTCACAATAGAGGGAAGCAAGGGCCTAATCCATAAAGCAAGTGCTTTTACAATGATCTTGTAGCTAACATTAAGCAAAGTTAATGGCCTCCAATTTGTAATAATTTATGGATCCTTGGACTTTGGGATAAAATTTATATTGCCCTTATTGATAATAGCACCTAAGGAGCCAAACTACAAGGCTTCTAAATATACTTTATGCAAGTCAGGACCAACAAACTCACAACAAGTTTTGTAGAATTTGCATGAGAAGCCATCAAGCCCTGGAACCTTCACGTCTGCCATTTGAAATAGGGCATCTACAAGATCTTGCTCTGATAGGGGTTGTTCACATCCATTCTACTACACTGGGGAGAGGCAAGTTGGGATAACCTCTTTGAAACATTGAAGGGCTAATTCTCGTTCAGGGGTGTACATTTGAGCAGAAAAAATATGAGAATAATGTTGTGTAAATTCTGCTGCTATCTTAGGAAAAGAGGTGGTGCAAACCCCATTAATGCAGAGGTCAAAGCCTCTGGAAAAACTCTTTAGAAACACAGTCACCCACTTTGAGCTAATGTAGTCTGGATTTAATCTGAGCCCCTCTGGCCTCGTACACTTCAGCCACTTTGAGCTCATGTCGGAGCTAGGCAACATGGGCTTGAATGGTGGAGTCAAAAGGAGAGGCCTCAATACGAAAGGAGACCTATGCAAGCTCATTATACACAGCAGTATTAGAGTGATAATGCAACTACGCCACCTTCTTTCCTAGGCTTCTAAGCAAAGTAATGGTACAAAAAATGGCATCATTCCACCACTCAATCCATCCTGAATCTCCATTGGGTCTAGGTACAATGTTCCATATCCTTTGTATGTGACAAACAGTAGTTTCATGTTGCAAGAAAGAAGTGTTCAGAAAAAAGTTTAGCATGAGTAGGACATTGATGGGTGGAGGAAACATGAACAAAGAACATTATGAGAGAATAATCGGACGAGACCATACTAGGAATGGTTTCAACAAAAGGGACTGAAGGGAGCCAATGAGAAAATAAAACTCATGTTGTTCTGACAACATAGCCCTATCCAACCTTTTTAAAACTCTTGTGGGGCCTGACTGAAAATTAGACCATATGAACCACAAATGCTTGGGAAACTAACCCACAGAGAAATAACCATTGGGATCAAAGACCCCCAGTTTATTTTTCATAAAATACCAAGCATGTCGCTCTCTCGAGGCCCACCTATTGGGAATCTGGCCCATTTTATCATAAGGCTTCTTGACCATATTAAAATCACCACACATCATCTAGACCATGGTAGGTAAGGACAAAGCACACCATATCCATAGTGCACATCTATCTTGGACCTCATTAGAGGTGTAAATATTAATAATCCCGAAGAAAAGACCACCAACTTAGAATAGAATCCAAATCGCGTGGTGAGAGGGGTCAGAACCCCACGTAACAAAATTGCTCGTCCACCTATTATTAAGCAAAATAACAGCACCTCCATTGTCGTGATTATGGTTGGTAGCATACATATAACTGCCAAGACATAACATAGAATAAGTAGATTGCAAATTGAAACCTACCACTTTGACTTCTTGTAAACACAAAAAATTTGGATGACCATAGATACTGGAACAGGTAGTGAGCTCATCCCGAACCATGTAATGACGAACAAGATCCGTCAACCCACGCACATTCCAGGATAGAAACAACATTAAAAAGAGTCGAGTTGCATACCCCCACTGGCCTCAATCACGTTATCCAACAATAGGTGATAGGGATTATTCTTGAAGGCATCCATGATGGTGGAGGAGAGAAGTTTATCATCGTTTTTCTAAATGAGCAAGTCTCTCACCTTGCAAGGGGCTACGAGACCAACATCCTAAATTCTGAGAGAAACTTCCTTCAATCCTTGCCTTGTCTAGAGAACCCAAGGATACAATGGACCGAATCCCTTCATCATGGTCTACAGACTCGATGACCAAAGGAGAAGAGTGAACAGGGGTTGACTCCATAACCGATGACTGCATGGGAGGCTTAGGCGCTAGGGCCTGAGCATATGTGGCCATTATGTGCCCCACCTGAGCGGGCTTGCTACTTTTACCTTTATTTCATGAAACCTTAGTTCATTCACCATATTTTTAAGGAGGGTGTTGGGTAGTGGGAGATAATACAACACCAGCTACCAAGGTAGCCACCTTGGCCTTGAATTTTTTAGCCATCAAGGGAAAATCCTTAATTTTGTGGGAGGCTGAATGGAAATAGTAACATGTATTAGGGAGGTTGATATACACCATACACTGATGAATACGGTTAGAACCAACCTGAATGTCAATATACTATTTTAGGTTTTTAGCTAGGTCAACCTTGATACACATTCTCCTGCTAGGGCAGACCGACATGAACCAAGAGGTTTCATCACAAACAAATTCACCAAGGGTGGACACAGTTTTTTTAGAAAGGGCCAGCATGCAGTGGGGATTCTACCCAAATAGACATGACCAAGGAAACATAATAAACAAATGTGAAATTTTAGCTCCACGGCTAGAAAATGAGCAGTGAACTATTAATGTAACTAGGACCCTTATTGAGGACCTTTTGGGCTTGGTTAGGACTACCAAATTGAAAATGAAAAAAATCCTAAGAGAGATTTTAGAAATGGTCGACTTGAATCCCATACGGATGCCAATACTATTCAATCCAATTTATAAGGATATGCTCAGGGGGAATCCGACCCAAAAAATACCCTATAAGCGTATTGTTTTCAAATCAAGAACATGCCTAATTGAATTCATGCAGAGGAATCACAAAATTAGGTTCAAAAATACCTTGTGGTACATCTTGGGCACAAATTTCTTGGGTTGTTTGTTCGCCTTCGGAGCCATTCCTCTCATTGTCAGATTTAGACGAATTCGGGGGAGGAGAAGCTGACATAATAACACCAACGAAGCAAGTGCGACATGAAGGCCGACACAAGCTCCTCAAGACTGAACAGAAACTATCAGAAACCCTAAAATTATTTTTGCTTTTCATAAGAGAGAATAATAATATATTTAAAAATTAATTTAATAATAATGTTGAACATTACATTTAATAAAATTTAAATTTTCCATTCTATAAGAATATTAAATATCATGTTTGGATGTTTTAAATTTATAAAATAGTATATAAGATTGTTAAATTTCAAATTAAATTGAAAATAAAGTATAAATCCTCATGAAACATCTTAGTAGTTAGGGTTTTGGGTTCTCTTTTGGGGTGTGGTGTATGCATATGAGAGTGAGCTTGTATATATATAAAAAAAAATTATCGAGCATTCACTTGTCATATCACCTTTAAGATTGATATAATATTTTTTTATTTTTTTTAAGCGAAAAACCTCTTGGGGGGCCGCCTTGGTCTGAGAGACCATGAACAGGGGGTTCTACACCATCAAAGTCACCCGGGAGTCGCACCCGACTCGACTCGCACCAACATTATCAATTGGATTTTGGATACCCAATTCAGCTTTTTGGTAGGGTGGAGATTTGAACCTGGGACCTCCCTTGGAGGATTACCCTCTCCTCTCCAACTCACCTACAACACCTGGGTAAGATTGATATAATATGACTATCAATTAAATATACTTAATTAAATTTCTATTGTTATTATTTAATGTATTATATATATATATATATATATATATATATATATATATATATATATATATAATTTGAAAAAATATTTTTTATAAATTCATAAATGAAAAACCAAAGTACAATAGAACTATGCAAGTTTATACAACATTAGTAAACATTTTGACTTGCTCATAAATTCTTTTCATATATTTTAACAATTCTACTTTAAACATTCTTACCTAATCTGAAATACAACTCACAGCTTTACTTACAGTGCTAGTAACAGGAATGGAACCTACACTAAAAACAAGAGAGCACTTGTCCTTCTAGATAGTAACAAAATAGAGACCCTCACCAGTTGCCAGATCCCCACCAGATAAGGTGGACAATTGTTGACATCTCCAAGAAGTGCAATATTCCACCAAAGATGTCCCCCCAAAAAGGGTAATAACTCCATCTATTCCTTTCCATACTGCTTTGGCACGAGAGTAATCCCAAAAAATATGCTTTATTGTTTTCTCTTTTCCACAAACCACACAATAGCTAGAAGTGGAGTTCAGTTTTGCCAACCTGGCTTTGTAGGGTATGCCTTAGAAGGCTAATGAACAAGCAAAAACCTTAAGTCGAGCAAATATTCTAAAATGCCAAATTTTAGATAATCGTCTTGTCCATTTTTTGTAGGTGCAGTTGACATTCCATGTGTGATTCAATACAAAATCTATAGGGATCTTAATAAACAAAGCCTCATAAATCTTATTAGATTTAAACTAAAGCATATAGAAACCAAACTTCCACCTCCAATCTCTCCGAATAGATCCTGGCAGTCCTCTATTCATTTTGCGAAACTAATCATATGGAAAAAAAGAGTGAATTTGGGTGATATCATCTTTCTCAAAGTACTACAACTTGTACTTAAAAACCAAGTCAGACCAAGAGGACCAATCACCAATATCAACATTCCATAAATTTTCCCAATGTCGAACCCCTTTTTTTACCAACCGCTTTCAACAAAATCTTGGCCTGTCAGAAGCAAATTGACCTATAAGAAAGCACCCAACCTCTCCTGTCATCAATAAATTCCTAATGTAGCACATTAGAAACTGACTTCCATGCCTCCCAAATTATTTCAATAAGAATACTACCACATATTTTAAACTTCTACCGGTTGCCAATTATGTCCTTCAAGTGGAAAGAGCTCTTAATGCCATCAATATGAGTACAAGTCTGAATTCTATATCTTAACAAAAGTTTCCACCCTTCATTCCCTTCCAAAATGCTCACAATCCACTTAGCAGCTAGAAGCTTACCTTCAATATGAATATCCAAGAACCTCAAACCTCCCTCTTCTTTAGAAAATCACTTGTTATGGTCTCAAAGTCAAAGTCAAGATCTCCATAGTTTAAGAGCACTTGCGAAAGCATAATTGATAACACCAATATGCGCAACTATTGGTTACTGAACATGAACGGATATGCTCACAACTATTGCTTCACCCCATCGCAATGCGGCCGTTTTTAGCACATGGATATGGATATGCCTGTTACAAAGTAGGCGTCAAACTTTTATACGAGGAAAAATATGTTACTGATCCTTAAATTCATAGAGTTATATTTCATTCTACCTAGAAAATCATTGAAGATCCGTATGTTCATCGCAGACCTGTGGGAATTTTGCAAAATGGATGGGTATCCACTTTGTAATTGGCTCTAATATCGGCTGGTGCATCTCTTCGTCACTTGCCACATTGCAAATGGCTATAGTTACACCCACTACACATTACACTTCCCCACTGAATGTGGCTTTATATTAAGCCGCTGTAAAACCTCAGGTCCTCAATCATCGACCCGATTACAATGAAGTTAGCGATGAGATTCAAGTTTTATTTTTCTTGGTTGTATTTTTGTAGTCTGCTCTTTTGTGCGTTCACTACCGTTACAAATGAAGACGGAAAGGTAAAAGAGTTACCATTTTTTATACTTTCTTTTCACTTCCTTTGCGTAGCGTGCGGCGGTGCTAATATTGGTATATGTCTGTTCTGTGTTCAGATGCACGTTGTTTATATGGGAAGCTCTGGCGACAAAGGCCGGGACTTGCTTTTCCGAAGCCACGTAGAGTTGCTTTCATCTGTTATCGGAAAGTATATTAACGATATACCTTACTTAATACCCTCCACTTTCCTTGTAGTTAATATTCTTTTTATGATGTATGTCGTGTACTTATGTTTCCTTATGTTCATTTCCGGCTTCCTGATAGTCGAAACCAAGCAGAGCAGTCGCTGGTTCGTAGCTATACGTATGCTTTTACTGGATTCTCAGCGGTGTTGTCTACAGAAGCAGCAAATGCCTTGGCTGGTATGATCACTCAATCACCGTCCAAACTAGTATAATTAATGACCGTATTGATATAGCGTAGTTCTAAGAGTACCTGCCTTGATAATTTTATGGTCATGGTGGAGCAGAGAAGCCAGGAGTGGTCTCAGTGTTCGCTGATCCAGTTTTGAAGCTTCATACAGGTTTCCATTAATCCCTCTTCATCGTGAGTTAATATGTACAAATTGTTGAGTGACTTTGTGAAAGGAAAAGTATATCACACAAATGTTTTTCTATGATTGGAATTTCGTGGAATTTCGTTCCATATTAATACCTCCTCCTCCGTAGGCTTATCCAATACTTTGCTCGTCCGTGTTCATCGTACTCGTCCGCGTGAATAGGATTATGTAGGGTGGGACCATCTATTTATATTTTCCTCCATACTTCTAAACCTTTCGGAATTGAATCGGAAGAGTGTCTATGACGCTTCTTCCACCTATAAAATGAAGTTGCCTCTTGTTGGAGCTTGTCAAATGCGCATTGATTTTGTTCTTATAGAATGTGCAGAGTGTTAGGGTTACATGGAATGATGCCTGGGATTCCTGAAACTTATGATATATCTTCGTTCTTTGAATTAGCCTGTTTTTATAGCGTAAGCTGGCAGCCGGATTTCTCACGCCATACCTGTTTCAGTAGGAAGCACAAATCATGCAGGCCGAGTGCTTATAGAATGTTCAACGATGTAGAGCCTTCAGTGGAGGGTGAAGAGACAAATGAGGGAGCCTATGTGACTGAAGAGGAAGATCTTGCAGCCATAGTTGAAGATTTCATTGAAAATGGCACTTGCCAGCAGAATTCCTGCCAGTCGGACGCATATGGAAATGGCAACAGACGTGCAGTTGCTGACAACACCCAAAATTTTAACAAGAACTTGGAGGTCAGTACTTCGAGGCCAATATTAAGGTGAAAATATAAACTTGGCTTAACATCTCACCATGACTGAGCATATATAACTCGGTAATTTTAATATGATTTTTAGGGTTTAGTATCAAACATGTCGTCGCAAGAGAGGGATTTGGAGGCTAAAGTGAAAGCCCTGTTATCGCTGGCATCTGTTAACGAAGACAATGATGGAGAATATATACGACATCTTCTTGTGCGACAGCTAAGGCGTGCAGGATACAATGCGACGCTTCGCAAGGTTAAATGGCAGAGCTCAAGGACAATACCTGCGGGTGAGTTCCCCACACCTTTCAAATTTCCCGGATTGTTAAATATTTTTCAATATCAGAAGAGTTTTCTTTTTAATATTTGTATCTCAGGGGAGCACGAATTTGCGGATGTAATACTGAACTCCGGCGATCGTATTATAATCGACACGGATTTTCAATCCGAGTTCGAGATCGCAAGGCCAATACCAGAATATCAGACGGCGATGAAATTGCTTCCACGGATTTTTGTGGGCAGGGCAGAAAAACTGATGAAGATTCTGCAAATTATGTCGGAGGCTGTAAAGTTTTCGTTGAAGAGCAGGTCGATGCATCTCCCTCCGTGGCGAACTTTCAGGTACATGCGAGCAAAATGGTTTTCTGCCTAGAATAAGAAGAATAAATTGTACAAGAAAATAAGTTTTAGACTTGTCGGCGAGACTGGAGAGGTAGAGTCGGTGAGTATACGTATACATGTCATGGTTTAATTTACAGCAGAAAGCTCTGTTTTTTTTTTTTTTTCCTCCTCGTGACATTCTTGTCTACGGAGTTATAGAAATGGTCAATCTTGGACCGACTTTTAATAGAGTTTTGTACAAAATGATGGCCCATCTCCACCTTCTTTTCAAGCATGAAATGATGGCTCCTCGTATAAGTTGGATATGCCAGTTACTACCAGTCTTACTAACCAACTTCTTCAGGATACATGTCATGTCATGGTTTAATTTACAGCTCCGTTTTTTTTTTCTTCCCTCCTCGTGATATTTTTATCTACAGAATTTTAGATATGGTCAATCTTGGACCGACTTTTAATACAATTTTGTACAAAATGATGGCTCATCTGCATCTTCTTTTCAAGCATGAAATGATGGTTCCTTGTACAAGTTGGATATGCTAGTAACTATCATTCTTACTAATCAACTTCTTGAAGATCTTGATCAAGGATTTGTTGTATGTTTCGGCTTGTCCATTACCTTGAGGGTAATATGGAGTTGATCACTTGTGCTAAATCTTGCACTTATCACAAAGTTTGTGGACATCCTTATTCTTAAAAGGAATACCATTGTCAGAAACAATCATCGAAGGAATCATAAATCTCCAAAGGATTTGGTTAAAAATAAACATGGAAACCTAGGCTCCAATCACCGTGGCCAGGGGCATGGCTTTAACCCATTTAGTGAAGTACTATGTCGCTATTATGATGAACTTGTGACCATCAGACAACATTGGGTCAATCTTCCTTATAATGTCCAATCCCCACATGGAAAATGGCCAAGGGGAAGAGATAACCTGAAGGTGCTGAGGAGTATGAACAAGTTTGTCATGGCATTGACACTTGTCATAGCATCAAACATGGTCACATGCATCTTTCTCCATGGAAGGTCAATAATACCCCATTCAAAGGAGCTTTTTGGCAATAGCATTACCACTGAAATGGCCTCCACATGAACCTTCATGAGCTTCACTAAGAGCTAGCCAGGCTTCATCAAAGTTAAGGCATCGCAAGAGCATACCTTAAAAAGAACGTCGATACAAAGTATTGCCAATTATAACGAATTGGTATGCTCTTTTGTACAAACGCTTACGTTGGTTGTGGTCTAAACCATCAAGAATCAAACCATCCTTAAGGAAATTAAAGATGCTAGTATACCATGGTTCAGATGAGAAAGCTTCTATAGTCAAAACATCTAATGAAACAAGACTCAAACTAAGCAACATGGGTTCTCGAAGTTGTCTAATGATAATCGACGCTTGATCATCATCCAACTCTAAAGGAAACAAGGATGCAATAGTGGCCATGGTATCTGCATGACAATTGGAGGATCTAGGGATAAACTCTATGATCACTGAATCGAAGAGAAACAAAAGCTTGGTGATAATCTCTTTGTAAGGTTTGAGTTTATCATCCTGAGTCTGATAAATATCATTAATATGATTCACCACAAGTTAAGAGTCACCAAAGATAGAAAGCACACTAATATTCAAGGCTAAGGTTGGTCTAAGACCAAGGATCAAAGCTTCGTATTCTACAGTATTATTTGTGCAATAAAAATGAAGTTTGAAGGAAAGGGGAATGAGTTGTTTTTATGGGGTAACTAGAACGACTCCAGCCAAAAAACAAAGTCCAAGACTCTAGATATTTGGTCTCTATGCCAAAGCACTCATTGGGAAACTCAATGACCAAAGGATGGGCAACTTCTAGTGAGTGATGTAACAACCCGATAAAATCCAACCCACTCGAGAGATATTTTTTATTAATATCTATTAGGGGTCCACATATCCCCACCTTGCATAAGTCCATCTACATCGATATAAAAAAATCATATATCTCATCTCCACGATGAGCTAGCTTATCCCTCTTAGTCTATCAAGAGGGTATGTTTATCCCTACACCATATGTAAGTCCATCTACGTAGGTGTACTAAGTGTAATTTAGATAGACCATTCATCTTCTTCTCTCTACAATTTTTCCAAATCAAATAACCCATGAGAATAGCCATTATGACTCTCAAGGATTATACTTACATATAAACCATTCATATGTGTTTCATTTTAGATTCATAACCATGATCATCCCTCTTTAAATAAAGCAACAAGCCATAACAAGCTATCTATAGAAATTGATAGGATCATACAACAAAAACAATCCACAACATATGTGACACATCATGTATCCTAGGAAAGCCTTGAAAGAAAAAACCCAACCTCCAAAAATTTCTTTTTCATTTTATTTATTTAATTGCTTTCAATACAATTATGGGTACATAAGAACCCCATAATTCTTATGTCCCTACCAAGTGAATTGATCATTTAATTCACATTACAATCAACAAGGGGACCCCATAATCCCCTTGAATGAACTCCACGTTGATTCTCCTTTTCCTACTCATCACATCAAGATAGATACATAAAAAGTTCCATGATTCCCATGTCCCCCAATTACTTAAATAGGTCATTTAATTCATGTTACAAAAATATGAGGGAGCCCCATAGTTCCCTCTTACGAAAGACATAGGGACCTCATAATTCCTATGCTCCAATACATATCTCACATTTGTCAATACATCACAACTTGCTAAAATATCAATAGTCTTTCATCAAACATGTACCATGTCTCCATAATCATTCTACATGTAACCAGAAGATACCCCATAGCCCCTTCAAGAATGGAACTCTCTCCCCTTATTTCCTTTACTTTTTGAGTTTGCACATAGCAAAAGTCATAGATAAATTATTTAATCTATTATTTCACAAAATATAGATAAATAATTCAACCTATCATTCATCCAATCATAGTTTTTTTTTTTTAATTTACATGGTGGAATCGATAGCCGCCACGAATCTGGGCAGGCTGTCCAGCTTTTATGGCCGTCACAGTATTCTGTGTTGTCTACCCGTAAGTCGCCACACAGATCTTCGCACAATCTGCCCCTATAACCACCATGCCACAATCATTTTAAACCTTTTACGCCACTGAAAGCACCAGGAAAGGGACAAGCGTTCAATCTCGATATTTGAACCTTGGACCTCTGCCCCCTTATGGGGTTTGGATGAACCAAATTCATCCAATCATAGTTGAATCACTAAATATATCCTTTAAAAAAACTAAGATAAATCATTTAATCTTTCCATTGTCCAAACATAGGTAATTTATTAAATTTATCCTATCCAAAACATAGATAATTCCTTTAATCTATCCATTACCCAACATAAATAATTTATTCATTTTATCCTATCAAAAACATACATAATTCTCTTTTATCTATCTATTGCCCAACATAAATAATTTATCAATTTTATCCTATCCAAATCATAGATAATTCTTTTTATCTATCCATTACCCAAACATAAATAATTTATTCATTTTATCCTATCCAAAACATAGATAGTTCCTTTTTTATATATCCATTGCCCCAAAAATAATTTATTAATTTTATCATATCCAAAACATAGATAATTCCTTTTACCTATTCATTGCCCAAACTTGAATAATTTATTCACTTTATATTTGTATCCATATAATTAGTATTTCTTCAAACTATATAGCATTAGTCAAACTATGTCTTAATTTCATAAAAGGGGTTCCTTTAAACCAACCCTTTTAACATTAACACACCATGTCTTTATTTCATGGCAAATAGATCTTATTGCATAAGTAGGGTCTTTAAGCAACCATCTTAGCAAACAAATCGACTTTCACAACATCAATCAACATAGTCAACTTATTTAATCATCTAACTATTCCAACATTAATCAATTCAATATTTAACACTAATTAATTGATTATTCCAACATTAATCAATTCAATTTTTAGCATTAATTTATACAATCTTTATTACATTAATCAATTCAATATTTAGCATTAATCAATACAATCTTTATTAAAAATGGGGTCTTGATAGCAACAGTGGTCAACGATAGTTGACGAACAACGGTTAAGCAAAAGCCAACAAGTGTTAGGTGAACTCAAGGGTTAGAGGGGTTCAACATAGCATTTAGCAGAGTTGGCCTCCATGGGGACGACACTAGCACTGCCAACTAGGGCCTAGGGTGACCCCGTGTGGAGCTGCCCAAGGAAACAACCAAGCGTCAAACCCTCAATGCTTGGCTAACAAATATTAGCCTCTCAAGCATTATGAAGGCATGTTAGACGTTTGTCCTGTGAATGTGGGACTAAACACTTACAACAGGAGGGAAGCCCTCACTCGCCTAGGCTTACCACCATCGTGCGATGGCGGTGGCACGAGGGTAGCAGTGATGGGAAAAAGGAATAAAATTTTTAAACTCAGTCCTTTCAAAACCTTAGGCACCATAAAATATATAAATGTGGCACTCCACCAAGCAGTTCATTTCGATGGAGCACAAGGAGTGACGAAAATGGTTTTTTAAACAACAGTTCTTTTATTTTTTTAATATGAACAATACTAAATCAATTATCTAACTAAAACTTAGGTTAATATTATTAAACAAAGGTGATAGCGCACTAGGATCATGATGGTGTCGATAGCAAGGGCAGAGAGCTTAAAATTATTTTATTTCTCTAACTAAAATTTAGGGCACCATTCTATGCTCGATGACAATTACCTAGTGAGGTGCCAATATTGTAACACGATGGCAAAGGAGGAAAGCAGGTAGAGAAATACTATGGGCAATCACCTTAGATGAACTTATCCTTCGTTCTCAATGAGATATTTGGACGCCAATAGAAGCCATAAATCTCATCTTTAGGCTCCGCTATCCTCTAATCATTTACACAATAATGACCTGAAATCACAAGGTAATGTTTAACACCCTCACAAACATTTGCTCAATGTAGATGTTATCACGAATATTGCATTAAGGCTTAGTGTATATCAATGGTTAAGCATACTCAACATGGGCTCACAATGACAACTTTACATAGAGAGTTTTCTAAGCCAAAAATTTATGGGTTTAACACCTCAAACCTGTAGCAATTACATAGAAAGTTTTCTAAACCCTACGACGACGGTGTATAAGGATAACCGTCACCCAAAAAAAGAAAATAACCTATAGGTTTAAAAAAAAATATATCAAAGTGGAATATGCTTAAAGAAAATAGAATGGTACACAAGTACCTTGATTTTTCAAACAGGAAATGATGATAAGCTAGTCACCGCTAGGAGATGCATAAGCAGAGTGTTCTATGGAGGGAATATAGGAGTAAAAAAACGTAGGAAAAGGATCATCATCCACTATTGAGACAAGCTTTTCCAAGATGAAGCTAAAACTACAGTAATAACAGGTTGAAACATAGTCAAGCACCTTATGGGAGAAATAGTTATATAGGGGCCTCAAATCGTCAATGACTCTACACAAGCATACTCGTCCACCAGGAAGTGTGCAAGATAACTCCAAGGGAGTGAAACAACTTAGGGTGCTCGTAAATAGGAGAGGCACAATTCTACAAACGAGGTTGGTAATCATAGGTAAAAATAGGTCCTGAGTTAAAAATAATTTGGCCCTACTCCTCTATTCAACACTACAAATAGCTTAGGGTGCAAACACTCAATATGCATATGCAAAAGAAATAAATTCATGCTCTCAATAACAAAACAAGACCTAGCAATTTTGGTTCAAACCGTTGAAGAGCGGTTCATGGGGGAAATACCATAAGGTCAAGGAAGAGACTCATGACTCTTATGACCCATAAAAATTTTGACTTTCCCAAGTTAGATCACCAATCGGTATAAAAAGTAACAATCCAACAATTTTTAAAAACAAGGAAATATGTATGATAAGCAAAGCAAGGCTATTTAAATTGTATTATTATATTAAGCAACACTATGTGAATGAAGAGGGACTAACCTTTATCATACAACCCTTGGTCTGAGGCTTCTTCCCAAGACTGCAACTTAGCTACACAGCTTCCTGCCACCCATCTCCCTCCTCTGCCCCTTTTTTATTGAAACCCTATCCCTTCATGGTATGATGGCTTCCCCCCAAGCCATTCCCCCTTTTTCCCTATAACCCTCATTTTTTTCATTTTTTTTTAAAAGCTTTCTTCAAAAAGAATGTCAAAAAAACCCCTCTTCAAGTATAAAATTCATTAACTAAATTCATGCTCTAGGAAATTTAAATGCAACCATCATGGGTTGTAAAAAAAAATATTAATCAATAATTTAGATAAACAATTTAAAAGCATGAACAAGTAAAATATTAAATTTCTAGCTTAAAATTATAATGGTTAATTATTTTAATAAAACCATTATTTGCATAAGACAACGTTTAACATTTCCTTTGTCAATCAATATAAGATCATCATCAAGGTGGATTTAAAATGTTAGCTAACGGCATACACCTACAAGCATGGTTAGCCCTACAAAAACACAAAGATACATGAACATCATTTACATAAATCGTAATCAAATGTTACATCGTAGCCCTGCATAGTGATGGCACCAACAAAGTTAGGCATTAAAACAAGTCCAATTATGTTGTCTTCCTCATCAAGGGTCCTATAGGGGTAAGTTATGATATTCCCCACCCCTAGAACTAAACGTAGTCCTATGCGTTCACCTTCAATAAGAAAGTTATTAGTACATTTTCAAATTAGATAAGGAAACATGTCTATCATCTAGAATATTACCATCCACTAATAATGACTATGATCACTCACTCCATGTGATAAGCTATGCAAAAGTATTATTGTCCACTAATAATAACCATGCTACTCCATGCAAGATGTCATTCCAAGGTTTATCATCTGCTAACTACACAAATAGCCATGCTTACCCAGGTAAGGGTACCATTCTAGGGTATCATCATTCGTTGATGATACAAATAGCTTCGCTTACTCCACGTACGGGTGCCATGCCAACCATTGCACCACAAAATCAAACTGCTCTTCTTCGTTCCTACCTAGAAGGTCTTTTATCCAAGCTTTCACTCATCTTAGCCCCTCCAAGATGAGCAAAAATAGGGAAACTATGATATTCCCAAATAGTTGTTCCCCTTAATTTTTCAATTTTGCTTTAGTTTTCTCAATCTTCAAAGTATGAGAGCCCCTTCCTAACACTGAAGTCCTTATTTTATTTAGAGTTTCTTCTATCTTGGTCCAAGTAATAATTGCAATACTCATCTCAAGTTAGTATTCCCTTGACTAAATCCATTAAGTCCTTGTGACTATGGGTCCAAATAGCTATAAGCCCTTATCAATATCTTGGGCTTGAACAGGTTTATCCTATTTTAATCTTAGGATCAACTCCCAAGATGGACTTATGTCCCTACAAATGCCTACCAATCTCATACTTTGGTACATACTTTATCGATCTTTCGATAGAGGATCCCATACTCTTCTCAAGAATGGGTTCTCCATCTATCCTTGCCACAATAATTGTTCAAGCCTAGGAATAGAATTTCATTTTTCATTCCTTTGTGTTAGGTTTGACCATAAATTAGATTGTTTTGAGAGGATCCCATAATTCTCTTGAGAATAGTGTAGCAAAAGAACTGAACACGAAAACAAAGGTGTAAACAAAGATAGAAATATTGATAAAAATTTGCTTTTATTACAACTTTTTAACTGCCCCAAATGTGTTGGGAATAATTTTACAATATTTTATTTGTATGGTACAATTTATTCTGATGAGGGAATGGGGTCTTCCAACTCTTCAACACAACAATATGTCCTTCCTTCTCCAATTACAGCTCCAAGGGGTGAGGGGGATTCAAGTATCCAGTGTGAGGACCACTCTAGCTTCAGCAACTTCTCCAAAGTACCTATTGCCTGCACACATAAAAATCAGCAAAGGGATTAGTAGCACCTGTAAATCAAAGTATAAAGATAATACTATAAAATATTACATAGATAGTCATATAATGTGAACAACATAAAGCATGTAAACTAAAAAGCCTTACAAAATTAAACTTTACTAGTCGTGTTTGATCTATTCTCTCGGCTCTACGAAACCATGGATGTGTGGTGGCAAACAAGAAACCGTGCACAGGTTATAGAGAAACCGTGCTTGGGTGATTCTGACTATGAAACCACAAATGCGTGGTTTGGACTGAAAGTAAGTTACCTCAGAAAAGAGGACCTCCAAGTTCGAAATGTAACTTCTCGAGATGCGTGTAGAGGTCTGATCCTATTTTGATAGCCTGGCAGTATAAATGTTTAGCTCCTTTTGGTGGATGGGGTGAAGGTGCCTTTATAAGCCCCTTAGGGTTTTGGAGGGAAGTGAGAGGTGGAAAGCTAGGATTACCAAGTGGTAATTTTGGGCTGCCAAATGGAGGGAGTAGTTGGAGTGAGTCACCTAGAGTGCCTCACTTAACTAGGGTGATGTGGATACAAGTGGAGTATTATGTGGAGGGTTGTCCATGTGAAGGGACAAAGGGGACAAGGGTGTATGATATGTGGTAATGTGGGGTAGTGAGTTGTCTAGGACACATGTCTAGTGGGTAAGTAGGGTATCCTAGGCTTATTTTCTAGATTTAATAAATCTGGAAAATAGGATAATGTGTATATTTTATATGTCTAAGTCCAAACTTAGGCATATAACTTTATTATGCAGGATTTGATGTGGGATGGCAAATGTGGTGTTGTGAGTGACTAGTTTTTGGTGTCTTCAGATGCCCTTTTTTGTACCACATTATGTGAAACATTATGTGGTGCAAAAACCAATGACACCTATCTTTATTGGATGAATGGATTCAACTCTTATCGATATGCAAGAATGAATGACTTTTTTTGAAAATTTAGATTTGTTTGCTTACCCCTCAATTGGCAAATGGGTAAAGAATGAAACCCACGAGCCAATTGACTGAATTTGGATGATGTGGTGTTGTGAATGATGAAATGTGATGCAAATATATGAAATTGATCCAACTTGGTGCCCCAAGTTTGGTATTGTTGTTTTTTGTAAATTTGCCTTTGGTTCATTGTGGTAATTGTGTTAGTAAAATTGTTAACCATGCTTTGGGTTCAAGTTCCCTTGTGATCATAGAAATTCCTTCCAAATGATGGGTTCAAGGAACTAGTTGTCTTGTGAATTCGATGCTTGTTTATTTTTTTATTGTTACCAAAATTGATTTGATTGTTTCCATTTTTTATCCAACGGAAGGGGTTTGAAGGATAACCTCGGGCTAATCTATTTTAAACATAGCCAAGCTTAAAATACTGAGGGGCTTAGTTGATTAATGTCATTCTAATATAATTATTAGTGTCCTTATAGTGAGTTGTCCATCCTATCGGATTGCATGAATTGCTAGTCACTGCAACCGCCAGGTGTATAGGACGATTCACTATGTACGAGGCTCACTAACTGATGCATTGATGATGTTGGTGATGACTAATGGTGGTAGTTGATGATGTTTGATGATTTTTTCTTTCTTTTTTTTCTTTTTTTTTGGGGGGGGGTGGGGTAAGCCTTCTTTTTTTTTGTTTGAAAACACACGTGTGCGGTTCTAGGTTCCACTAAACATGTATTCACGGTTTGCACCGCAAACCATGAATCTACGTTTTTGTGCGCTTTGAAAAATACATGCACATGGTTTACACTACGAAATGTGGTTATATAAAGGTATGAGGGGTAGATTTTATTTCATTGTTGCAGTTTGATTTCTCTATGTTTCGAGAGGAGAGAGTGAGATGGAGGGTGGTGAAGGGAGTGGAGTTGGTGCAGGTGGTGGTGGCTCGGCTGGAGCAGAAGCTGATGTCTGCTACACCAAGGTAGGTGTCCTAAACTCTTAGTTTAGGTTTTATTTGTGCATGTTGTTTTTGGTGTTGTTTGTTGTTTTGTTGTTATTTTTTGTTTTTTTTTTAAACCACTTAAGAGGGGTTGGTAAATTGTTTTTTTTTGACAACCACCAAGAGGGGCTAGTAAAGTGTTTTTTTTTTTTGTGACAACCACTAAGAGGGGATGGTAGAGTGTTTTTTTTTTTATATGCATATATAGGGAAGGTTGAAAGTTATTTCTTTTTTTGTGTGTGATGCAATATATATTATATGAGATGCCTTGTTTTTTTTTTTCATTTTTGAAATGCAATTTTTGTGATATGCAATGTATTATGTTTTTTTTTACTACCATGACTAGGGTAGGTTGAAAGTTTTTTTGTGTGATGCAATATATGTTGTATGAGATGCCTTGTTTTTTTTTTTTTTTGAAATATAATTTTTGTGATATGCAATGTATTGTGTTTTTTGTTTTTGACTACCATGATCGAGGTAGGTTGAAAAAAAAAATTCAAAATGTAATTTTTGTGATATGCAATGTATTGTATTTTTTTACTACCATGATTGGGGTAGGTTGAAAGTTTTTTTTTTGAAATACAATTTTTGTGATATGCAATGTATTGTGTTTTTCTTGTTTTGAAATGCAATTAATTTGAAGATGAATGTTTTTATTTTTATTTTATTTTTTTGAAATGTGATGCACTGGTGTTATTTTTGTTTGTTCTTTAGGCAAATATTATTGCTTCCAAACATCAATGGCCTTGCACTATTTCAAACGTGTAGAAGGCTCTCACAACAGATGATTGGAAGTTCCTTAAGGCTATGGGCTTGGATGGGTGCAGACTAATTGAGATAGTCTGAGCAGATGAGGCACTTTTATCCGTACTCATCGAGATATGGGACCCAGATAGGGGTTCATTTCAGCTCCCAACAGGGGAGCTTATTGTTACCCTGGAGGATGTATACCACATCTTTAGAGTGCCTATCAAGGGTCCGCTAGTGAGGGTGGGCCAAGAAAAGCAGGAGGCTCTTAGCCCTATCTATGGTGATATCTGGGATGTGGAAAATAGTAAGGGAGGCATCCCTTACCTTGACTTTTTCAAGGGTAAGAAGTTGGTCATGGTCCTAACTTTCTTTATGTACATTTTGGGCAACATGTTGTTGCCCAATAGCATGGAATTGAGGTTCCCTTGGAACTAGGTTTCTATTGTCTAAGATTTGATTTATGATCCTCAAATTTATGCATGGGCTCCCGCTCTTTTATGCCAATTATATGGTGAGCTTTATGAGGTGAAGAGGTGAGAGCAAAAGGGACTTAGTTGTAGCTTGCTACTCTAGATTTTGTCTTGGAAGCATATCATAGTAGGTCATCCCAAGGGGCTACCTTGTACATTTGATCCTCTACTTCCTTGTGCCTTCTAATGGTGGGTTAGTGAGGAGGCTTCTCCCACACGCCCTTCCATCAGTGTTGCCACATATAGAGATAGTTTTAGTGGCCTAACTAGACATGACATTTGCTGGAGATCGTGGAGGGGAATGGCTTGGGCAAGTGATGTTGTGGAGCTCCATTGGGTTAGACAGGGTAGATGTATGCTGGATATTCATACGTGAGAGATGGAGTACATCCAATTCTTATGGGTGATGAGATAGTTTGGATTAGTGTAGGGGGTCCCAGATGCTCCTATGATATATAGGTAATGGGATGATGATTTGGTCCTACCCTTGACTCTATATTTTTAGACTGTGGATAACGTGGGTGATGATGTTGTAGTGGAGCTTTCTGATGTAGATGATGCAAGTACTATTTCATACTATGATGTCTGGTTTACAGCTCAGCCTCCTTAGAGGCCAAGTCAAGTGGTGGATGACATTGTCGGTGAGAATGATCTTGACACTAGTGAGAAAACTCTTAGGTGGTCGAAGCATCGTCGGGATAGTGGTGGCAGGAGGGAGTCTATCGTTGGTACTCAACAAACAAATGTTGACCCTAGGATTGGGGGGATGGCGATGATGAGGGCCATGATGTAGAGCATGATGTGGCTTAGGATGTAGGTCAGGATGTAGATTTAGGTGATGATGGATATGATGGAGGTTAGGGTGAGGATGCCCCTCCTCACCACACAGAGGAGGAGTGGGGGGTGTTTTAGGTGCAGTGGGATAGCCTAGATGATAAGGTGAGGAAGCTAAAGGGCAAGGTGATCTTGCTTCAGGGTAAGGTGACCCAACTATAGGGTGAGGTGGATGAGCTATGGGGCATCAAATGATAGTGATGCTATTGTAGCTCGAGATGTAGAGATCGTGAGGCTACAAGGAGAGTTGAATGGACTACAGGCTAGTTTGAGTGGCGGTCATAACTCTGCTACCATTGCATCTCTCAGGGTTGAGATAGCCCAATCGATGTCCCGTGACGATCAGGATTTGGATGCTACTTGAAGACAAGTACAATACATGGCATCTCTTGAAGATACTTTGTGCCAACACAAAATTTCATTACTACTTTAGCCTTCTTCTTCATATATGTTAGGTTCCAACAAGCGGACTGATTCTAGGCTAGGAAGCTCGAGGTCTCATCGGTCCTCTGGCTCACATTCTCCCTCCAGATCATTAGTACATGGGCCTCACAGGAGTCATGGGAGTGCTATCTAGTAGTGCCTTATCACCTATTTTTGTAGTTTTTTTTACTTATGAGCCTCAGTGCTCTGATGTATATAGCCTATGGGTATTTGTACTCATGCGATATATATATATATATATATATATATATATATATATATATATATATATACATGGTTTTTATTATGATTGTGTTGTGCGCTTTTATTTTATTTTATGTATGGATGCAAATGAAGTGTTGTAATATGTAATGTAATGATGATTAATGCTTGTGTTCTAATGATGATTTGGTAGCTTTAGACTTAGCTTGATCAATATTATTCTTATTGTTTAATCAGGAGCATAGATAGATTATATTTGTATGGATATTATAATGTGTAATAATGTGAATTATATGGCATGATTTAGTGGATTTTTCTAGGGTGTTTTTACAAAGAATCAAACATTCTAGTGATTCAAATAAACCCATTTATGTATTTCACAGATCTTCTTTATGCAAGGGTTATCCTAGTGTTTTCAAATTTCTCAAGGACCAACTTGTGTGCAATGATAGTTATTTTCCTATTATGAGTTAAGTCAAACTAATCAATTGTTCCTTAGCCAATAAGCTAGCTCATCCGAGAGTGGTCTTAGGTCTATAAAAAGGTCGCTAATGTAACAAATATGGCACCACACATAAGGATACATTATTTCCAGGCAGGATTCATTCAGCCCATTGCTGTAATGAGGATCATCCCACCGTTTTCAATACACCAAGATTTCTAGAGATTCAAGCTCCTTGCTTTCTTTTATTGCATTTAATTTTTGGGGGATTGCTCATTTTGTGATGGAGCAATGGATTTTATTGCTTACACTTACTCGTTTTGAGGGAGAGAAAATGGGATTTTTAATGCTTTGAGATGTTTTTCTCTCTTTTTTTGGAGGAAGAGAAAATAGGGGAACTTATTTCTTTGATACTTTTTTGGGATACTTGCTTTCTTTGACGAAGAGCAAGGGATTTTCCTTTTTTTAGGATACTTGCTTGATTTGAGGAAGAGAAAGGGTTTTTTTTTTAATGAAGGTGGAGCTTGTCCTTTTTTCAACTTTGTAGCACTCTATACCATGTGCATAATTAGATGAACAGGGGAAACCCTTCGCTTATGGCAATATCAACCTTTGACTTTGTTATTCCCAAGACTCACAATGTTTTATTATGTGTTTTATTGTGTGTGGTTCAAGAGGAATCTGTTTGATCAAGAATAACATGTTGCATCTAAAGATTGATTTATTTTGAATCAAGTTTATTCAGAACTCTAGGACTAGCTAAGTGATTGAAAACATTGGAAATTGCTTTATGGTTGATGTGGTTTTGTGATGTTTATGGTACTGTCAATGCAATATTTTAAAAATTAAAATATACACACACAATAGCTAGTGGTATTATAATTTTTATTACTAAAAATTATACGGTATCTATCCTACTTTATTTGAGTTCCTTAATTTGCAGAATATTATAGGGAAAGTTGCATATTATTATGGAGTAATGCATTGTTAAGTGGTGTTGGATGCCCCTGATTAAGGCAACAAGAAATGGTGGATTAGCGATCGTCCAAATTAACCCAAATAATGCAATGCAAACAATGGTATAAAAAAATGCCTAAAGTGTACGTATGACATGCGTGGATGGATTTGTGAGATGCAAAATGAAATATTTTTGATATTTTTGTTTTTTTGTAGCCATGTATATGTACATATATATAAACTGCACTATGCATAAAATGTCTTTAGATGTATTATGTTCAATGGCTCAAGTTCTAATATTCCTTCCAAGTTGGCGAGTCTATACATTCCTGGATCCACTTTTTGCTTGAAAATGTATGGACCTAACCAATTAGCTACGAATTTATCTCTCAAGTGCACATTGGTGTTTTGTTGATTCTCTTTAAAGACGAGATATTCCACTTGAAATTCATGAGGATGGACTTTTGCATTGTAAGCACATTTGATTCAGTACCGATATACTCATATATTTTCCAAAGCATTGATATGTCTTTCATCAAGGAGCGTTAATTGGTCAAGACATGCTTGTCTAGTTGTGTCGACATCCATAAATTCTTGTAATGTAACTCGTAAAGAAGGGACCTCGAGCTCAAGAGGTATAAATTGCTTCAACACCATAGACCAATGAAAAATATGTTGCCCCTATTGGTGTTTTGATGCTTGTTCAATAAGCCCATAATGCCAAGGGAAGTTGAGTGTACCGATCTCTATGATTTTCTTTGACAAGATTCTTAAGAATAGCTATCAATGTCTTGTTGGTCACTTCGGCTTATCCGTTTGCCTGTGGATAATAAGGAGTCAAGAAACTTTGCTAGATATTATACTTGTTGCATAAGGCTTGAACATCATTGTTCTTGAAATACTTAACATTGTCTAAAATAATATTGGAAGGAATCCCAAAATGATAGATAATATTTTGAAGTATAAACTTTGTTATTCGAGGTCTAGTCATAGTGGTCATTGGAATTGATTTAACCCATTTGGTGAAGTATTCTATACAAGGCCGATTTTTGGACTCTGTTCATCACCAGAATAAACTTCCAGATCACGTTCTGCACTAGGTTCTTTGTTTCTCTTAATATATTCTAAATATAAGTTGAAGTAGTTGTAGTAATAAGATTTGTTTTTCTATTAGCTAATTGTAGGTTTTTATTTTGCTATTTTTCTATCATTTATTGAAAATATGTCAATGCTCTATTTTCCATGTTTTTCTCTATTTTACCCTATTCTACATGTTGTTTTCTACATCAAACCGATATTCGGATCTTGTTCTGCATCTTGATTGTTATCCAGACCCTATTCTACACTAGAATATATTGTCGGACCATGTTCTACACCAGGTTCTCTGTTTCTCTTAAGACATTCTGAATATAAGTTGAAGTAGTTGTAGAAAATATGTCAATGCTCAATTTCAAATATTTTTCTCTATTTTGCCCTATTTTGCATGTTGTCTTCTATTTTTTGTCCTTCTATTAAAACTCTTTGATTCTCTTTCTATTCAGATTTGCTTTTATGTTATAATATTATGAATAGGTAAATAATTTGGTAAATGCTTTTTTGTACTATAATATGATATTGTTTCATATATGTATCTCTAATTATTTTTCACATACAAAACCTTTTATCTATATAAAATTTGAATTTGTTTATTGAATATTTTTGTGCTCTTATCAGTTACGAGTGTTATCACTAGAAAATGTAGTAGTGGCATACACTGACAAAATCACAATAAAACATGGTAGGAAACATGTATGTATTTTCTAAAAATCAACCATTTATTTATTCTGGTTATAATATTATCTTGAGGCCTAAGAGAAGTAACATCTCTTTAACATTTTATTACTTTTATAAATTTAAAAACACTATTTTTACAAGTAGAATGTCACTCACTAATGATGGAAAGAAGGGGTCAAATATTCTGCTTAAAAGAGTATCCTTAAATATTTTATCCATACGTTGAAATCAAACAAGTCATCGACATCTGTACAAATTTGAAGTACAAATGATTTTTGACTTCTACATAGTTAGTTGTATATTTTGTAATTATTTCCAATATTTCTTTATTCCTCAAATAATTAGTTCTCAATATGTGCTCAACAATATGAATCTTTTTTCTATCTATAGTTAGTTTTTTAAAATCCAAAAATGATAAAGAATATTATTGTATGCTACTATGCAGAATACCTTGTTGACCCTGATAAGCCTTCACTTGAAGATATTCCTCTCCAAGATATGCCTTCTAATGAAAATTCTCTTAACAATGACATTTTTGAAATGGATGAAGATATTCCTTACCAAGATATGCAAGTTGAAAATGAAAGCGGTAAATCAAATACACTACAAACTTCTTATTAATCTTCAAGCAAAAATTTTAAAAAGAGAAAGATAAAATCTAACTGGTTTATTGGAAGGTCATTTAAGAATGAATGGGTAGAAAAATTTCCATAGATTCCCTGGATTGAGCTGGTATTGACTGCAAAAAACCAAGTCAATAAAAAGAATCTAGATGTAAAATTTTCATAGGCTGCAAAATAAGAAAGATACAATAGAAAAACATGTTGGTAAAGTATATGTAAAAGTTATAGGAAGTGATGGTAAAATTAAAAAAGATATTAGGTGGAAGGATGCATCAGAATTTATGCATGTCAGATATATAATAGATTATTAGAATCACTTAAAGAAACAATAATCCCTTATTGAGAAAGGTGAAATGATTGAAACCCAATTTCATAAAATGCAGAAGAATATTTTAGCTTCAAAAAGTTTGTAGTTTGTTGTTGTATTTAGTATTCTCAAAAAGGGTGGACCCATATCTAATTTTATTGATAATAAGCACCTGTATGAACTATATGATGTGCAAAACCTTCCTAGTTCCCATTGGTCAGATCAAAGTGGTTGGGAAATGGTAAAATGTCTATCTTTAGTTGATAAGGAGGATCTAAGAGAGAAAGTAAAACTTTCTAGATTCATTTCACTTTCTATTGATGAGGTGACAGTTGTAGAAAACACATATTGGATTTGCATGCATGTGTACACAATTCAAAATCATGTAAGGTAACCTAGTTTGCTAGGATTACATAATATGGTGGAAAGTTCAAATGCAAAAATATCTATAATGTTTTGACTAGTTTAAAAGAAATTGCAGGAATGAATGATATAGACATAACCACAAAGTTAATTTGCATTAAATTTGATGGCTCCAAACCTCAATTACCCCATATATGATACCCATTCATTGCATGGATCATATATTGAATATTGCATATAAAATTATGAGCACTTTTGAAAATGTTGCTAGAGTGGAATATCTCATTCGTAAAATATATTCGTATTTTTCTTGTAGTCCAAAAAGGTTTGTAGAGTTTCAATAGTTTGCACTAGGAGTTACAAAAGGAAAAAAAATGTTGAAATATGTGGATACAAGGTGGATTTCATTGTATCAACCTACACACCGAGTTTTTACAGAATATCAATCTTTAACAGGGTTTATGTATGCAAATAGTAGGGCAGTTGATAAGGCAAACGATTTGTTATTCCATTTGAATAACTTGAAAACTCTTTTAACATTATGTGGTATTCTTCCAATGTTACAAGAAATGAACAGGTTGACTAAACTTGCACAAGAGAGATCCATCTATATCATTGATTTCATGAGAATGAGAAATCAAATATGTATGATTATTGATAGGTTATATGTGTCCAAACCAGATTTTACAGATCCCTTATTTGAAAGTTGGAAAACATTGACAAATGTGAATGATGCAAAAAGCTTTTTGAAGTTTGACATCAATGATAATATTTGTATTAATGTTAGTGAAAATATGATACCTCTATATTATTATGAAAGACAGTCAAGTATAGTTACTGATAATCTTGAAAAAGTTTGTGTAACACACAATAGATACAAAGTTATTTTGCACAATACTAAGAAAAAATTGTTCAACATAGCAAAATCATTGATAAATGAGATAAGATATTGGTTTCAAATAAATGAGTTGCTTAAGGCCATGGGTGTTGTTAACCCTTTGTTTTGGTGTTCTTGCAATAATCACAATTCTACACAAGAGTTTATTAAATATATGGCATCCTTATTGAGCATTTCAGTTTAAAGTGTGGAAGTCTGTCGAAATAAAAGGTATACTCAACAAAGATCTTTTAAGATAACAATCACAATATTTTGGAACATAAATGGTTCAACAAGAATCACTTTTGAGTAACATCCATGAGATTGGTTCCATTGCATGTTTGTGTTATCATATAGGCTAAACATTTAAATATTGTTTACCAACACTTTCTATTCCTATACTATGGTCGACATATTTGTGTGTTTGACGACATATATTATTTTAGTTCTTGCTATAGTTTAGGGATTCACCTTAGGGATATATTATGTTAGTCTTTCATCTAGGATATTTCCTACAATATCCTAAAGTTGTAACTATTTAAATTGAGCAAATATCAATACAAATTAATCTTTAATGTGACCTATTTAACATTTGGTATCAGAGCGAGGAGGGGTCGAGGTACTAGAGTTATCTCGAGAGTGGACAAGTGGGACGAGAGGAGTCCACACATCAAGTATGCCTATCCACCACAGACCATGCAGTGACCAAGAATAGACTGGCCGTAACATGTCCAACCCCTATTCAAGCTAAGTGACTTGGACATCTAGTGAATATGTGGACGACGCTATAAATTGGACTCTATGATGACATGCGACCTAAGGCACATACACACAAACTGGATAGAGGCTCACGATCTGAGGTGGAACAGATGGCAGATGTGGGACCCGTAGACATGGAATCTAGTTACTAGGTAGATGTGGCGGCTCAAAAAATTTTTCCTTGCAACATGGGTTTATGTGACATGGCAGCTCAGTTTTGTGGGGTATAGTATACTGAAGAGGTAGACATTGTTAATAGTGCATGTTTTTCTTTTTATGTCGCTAATTGAAAACTTCATATCCCATGTGGGACTAAATATTTAAATTTTTAAAAACTTAAGCGCCATGACAAAGCCACGATGCAGGTCAAGATAGAGTCGCAACGCAGGTCATGATAGATCCGTGACACAGGCTCTTAAGCTGTGGAGAAATGAATTAGTAGTTTCCCATTTTTCACACAAGAGAATGACGTATTTCCTTGAGGATGGTGTTTAATGCACTCATATGTGTGTTCCCCTAATGAATTACGGAGCTCGTGACAACATTCTCAAGCAATTGGATCTGAGGAGAGGTGTTGTGGAAAGAACTGTGAAACTCGGAGCTCTCACGTATGGAGGAGAGATTTGACGATCACAGAGACAGTTGTGATGCTCATTGAGGTCATTTAAAAAAATATCACATATGCTTGTAGAGATGGTTTGATGATTGCACAGATCTGTAGCAAAGTGCCTGACATGCAGAGTTGTTCATGGCACCTGACTATGTAGAAAGGACAGAGTGCTCGTAGAAAATTTATTATTGAGGAGCTTTCAGTTTGAAAAATCATTGCAGACGAGGTGCAAGATTTCGTAGGTGCTGAAGCAAAGTTTTTTTCCAACAATATTAATGACGAGAGTTGTAGGTGCCATCAGCTAGGTGAGTCGCATCGTCACCTGGAGCAAGGAGCACCACCGCGGTGAACAGAAGCAGTGGGACAGTGTGCCACTCAGAAGAGGCAACATCACCCATTGAAAGCTACACAAAGTTGATTGTAGCTTCAAATAGGAGTTTATCCTATTAACCACCCAATGGCAGTGGTAGCTAGGGTGGTTGGCAGCCATGTGCATAAGGTGCTAGTAGCTAAGGAGGTCGAGGGATCGAGTCCCACCAAGAGGTAATATAAAAAATTTAGAGTGGTACTTCTTAAGTGGTCATTTTTTTGCACCTTTAATATTAATTTTATCAATTTTTTTAATAATTTAATATTAATTTAATTAAAAAATCTTTTTTTTTTAATTTTAATGGTTTTATAGTTAAAATTAAATTTTATTATTTATTAAACCTTTGATAAAATTTTATTTTTTGCACAATTGCCTAAGAGGCAATCTTTGTAACAAGCCCTAAAAGGCTTTATAGGTGTTGATTTTCTACTTTAAGGGGGGATAATTTTGCATCAAAAAGGGATAATTTTGCAACCATTAATTTGTTATGATAAGGTCAAATGGAAGCTACTTTGCCCTACATTCTCTTCTAGATAGAGAGACCCCTAAAGAATTTGATGAAAGAGTGCGAGTGTATGGTCTGAATACCATCTTTAGTCAGCTCCAAAATGTTGTAATAGCAAACCAAAGAGTACCTGATGTTGGTTACGATGGTGATTCCAAAGATAACAATTCTTTTGATAGTAGCCCTGAGGAGTCAGTATCTATTGAGGTTGCACCACAGGAACCTGAAATCATTTGTCTTAGTGACAGTGATTTTGTTGACCAAGCGGAGCTAGAACCTCATTCACTTGAAATCATAATTGTTAGTGAAGACAGTGATTATGTTGCTGACAATTTTATCAATGAAGCGATAGGTGAACCTATGGAAGTAGAACAAGATCTCTACGAGAGAATTGATAGAGTGAGGTTTGATTTAAATCTGTAATTTTCTTTTTGCAAAGCATCTTATATTGTTTGTATTGAAGAATAAAAGAAAAGTTTTTCCTTGTTTTTTTCAAAAGTATTGCTTGAACAATGGCAACAAATAATAATCTGCCCATACCTAAATTTAATGAGCTGGATTATGAGTATTTGTCCATCAATATGATGACCTTACTCATTGGCAAAGGACTATGGGATGTAGTTGAAGAAGGTTATGCAGAACCTTCATATTGGACCACTTTGAGTGTAGTAGATAAGAAGAACAAAAAAGATGCCCAAAAGAGCAATTTTTTTGCCCTCTATCATATCCAAGCAGCTTTGGAGAATAACATCTTTCCAAGGATTGCTTCCTGTTTATCAGCCCAAGAAGCATGGAAAGCCTTGAAGGATAGTTATCAAGGTAGTGATCAGGTGAAACAAGTGAGGCTTCAAACCTTGAAAAGGGATTTTGAAAACTTAAAGATGCAAAATGATGAAAATGTTAGTGATTATTACATTAGAGTGAAATCCATTGTAAACAAAATGCAAACCCTTGGAGATGACATCAAAACTATAGTGGTGAATAAAGTGTTAAGGACACTTCTTCCTAAGTGGAACCATATAGCTATCATTATTAAGGAATCAAAAGATCTTTGTAACCTATATTTTGATGCTCTAATTGGTTCCTTGATGTCTCATGAAGAAATATTACAGGGTTCTCCTTCAACAAGCTATGGAAGTGATGACAAATCTTTCTCATCCAAGGAGGGTGTAGGAAGAGGCCAAGGGAGAGGACAAAGGAGAGGCAGAGGAAGAAGCAACTCAAGAGGTGGAAATCAAGCAAGAGGTGGAAATCAAGGAAGAGGTGGCAATCAAGGAATGAGTGGAAATCAAAGAAGAGGAGGTGACAAAACAAAGAAAGCTTGTTTCAATTATGGCAAGCTTGGTAACTTTGCTAAATATTATTGGTCCAAGACTTCTCAAGGTGGAAAAGGTCAATATGGAAACTATGGTGAAGAAGAAGGAACTTCAAATTTGTTTCTTACTTATGGAAAATCATATCAAAGTCTAAATGAATCTTGGATTTTGGATACTGGTTGTTCCAATCACATGAGTAGCAAGGAGAAACTCTTTGCTACAATGGATTCCACCTACAAATCAAGAATCAAGTTGGGAGATGACAAAGCTCTACAAATTGAAGGTATTGGAGCCATGGAGGTACCAACAAAAGAAGGCACCAAGAAGGTAAATAACATCTATTACACACCCAAACTCCAACATAACTTGCTTAGTGTTGGACAAATGATGGAGAAAAAATATAGTCTTGTTTTTTATGAAGGTAAATGTGTAATTTTTTATAAGAACAATTGTAATAGAGTTGTTACCCAAGTACCTATGGCACATAATAGGTTGTTTCTTCTTACATTTGGGGAACAAGGAGGTGCTCAACTTGCTAGTATTGATATAGATAATACAAATATAATTTGGCACTTGAGATATGGTCATCTAAATTCTACAAGCTTGAAATTGTTAACTTCTCAAGCTATGGTATCTGGACTTCCAAAAGTTGATGAACACAAGGAGGTTTGTGAAGGGTGTGCTTTGGGAAAGCACTCTAGATCCAAGTTTCCAAAAGGACAAGCGTGGAGGGCTAGCCATCCACTCCAATTGGTGCATTCGAACATTTGTGGTCCAATACAAACCAAAAGCATTGGTAATAATTCTTACTTTCTCACTTTCATTGATGATTTCTCTAGGATGTGTTGGATCTATTTTTTGAAAACTAAAGATGAAGCTTTTGATTGTTTCATAGATTTCAAAAATAATGTAGAGAAACAAAGTGAGTTTGTTTTAAAGAGTCTAAGGAAAGATAGAGGAGGAGAGTATTCTTCAAATGCATTTCTAAAATATTGTAAATATTGTGGAATAAAAAGGCAATTAACAACTACCTACACCCCACAACAAAATGGTGTGGCTGAAAGAAAGAACCGCACTATAGTAGAAATGGCTAGATCAATATTGTAAACTAAGCATCTAAGCAACATGTATTGGGTTGATGTTGTAAGAACTAGTGTTTACATTTTGAATAGGATTCCTACTTCTAGTCTAGATGGGATCACTCCTTATGAAGGATGGTATGTAAAAAGCCAAATCTAAAACACTTTAAGGTTTTTGGTTGTCTTTCCTATGCCCACATTCCTGAGCAAAGAAAGAAACTTGACCCCAAAATTCAAGCATGTATTTTTGTTGGATATTGTGAGTCTTCCAAAGCATATGGGCTCTACAATCCCAAAACACATAAAATTTTACTTTCCAGGGATGTAATTTTTGATGAAGGGGGAGAATGGGGTCATAAAAAACTTTTTGTTGATGATGGATCTCATGATGCAAGTTCCTCTCAAGTGCAGCAAGTGCAACCCAAAAACAGCAAAGGAAGTCCTCCAAGCCCAAGTATGAGTACTACTTCAAGTACACCAAATGCTACTCCAAGTCCTTCTCCACAAATATCAATAAGTTCTTCACCAATGGATATTGATTCTCCATCAAGAGGTAAAATAACACTTCAGCACCATCCATATTTTCAAATGTTGGATAAGAATTTCCAAAAAATATACACTAGAATTCAAGCTAGTGAAATGAATGCAATTTTGAAAAGACTTGAAAATCTGCATATGTATGGTGATGATGACTTCCAAGAGCCTAATGGAGATGTAGTCAATTATGCTTTAATGACTAGTGTAGAGCTAGAGCCATCTAGCTATGAGAAATCATGCACTCATGATGTATGGCAGCAAACCATAAAAGAGGAAATAACCTCTATAAAAAAGAATGATACTTGGGAGCTAGTGAAGCTTCCTAAGGGTAAAAAATGTGTTGGATGTAAATGGGTCTACAATACCAAATTCAATGCTAATGGAAGCATTTAAAGACACAAAGAAATATTAGTAGCAAAAGGGTTCACTCAGAAGTATGGGATAGACTATGAGGAGACCTTTTCTCCTATTGCTAGATAGGAGACAATCATATCAGTACTTTCATTGGCTACCCACAAAGGGTGGAAAATTCAGCACATGGATGTTAAAAGTACCTTTCTCAATGGGTACTTATATGAAAATGTTTTTGTACAAAAACCTCAAGGTTTTAAAGAACAAGGTAAGGAGAACCTTGTCTACAAACTGAAAAAAGCACTATATGGCCTCAAGCAAGCACCAAGGGTATGGTACTCACGCATTGATGGTTACTTTCAGAAGTATGGATTCACTTAGAGAAAAAATGAACCTACTCTCTACTACCTAAAGTAAGGTAAGGACATTCTCATTGTATGTTTATATGTGGATGATCTAATATTCATGGGTAGTAGTGTCAAGATGAATAAGGAGTTCAAACACTCCATGATGAAATAATTTGAAATGAAAGATCTAGGCTTAATGCATTACTTCCTAGGCATAGAAGTTCATCAAATAGATAAAGGTATCTTCATATGTCAACACAAATATGCTCAAGATATGATTAAGAAATTTTCCATGGAGCAAAGCAATCATGTTGCAACCCCAACGGGTCATGGGATCCAATTGAGCAAAGATGATGTAGCACCAAAAGTTGACATGACCACTTACATGAGCATGGTTGGGAGTCTAATGTTCCTCATCAACACAAGGCCTGATATTCAGTATGTTGTTTCTCTTGTTTCAAGGTTTATGTTTGATCCATCAGAACTTCATTTACAAGCAACTAAGAGAATTTTGAGATATGTAAAGGGTACATTGGATTTTGGGATCCATTACCACAAATGTAATTTTGTAAATTAGTTGGATTTAGTGATATTTATTGGGGCAGCAATATAGATGATAGAAAATCTACTTCAAGAAATTGTTTTAGTCTTGGATAAGGACTAATTACACGGTGTTCCAAAAAGAAGACTATTGTAGCATTGTCATCTACTAAGGCTGAGTATATAGCAATCACACATGCTAGTACTCAAGCTCTATGGTTGAGAAAAGTCCTTGAAGAAATTGGAGAGCAACAAAGTGGTCCTATAAGATTGTACTGTGATAATATGAGTGTCATCCAATTGGCACACAATCCCATCCACCATAGTAGGTCAAAACACTTTGATATGAAGTATCACTTCATTCGAGACATGGTGGAGAAATGGGTAGTTGAGCTTCAACATGCAACACTTTGGATAACATGGCAGATATCTTCACCAAAGGGGTTGCTAAAGCTCAATATGTAAAGCTGAGAGATTGTCTTGTCAGCCCTCTCAACTTTAAGGGGGATAATTTTAGCATATAGGTTAAACATTTAAATATTATTTGCCGACACTTTCTAATCCTAAACTATGGTCGACATATTTGTGTGTTTGACGACATATATTATTTTAGATGTTGCTATAGTTTAGGGATTCACCTTAGGGATATATTCTGATAGTCTATTGTCCAGGATATTTCCTACAATATCCTAAAGTTATAACTATTTAAATTGAGAAAATATCAATACAAATTAATATTCAATGTGAACTATTTCATAGTTTGTGGTAAAAGTTGTATCCAAGTAGTATCTTACAAGCTACGATTAGTGAATACTTTTGTTTATATGAATTATGTCTAATAATGATTTTGGGATCTGTGGAAGATGAGAGGATTTTTAATCCACTATCTTTTGTTAAATCTAAGCTCTACAATAGGCTGGACAAAAATCTAGAATATTGTTTAAAAATTTATGTGTCATCGTATCAACTGGACAAATTTTCATATGATAGAGCATTGGCATACTAGAATTCAATTGTAGATATAAGGGGTATCACGAATATGATCGATAAGGAGGATAATTATGCTTTTAGTGATCAAATGGTGGATTCATAGATTGATTTTGGATAATTTGAGAAGTGTTCGTCTCAACTACCTAAATTATGGTTTTTCCTATATTTAATAACAATATAAATTTTGACTTTATTTGTTATCATATTTCATAATATTGTTTCAAAATGCGCTATGCTTAATATTTATTTTGGAAAAATTGAGACATGTTCGTTTTAGCTACCTAAATTTTTATTTCCAGTATTTCACAACAATGTAAAATTTGACTTTCTTTGTTATCATATTTCACAATATTGTTTTGAAATGCGCTATGCTTATATTTATTCTGGACAAGTTGAGAAGTGTTCGTTTCAACTACCTAAATTCTAATTTTTCCAGTATTTCACAACAATGTAAAATTTGACTTTCTTTGTTATCAAATTTCACAATATTGTTTCGAAATACGCTATGCTTAATATTGATTCTGGACAAGTTGAGAACTATTCATTCCAGATTCACAATGTTGTTTCAAATGTACAATATTTCAAAAATTTATTTCTTCATAAATTGTATGTTTTATATCACATTATGCTTTTAAAAATTGTACATTTTATATCATAGTGTGCTTTTAAATATTGTACATTTTATATCATAGTGTTTCAAATACCTTCAATGATAAATCGTTGTCTTATATTTTATATCATAGTATTGGTATTGTATTATTAATGTATGAATATTGATCAACAAAAATATTATTTTATTGTTTGAAGATAGTAAATAATATTGGCGAGTAATACTAGAAAAGAAACACATAATTATAAATGCAAGCAACCTTTGAATGATTGAAGACACAAAATTAAAAAATATAGTTTTCATTAATTCGATTAGAAATATATTACATTGTACAAAATTATTGACTACAGTCAACTTGAAAATATTTTTACATTGTTAAATATCTTATTTTAGGATAGCTACCTCAGATTCACTTGCAACAACATTTTATTTTCCTTTATCTCCTTCCTTGACACCTTGTTCCGGTAGTGCACCAAGTCTAACTAGGTTTTCTTGTACTTTCACAATACTCCCCAACAATGCACTTTCTTGCTAGTTTGGATCTTCGAGTATTGTTGGAAGTGTTTCTTTTGATTTTTGGTGCTATAGTACGACATCCCAATATTCATGGAGCTTATCCCTAATATATTTTCTCAAAATATTATTATCCACCACTTTTAATTGCATTATTTTCTTCATTTCCATTGCATTTTGCAAAAATATTTTTGCTGCATTGATATTAACATGCATGTTGTTAACTTGCCTTTTAAGTTTTCAAAATTTGACTGCAAAAAGAAAATGAAAACATCATTCAAAATAGTTATATAAAAAATTATTACTTTTTTTAATGAAATATAAAAAATAAACTACAAAAGCAAATTGAAACATAAATAAATATTTTCTTACCTTAGCCACATCCCTAGAAGACTCGACAAGTGCAACTTTTTTCTTGGGATTCAACATTAATATTCTCTAATCTAATGACGATAATATTTAAAACATCATCATCATACATAAATATTTGAATTCAATGTTCCTGTTATGGCTTGATTTAGTAGGCCGCTAAGCTTTTTTGGTTCATACTAAACCAAAGAAAAAATTGAATCTCTTTTTGTGTAATTCTTATATCGGGCATTTATTTGCTTTATTAGGACCTTGGCCCGATATTCCTAATCCTTCATTTCTTTAAAATATTTAAGCATAATCTATTTCACAATTGCTTCTATCTTTTCAACCATTAAGACATTTTCATCAAAATTAATAATGTCATCCTAAGTTTGAGGAACAGGGTCATTTCCTTCGAGAGATGGGAATGATGTCTGCTCAGGTGTAGGGGCTTCCTTTTGTTGTGCTTCACCTTGTATATATTGAAGCACATATGTTTCATTAAATTTTAAAATGTTGCCCTGTAATAGAAAATCATCATCAAATTGGATATTATCCAATCCAATGGATGAAATTTTTGGTGCTTGTGAAGAAGTATAAAATGTAAAATATGAGAACCCAAGCCTAGAACTTGGTTTTGTCGATCGTGATCTCTATGAATAAAGTTATTTTCTACATCCAACCCACATTTGGCCTCTCATTTGTGTAGGCTATGCTTGTCATTGTTGTTGTGGACACAGATGCTGTTGTGGAACATGTTTCTATAGTTGAAGCAGTTGTTGTGGTGGAAACTATGGGTGTGGTGGAAAATATGGTTGTGGTGGAAAATATGGTTGTGGTGGAAGCGGTGCCACCATATGGCCTCTCATTTTTGTAGGTTGTCATTGAGAGGCAACTGAAAACATAAAAATGTTTTTTTAGCATTATTCAAAAAATCAAATAGAAAAAAACCTTAATTCAGTAAATACACATTTTTTTACCTGAAGATGATGAAATATCTTGAATCTAGGTACCGATAGGGGAGGGGGTGGCCATACTATATTCAAACTTTAAATTTTGTACATACCTAGGCGTACGAGAACCACCGAGATAAGGAGCTTGCCTCAGATATTTTGGTGGCCTTTGTAATGGTGATATTTTTTGTCCAGTGTCTTTAGAATTGCCAGTTTGATCTAGCTTGTGACCCCTATTGGTAGCATCCTATTTATTCCTTATGGTGGCTTCCCTACCTTGCATTTGGATGAGAAGAAATTTTTTAATGAAAATGTGCTAAAATATAAAATACTATTTGATTGTTAAATATGGACTAATTACCTTCAATTCTTATGATGTCAAGGCAATGGCTTGTAGTGTTGCATGCACTATAGTAGGAATATGAGTATCTTGCAATTTATAAAAACTTTAAAAATACAATGCTAAAATATAATTAATAATTCCCACAATGAGTTGTGTGTTTTTAATTTGCAATTGCACCGCATGCAACTTGACCTTGATGTGATCTGCAATATAGGTGCACCAATCGGACCTCTCATGATGCTTACATCGAATAACATAGGCTAGTGCCCAAAATAAAAAAAATTATCTTCCAAGAAGAATTAGTATTTCCTAGAAGAACTCAATAATGGCCTTAAGAGTTGGATGCTTAACATTGGTGATTGTTAACCCTATTTTTAACTTGGCGGAGGAAGCTGCAAAAAAAAATTAGATAACAATTTACAAATTTTAAATTTTTAGCATTAACAGATTCTAGGACACAAGAATTATACCAACCAAATATTTTGTGCCGAGTTGGTATATTTTTTCAAGGTAGCCTTTCTCATCTGCAGAGAGCTGACACTTCATTGACACTAGAGGATAATCATTGAAAGGAATATCTATCAATATCTTAATATCTGCAATTGTGATGGTGAACGACAAATTTTTATTTTGTATTTTCATTTGACTATGGCCTTATCATGGTCATAACCACCAATAATATGTTGCAGGAGGACTTTATCGGTTTTGAAATGTGGTATTGATACCAAGGTTGTCAAACCTGTGTCATCTAACCATGATAAGTCCATACCTAGGATTATTAACAAATCTAAAATTAAAGTGTAAGAAAGGTTCTTGAACTTTGGAATAGGAATGGAAGCAATGGCCATTGCTAGAAGTTGAAAACTTGGAAACAAGAGAAATAAGAGAAATTGGTTACTCGAAAACAATTCGCTCTAGTTGGGTGTAGTAGTAGAAATGAACTGAAAAAATGGTATTCGATGTCCTTTTATAGACAAAATGGATGAAGTCGACACATGGTAGCATTGTATTGGATATGTAGTATAGGTGATCGATTGTGTGACACGTGGCAGGTGGTCACTGACAGACCATTATATACATCTGGACTGTATTCTATATTAGGCCAGGTATCGAACCATATTCCACATCAAGCCCAATATCGAACCATATTCTACATTAGACCTAATATTGGAATAACTTTTACATCAAGAATGACACTGAACCATAATCTGCATCAGGCCCCTTATTGGACCATAAACTGCATCAGGCTCAACACCAAAACATATTCTACATAAGACCTAGTATCAAACCCTATATTGCATTAGACCCAACACCAGACCATATTTTGCATAAGGCCTTATACCGAACCCTATACTACATTAGGCCTGATACCAAAACCTATACTAAATCAAGCCTGATATCGAATCATATTCTGCATCAGGCCCGATATTGGACCATTTTTTGCATTAGGCCACATTTCAAACCATATTCTACATCAGGTCTGATATCAAACCATTTTTTGCATCATTCCCAACACCAGATCACATTTTACATTAGGCCCAATACCGGACCACATTCTACATGAGGGCAGATTATATTCTGCATCAAACCAAATTTGAACCTTATTCTACATCAGGTTGGACCATATATTACACATGATTTGATCTTAGATCATATTTTACACTCAGCCTAATACCAAATTATGTTTTTCACCTGTATCAAATTTGAGTTGTGTTTTCCACTTGATCTGGTCAAAACTATCAAATTCACCATTTTTTTATATTTTTTCAAAAACTAAGGTAATTCACCATTTCCTCTAACATGAGGTTGGCCAGGATTTGCCACAGTTTTGAAATGGTTGCCTATTTTTTAAAAGTACATTTCGGGTCTGGTCCCTTATGCATAACTCTATTGTCAGTATCCTTGATGGCTTTGTATAGGTTGCTTACCTTCATGTTGGATGGTTAGTTGTTTTCTTACTCTCTTGGGTTCTACTTTCTAATTGGTTGTGAGAGTTGTAGGAGGAATATTTTTTCTCTTTGGTTTTCTATGGAAGCTATTTTACATGTTTTTTCCTCTCTTAATTGGTTGAGTGGGTCCAATGTGGCATCCATTTTCCACCCAAATAATAAGTTGGATGGTCTCTCTTCTTAGATAAAATGGCAGTGTTCCTAGTGGTTCTCAATATAGGATTTTTAGGAGGTTTGTGTCACAAGTTGGTTGGCACTAATATATTTTTAGATACTTTAGGAAATTGAGGATTTGAAGGTTATCTTATACTAGGACCAACAAGAGGTCATAATGTTTAGTCTACATAAGTTAAGGGGGTGAGAATCTATTCTACCCCCTCCTTGATTGGTTCCTCTTTATTCTTTTGTAGTCGTGAGTTGTAGTTTGTATCTCTTGGTTGGGCGGTTATTTTTTGGATCTCTTTCGTATCCTCTTCTCTTGTGGTTGTTTGGTTTAGTTTCATTTAATGGTAGGGCCCTATGTTGGGGTAGTGGTTTATTGTATTTTTTTGTTTCTTTTGGTTGTAATATTTTTCCCTTTGTAAAATTGTAAAAGGTTTAGGGATCCTTTCAAAACCCTTTATTTAACTAATCAAAAAAAAAATTACAATCTTCATTACATAACATATATCTTTGTCATCAATATATAACCTTACATGTGACTCTTTAATGTACCTAAATTTTGCTCTCCTCAAACTCTTAGAAGATGTAACCTTTCATAAGTCTTTCTCACATAATGATAAATTCTCTCATGATTACATCATACTCACACATAAATCTCACTTACACACATGATACCTCACACAACTCTTCACTTACTCACATGACACCTTTCACTCATAACTCACACTTGTGCACACGATACCTTTCAATTATAACTCACACTTGATTACATGACACAAACACACTTCACATCTTGACACATACTATCAACATAAATAATAAACACACTCCTACTCAAATTATTTACAATGGTACTCGAGGTACCAAATAATGTAATACTATCAAAATCCCCTTGTATTACATTATTTAGAAGGAAGATTTTTTGCCTTTAGTCTCTAACTCTTGCTCTTGTCTTCATTCTCTGGATTTGGCTTTGGTACTACTACTAGTATTGATTTCCTTTTGAAATGATTATTATAGAAGTTTATACTCTTTTTTGACCATATCTAAAATTGAAAAAAACTTTCCTAAAGAAATCCATTTAGTGTTATCCTTGTAATTATTTATTTCATCTTATCCCATTTGTGCATGCTTATCCATCCATGATTCATATTATTATTTTCTTTGTACCAACAATATTTTTTAGAGTGATTGTTACCTCCATAAATTTCACAACAATGAAGATCCCAACATATTTCTATCTTGTGTCCATGCCTACCATAATGTCCATATTTGTTATCTGATTGTTTAAGATCTTCATTATTTTGCTTTACAATATTACAATGTTGTTTCACTAATATTGTGTGCACACTCTTTATCTTCACGAAATATGTTCAAATCCTTTGTGTCACATGCAATGTTTGTTCTTGAAACAAGCTCTCTTCTATTTTTCATGGGTCTTAAATCACAAGAATCACAACTTGCATCACAATTTTCTTTTTCCTTTTGATAAAGATCACTAGTATCATAACATGTATCTATCATCGTGGATTTTAATTATATGACATCATAACATGTATTTATTATCATATTTGTGTTACTAGTGACATCTTTCATCATAGGCTTGTTATTCGAATTTTTAATTATTTATTCTTGTCTTCCAAAAAGAGTAATATTATATATATCATATTTTCTATGTAAACAAATAATATGATAGAGTGATCATCAACATCATCAATAGCACCATTGAAATAGTTTATAAGTGTTGAAAAATTTTCATCTTTAACTTCTTCAAGAATTCCATCTAAATAAAATATTAATTTTGGTGACATATAATCTCTATCTTGATCATTTAAGAATTTTTAAACCACTTGAAAATATGAATTTTTAACTTGTTTCTCTTCTTCATTTGTTTTTTATAATTCATGTTTTTGTATATCCATACCTATTTTTGATGTTTGTATTTTTGTTTGCTTTCTTCTTTGAACTACCATGCTAGCAATATCAACCTTACAACTCCAAAAAAAAATTCAAATTTCTTCAATCTTCAACTTTTCAAATAAATTTTCTCCTCTTCAATATTCATCCCAAATTAATTATTTTCCTTTTTATAACTCCTTTCAAACATTATTCTTTCAAATTTTTAAATTTCACTTTTAATCTTCTTATATCTTCTAATAATAATTTAATCAATTTTCCAATTCTTCTTATTTCTCCTTCATTAATATTTTATTCTTCAATTTTTTTTCCCACTAAATAATTATTTGCAAGCAAGGAAACAGATGACATAAAATGTGCAAAGTGTTAGAGTTGCATGGAATGATGCTTGGGATTCCTGAAACTTATGATATATCTTCGTTTTTTGAATTAGACTAATTTTATAGCATAAGTTGGCAGCCAAATTTCTCACACCATACCTATTTCAGTAGGAAGCACAAATCATGCAGGCCGAATATGTATAGAATGTTCAATGATATAGCACCTTTAGTGGAGGGTGAAGAGACAAATGAGGGAGCCTATATGAGCGAAGAGGAAGATCTTGCAGCCATAGTTCAAGATTTCATTGAAAATGGCACTTGCGAGTAGAATTCCTATCAGGCGGATGCATATGGAAATGGCAATAGACATGCAGTGTTGATAACACCCAGAATTTTAACAAGAACTTGGAGGTCAATACTTCGAGGCCAATATTAAGGTGAAATATATAAATTTGGCTTAAAATCTCACCATGAATGAGCATATATAACTCAATAATTTAAATATGGATTTTAGGGTTTAGTATCAAACATGTCATCACAAGAGATGGATTTGGAGGCTAAAGTGAAAGCCCTGTTATCGCTGGCATATGTTAACGAAGACAATGATGGATAATATATACGACATCTTCTTGTGTGAAAGCTAAGGCATGCAGGATAGAATGTGACGCTAGCCAAGCTTCATGAACCTTCATGAGCCTCACTAAGAAGTAGCCAAGCTTCATCCAAGTTAAGGCATCACAGGATACCTTCAAAAGAATGTCGATATAAAATATTGCCAATTATAACGAATTTGTATGCGCTTTTGCACAAAAGCTTATGCTAATTATGGTTTAAACCATCCTTGACGAAATTAAATATGTCAGTATACCATAGCTCAGATGGGAAAGATTTGATAGTGAAAACATCTAATGAAACAAGACTCAAACTAAGCAACTTGGGTTCCCAAACCTGAAGTTGTCTAATGATAATAGATGCTTGATCATCATCTGAATCCAAAGGAAACAAGGATGCAATAGTGGCCATGGCATCTGCATGGAAATTGGAGGATCTAGGGACAGACTCTACGGTCACTGAATCGAACAAAGACAAAAGCTTGGTGATAATCTCTTTGTAAGATTTGATCTTCTCATCCCAAGTTTTATAAATTTTGTTAATAAGATTCACCACAAGTTAAGAGTCACCAAAGATAGAAATAACACTAATATTAAAGGCTAAGGTTGCTCTAAGACCAAGGATCAAGGATTTGTATTCTAAAGTATTGTTCGTACAAGAAAAATGAATTTTGGAGGAAATAGGGATGAGCTTCTTTTATGGGGTAACTAGAACGACTCTAGCAACAACATCCTCAATGCATCAAGTTCCATCAAAAAACAAAGTCCAAGACTCTAGATTTTTGGCCTTTATGCCAAAGCACTCATTGGAAAACTCAATGACCAAAGGATGGGTAGCTTCTAGGGAGCGGTGTAACAACCTGATAAAATCCAAACCACTCGAGATAATTTTTTTTATTAATATTCATTAGGGGTTCACATATCCCCACCTTGCATAAATCCATCTACATCGGTGTAAACAAGTCATCTATCTCATCTACACTATGAGCTAGCTTATCCCTCTTAGTCTTTCAAGAGGGTATGTTTATCCTTACACCATACATAATTCCATATGCATAGGTGTACTAAGTGTAATTTATATAGACCATCCATCTCCTTCTCTCTACAATTTTTTCTAATAAAATAACCCATGAGCATAGCCATTATGACTTTCAAGGATTATACTTACATATAAACCATTCACATGTGTTTTATTTTTAAATTCATAACCATGATCATCCCTTTTTAAATAGAGCAAAAAACCATAACAAGCTAGCTATAGAAAGTGACAATATCATACAAAAAAACAAAAAATATGTGACACATCATGTATCTTGGGAAAACCCCGAAGGGAAAAATCCAACCTCCAAAAATATCATTTTTATTTTATTTATTTAATTGCTTTCAATACAATTGTGGGTACATAAAAACCCCATAATTCTTATGTCCCTACCAAGTGAATTGATCATTTAATTCACATTACAATCAACGAGGGAACCCCATAATCCTCTCAAATGAACTCCACGTTCATTCTCCTTTTTCTACTCATCACATCAAGATAGATACATAAAAAGTTTCACGATTTCCATGTCCCCCAATTACAAGAATAGGTCATTTAATTCATGTTACAAAAATATGATGGAACCCCATAGTTCCCTCTTACCAAATACATAGGGACCTCATAGTTCCTATGCTCCAAAACATATCTCACATTTGTCAATACATCACAACTTGCTAAAATATCAATAGTCTTTCATCAAATATGTACCATATCTTCATAATAATTCTACATGTAACCAGAAGATACCCCATAGTCCCTTCAAGAATGGAACTCTCTCCCCTTATTTCCATTAGTTTTTGAGTTTGCACATAGCAAAAGTCATAGATAAATCATTTAATCTATTTTTTTCCCAAAATATAGATAAATCATTCAACCTATCCTTCATCCAAAAATAGTTGAATCACTAAATATATCCTTTAAAAAAAGAACTAAGATCAATCATTTAATCTTTCCATTGTCCAGACATAGGTAATTTATTAAATTTATCCTATCCAAAACATAGATAATTCCTTTAATCTATCCATTACCCAACATAAATAATTTATTCATTTTATCCTATCCAAAACGTAGATAATTCCCTTTTATCTATCCATTGCCCAACATAAATAATTTTTTAATTTTATCCTATCCA
Source organism: Wollemia nobilis (assembly GCA_028583015.1). NCBI lineage: Eukaryota > Viridiplantae > Streptophyta > Pinopsida > Araucariales > Araucariaceae > Wollemia > Wollemia nobilis. Next base: position 9,351,089 of record JAQPPZ010016890.1, read on the forward strand.
AAGCATAGATAATTCCTGTTATCTATCCATTGCCCAAACATAAATAATTTATTCATTTTATCCTATCCAAAACATAGATGGTTCCTTTTATCTATCCATTGGCCCACATAAATAATTTATTAATTTTATCCTATTCAAAACATACATAATTCCTTTTATCTATCCATTGCCCAAACTTGAATAATTTATTCACTTTATATTTGAATCTACATAATTAGTATTTCTTCAAACTATATAGCATTAGTCAAACTATGTCTTAATTTCATAAAAGCGGTCTCTTTAAACCAACCCTTTAACATTAATCCACCATGTGTTTATTTCATGGAAAATAGGTCTTATTGCATAAGTAGGGTCTTTAAGCAACCATCTCAGAAAATAAATCGACTTTCACAACATTAATCAACATAGTCAACTTATTTAATTAGTCGACTATTCCAGCATTAATCAATTCAATATTTAACACTAATAAACTGACTATTCCAACATTAATCAATTCAATTTTCAACATTAATTAATACAGTCTTCATTACATTAATCAATTCAATCTTTAGCATTAATAAATACAATATTTATCAAAAAGGTAGTCTCTAAATCAACGATGGTCAATGATAGTTGACAAACAACGGTCAGGCAGAAACCAGTAGGTGTCAGGTGGTGTCAAGGGTTAGAGGGGTCCAACATAGTGATTAGTAGAGGTGGCCTCCATGGAGGAAGGCGCTAGCACCATCAACTGGGACCTAGGGCGACCCCATGTGGAGCTATCCAAGGAAACAACCAAGTGCCAAAACCTCGATGCTTGGCTAACAAATATTAACCTCTCGAGCATTATGAAGGCCTGTTAAACATTTTTCCTATGAATGTAGGACTAAACACCTACAGCATGAGGGAAGACCTCGCTTGCCTAGGCTTACCACCATCTTGCGATGGCGGTGGCACGAGGGTAGAAATTATGGGAAAAAGGAATAAAAAATTTAAACTCAGTCCTTTAAAAACCTTAGACACCATAAAGTATATAAAGGTGGTACTCCACCAAGTAGTTCATTCCGATGGAGCACAAGGAGCGATGAAAATAGTTTTTTAAAACAATAGTTTCTTTTTTTATTTTTTCGCGATGAACAATAATAAATCAATTCTCGAACTAAAAATTAGGTTAATATCATTGAAAAAATGTGGTAGCACACCAAGAGCATGATGGTGGCGATAGCAAGTGCAGAGATCTTAAAATTATTTTATTTCACTAGCTAAACTTTAGGGGATCATTCTATGCTCGGCGGTGATTACCTAGTGAGTCACCAAGATTGTAACACAACAACAAAGGAGGAAAAAAAGTAGAGAAATACTATGGGCAATCACCTTAGAAAAACTTATCCTTTGTGTTTAACCATACAATTGGATGCCAATGAAAGCCATAAATCCTAGCTTCAGGCTCTGCTATCCTCTAATTATTTACACAACAATGACCTGAAATCACAAGGTAATGCTTAACACCCTCACAAAAATTTGCTCAATGTAGACATTAACACAAACATTGCATTAAGTCTTAGTGTATATCGATGGTTAAGCATACTCAACATGGGCTCACAATGATAACTTTACATTCACCTAACTATAACAACACTAAGCCAAAAAATTATGGGTTTAACATCTCAAACCTGTAGTGGTTGCATAGAGAGTTTCCTAAACCCTATGATGGTGGTGCAGAAGGAGAACCATCACCCAAAAAAGAAAATAAACTATAGGTTTAAAAAAATAAAATTATATCAAAGTGGAATATGCGTAAATAAAATAGAATGGTACACAAGAACCTTAATTTTAAAATAGGAAATGACGATAAGCTAGTCACCGCTAGAATATGCATAAGCAAAGTGTTTTATAGAGGGAATATAGGAGTAAAACGAATGTAGGGAAAGGGTTGTCATATATTATTAAGACAAGCCTTTCCAAGATGAAGCTAAAACTATAGTAATAACAGGTTAAAACATAGTCGAGCACCTCATGGGAGAAACAGTTATATAGGTACCTCAAATCGTCAATGACTCTACACAAGAATATTCATCCACCAGGAAGTGTTCAAGATAACTCCAAGGGAGAGAAACAACTAGGGGTGCTCTTAAATAAGAGAGGTACAAGTCTACAAACGAGGTTGGTAATCATAGGGAAAAAAAGGGTCTGAGGCAAAAAGAAACTGACCCTACTCCTCTATTCAACACTGCAAAATAGCTTAGGATGCAAAACCTAAATAGGCATGTGCAAAAGAAATAACTCCATGCTCTCAATAAAAAACAAGACCCATCGATTTTGGTTCAAACCACTAAAGAGGCGATTCATAGGGGAAATACCATAAGGTCAAGGAAGAGACTCATGGCTCTTATGACCCTAAAAAAAATAGAATTTCCCAAGTTAGATCACCAATCGGTATAAAAAGTAGCAATCCAATTATTTTGAAAAACAAGGAAATATGTATGATAAGCAAAGCAAGGCTATTTAAACTATACACTATGTGAATGAAGAGGGACTAACCTTTCTCATACAACCCTTGGTCTGAGGCTTCTTCCCAGGATTGCAACTCAGCTACCCACCTTCTCCTCTACCCCTTTTTTCTTGAAACCCTATCCCTTCATGGTATGATGGCTTCCCCCCAAGCCATTCCCCCTTTTTTCCCTATAACCATTATTTTTATAATTTTTTTTGAAAAGCTTTATTCAAAAAGAAAATCAAAAGAGCCCCTCTTTAGGTATAAAATTCTTTAAATAAATCCATGCTCTAGGATATTTAAATGCAACCATCATGGGCTGTAAAAACAATTTATTAATCAATCATTTAGCTAAAAAATTTAAAAGCGTGACCGAGTAAAATATTAAATTGTTAGCTTAAAATTATAATAATTAATTATTTTAATAAAACCATTATTTGCATAATACAATGTTTAACATTTCCTCTTTCAATTAATCTAATATCATCATCAAGGTGTATTTAAATCGTTAGCTAATGATGTACACCTACAAGCATGGTTAACCCTGCAAAAACACAAAGACACATGAAGATCATTTACATAAATTGTAATCAAATGTTGCATCGTAGCCCTACATAGCCATGGAACCAAAAACGTTAGGCATTAAAACAATTCCAATTATGTTGTCTTCCTCGTCAAGTATCCTATAGGGGTAAGTTATGACATTCCCCTCCCTTAGACCTAAACACAGTCCTGTGCATTCACATGCAATAAGAAAGATATCAGTACATTTTCAAATTAGATAAGGAAACATGTCTATCATATAGAATATTACCATCCACTAATAATGACTATGATCACTCAATCCATGTGATAAGTTATGCAAAAGTATTATCATCCACTAAGAATAACCATGCTACTCCATACCAGGTGTCATTCCAAGGCTTATCATCTGCTAACTACACAAATGGCCACACTTACCCATGTAAGGGTACCATTCCAGGGTATCATCATTTGTTGATGATACAAATAGCTTTGATTAATCCATGTATGGGTGCCATGCCAACCATTGCACCACAAAATCAAATTACCCTTCTTCATTTCTACCTAGAAGAAGGCCTTTTATCCAATATCTCCCTCATCTTAGCCCCTCCAAGATAAGAAAAATTAGGTAAACTATGAGATTTCTGCATAGTTGTTCTCCTTAATTTTTTCATTTTGGTTTATTTTTCTCAATCTCCAAAGCATTAGAACCCCTTCCTAATGCTGAAGTCCATGTTTGCTTCAGAATTTATTCTATCTTAGTCTAATTTTTCATTGCAATACTCATCTCAAGTTAGTATTCCCTTGACTAAATCCATTAAGTCCTTGTCACTACGGGTCCAAACAACTATAAGCCCTTCTCAATATCTTGGGCTTGAACAAGTTTATCCTATTTTAATCTTAGGATCCACTCCCAAGATGGATTTATGTCCCTAAAAATGCATACCAATCTCATACTTTGGTACATACTTTATCGGCCTTTCGAGAGAGGATCCCATACTCCTCTCAAGAATAGGTTCTCCATCTATCCTTTCCACAAGAATTGTTCAAGCCTATGAATGGAATTCCATTTTTCATTCCTTCCCGTTAGGTTTTACCATAAATTAGATTGTTTTGAGAGGATCCCATAATCCTTTCAATAATAGATTTCCCATATTTTCTCTTCCAATATTTTCCTTACTATGTTATTAATAATCCAAGTTCACAGGGATCCATGGTTAATTTTTATAATAAGCAAATGGCACAATTCAATATTCAAAAAACCACTAGATGTATTTATCATAGTCCAAGCTACATTGCTTAGAATCTTCTTGAGGCCTACCCACTTTTGGAAATCATCCTCCATTGTGGTCGTAATGAACATTAAAAATCTCTTCACAAATCATCAACCTTAAACATATATTCCACCTATAACCTGGACAACTTACATAACCAAAGAAAAGTCTCTATTGGAACTAACGATGGTTTGAACAAACCACATATCCAAGTTTCACAACTCTAATAATTCTTGCCAGCTTCAAATTCATTCCATCATTCCAAAGCCATATCATGCATATGGAGGGTAACCCTACTATTTGGGCCACAAATGAATAATTCCTCAAGATAAAGGTTCTTTTCCAATTCTTACAACTATATCTCAATAAAAATACTCAATTTGGACACTCTGATACTCTTCAGGTCCTTGGCTAGCCCTACCAATATTCAAGCTTTGCCTTCTTGAACTTCTACAATATGATAATCCTCCTGTCTACACATAAATTTTATTCTAGGGAAATTTATCAATGATTATTTTTGATAATTACTCATTTTCTTTCATCTATTCCCTCTATCATTCCTTTTGTGCTTGTAGTAGTCCATACTACAATAATGAGGTTTTCTACCTCTTGCAAAATTTCTCCAAAATTTTTCGTTGGGATCTTGCTCGACACCCATTTATCATTTGGAATATAAATATCCTCATTTACTAAAGAATCCACATCATAATTGGATGTCGAGGCACATGATAAATATCAAATTCTTTGAATCTCAAGCTTAGATCCTTTGCCTTACTACTCAAGCTAGCAATATCTCTAGACCTCATTTTCCATTCACCTTTGACCTATTTACAAATAAGCCTTTGATTCACCTTGGACTTGGATGTGATAAGTTTTCTTGATCTCAAGCATATCACAATCCTACTTAGCTAGTCCTAGATTTTGAGAAGATACCCTTCTTCTCTTCCTTACCTTGGGTGCCAATTCCTTTTGACACACACACTCAATGGAGTAGGATGAAAATGTAACAACTCTAGTTTAACCCTCAAAGGAGAGAGAGTAAGATTTTATTTCATTTGCATAGTTAAGTTTCATGAATTTATACCAAATAGGATCATAGAGGTTCCACCATATTTCAATTTTTAGATGTTACAGCCATCCCTCTAGTGGACAAGAGTGATCAATCTCTAGTAGTTTTTTGGAGTTAACCTTGTACACTACCCATATAGCTTAAATGATGTCTTCACATGGTCTCACCATTTCATATCACTCTTCACAAATGTAGGATAACTCAACCACAGTGTAAGGATTAACCCTATTTTAATCAATCAAGAAAATGGATGTCAATTACTTTACTAAGCTCAGTCCTTCAAACTAGTGCTTAGGTGTAATAATCTCTCTTTTACAAGATGAGCTAACCTAAGTTATCTATCTCATCCCCCAATATGAGCTAACTTAATTCATCTATCCCATCTCAATGGTGAGCTAGCCTAAGTTATTTGTATCATCTTCGTGATGATCTAACTCAAGCCATCTATCTCATCTTAATGTTGAGCTAGCCTAAGCTATATATCTTAGCTTCTCCATGCTTTCCAAAGGTTAGCTATATTTTTCTAAGAGCTAACCTACATTATTTTTGGATCACCATCACCTTATATCCCCATAAGGTGTCATTTTGGTTACGATGATTATTACCTTCTAGTACTTATATGGATCATGCTTGCCTCACCGTAAGGTGCCATTCTCCTTATCTATCTAGGTGTCGAATCTAGTTTTCTCATAGTTAGTCCCTTGCCCTTCCAAACTAACTTATTCTATAATATTTCATTTGATAATGGTTATGGTGATTCTTGCTCCATGCAAGATACTATTCCAAGATAAGCTTATACATTATCACTCAATTGATAGTGATGGTCACACTTGCTCTACGCAAGGTAACATAGCAAGTAAAGCTATCTTCCCTAGGATTTACTTCTTAAGTATCATTAGCTTATCCAAGGAAGCCTCTAGTTTGGCATATCTAGAGATCATTCACAGAAGCATCTAGCCTATCACAACCTAGAGCTCTAATACCAGATGTAACAACCTAACAAAATCCAACCCACTCGAGAGAGAGAAATTTTTTTGTTAATATCCATTTGGGATCCACATATCCCCACCCTGCGTAAGTTTTTCTACGCCAGTGTAAACAATGTTAGCTTGCTATAAACTTGAAGGAAATGCAAATATAAGTAATGAAATAAGTAAGCAATGATATAACTATGATAATGGTAATATATTAAGCAAGTAAAACTCATAGAAAACTTCTACAAGAACTCATAAAACTGCCATTAATGATATCTCACAAAAATAATACAATGCTTTGTAAGTATCCAATAAATGTTACATAAGTCAAGGTTATAACATGTCTAAATAGCCTTTCTACAATGACTCTTGTATGGCTATGACTTTTGGCCTTCCATATTCCTATAACTCTTCATCTTCTTATAGATGTATGCATGGTAGACATCTGTGCACATGCATACCTACCTAGAACACTTGTTCTTTCTATTATAAAGAACTCATGTACATGTGGACAACATGCACATTTACATCATTGCACATTATCGTGCATTTATTCCATTACATAAAGTAAATCCTAATATAGACATGTACCAAATAATGTAATATTCTCCAAAACCCCCTGTATTACATTACTTGGTTATTGAAGATTTTAGTCTTCAATATGGATCTTTATATTTGTCTTCATTCTTCATGTGCACTTGCATTTGATCTTCTGCTTGAGCTTGATATTTTTGCTTGAATTTGTATTCTGAATTTGGAACTGTTATTGTTTACCTTCTGAATATGTTGCTGAAGAAATTAATACTTTTCATGTATCCATATATGTACCTTGAAAAATATACTTGGGAAAATTCACTAATGAATTTTTTTATCATTGTATATATCCAATCAAAGAAATGATTTTTTTTGTACCAACAATGTCTTTGAGAATGATTAGTTCCTCCACAAATTTTACAACTATAGATATTCCAACATATCTCTATCTTGTTCCCAAACCTATTACAATGATTGCATCTATTTTATGTTCCAAAATTCCTTTGACCATTCTATCCTTCATAGCATCTATTCTTGACAATATGTGTTGCTAAGTTGATGTCACCATTTTCTATTACAAACTTTGTCCTTTACTTATTGCTACTGATCTGATATGTATATTCAGGACCTTCATACTTTGATCTAATTCCTAATGCTATTTTTTCTTTCAATCCCTATTCATATTTTTTTGATCTTGTATCTTCATCTCTTATCAACTTTAAACAAACACCATTAGTATGAAAAATATAATCATTAGAATGATCTTTGTCAGTATCAATATGATCTTGTGCATCATTGTATCTAACATCATCTAAACTTATGCCTTCATCAATTGAACAATCATGAACTGTATTCAAATCACTTGTATCACATATAGCATCAATATTTGTAATAGGTTCTTCTATCTTTGTCATGCAATCTAAGTCACTAGTGTCAATGCTTGCATTGCAATATTTTATTTAATTTTGAAAAACATCATGATTTGTATCTTTATCCATTTAAATAAGATCACTAGTATCATAGCATGCATCAATGATCAATGTTTTTGGTTCTATGGTATTGCAATATGAATCTAATCATAGGACTTAAATCATTTGTATCACTAGAAAACTATTTTATTTCTATCATGTTCCCTACTTCTTAATTCTCTTATTGTTTTCTAAAATTGCCTTTTAAAACTTAATTTGAATGTAATACTATCTTCAATATTGTTCCTATATCAATAGGTAAGGTGAAAACTTGTTTTGAGCCTACAATTGCTTGATCTAGCTTTGAATCTAGATATTTATGAAGCATTAAAAAGTGTTTATGTTTTGCTTCCTCCATGATTTTTTGTAATATTTCCTTTTCCTTTATTGACATATCTTTTTGTCCTTTAATATTAGATATCAAATATTTGATACAAGGTTTTAAATTTTTTAGTGATTCCTTAGTTCCTTATAAGGGGTCATTTGCATTGTATAATGGTTCTTCTTGTAGACATGAGTTTCCTATTTCAATTGTCTTCAATTCATGTATTTTTGTTTCCATTTTTTGGTCATTTGTTTTCTTCTTCATTTGGTTTTTCCTTGCCATGTTCCTTTGATGTTGACTACCTTATAACTCCGAATTTCTATGTTTTGTAGAATTCCTTGTATCTCCCAAATTTATGAATAAAATATTAAATTCTAAATTTCATAAACTATGTTTGGTGTAGACTTCCTTATGCATCCAACTCTTAGTAATTTAGAAGTTTATATTTGCAAGGTTTTTGTAATCCTAATTTGATGTAGAATCCTTATTTCTTTGAACTCATTAATTTTGCAAATATTTAATTTATTTTGTAAACCCAAATATGCAATTTTTACAGAACCCAAATATAATGCTCTTAATTCTTCAAGTATGATAGAAGGTTTCAAAATGCAATATCCAAAATTTTCTAAGGTTCTATAATGCTTATCACTCCACTAATATCTTCAAACCTTTAACCTTAGAATATATTCACTTTATTTCTTATTCCTCCTACCAATATAGGCTTTAATATAAAAATGCTATGGTAAATGCTACCTTTATTATTCAGGCACTTCTCCTTGGCTTGAATATGCTTTAATTAGTTGGGTGCTACTCCTTATGGTCAACATTTCTTGGAATCTGCCACATATGACATTTTGTAAGATGCTTTGACTGTGTCTTAAATGCTCCTACCTTAAATTGGCTATGTATGACACTAGACTTTGCTATTAATGTACTTCCACTCTTACACTAGTGACTATATGAGCGCTTATACTCTCTTGTGTAGTGTTCCATGTGTTGCATCCATTATGAGACTCTTTGACTCTCTTTTAGGTGGCTCCAATGTTCATGAAAGAATGAGTGGACACTTGGCATAATATTCCTTTCTATTTGGATTTTACTAATGCTTTCTTGAGCGCTAGGTGGATATTTAGAGTGTTGATCGCTCTTCTTTCCTAGAGACTTACGTTATGACTATGTGCCAATTCTTACCCTTGTGCCAAATGGAAATATTCCTCTTTATTGATCAAGATAATTGTTACAGTCTTCTATGCATGTGCTCCCTTATCCAACGTATAGAATTTGAAGGTTTTTTAATGTCTTCCTTCTTCACTTTTCCTCCAATGTATTCTTGCTTCTTTGTAACTACAATTTGTGAGGTTTCTTCTCTCTTTAGACGATGATGAATTCACCCAAGGCTGGCTCCAGTTGTGATTATTTTAGAGCACTCCAATAGTGTCTCTATGATGCTTCCTTTTTGATAGTTTGATCTATTGGTAATATTGCTTTGATAATGTACCTTGTATTTTTATCTTATTGCAATCTTCCTGGATTTGTGTAGATAGAATGGTTGTGCTACGTAGTATTTACATAGGGTAATATTTTATAGGTTGCAGTTGACATCTTCTAGCTCCTTGGTTGGTTGATTCATGAGCCTAATGGCTCTTTCCTTAAGCACTTTTTTTAGTGTTTATTTCCTGCAAATGGGTGGATGTTGATGAAGATATTACCCCCTATATTTTATTGCTCAATGGTGTTCAATATGGTGGTGATTCCCACCACTCTTTTAATGGTTTTCTTTAAACACTTGAAATCTACCTTTGAATTTGGAACTCTTCACTTTTCAAAATCCGCTATATTTTGAGGGATATTCTTCCTTACTAATGTATCACAAATCTGCTCTCAATTTAACTTTAAAACAATATACACTATTCGCTTATTACTCCTTTAAAATCTTAACTAATGTTGTTATAATCTTAAAGAATTTTCTAAAAATGAGAGTTATTTTATCTCACTAAAGAATGTAAAATAAATATGATTTTTCTTATTACAAAACAACATATACCAAACTCCTTATCACTCCTATTGAACTGTAACTTTTAGTTGTTCTAATATGTAAGCTTTCTATAAAAATAAAGGTGTGTAATGGTGTCTTTCCTTGGATTAATGAAATCCTAAAAAACTTTCCTTTTGCTAGATCTAAATAGCTCTAAAATCTTATGCTCTAAAAACTCTTAATAAGCACCTTCAAAATATTTGCAATAATACTTTATATGAAATCAAATTAACATACCTTTTTTTAGCTCCGTTATTTATAGTGTGTTGTCTTGTATTTGCTACAATGCACCTTTATTTTGTTTTTAGTAGATTCTTCAATTTGCAGCTATAGTTGCTGCCTAAAAACTTGCTTTCTTCTCCTTCAAATGTGTGCTAGCTATATCTATAATTTGCAGCTCCAATAAATATGCAATAAATATCCTTATTAGCTGATGCTAATAATCCTTAAGCTTTGTTGTACAAATCTATTCTAAAACTATCCAAAATTTTCTTCAAAATGCAGCTTGCTTTGCTCTTTCAATGCTGCCCAAAATTATAGCTTAAAAACTATCTATTTGCTGCTTACAAAATATATTTTTGTGATGTTCATGAGCCTTCACATCAGTTGCTTTATTTAGTATGAAGCCTTCTATTAGTTGGTTGTCCAAATCTCTGAAATCTCATACAAATATTTTCTAAAATAAAACTTTTCGCTTCTCTTGTTTGTTGTCCTTTGACCTTTCAACTTCTCTTCTAAAAACCAACAACTTGTGCATTTACAAATCAGCCTAAAAAACTTATGTGGCTATCTCTAAATTTCTCAAAAGTGTGTATTTTGCAATATTCTTACTTTCTTCTGACTCATTTTTAAATTCTAACTTCAAATATAATCTCGATCTTTGTCTTCTCTCTCAATAATATCAATATCTTAAGTTCTCAAAATTTGACAAAATTCTTACCAAATCATCTTTCCTTTTGGGCTTGTTGTCAGATGGCAAAAATTATCCCAATTTCTTCTGGTCAGGTTTTCCTTCTACTTGCAATATTCTACCATGAACTCTACTTCAAATATCTTCCAGTGATCGTTGCTTCAACTTCTGCAATAAGGCTTTCCTGTAGGCTTATTTTCTTTCTTCAAAATATCCTTTATACCTCTATTATTGGATCTTCTAATTTAGGCTTTATGTAGCCTTATTTTATTTCTTCAAAATATTCTTTAGACCTCTATTCTTGGGTCTTCTTATTTTGCAACCTTAAAATCTCTTAATAAGACTTTAAACCTTACCGTGATTTCTTCATTTTTCCATTATGGTAAATTCTTCAATGAGATCTCTTTCTACATCTCCAAAATCTACTACTTCAATCTATAATAGGAATTTTAGTAGTCCCTCTATCTTCAGTCTTCAGTCTTCAATCTTCCAATATTGGAAGCTCCTTGATGTGACCTCTCTTTGGGTCTCTTCAAATGTAATATTGCAATGAGAATTTTCTCCTTGGTTCTTCTCAATATTCAATGGGGACTTCTTCTTGGACCTCCTTCAATGTCTATTTTTTATAATAAAACTTATGCAGTAATAATAAAATATATTCAAAGTTCCAAAAATAATAATCTTCACTAGCTATCTTAAAAACTAGTGGAATCAAATCTATACTGAATCCTAGTCTTCACAGGTTTTCCTTCAACCTTGTGGAAATATTCTAGCTAAATAATAATATGGAATCTATACTCTATTTATCTATCAAATTTATCAATAGGACCTCTTCTAAGGGTCTCTAAATCTCTTCAATATCAAGATCTGTCTTCAAGAACTGGAATAGGTAAATTCTTAAATATCACTGATTTTCCTACAACATAGTGAAAAATGTAGTCTTCTTTGGTTTATTTTCCCATAGGTAATTCCTTTATCTTTACTGGTCTCTTCTTCACCATTATAAATTTCCTTCCTTCTAATATAAATAAGAACTTCTATCAAACAATCTTGAAGTGGTGGTGTTTGCATGTAGCAGTGCACAAAGGTGAATTCGGTTTACAAAAATATAGTGGGGTTTAGATTGGTAATAGCAATAGTGGTCCCTTGAGGCTCTCTCAATTTCTATATAGATCTACCGTGTCTCTAATACCAATGTTATATTTTAAAGCTATAAACTTGAAGAAAATGTAAATATAATAAAATAAGCAAGCAATGATATAACTATGATAATGACAATATATTAAGCAAGTAAAACTCATAGAAAACTTCTACAAGAACTCATAAAACTACCATTAATGATATCTCATGAAAATAGTACAATGCTTTGTAAGTGTCCTAGTAAGTGTCACATAACTCAAGGCTATAACATGTCTAAATAGCCTTTCTACAATGACTCTTGGATGGCTATGACTCTTGGCCTTCTATATTCCTATGACTCTTCATCTTCCTATAGATGTATGCATGGTAGACATGTGTGCACATGCATACCTAACTAGGACACTTGTTATTCCTATTCTAAAGGACTCATGTACATGTGGACAACATGCACATTTACATCATTGCACATTCTTGTGCATTTATTCCATTGCATAAAGTAAATAGCAATCTAGACATGTACCAAATAATGTAATATTCTCCAACAAACAATTCATCTATCTCATCTCCATGATGATCTAGATTATCCCTTAGTATGTCAATAAGGTACACTTATCCCTACACCATACGTAAGTTCGTCTACATAGGTGCACTAAGCATAATTTAGATAAACCATCCATCATCTTCTCTCTCTATAATTTATTCTAATCAAATAACCCAAGAGCATAACCATTGTGACTCTCAAGGATCATACTTACATATAAACCATTCACATGTGTTTCATTTTAAATTCATAACCATGATCATCCCTCGTTAAATAGAGTATCAAGCCATAACAATATAGCTATAGAAAGCGATAGGATCATACAACAAAAACAATCCACAACATATGTAACACATGTATCCTAGGAAAACCCCAAAGGGAAAAACCCAGCCTCCAAAAATATCCTTTTCATTTTATTTATTTAATTGTTTTCAATACAATCATGGGCACATAAGAACCCCATAATTCTTATGTTCCTACCAAGTGAATTGATCCTTTATTTCACATTACAATCAACGAGAGGATCCTATAATCCCCTCAAATGAACTCCACATTCATTCTCCTTTTCCTATCCATTACATCAAAATAGATACATAAAATGTCCCATGATTCCCATGTCCCCCAATTACATGAATAGATAATTTTATTCATGTTACAAAAATATGAAGAAACCACGTAGTTCCCTCTTACCAAAGACATAGGGACCGCATAGTTCCTATACTCCAATAAATATCTCATATTTTTCAATACATCACAACTTGCTAAAATATCAATTGTCTTTCATCAAGCATGTACCACATCTTCATAATAATTCTACATGTAACCAGAAGAGACCCCATAGTCCCTTCAAGAATGGAACTATCTCCCTTTATTTCCTTTAGTTTTCAAGTTTGCACATAGAAAAATTCATAGATAAATCATTTAATCTATTATTTCCCAAAATATAGATAAATCATTCAACATATCCTCCATCCAATCATAGTTTAATAATTAAATATATCCTTTAAAAAAATACTAAGATAAATTATTTAATATTTCCATTGTCCAAACATAGGTAATTTATTAAATTTATCCTATAAAAAACATAGATAATTCCTTTAATCTATCCATTACCCAACATAAATAATTTATTCATTTTATCCTATCCAAAACATAGATAATTTCCTTTTATCTATCCATTGCCCAACATAAATAATTTATTAATTTTATCCTATCCAAAGCATAGATAATTGTTTTTATCTATCCATTGCCCAAACATAAATAATTGATTCATTTTATCCTATCCAAAATATATATATAATTCCTTTTATCTATCCATTGCCCAAACTTGAATAATTTATTCACTTTATATTTGCATCCACATAATTAGTATATCTTCAAACTATATAGCATTAGTCAAACTATGTCTTAATTCCATAAAAGGGGTCCCTATAAACCAACCCTTTTAACATTAATACAACATGTCTTTATTTCATGGCAAACAGGTCTTATTCCATAAGCAGGGTCTTTTAGCAACCATCTCAACAAATAAATTGACTTTCACAACATTAATCAACATAGTCAACTTATTTAATTAGTCGACTATTCCATCATTAATAAATTCAATATTTAACATTAATCAACTAACTATTGCAACATTAATCAATTCAATTTTTAGCATTAATCAATACAAATTTTATTACATTAATCAATTTAATCTTTAGCATTAATAAATACCGTCTTTATTAAAAATGAGGTCTTGACAGCAACGATGGTCAACGATAGTCAACGAACAATGGTTAGGAAGAAACCAATAGGTATTAGGTGGCATAAAGGATCGAAGGGATCCAACATAGCGGTCAATAGAGGTGGCCTCCATGCAGGAAGTCATTGACATCGCCAACTAGCACCCAAGGCAACCTCATGTGGAGCTGCCTAAGGAAACATCCAAGCATCGAACCCTTGGTGCTTGGCTAATAGATATTAGCCTCCTGTACATTAGGGAGGCCCAATAGATGTTCATTCCATGAATGTGGGACTAAATTCCTACAACACAAGGGAAGCCCTCACTCACCTAGGCTTGCCACCATTGCATGATGGTGGTGGCATAAGGGCAGTGACAATGGGAGAAAGGAAAAAAAATTAAACTCAGTCCTTTCAAAACCTTAGGCACCATTAAGTATATAAAGGCGATGCTCCAGCAAGCAGTTCATTCCAATGGAGCATAAGAAACAACGAAAATGATTTTTTAAAACAACTTTTATTTTTTTGTGACAAACAACACTAAATCAATTCCCTAACTAAAACTTAGGTTAATATCATTAAACAAAGGTGGAAGTGCACCAGGAGCATAATGGCAATGGTAGTAAGGGCATAGAGCTTAAATTTATTTTATTTCCCTAACTAAACTTTAGGGCATCATTCTATGCTCGATGGTGATTACCCAGTGAGGCGGCAAAGAAGATGTTAATGCAATAACAAAGGAGGAAAGCAGGTAGAGAATTACTATGGGCGATCACCTTAGATGAACTTGTCCTCCATACTCAACCAGATAGTTGGACGCCAATGGAAGCCATAAATATTGTCTTCATGCTTTGCTATCCTCTAATTTTTTACATAACAATGATCCAAAATCACAAGGCAATATGGACATCATCACGAATGAGTGAGTTGAGGTTTAGTGGGTGCAGTGGGAGTGAGGGTTTGAATTTTTTGGGCAGGAATCTCAGCCAAGGTGGTAGAGGTAGAGCAGGTATGAAAGGGGTGGGTGGGAACCTTGAGCATGGATCAAGTGAGGATCCATAGGAAGGTGGTCAGGTTGCGTTAAATTTGGATGCAGGCATCACGCGGGGGCCCGACCCTCCTCAGAAAGACCCCAACAAAAATATACGAAGGACAATGCGGGGCCCAAGAAGTGGCTATCTTTTATTGAGACTCTTAGAGGAAAAAGAAAGGAGGTTCTCTCTCTTCCACCCCTAGTTCCAGTAAATAATAAAATTTCAACCTTGACAAGTTCCATGAGCCCTTTTATTTCAATGGAAGAATTCTCTCTGGTAGGCAAGTTTTTGGGAGGTAGGCCGGACATGAAGACTATCAGGGCTTGGGCGATAGGTAAATGGTGACCGATAGGCATCTTGGAGTTGGTAGCTCTAACTCGAGGGTTCTTCATTATCCGTTTTAACAATATGGAGGATGATAACCATATTTTAACAGGAGGTCCTTGGTTTTTTGGCAAGAGCAGCCTTTTTCTCAGATGATGGGATGAATATTTTGACCCTGAAAAGCAAAATGTTAAAATTGCCCCTATTTGGGTTCATCTCTCGAGTCTACCTACCCAGTTATTCAATGAATATTGGTTTCAGGGCATAGCTAGAACTATAGGGGACCTAATATCCATTGACCACGAGACCTTGGCCAGGACAAGGATGACTCATGCATGAATCTACGTAAATGCTAATTTGGATAATGAATTGCCAAGGTTTGTGGAGCTAGAGTATGGAGAATACTATCAAAAATAGCCGATAGAATATGAGAACAAATCAAAATTCTGTGCAGAATGCAAAAATCAAGGACATATATTCAATCAGTGCCCTAACCTAACAATGAATAGAGAAAAGTAGAAGCAGGGAATGCAAGACAGAGAAAATTTTAGGAGTTTCCCTGGCATAGGCGATTTCAATCAGGCAAACTGTCTACCAGAAAAAGAAAAGAGAGGGTGTAGGTTCCCAAAAAGACAAAGGAAAACAATAGGTTTTTGGTAACCAAAATACTTAGGTAAGTTCCAATCCTCTAGTTTCAAATAAATTTTTAACTCTATCCAATACGGGAGTAGGAGAATTATTGAAAGACATGGAAGCCCAGAACCTTCAGGCTAACCTTTCTGACTCTCTATAATCCCCATCCAAGTCAGGATCCTCAAACCCTAATGCTAAAATTACTATAAGCCCCGTGGGCATCACAAAGCCAAACCCTAATACCCGATATCTAGAATCCCCATCCAATTCGGGATCCTTAAACCCCAATGTTGAAAATACTTCAAGCCTAGTGGGCATCCCAAAGCCAAACCCTAATGTTGAAGAACTTAGGAATAAATTTGAGGCATTGGAAAATAAAATATCTCATCTCCATAACATCATCACTAGGATCCAGGTGAATACTACTGAGGGGTCATCCTACAGACCAGGGGAATATAGAAAAAAATGAAAAGATTTGGATGTAGGGGTGGAGATATGTGAAACTCTTCAGACTGAGGAATATGGCAGTATGATTCTACAACAAATTGCCTCCCCCAATTTAGTCCTAAACAAACCAGGAGCACTGTGAAGTATCCTATATATTTTGGCAGTGAAAAAAGAAGAGGAAGAATATCAAATGTTGAGCATCAAAAATTTAAAAATGATAATGACATTGCCAATGGAAAACAAAAAACCTTGTTTAAATAGGTTATTCCAGGTTTTGAAGACAACAAATTAGGAAAACTCCCTCAAGGTATGGGGAGATGAAGAAATATAAAACAATATAAATGAAGTTCCTCTCATGGAATGTGAGAGGCCTCAATGGCCTGCCCAAACACAGGGAAGTCAGTGCAATAAGAAATCAAGTGAATCCAACTATGATCATGTTGCAAGAAACAAAAACTGATGAGATTTAGTCAAAAAAGTAACAAAAAAAAATTTAATCAAGGGGAGATGGTTTGCAAATTAGCCAGAGGAGTGTCTGGAGGCCTTGTGACTTTGTGGGATCCCCGGATAGTAGAAGGCACCATTATTCAGAAATATGACAGGGTTCTTAGTGTTTTATTTAAGGAAATAAACAACGGGTCATGGATCCTTTCAAATGTTTATGCCCCAAATTCAATTCAAGGGAGAGCTCTACTATGGGAGTATGTAGGAAATCTGAGTGAAATCTTCCATAATGTCCCTAGATTATGGCTGGGGATTTTAACACTCCTCTTTACCCTTCAAAAAAAATGGGTGGAAATGGACCACCTATCAGGAGCATGGATGAGTTCAATGAATTTGTGAACTCCAACATGTTGATGGATGTAAAACTTAGAGGAGTGAATTATACCTAGAGCAATCAGCGGATAGGGTGTCATCTCATTCAAGAAAGGCTTGACAGGTTTTTTCTATCAAAGGAGGCTACAACTCTGTTCGATGATTCTACCCTGCAAGCCCTTCCTAAAATTTCCTCTAATCATAATCCTATTTTGTTGGATATTCCTAACTCTATGTCCTTCAATAAACCTTTCATATTTCAATCTATGTGGATCAAACATTCCAATTTTAGAAAATAACTTAATTCAGTGGTGACAGTAGCCTATCAGGGGTAGTGCAACTTTTAAACTTACTAGCAAATTAAAGTTTGTTAAGGAAAAGCTTCGAACTTGGAACAAAGAGGTCTTTGGGAACCTCTTTGAAAATAAAAAATAGGTTGTTGAAAGTTTGAAGATAATTGATCAGAGGATTCAACATGGTGATGCCGATGAAACTACTAGGCAGGAGGAACGTATAAAACTAGTAGAGTTTTATAACATTTTGTCTTGTGAGGAAATCTATTGGAGGCAAAAATCAAGGGCTCTTTGGTTTAAATATAGATATTCAAATTCCAAGTTTTTTCACGTCACCATGCTTAGAAACAAAAGAAATAACAAGATAAAAATTTAAAAAAAATAGATGGTTCTATTACTCAAGACTTAATAGAAATCAGAAAGAAGGCAGTAACTTATTTCAATTCTATCCTTGGTCAGGAATCGTAGTGCAATGAGGAGTCCAAAGATATTCTCTTGCAATCCATTCCTAGCATAATAAATGAGGATATAAACCTTAAGCTTCTAGCTCCCTTTTCTAATGAGGAAATTAAGGAAGCCTTGTTTAGCATTGAGCCAGACAAAGCCCCGGGACCCGATGGCTTTCCCATTCGTTTCTATCAAGCTTTTTGGGACATCATAAGTGAGGATGTGATTTTTTCTGTCATAGAATTCCAAGCAAGCAATCATATCCCAAAAGGTCTCAACTCTACTTTTATTTCTCTAATTCCTAAGAAGCAAACCCCTGAATCCATGGTTGACTTGAGGCCAATCAGTCTGTGTAATGTTTCTTACAAGATCCTAACTAAAGCCATTGCAAATAGAATGAGAGATGTTCTGCCCTGCATCATAGATCCATGCCAGGGAAACTCTATCCAGGACAGGTCAATATTGGATGGAGTTATCATAGTTCATGAAGCTTTGCACTCTGCTCATAATACTAACATGTTTGTTTTTGCCCTCAAGCTTGATATGAGCAAAGTATTTGATAGGCTAAATTGAGAATTTTTTATTTTTGTCCTCCTTAAGTTTGGTTTTCACCACCAATGGGTTAATTTGATAAAAGAATGCATTTCTAAAGCATGGTTCTCGATTTTGGTTAATGGAACAACTGTTGGTTACTTTTAAAGTCATAGAGGAATTCGGCAGGGGGACCCTATCAGCCCCATGTTATTCATCATTGTGGCAGAATCTTTAGGCATAACCATAAAAAATGCTTGTAGTTCAAGTCTAATATCAGGAATCAAGGCAACATCTCTCACTAGGGTTGTTTCTCACCAACAATTCATCGATGATACCCTTCTATTGACTAAGGCGTCGGTGGTTGAGGCCAAAATAATTAAATACATCCTGCAACTCTATGAGGATGCTGCTGGTCAGAAAGTTAATTTCAATAAAAACAAGTTATATTTCTTGAACACCCCCATTCAGAGGTAAGGAAGGATTGTATAAATTTTAGGGTGTGATATAGCAAACCTCCCCACTTCGTATCTTGGTCTCCCTATTTTCATTGGTTCTCCGAGAGAGTCAATGTGGGTCAGGGTTATTGAAAGAATTCAAAAAAACTTGCTGAATGGAAAGGTCATATTCTATCTCAAGTAGGAAATTTGACCCTCACTAAGGCCTCTCTTCAGAGCATTCCATTCTATTTCCTCTCCATTTTCAAAGCCCCTGTGAAGGTTTTCCAGAAAATTGAGAAACTCTAAAAATAATTTTTATGGACTGGATCATAGGAGAAAAAAAGGATACACCTTGTAGGATGGACCAAAGTGTGCAAACCCAAGGAAAATGGGGGCTTAGTTCTGAGGAGAATTGCTCATATGAATTTAGCTTTACTAGCTAAGCAGGTGTGGCACCTCATTTATGGTGAAGAAAATGAATGGACAACTATCATCAAACGAAAGTATCTTCAAAATATGGAATTTCTAAGTGATTAAATTCCAATTAGAGGTTCTACTTTTTGGAAAGCAATTCTCAATTGTAAGGAAATCATCAAAAAAGGTTTAAGATGGATTGTAGGCAATGGTGAGAGGATAAATTGCTAGAATGGCAGGTGGGATAAGGATGAACCACTGACGCAATATCCTAACTTAGCCCGAATCAGAGATATCACGAAAGAACTCATTGGCAAAAAAGTCTCCGATTATATGGTTGGGGACAGAGGTAGAATGAAGTGGTAACAAATAAGGATTTAGGGATTTCAAGTGGAATAAAATGATCTTTGTAACATTCTTGAGCAATAGTTTATCCCCATGAGACCCAAGGAAGATCAAGTGACCTGGGCTCCTACTGAAAATGGGCAATTCATTGTTAAATCAGCTTACAAGCTTCTGCTTGATGACAAGGATTTTGTCCTCCAAAAGGACTTAGTTTGGATAAAAAATTTAATTCCAAAAATTGTAGTCTTTTCATGGCTGGTTATCCAAAGAAGAATTCTAACCATTGATAATATGATGCGTAAAATTATTTGTATCACTAATCACTGTTACCTGTGCAAGGCTAATTGGGAGACCATTTATTTTCCTTGAGTGCCCTTTTTCCTTGACTGTCCTCAGTGGGGTTTTTCAGGCCTTCAATATTTCTTGGGTTAAACCAGCCATCGTACTTGATTTTTTCATCCAATGGCCTTGCCCCTTTTCAATCCAAAGACTTAGATACATGTGGAAAATTTGTCTTAATCACTATCTTTGGTAGGTGTGGTTAGAAAGGAACCATAGAGTCTTTAATATGTCTATTCATGATCATTAAACTATCATTTCCAGGATTCTATCCTTTACCAATGATAATGTAAACCTTATCCCTTTTGATAGTCATAAACCTCATCTACAAGAGACCATTATTGCTCAATATTCAAGCTTAACCTTGTTAGATAGTCTATGCCTAGGGTAGTCAACCCCAGAGCCAATGTTAAGTGGTCCCCACATCCTACGGGTTAGTTTAAACTTAATTTTGATGGAGAGGCTAAGGAAAATCCTAGCAGAGTAGGCGCTAGTAGCATTTTGCGAGATCGTAATGTGAATATGATGCTTGCATTTTTTGAATATTTAGAAACAAGGACAAACAACGAAGTTGGAGCTAGAGCTATGTGGAGAGGTCTTCAAATGACTCAAGCCTTAGAAGGCAATTTGATCATAGAAGGAGACTCTATGCATGTTATAAATCTCCTCAATAATTTGAAAACACCTCCTTGGAGTATTAAAACAAATGTTGAAGAGGCTAGGATCCTTTTCCAGGGAAGACAGGACATAAAAGACCAACATGTCTTTTGGGAAGCTAAAAAGTTGCTGATAAGCTAGCCAATTTGGGTGTCGATGGTGACAGAATTTTAAAATGGGAACATGGTATCCCAAGCAAAGTAGAGGAGCTTATTCAACAAGAATTCCAATAATGATAGTCAAATTTACCAACAGGGAAGACACTGTAAGTTTGAAGGCTATGAGTATTCCCGTCTCTTTTTTGAAATGGACTCACAATAAAAATTATCCAAGTTGTTGATATTGGTGGATGCTGCTTGGAAATACTACAAATACTAATGGGGACAGTGACATGTTAGATAACATGGCTCCTATTTTTCTTAGTAATTTGAGGTTGGTTGATAATCAGAAGGTAGGAAAGAAATGACAATATAATACCTTGAACCAGAGCCACATGGACCACCAGATAGCCACCACCATAAATCTAGCTAGCAAGTTCACTTCTCCAAGGATGATTGGCTAAGATGGGATGTGGTCCCAAAGCATGTCATAAATGGATGAAATAAATTACCAAAGAATTATTAAGAGTAATTGTCAATACAGAGCTTGTGGGAGTTTTTTTCAGTACTCTGTTATGTGTGTCTACAACTTTTTATTTCTCCACTGTTTCAAGGAAGGGATCTGTGTCTGTTTCTTTTTTTGTAATTATGATGTAGGTGTGTTTTCTCGGGGTATACCCAAAATGTTGTATGGGAAGTTTCTTTTTGATAACAAGATATGTGCCTTACCGGATGTAATGGCTTTGGTAGCATGTAGATTTTACATATATAAGATCCTTAGTAAGGACATGTTCATCAACAGCCCTGGGCTGATTTTTGTAAAATGTTTTGGGTCAACTTGTAAAACCCGGTATTAATGCTATAGTATATTATCTACCAAAAACAAAATCATAAGACAATGCTTAACACCCTCACAAACATTTTCTCAATGCAGATATTATTATGAATATTGCATTAATGCTTAGTGTATATTTGTGGCTAAGCATACTTAGCATGGGCTCATGATGATAAATTTACATTCACCTAATCGTAACAGTACTAAGTCAAAAACTTATGGTTTTAACACCTCAAACCTATAGTGGTTGAACAAAGAGTTCCCTAAACCCTATGGCGATGGTGTGGAAGGAGAACCATCACCTAGAAGAGAAAATAAACTATAGGTTTAAAAAAATAAAATTATATCAAAGTGGAATATGCGTAAAGAAAAGAGAATGGTACATAAGTACCCTAATTTTCGAACAAGAAATAATGATAAACTAGTCATTCAAGCCACTAGGAGATATATAAGTAGAGTATTCTATGGAGATAATACAAGAGTAAAATGAACGTAGGGAAAGGGTCATCATCCACTATTAAGACAAGCCTTTCCAAGATGAAGTTGAAAGTACAGTAATAATGACCTAAAACATAGTTGAGCACCTCATAGGATAAATAGTTATATAGGGACCTCAAATCATCAATGACTCTACACAAGCATATTGTTCCACCAAGAAGTGTTCAAGATAACTCCAAGGGAGTGAATAAACTCAGGATGCTCATAAACAGGAGAGGTACAAAGTCTATAAATGAGGTCAGTGATCATAGGGAAAAATAGATCTTAAGGCAGAAAGAAACTGGACCTACTCCCCTATTCAACATTGTAAACAACTTAGGGTGCAAACACTCAACAAGCATATATAAAAGAAATAAATCCATGCTCTTAGTAACAAAACAAGACCCATCAATTTTGGTTTAAACCATTGAAAAAGCATTTCATAGGGGATATACCATAAGGTCAAGGAAGAGACTCATGGATCTTATGATCCATAAAAAAAATAGAATTTTCCAAGGTAGATCACTAATCGGTATAAAAAGTAGCAATCTAGCGATTTATAAAAATAATAAAATATGTATGATAAGAAAAATAACACTATTTAAACTGTAAAATTTTATTAAGTAGCACTATGTGAATGAAGAGGGACCGACCTTTCTCATACATTTCTTGGTCTGAGGCTTCTTATCTGGACTGCAACTTAGCTACCCAACTTCCTACCACCCATCTCCCTCCTCTACCCCCTTTTTTTTTAAACCCTATCCCTTCAAGGATATTTAAATGCAACCATCATGGGTTGTAAAAACAAATTATTAATCAATCATTTAGCTAAACAATTTAAAAGCATGGACAAGTAAAATTTTAAATTGCTATATTATAATTATAATGATTAGTTATTTTAATAAAACCATTATTTGCATAAGATAGAGTTTAAAATTTCCTTTGCCAATCAATATAAGATCATCATCAAGGAAAATTTAAATTTCTAGCCAACGACATACACCTGCAAGCATGGTTAACCCTGCAAAACCGCAAAGATACATGAACATCTTTTCATAAATCACAATCAAATGTTGCATCGTAGCCCTGCATAGGCATGGCACCAACAAAGTTAGGTATTAAAACAACAAGTCCGATTATGGTGTCTTCCTCATCAAGGGTCCTATAGGGGCAGGTTATGACACTCCCCTCCCCTATAACTAAATGTAGTCCTGTGTATTAACCTACAATAAGAAAGATATTAGTACATTTTCAAATTAGATAAGGAAACATGCCTATCATCTAGAATATTACCATCCACTGGTTTCACTGAGAGTAACAATTCTACTCCATGCAAGGTGTCATTCCAAGGCTTATCATCTACTAACTATATAAATGGCCACACTTACCCATGTAAGGGTGTCATTCTAGGGTATAATAATCCACTGATGATACAAATGGCTTCGCTTACTCCACGTACAAGTGCCATTCCAACCATTGAACCACAAAATCAAACTATCCTTCTTCATTCCTACCCAAAAGGTGTTTTATCCAAGCTCTCCCTCATATTAGCCCCTCCAATATGAGAAAAATTAGGGAAAAATGAGATTACCACATAGTTGTTCTTCTTAATTTCACCATTTTGGTTTAGTTTTCTCAATCTCCAAAGCACAAGAGTCCCTTCCCAATTCTGAAGTCCTTATTTTCTTCAAAATTTATTCTATCTTGGTCCAAGTTTTCATTGCAATACTCATCTCAAGTTAGCATTCCCTCAACTTAATCCATTAAGTCCTTGTGACTATGAGTCCAAACAGTTATAATCCCTTCTCAATGTATTGGGATTGAATAGGTTTCTCCTATTTTAATCTTAGGATCCGCTCCCAATATGGACTTATATCCCTATAAATGCATACCAATATTATAATTTGGTACATACTTTATCAGCCTTTCGAGAGAGGATCTCATACTCCTCTCAAGAATAGGTTCCCCATATATCCTTGCCATAATAATTGTTCAAGCCTATGAATGGAATTCCATTTTCTATTCCTTCCCATTAGGTTTAACCATAAATTATATTTTTTTGAGAGGATCCCGTACTCCTCTCAAGAATAGATTCTCCACCTATTCTCTTCCAATATTTTCCTTATCCCATATACTATGTTATTCATAATCCAAGTTCATAGGGATCCATGGTTAATATTTATAAGTAAAAAGCACAATTAAATGTTCAAAACACCACAAGATGTATTTATCACAGTCCAAGATACATTGCTTAGAATTTTTTCAAGGCCTACGTGCTTTTGGGAATTATCCTTCATTGTGGTTGTAATGAACATTAAAAATATCTTCACACATTATAAACCTTAAACATGAATTCCACCTATAACCTGGATAAATTACATAACCAAAGAAAAGTCCCTATTGGAACTAACGATGGGTTGAACAAACCATCTATCCAAGTTTCACAACTCGAATATTTCTTGCCAACTTTGAATTCATTCCATCATTCCAAAGAAATATCATGCATATGGAGGATAACCCTACTATTTGGGTCACAAAAGAATAATTCCTTAAGATAAAGGTTCATTTCCAATTCATACAACTATATCTTAGCTAAAATCCTCAATTTGGACACCCTAATACTCTTCATGTCCTGGGCTAGCCCTACCAATATTCAATATTTGCCTTCTTTAACTTCTATAATAGGATACCCCTCCTATCTAAACTCATAATTCTCATTCTAGGGAACTTTATCAATGATCACTTGATCAATTATTATTTTTGACAATTGCTCATTTTGGTTCATCTGTTCTCTTTATCATTCCTTTTATTCTTGCAATAGTCCAAACTACAATAATGAGGTTTTCTACCTCTTGTAGAATTTCTCCAAAATTTTACCTTAGGATCTAGCTTGACACCCATTTACCATTTGGAAGGTAAATATCCTCATTTTCTATAGAATCCACATCAGAATTGGATGCCGAGGTACATGATCAATATCACATTCTTTGAATCTTGAGCTTATATCCTTTGCCTTACTACTCAAGCCAACAATATCTCCAGACCTCATTTTTCGTTCACCTTTGACCTGTTTACAAATAAGTATTTGATTCACCTTGAAATTTTATGTGATCAATTTCCTTGATCTCAAGCATATCTCAATCCTACTTAGCTAGTCCTAAATATTGAGAAGATCCCCTTCTTCTCTTCCTTACCTTGGGTGCCAATTCCTTTTCATACACACACTCAATGGAGTAGGATAAAAATATAACAAATCTAGTTTAATCCTCATAGGAGAGAGAGTAAGATTTTCTTTCCTTTGCACATTTAAGGTTCATGAAGTTATACCAAATAGGATCATAGAGGTTCCATCACATTTTGATTTCTAGATGTTGTAGCCATCCCTTGAATGGGTAGGAGTGATCAATCACCCATAGTTTGTTGGAGTTAACCTTTTACACTACCCATACAACTGAATAGATACCTTCACATGGTATCCCCATTTCCTATCACTCTCCACGAATGTAGGATGACTCAAAAATAGTGTAAGGATTAAACCTATCTCAGTAAATGAAGAAAAGGGATTCCAATTCCTTTACTAAGATCATTCCTTCAAACTAGTATTTAGGTGTAAGAACCTCTCTTTTCCAAGATGAGCTAACCTAAGTTATTCATCTTATCCCCCAATATGAGCTAACTTAATTCATCTATTCCATATCAATGGTGAGCTATCCTAATTTAGCAGTCTCATCTCTACGATGAGCTAACTCAAGCCATCTATATCATCTTAATGTTGAGTTATCCTAAGCTATCTATCTCATCTCTATGATAGGTTAGACTAAGCTATCTATCTCAACTTCTTCATGTTTTCCAAAGGTTAGCTATATCTTCCTAAGATCTAACCTACATCATTTTTGGGTCACCATCACCCTGTATCCTCACAAGGTGTTGTCTTGGTTACGACCATTATTAATTCCTAGTACTTATATAGATCACACTTGCCTCACCATAAGGTGTCATTCTCCTTATTTATCTAGGGTTTGAATCTAGTTTTATCATAGTTAGTCCCTTGCCCTTTCGAACTAACTTGTTCTATCATATTTTATTTTGTAATGGTCATGGTAATTCTTGCTCCACAGAAGATACTATTCCAAGGTAAGCTTATGCATTATCACTCACTTGATAATGATGGTCACATTTTCTTTATGCAAGGTGCCATATCAAGTAAAGTTATCCTCCCTAGGATTCAATTCTTAAGTGTCATTAGCTTATCCAAAGAAATCTCTATTCCATCATATCTAGATATTTTTCATGGAAGCATATAGCTTATCACAACCTAGAGATCTAATCCAGATGTAACAACTCAAAAAAAATCCAACCCACTCAAGAGAGAGACTTTGTTTTTGTTAATATCCATTAGGGGTCCACATATCCCCACATTGCATAAGTCCATCTATACCGGTCTAAAAAAATCATCTATCTCATCTTTATAATGATCAAAATTATCCCTCTTAGTTTATCGAGAGGGTATACTTATGCCTAACCATATGTAAGTCTATCAACATAGGTGCACTAAGCATAATTTATATAGACAATCCATCTTCTCTCTCTACAATTTATTCTAATCAAATAACCCATGAGCATATCCATTATGACTCTCAAGGATCATACTTACATATAAACCATTCACATGTGTTTCATTTTAAATTTATAACCATGATCATCCTTCTTTAAATAGAGCAGCAAGCCATAACAATCTAGCTATAGAAATATATAGGATCATACAACAAAAATTATTCACAACATATGTGACACAACATGTATCCTAGAAAAAACTCAAAGGGAAAAACTTAGCCTCCAAAAATATCCTTTTCATTTTATTTATTTAATTGTTTTTATGGGCACATAAGAACCTTATAATTCTTATGTCCCTACCAAGTGAATTGATCCTTTAATTCACATTAAAATCAATGAGGGGACCCCATAATCCCCTCGAATGAACTCCATGTTCATTCTCCTTTACCTACCCATAACATCAAGATAGATACATAAAAAATCCCATGATTCCCATGTCCCCCAATTTTTTTTACAAGAAAAAAATCGTAATTTTATTTCAAGAGTGAAATAAAATTACAGTCAGGCAGATCAGAGAGGAAAAAATCCCATCTTGAAAATAGCATGGGGATAATAAGGATAAATATCCTTATATATCAATACTTAATCATCCTTCTATTTGTGCTAAGACACTGTCAATATGCTATTTTGAAGATGGGATTTTTTCCTCTCTGATCTACCTGACTGTAATTATATCTTGAATCCTAGTAATATGCTTTTATCTGGATACTAGGATTAATTTTATATAGAAATCTAGATAAAAGCATATTACTAGGATTCAAGATATAATTACAGTCAGGCAGATCAGAGAGGAAAAAATCCCATCTTCAAAATAGCATGGGGATAATAAGGATAAATATCCTTATATATCAATACTTAATCATCCAAACAACCTCCATAACAAAAAATTGAATAGAAATCAATGAAAAAGAAACCAGGAGAATAGAAAAAAGCTCTAATCAAATGAAACATGCCCACAATAAAAAACCCAAAACTAGCATAGAAACTAGGGATATGATATGTGGGTGAAAGAAGAAACTCCATCCTTGTTCTCTTCCATTTGCAAGAAACCTTCTGGAACCTGATGACCTTATTTTGATAACCTATCTGCTTCTTGATTTAATTCCCTATAAACATGTGTAAAAAAAATATTTTTAAAAAAGGAAATCAGCTCCAATGGTTCATCTCCCAGTGGTCTAAACATATTATATTTTAATTGAGTAGATCTATTCATCCAACTAATGACTAGAGTGGAATCTCCAAAAAATTGTAATTTTTTCACATTTCTCTCCACAACACACTGCATTAGCAATCTCAACGCCTGAAACTTAGCAAAATGGTTGGAACCTATCCCAAGACCTACTTTAAATTTGATATAGTGGATATATGAGAAGTACAAAATGCCTCCCACACTACTAAAAGATGATTGTCTCTGACTAACCCCATAAAAAAACCCTATGGCTGAGATTTTTTAATGATCAAATTGTCTACTCGTCAAGGTTTCTTATGTTTTTTAGGCCTTTTTTTAATTGAGACCAAAATCCTCACATGAAATATGACTTGAAATGGGGGAATTAACTTCCCTTAAAAAATAGTTGCATTCCATGCCAACCACATACCCCAACATATAAGACATGATAAAGAAAGAAATTGTTTCAACTCTTTTTCAAAAACCACTGTCTTAAGCATACCTCCACTATTTCTCCTTCCCAAATATTTTGTACTTCAATTATCTATTCAGCTTCTAACCCAACATGTTGATAAAAAGGGTATCTGATTAACAGGTGTGTGATGTTTTCCTCCTCTAACTGTCACAACATACAAATACTTGGACCTTGTCTACTTCTCCTCTGTAAAACTTCCCAAGTCAAAGCCTTATTTCTCAATGCTAACCACATGAAAATAATTTTCTTTTTGGGATAAATAATTTCCAAATCTACTTCCACCACCAAGTAGGCCCTTGAGGATGAGGATCAAAACTTTATTTGTAACCAAGTCTAGTTGTATATTGACCCCCAATTTTTTTGTATGCCCAAGCAATAGTATATGGTTCAACTCTTAGCTTGATATGACTCTTATTAAGACTATTAGTGTAAGTCTTCCACAAAACAACCTGCTCATCAAAAAAAAGCAAGACCTGATCCTGCTTCCAACCTTGGGTCCAAATACTAGAAGAATTTGATTCCCCCACTTGATGAAGAAATTAAAAACCCTTGTCTTGTAAAGAACTTATCATAGCTTCCGGCAACAAAATGTTTTCTTCACAACCCAAAATAGAATTATCCCCTATTCTAACTTGTTAATCGTTGCCCACTTTCCAAGACAAATATTTTCCAATCATAGGAAAGGATTGTACTAGTGCCTTCCAATAAATGGAAATATTTTAATGTTTTTCTTTGGACTTCTGATCCAATCCATAAAGGTCCTTAGAAAAATATACTTATGTTCAATAATCTTCTTCCATAATCCTTCTCTGGTCAAAATCCTCCATAAACTTTTTTCTGCCAAAGAAGAACCAAAAATATGAATATTTTTAAGGCCCCAACCACCTTCCTCCTTTGGCCTAGCAATACTCTACCACTTAACTAAAGGAATACCTTCATGTTCCTTGCATCCAGTCCAAAGAAATTTGAAGTAAAATTTTCTTATTTTCTCTAGAAATCCTTTGGGAATGAAGGCCAAGGAGTGCCAAAACATAGGAATTACCTCAAGAACCAACTTTACAAGTGTTAATATCCCACCAATAGACAACCATATATTACACCAATGGTTAATCCTAAATTCAATCTTCTCTAAAATCCATCCCCAATCTCTCTTCCTATAAGTATTTGGCTTCAATACAAACCCCAAATACTTAAAGCCTTCCTAAAAATATAAGAGATTAAAAGGAAATTTTTTGATTAGATCTTGTTTAGTCTTCTGTTCTAGACCATTAAAGCAAATAGAGGATTTTTAAAAATTTATCTCCATGTCGATAGCAATACTGTAAGTGTCCAAGATTTCCTTCAACTTTCCAGCTTCCCTTAAATAGCCATTTGTGAACAATAAAACATCATCAAAATAAATGATATTAATAAAGGATCCCCGCTTTGATCCTGAATAAGGATCCTACCCTCTTTACATATAAAATAGCTCTACTCAATCCTTCAACAACTAACAAAAAAAGTAAAGGAGATAAAGGACATCTCTGTCTTAGTCCTCTCAAGGGTCTAAAGAATTTGGAAGTTGATCCATCGATAATAACAACAAAATATACATAAGAAATACATCCCATAATACACTTTACTATTGGATAGCTAAAACCCACATGTAAGAGCATCAATATGAGATACAACCAACTAGTTCTATCATGAGTTTTAGATAGATCTAGTGTAAGGACCATTGCAAAAAGATTTTTGGTTTTAACAGAGTGAAGGCCCTCTTGTGCAACTCCATGGCTTCAAAAATTTGTTTGCCTGCTAAAAACCAAAACTGCTCCTAGGAAATAACTTCAGAGAAAATCTTCTTCAATATAACAACCAAAATATTTGCAATAATTTTATAGATACAATTACACAACAAAATAGGTCTAAATTCATCAAACATTTTAGGCTTCTCCTTTTTGTAATAAAAGCTAAAAAAGTGGAGTTAAAATCCCCCAAAACATAACCACTCAACCTAACTTCCTCCATTACTACGAGAAGATCCTCCTCAACCAGATCATAGAAAAATAGGAAAAACTCTACAGGCCATCCATCAGGCCCTGGAATTTTATCCTTTTTGAAAGAAGTCAAGACAACTTTCAAGTCTTCCTCTATGACCTCATTCATAAGTAACTGATTGTTCTCCTATATCATAAAATTGTGGAAAAAAGTAGTTAACTTTAAAAATTTCCCAATATTGACTCTATCAGATAACTCAAAAAATATTTTACTCCCAAATTTGCTAATTTAGAAAAACTCCTAACAAGGACCCCTTCTTCATTCTGCATCTCCTAGATAGTGTTAACCTTCTTCCTATGATTATTATGAAAAAACATAGTATTTTCATCCCCTTTTTTAACCATACAACTCTACTTTTCATTCTCCATTCAACTTCCCTCCACTCCAAGAATTTATTCTTCTTAATTTCTAGTTCAACCAGTATTGTTTTCTCCTCTTCTTTAAACAAATCAACATCATTATTTTTATGAATTTTTAAAATTTCCTTCTCCACTAACTTAAGATATCTATCCATACTCTCCTTTTTAACTACAATCCAAGATGGCACAACTCCTTTTAATTATTTTAGAGCAACAACAAATTGAAAACTCACTGATGACTTGGAACTTTGGTCATAACCAATCCATTATTTTAAATCAATTATTAAAAATATTCTTCCTCCAACCAAATTGTATTGAGCTTAAAAGGACTGGCAAGTTTTTCCTCTTACTTTTCTAATTGAAGAAAAATGGGAGAATAATATGAGCCACCTCTGGTCTCAAACCATGATTGTTTTCTGTCTATTTCATTGTATAATATCTCTGAGATTAAAAATCTATCCAACCTATTTGAGATCCTAACTTTACCAACTCTATTATTTCTCCACATAGGCATTAATTTTATTGGTTCTAAATCAATTAAACTAGCTTCTTTAATCTTATGCATGAAGTAATCTGCAAGTCTATCAAGTCTTGCAGATTCTCCCTAGACCTCACTTCTATTCATAGTAAAATTTAAGTCCCCACAAATGATAACTCTTTCATCCCTAACACACCTTTGGGAGAAAAAATCATCCCAGAAGACCTACCTATCTTCATAGGGACCATAACAATTAATAAATGATAACCTCAAACCCAAGTCTTTAAAAAATAAATTTATCTACAAGCCTAAAACCATAAAGGAAGAATTAATTAAGGATAATGAGTTCTTCCAGCCAATAAAAACACCCCCTAAATTTTTTGTAGCATCGAGAGCCAAGAACTCCCAGTCCCTAAGAAATTTACTTAACCCTTCAATGACTTTTGTACCTGTCCCCATGGTTTCTTGTAGAAGTATAACATCCAGATTATGAATTTTCACCAGCCTGACTAAGGAAAGTCTTTTAGAGGGACTACCAATACCTCAAATATTAAGGGATAACAA
The DNA here is from genome assembly GCA_028583015.1 of Wollemia nobilis. NCBI lineage: Eukaryota > Viridiplantae > Streptophyta > Pinopsida > Araucariales > Araucariaceae > Wollemia > Wollemia nobilis. Next base: position 9,383,401 of record JAQPPZ010016890.1, read on the forward strand.
TATTATTTAAACATATTAGAGGGGTTTTATCCCACTCTAAGGACCCCTTTGATAGATTTTTTTTTATCCTACTGAATTTCCATTAAAGCCTTATTTTGTGCATGAAACAAAAATGATTTCCTACCTGCTGAAGTAGTGGAAGATTCCTTTATATGGTCCTGACCTAACCCTAACCTTCCAACAACCGCACAAGTTCTTAGCTCAGATTCACTTTTCCTAGAATGTAACAAATATCTATAAGAGGAACCTGTCTCCAAACCATCCCTTGAAATAGATACCTCCCTAGAAGATTTACCTGATAGGTCACAAAGACTTCCCCCAATAATATAACTATTTGGATTACAATCCCTATTCAAAGTGTTTGAGGTTGTCGGCCCATTGTCCAAAATCTTATAAAATTTCTTATCCCTAGGACTTCTCTTTGAACATTCATAAGGAAGTGTTGTAGCCAAAATTCATACAACATGATTATATCCATTATTTCAAAATTTTGAAGGTCCTAGAAGGTACACAGTTTGTGATATACTAATAAAGGAATCAAATCTGAATAAAAGATTTTATTTCTTCATAAACATCTCCAACCCCCAAGCAACTTGATTTATTTTTCCTTACATTAAAAATTAAGGGGTTCCCCATCCGTTCCTTCCAAAGAATACACCTTTCAAATGACTGACAGAAAGCACCTACCAAAAAATACAATCTTCAAAAACTAACCATAAGGACTTTTCGACCAATAAAAAAAAGAGCATTCGATCGACAAAAAAGAACAAGTGATTAAGCCTAAATCATGTTGAAATATTTTGTGGTCAACTCTTGTGGTAAAAGAGCCGATGGTATTTTTACAAGAAAGAAAATTTTTGATCGACCAATAAAAGGTTTCAATCGATCACTCGAGCCAAATAGCTGAAGCAAGTAGGAACATGTAAATTTTAATCGATTGATAAAAATGAAATTGTTGTCAAATATTTTTGGCTGAGAAAATGATACATACAATATCATCTAGTCCTTCTTTCCCTTGTGGTTTTTGCTAGATAAATCGATAGCCACTTAAACCAGACCTCCCGATTATTATCGCCTTACTGTGTGAAGATTTCCAACGGTCAACTTGAAACTCTAGAGAATTCCTTTGACCAAGCACTCCATAATGTTGGATCTATTGTAATGCTACTATGCATGGACCTTATCCAATGGCCTATCCAACACCTACATCTACTAAGCACCAAAATTTTAGAATGGTATATCACCGGGCCACGAAACTACATAGCGACAGGTGGGTTTATAGGAAAAAATAGTAGGCATCGCAAGCAAGCTTCACCCCATCATTATTTTTATCTTAGTAGTGAATTCTCTCTCCACACCTAATCCTCACACTGCTCAATCTTGTGGTCTCAGGTTTGATCTATAAATTCAGGAGAAACACTACAAATGACCAAATTTACCATTGATCCCAGTGATTTTTGGTGGTCGTATCTATATTTTACACGAAATGAGGCATGCAACAATTCCATTGGCAATGCAGGTTTTATGATCTACAACAAAACCAAAAAAAATAGAATGCCAAAACATTATGTTATCAATGAATATTGTGGTCTGCATTAGGAGGTTTCATGTTGGCGCCTGCTTACTGGCACACAGTGGCTTTTCTCAACATCGATTGTGTTGTCATGCAGATAGCTCAAACAACTACAGTTCTAAACCCACACTTCTATTGTGCCATCTTCATAGGAAAATCTTGAGCCCTCCATTTTTTATAAGGATCCACTTTAATGTGCAAAAACGGTTGTGATCCTCCTCTAGCTTATTAGGCTTGACATTCAACGAATCTAGAAAAAAAATCACCTCAAAATGTAGTCAATTTCATCATCACACTGGCGCTAACATAGAAATCTGGATGTTCTGGCTGCCACTACAAATATCTATCTCAATCTCTGAATATGCGCACGAAATTTTCCACGCTGACTCCCTAGAGGCCTTCGTCCTAGACATCCACATTGTGAGACTTGAAATCAAATCATGGTAAGGCCCCAAGAATACCAACAAGACCCCATTTTTTCCCACTGGGACATAGTGCAGGAATCTAGCCCACCTTGAGAATCTTCTGGAAACTGACCTGCTGCAACATTTCTAGAAATCGCCCGTTTCTGCTGTTTCAACCTACATTAAAAAATAAATAAATAAATAAAGCCTTCATCTTCAATTTTTTTTTATTGAATAGGGTTGGGGTTGCACTCCTCCATAAATAGCATCTACATGCACATGATAATAATCAAATCAAACTGGAAAGCATGGAATTGGCAGTAAATTAGTGTATCCCATTTTTTATTTCTCGATAGAGAAACTACTTATGCAAACAAATACATAATAAAATTCAACAACCATTAATTTTCCCTAATTTTTTTGGTTTATGACCCATCCATCAAAGGATGGAGAGCATACTCCCTCCGTATTCAAAAAAAAAAAATGGGGGGCTAAAAAAAATGAGGGGGAAAAGTGAGGGGAATAAAATGAGGGGGGATGGAAATTACCCCTTAAGGGTTGACACAGGAAGGAGAGTGAACCTACTCTGATACCAAATGTTGGGACATAAGCAAAGATTTTTTTTACTCCAATATCTGCTAGAGAGTTATGATGCCATTAAGCGATGTTGTCTATTTGCATCCTAAGGTAAACATCATGCGGTTGAATAAAACCCCTACTTTAGGAAAATACACAAAAATTATAGTGATAAATATACAAGAAGATACTCAGGATCTTAATTTAGGATAAACAAATAAATCCATGAGCAGCGAATAGAAGGTGGTAACAACTAGGCTGAGTTTCAGCTAATTTTGATGAGATATTTTGAGGTAGTTAGATAAATAGACTATACAACACCCAATCAATGACAAGGCAAGAGATGGCACTAGGTGGATGGTCCAGATACAAACGGTTAAGGAAGTTACAGAGTTGCTACAACTATAATAAGGATGTATACAGCTAGAAGAAGGATTGATCTTTGGCATAGCATATTTTTGCTAAGAGATATACTCGAGTGCCCGTTATTTGTTGTTGTATCTCCTTTGTTTTATTTCTCCTTTTCATATCCTCATTCCTCTTATTGTTGTTCGGGTTTTTGATAGGAAAGCGTCCAAGAAGCTGAGAATATTTCTAGATTATTGGGCCAGAGGTCTAGAGACTCAACTGTTGTGATATTCAAATGAAAGAGTGAAAGGTCCTTATTACGACATTCAAACGAGGATCTTTATTGTATTAATATTTTTAATAGTTAAATGGCAATTCCAAGCTAACTCTTCATGTAATCTCATTCAAATATTAATAGAATTCTTGGTTTATTTCCTGTTATCTTTATGTGTTTAGCCTTGTCTGTGTCTATGTTATGGTTTACATAAACACTTCTCTCATTAGTCAACAATTATGTTTATTACGATATTCAAATGAATTTAATTGCATCAATTATTTTTTCTCTCTTTATTTCTATTTTCATTGAAGTGTTATTAAATATTGCTACAATAGCCCAAAGGATTAAAGCACCAATCATACATAAGGCATAATAGAACTATTATTGTTTTAGCTCGATCAAAATTTATAATCATTAATTCACCACCATAAATTTGGAAGAGCATGAACTTAAAGAATTTAAACTCACTTCAAGGGTATCCTTACCATACTTGGTTTGTCTAAAAAATATTAAAGAACTCTATTCCCAAGTTAAAGAGGTAGGTCGACCAAAGCCTAGAATAGCTCATTGGTAGTAGGTTTTTCCTATAGTGTGATAGCTTATCCTACGGATGCAGGAAAAACCCCCAAAATTTTTTGGTACCATTGCCAAGGACCAAAAGTGTAATTTTTATTACAGTTTGAAACCTAACGACAAATATTTATTGGAAATATTTAGCTTAAAAAAGGAATTGGAATATCATTTTATCTTAAAATATTTTCAAATATGTTTTCTTTCTATTCTTGTATTTTTTAATTTTCTGTTTTTAAGAATGAATAGTTATATTATTTTCTTGATTCTCTTGAGTTTCTTGATTTTCTTGATTCTTGAAAAAAATTATGCCCTGAGTGATTGAGAGTTCTATAAGATGAGCAATCTCGACCAACCATTTATTTCTTCTACACACATTGTACTGGAGACTCTGACTAGACAAATTTAGAAATATTATAAAGATTAAAAGAAGAAGAATAACGTGTTGGTGCGAACAAGAAGAACTGCTCAGGAGCTATACCCCAAACTCTCGGATCTAGAGGTATTTTTTAGAACCAGTCCTTTTAATTCATCTCCAAAAAGTTCTGACGTAGATATTGTTACAGTAGGAAGTTTATTTGAAACACCTCCCATTGTTCCTAGTGGAATTACTAACACACCTCCAATTTTAATTCAAGCACCTCCATTAGTTAACATGGCTAACCCACTACCTATTCATCTATGGAGGACTAATAGATATATATCTTTTCAGTTACCAATGCCTTTGCATGATCTCCCCAGTAAAGCACACAAATATTTATCTAAGTTTCAAGGAAACAATGCAGTCATTGGAGAAGATCACATCAAAAGCTTCTTGTATGCTTTAGACAATCTATAAGTAGAACGTGAAGATGTGGTATTAAATTTATTCCTATATACTCTAGAGAAAGATGCTAGAGAATGGTTTAATACTCTTATTAATAATTACATTGCTAATTTTTCCAAAATGGAAACTATCTTTTAAAAAAAAATGGTGAAAGGAAGAATGAACAATCATTACGAACAGATTTGAAAAAAATGAAAAGGAAATATAATGAATCAATGAGTGATTTCAATAGAAGGTTTTCTCAAGCTAGAAATAAGATTCCCACTACTCTAAGGCCAAATGATATCCAGTCCATCTATTTTTATAAGAATTCCTTCCCAAGAGAATTCAACTATGAATTAAGATAAGAACATGTAAATACAATAGATGAATGCATGGAGAAAGCTATAGACATTGAAAGGAATATGTTAGACAATGGAAAAATAAAACCATACTCCCTAGAGGGTAATCATCCTAATAGGAAGCCTAAGAAAGTAGGATTTAACCTACAAAAGAGAGTTGAACATGATCCCATGAAGAAACTGGCTAATCAAATGAAAAAAATGTTCAACACAATGAACTATAGGTTGGCCAGGATAGAAATAAATAAAGAAAGCACTTGTGAAACTTCTCATCCTCAGGCTAACAGAAAACAATGTGACAACAAACTGCCTTTTAGGAGAAATTTTCACAAAAATTGAAATAATAATAATCTCGATGAAATAAATACAAATAATGGAAATAACTCGAAAAATAGAGAAACAGAGAAGGACCTGGACTTGGTTCCTAATCCTATACCCACTATCAATTTAGTAAAAAAATTCCCCTACTATTGTTCAGCTTGTGACACTTCTCACAACCCAGATTGTTGTGGTATTTACTTGGGCATCCACCATCCTATAGATTTGGAAGAAGAATCCAAAGAGGATATCAGGATTAATGCATGTTTGACCCTTGAATATGAATCTAGAGAAAGTTTATTCTAAGAAGACATGGATTTATATTCTTTGAATCACCACCCAAAAATTCTAGTTGCAAAAAACACAAAGATCCTACAAAGAGGACAAGAAACTAGGTATGACAAAATGAAACAAGGTAAACTAATTCCAATTAGCACAAGAGGTGGAAGAACTAGAAGAAAATACCTTCAACTTGAGAAATATGACTGTTCCTAATAAAATTGATAAGAATTTAAACAAAGATATTAGAGAACAACCCATTGAGAATGATCAAAATATAAAGGTTCCTAAAAATGTAGGAATAAAAGAACCACTACCTCATGATGAGTGCTCTACGACTTTAGATGTTAAAAATATGGAATTTGATGTTGGTTCAAAGTTGAGTAAACAAAATTTCAACATTACCTTTGGTGAGTTAATGAATATTAAAAAGTACTGAGAAAAAATATGTAAGACTTTTGGCTTAATTGAATAAAAGGGAACTCAATCCTGTAATGTTGTCAAACCTTCAAATCATAAAACTAGAACCTCCTCGTCCATTAGACCATTTTATGTGTCACTCAGGTATAATTTAGATGAGAGAGAAAGGTATATCATTTACAAATATATGTTATATAGCGGTGCATCTCATAACATCTTGCCCAAATAGATAACAGACTAGCTAGGATTAATTTACACTAGAGAGGCTCCCCTTGTATCAATAATGGATAGCAAAGAGATACCCTGTGTAGGTATTATCACTTGATTGTTAGTATACCTTTATCAACATCCTAAGAAAGGTATAGTTATGGAAATTATAGTGGTTGATGTAGACCATTTCTTCTCATTATTGTTAAGCAGACATTGGGCAGAGTAATTAGGTGGATCCATACAATTAGATTGGTTTTATCCCATAATCCATATTTCAAAAAAATAGAATGTAAACATAAGGAGAAAACCTTTTAACAAGTACTCAGTTGAACTAGTGAGACTAGATGACACCATGGTTAATTTGGTTAGCTTCATATAAGATAATGAAATACGAGTGTACTCAGTTTGGCATAAACCTTTTCTAGTCGAAGTCACTAAAGCGAAAGATATGGAACCTGAAACCAGAGAACAACTAGATGCAAAATATGATAGGAATATTATCCAAGAAATGTGGTCCATGTCCTTTTATGGGGCTAAATATCAAATTAGGGTAGGTGTTGGTGTTAATTTAATAGATATTAAGGGAAACTATCATGGGATCCCTTATAGATTAGAATTTGCATGCACCAATAATGTAGCTGAGTATGAAGCCTTACTGTTAGATCTGAGAAAAGCTAAAGAACTAGGGATAAATTTCTTAAATGTCTTTGGAGATGCTAAATTAATTATACAAGTTAAGGGTAAGTATCAAACCAAACATCCTAGATTAAAATAGTATAAATCTATAGTTCTAGCAAAAATTGACAAGTTCCTAGTCTTTAACATCTCATATATTCCCAAAGAACAGAATCACATTGCAGATTTATTATCTATTAATGCTTTGGGTGCAGATTGTCTAGAAATTGACATTGAATACATGGATAGATTCCCAACTATATCTATATATAAACCTTTTGTACCTAACAATGTTGTATATCTGCAAGTGTTTCAATATTATGTAGATATCAAAGACTTCATGACCCTTCAGAATATGTATTCTGATGTTATATGTGAGGAGGAGGATGAAGAAAATTTGAAGAATATTATCATAGAATTAGTTGAAGTAATTCAACTCAAAACCAATAGGATCCCTAAAGGGTTAGTTTCTTTAGAAAGCTTGTTTTATGATTTTGATAAAGCTTACAAACCACTCCTCAAAGAAAAAGAAACTTATGATGTAAATATTGGAACAAAAGAGGAGCTTAGGTTTGTCAAAATCGATAAGGCTTTACTAGAAGAAGAAAAATAACAATACATTAGCTTTTTGAAGAAAAATAAAGAATATTTTGCTTGGATTTATGAAGACCTAAAGACATTTAAAATAGAGGTCATGACTCACATCATTCCCCTTAAGGAATATGCTAAGCCTTTTAGGCATAAGAAAAGAAAATTCAATCCCACATTACATCCAGTTATGTAGAAATAAGTTCAGATATTACTAGATGTCAAGATAGTCAGAATGAAAAACACAAGCTTATATTGAGAGGGGGGTGAAAAATATAAGACCACTTTTTACTTTTCTTTCCCAAACAATATTATGCAATGTATAGATAGCAATTTCAATAGCAGTAATCAAATAAATGCACAAATAACCACACAAAATAGATACACCACAATTTACGTGGTTCACCCAATGTGGGATACTCCACGGAGAAAATCTTTCACTAAAATTTCCTCAATCAATCTCTTGGGAATCATTTCCCTATTACAATGTTTATGGACCTTTGTCCAAAGGAGATACCAATCCCCTAAATAAAGTTCATGGATCTCTATCCATAGGAGAACTCCTTCTCCTCTGCTCTGGCTGGTGATCCTCTAGAAGACTACTACCTCCACTGCACTGGCTTGTGGATCTCTCTCCACTAAAGACTCTTTTACCCACTCAGAATACCTATCCTAACTACCTTAGCTAATGTATCTCTATCCACTGGAGACTATTGTCCTCTCTACTCTATCACCTCCAAAGATCTGTCTCAAATATGCACTAAACACAATCCTTTTTTCTAACACAAATATGCTCTATATCTATCTCTAGTTTGGCACAAACCTATCCTCAAATTTGTACCAAACTTTGCTATCAAATCTGCACTAAACATAGTCCTTCGATCTAGCATAAATCTACTCAATAAGTCCACACAGAACTTGCTCAAATATACTCTACAAGTCCTCTCTAGAACTTGCTCAAATCTTCTCAACAAGTCCACACAGAACTTGTTCAAATATGCTCAACAAGTCCACAGAGAACTTGTCCAAATCTGCTCTACAAGTCATCTCTAGAACTTGCTCAAATATGCTCAATAATTCCACACATAACTTGTCCAAATCTGCTCAATAAATCCACACAGATGTTATCTAAATCTGATCAATATCCATATTGGAAGCTTCCACAAAATCTCACACCAAATCTGTCCACAAGTCTTCTCAAAGACTTACCTCAAATCAACTCAATAGGTCCACACAGAACTTGTCCAATCTCATAGAAACATAAAGAGAATTGTTAGAGACTCAATATCACAATGCTCAATTTCTTTCAATCACTCTCTTAGAAACATAAGGAGAATATTTAGAGACTCAAAATGCTTCAAATTCAACTCAATTCTCAATCACTTTCTCAACTCAATTTAAAATATAGAATAGTTTGTTTTATGGAACATGAACAATCTCATCACATACCCACTTGACTAGGTTCAACCAACTTTACTCAACCAAACACTCAATGAAACAACCCTTGCTCACAAACCCTAGTCCAAGCATATGATCACTCAACTCAAAATATTTCCAACAATTCTCAACATTAAATATCACATAACAATGATACTCATGTTATTTTCAAACTCTAGTTCAAGTTATTTGCTCAACAACTCACTTCAACAACAATGACTATAAAACAATCTTCACATAGCAATGATACTCAATCCTTAGTTCAAGTTCTTCACACAATTAATGACTTCAACAACAATGCTTATAAAACAATCTTCTCATAGCAATGATACTCAATCCTTAGTTCAAGTTCTTCACACAACCAATGACTTCAACAACAATGCTTATAAAACAATCTTCTCATAGCAATGATACTCATTCCTTAGGTCAAGTTCTTCACACTACCAATTGCTTCAACAACAATGCTTATAAAACAAGGTTTTAACAACTATTTATTCCAAAAAAACCTGAAGCATTAACTCAACTCATTCAATAGGAAATCCTAATCAAGTCCTTTTCACTCCAAACTTATTTTCCAGAAAACCAACCAATCAATTTAACTATGGATGAATGTGCTCATACATTTTTCTTGATGATGAAGGAATATCACAAATCTACCACAACCATAAACACTCCTTTGCCAAGCTCAAATAAATTATCAGATAGTAATCTTTCTCAAAATACAATGTAAATATCAATACAAATATACACCTTATCACTCCACCTTTAAGAAATCATTCATCAACATTTACAAAAATTAATATACCACATACACCTTATGGTCTCCTAAAATAAAATAATATTCAATGCACTCTTCTTTAAAAATAACTCAATTCTTAGAAGTTCCCTCTATCCTCTTGAAACATAAAACAATTTGATGTGACACAACCACTTTATTAAAATAAACTAACACCTTATTCCTCCAACTTATCAAAATTTAATTTCCAACTAACAATCCTTTAAGCAACCCTTTTAACTCAAAACTTTAGGTAACTCACAAAATATTAAACAAAAAATTATTACCTTGCCTTGGATGGGATTTGAACTCACAGCACAGCCTCAACCAACGCCTTAGTCGTGGCTCCAAACGTCACGCGAGCTAGGCGCTCGCTTGGGGACTAACAAGCACCACGTGCTCCAAATGTCTCCCCACTTGCCTTACACAACAAAAACATGCACCTTCCTTTGGCGCTTTCAATTACCAATGCAACCACCAAAATACTATCACCAAGTTTTGAATGCATGTCTCCTAGCACCCAACACTTTAACTTTCGTCCTCTTGCCACTAGGCCACACTGCCCAATTGGTGATTGGTCTTGTTCATTGCTCCTATTTAAACCCTATTTGCTGTCGCTAATCACAAAATAACTTTATCTTTTTTGCACGAGTATAAACAGAATTGCATGCTTTATTTTTCCAACCAATAGGATGAATTATAATACCTCTTAGTCATTGGTATATATATTTATTTCCCTCCTTCATGCATGACGTCGACGCTCAAATTTCCTTCAACCAATTTAGACGTTGGTGCTCGAATTTCCTTTGGAGCTTATTAATTTATAAAATATTTAAATTCATTTGAATTTAAATTTTATAAATTAATACATTAAAACCCTTTGGTTTTATTAAGACCATCTTCCATTGTACACCTTGGTATAAATAATATTTATTAATCAAATTTAAATTCAATTTAAATTTAAATATTTTATTAAATAAATATTAAACTTTTCGTTAGCTTTGCAATAGTCTTCCTTGGATTTTTATGAAAAACCTTTTAACTTATGCTTCCACATAATATAAAAAATATTATTGAGCCCTTTTACCTTTAACCTCTGATTTATTCCTATTGATCTTTCACATCATCAGTGGCTTATTTTTGGAGATCAATAACAACTCTTGACAACTTTGTTTCTTGAAAATTTCCTTGACATTAATGATGACTTTATTTCTTGACATCAATGACAACTTAACTTAATGACTCAAAATGTCCAACAATCTCCCTCTTTGTCATTGATGGTAACCCAGATTTTTTTTATTGAAAAGTTGGCTTTTTATTGTTCTTCTCCCCCTAGGATATTGCTTGCCCTAGCTCAATGCTCTCTCAAATACCAAATCTCTCCCACTTACTCAAATCTCTCTCCCTTTGACATAAATGTTAAAGGGTCACCTTTGGGTATCGGGGCTAAGAATGAGCCTCTTAGCTTAGCCCCTCCCCCACATTCTCTTGAGGTGGTTAATTATGGGGTGGGAGTATTTCTACTCCTAGAAAGCACTGTTATTTACCTTTATCCTCTTTATTTCTTATTTGATCCTTCTGATTCCTATGACTATTTCTTTCCATGTCCATGTATTTTTCCATGTCTACATTCCTATCCATGTTCCTATTCCCATTTTTATTCCTATTCATATCCATGTTCCTATTCCTGTTCATGTTCTTGTTCATATTCATGTTCATGTTCCTATTCATGTTCATATTTTTGTTTATGTTCATACTTGTTTCTATAATATCTGCTCTACACAACTTTGTTGTGTGACCATTAGTATTACACTTATAACACTTGATGTTATTATTCCTTGGAGGTGTAAATGTCTTAGGATTTATCATAGTGAAGCCATATCCTCTCCTGTCATGAACCCTACAATTCATTGCCTTGTGACCAAACTAATTACATGAGTAGCAATACCCATGGAAAATTTTTATGTTCCCATATTCCTATTTTTCTTGTGTCCTGCACTGTGAAGCCATGTGCCCAAACTTGTGACATGAAAATCATCTTCCATTGAAGTCTCCTTTCCTTGACCTCATTGGTCTCCTAGTCTCTCTTGACCTATTCTGATTGTTGTTCCATGTGTATCTTCTTTGTGCTTTGTTCATGTCCTTGTTGAACTCTCTATTGTCCAACTCATCCTTAGATGTCTCACCTTTATTTACACTTTCTTCTTCTAAAGTATCTTCATTTGATGTTTCTTCTCCTCCAAAACATGAGGTTGGATCTCCTTCCCATTCCTTTTGATCTTGTTCAAATCCAACACATGCTTTGCTTGATGTAGGATTTTCTATCTTGATGAACTTATCTAAGTTATTTGAGCTATTTTTGAACCCTTGTAGCTTGACTTTGGAGTCTTATAAATATTCTCTTAGTAGTGCCACTTCTTGTGTTAACTTTTCACATTCTAAGATCTTTGCTTCTAATTTATCATTGAACCTTTAGCCTTTTATTTTTCTAAATCCTCTATATGCAATATTCTCTCTTCATCACATTCTTGAAACTAAATTTCAAGTTTAGAGTTTTTCTTTCTTACCTTCTTTACTGTTTCAAGGGCATAAATAAGTTCTTCCATGAGATCATATCCATATTTATCTGAATATTCCTCTATTTGTTTACCTTTATCCACATCTTTATTTTCTGTTGGCTTGTCTTCTATAGGATCACCTACTTCTTCTTCTAATGCCATTAGAAGGTTTTCATCTGGTCCTTCAAATTCATCCTCATATTCATCATCACTGAAACTATAGCCATCCCTTGTACAATGATCTTTAAGATGTCCAAAGTTACCACATCTAAAAAACTTATAATTACTGGAGTCATTTTCTTAACTTGTTCTTTTTCTTCAATCATAAATATGACTTCATCTCTATCATTATCTAAAAAACTAGCATCACTGTCACTTGAGTACTTACTTGCATTATCCGCATAGTAGCTCCTCTTTTGCCTTTGGAAGAACTTCTTTCCTTGTTTTTTTTATCCATCCTTGCTTTTATTTTAGTGCCTATGTCTTCATGATTCCCTGTTCTTGTGATCCTGTTTCTATTCATCATTGTTATTCTTAGATTCATTTGAATTTAAATTTTATAAATTAATACTTTAAAACCCTTTGGTTTTATTAAGATCATCTTCCATTGTACATCTTGTTATAAATAATATTTATTAATAAAATTTAAATTCACTTTGAATTTAAATATTTTATTAAATAAATATTAAACCTTCCTTTCGCTTTGAAATATTCTTCCTTGGGTTTTTATGAAAAACCTTTTAACTTATGCTTCCACATAATATTAAAAATATTATTGAGCCCTTTTGCCTTTAACCTCTACTTTATTCCTCTTGACCGTTGAAATCATCAATGGCTTATTTTTGGAGATCAATAACAACTCTTGACAACTTTGTTTCTTGACCATTTCCTTTACATTAATGATGACTTAATTTCTTGACATCAATGACAACTTGACTTAATGACTCAAAATGTCCAACATTCTCCATCTTTGTCATTGATGGTAACCCAAATTCTTCTTATTGAAAACATAGCTTTTTCTTTGTTCTTCTCCCCCTGGGATATTGCTTCCCCTTGGCTCAATGCTCTCTCAAATACCAAATCTCTCCCCCTTACTCAAATCTCTCCCCTTTGACATCAATGGCAAAGGGTCACCTTTGGGGCTCGGGTCTAAGAATGAACCTCTTAGCTTAGCCCCTCCCCCACCTTCTCTTGATGTGGTTAATTCTAGGGTGGGAGTATTTTTACTCCCAGAAAGCATTGTTCTTTACCTTTATTATCTTTCCTTCTTATCTGATCCTTCTGATTCCTCTAATTATTTCTTTCCATGTCCATATTCTTATCCATGTCTACATTCCTTTCCATGTTCCTGTTCTTGTTCTTGTTCCTATTCATATCCATGTTCCTATTCATGTTCCTATTCCGGTTCATATTCACGTTCTTGTTCCTATTCCTGTTCTATTTTTGTTTTTGTTCATACTTGTTTTTGGAATGTATACTCTACACCACTTTGCTATGTGACCATCATTATTGCACTTATAACACTTGATGTTATTATTCCTTGGAGGTGTAAATGTCTTAGGATTTCTCCTAGTGAAGCCATATCCTCTTCTATCATGAACCTTGAAATTCATTACCTTGTGACCAAACTAATTACATGAGTAGCAATACCCATGGAAAAATTGTTTGTTCCCATATTCCTATTTTTCCTATGTCTTGCACTATGAAGTCATGTGCCCAAACTTGTGACATGAAAAGCATATTCTACTTAAGCCTCCTTGCCTTGACCTCATTGGTCTCCTAGTCTCTCTTGACCTATTATGATTGTTGTTCCATATGTATCTTCTTTGTGCATTGTTCCTATCCTTTTTGAACTCTCTATTGTCCAACTCATCCTCAGATGTCTCACATTTTTTACACTTTCTTCTTCTGAATTATCTTCATCTAAAGTTTCTTCTCCTCCAAAACTTGAGGTTGACTCTCCTTCCCATTCCTTTTTATCCTGTCCAAATCCAACACCTGTTTTTCTTGATGTAGGATTTTGTATTTTGATGAACTTATCTAAGTTATTTGAGATATTTTTGAACCATTTTAGCTTGACTTTGAAGTCTTCTAAATATTCTCTTAGTAGGGCCACTTCTTGTGTTAACTTTTCACATTCTAAGATCTTTACTTCTAACTTATCCTTGAACCTTTTTTCCTTAACCTTTGATTTTTCTAAATCCTCTATACGCAATCTTCTCTCTTCATCACATTATTGAAACTAAATTTCAAGTTTAGAGTTTTGCTTTCTTACCTTCTTTACTATTTCAAGGGCATAAATAAGTTCTCCCTTGAGATCATATCCATCTTTCTTTGAATATTCCTCTATTTGTTTGCCTTTGTCCACATATTTATTTTTTGTTGGCTTGTCCTCTATAGGATTGCCTACTTCTTCTAATGTCATTAGAAGGTTTTCATCTGGTCCTTCAAATGCATCCTAATATTCATCATCACTGAAACTATAGTCATCACTTTCACAATCATCTTCAAGATATCCAAAGTTACCACATCTAAAACACTTGAGAATTACTAGAGTCCTTTTTTTAACTTGTTCTTTTTATTCAATCATAAATAGGACTTCATATTTATCATTATCTGAAAAACTAGCATCACTATCACTTGAGTACTTACTTGCATTATCTGCATAGTAGCTCCTATTTTACCTTTGGAAGAACTTCTTTCCTTGTCTGTTTTGTCCATCCTTGCTTTTCTTTTGGTGTGTATGTATTTCTAATTCCATGTTCTTGTGATCATGTTTCTCTTCATCATTGTTATTCTAAGCTTCTTGACAGTCAATTGTATCTCTAGATCTTATTGAATCCTTATTCCTTCTACCATAATTTGCTTCTTCATCACTGGATGACTCATTGCTTGATTATGAATTCTTACCCTTAGTCTTCTTGATTGATTTGAATGTTGCTTCCTTCTTGGAAATAAGATCTTTTGTTCTTATCTCATGTGTTGTAATAATACCAAGCAACTTATCTCTTTATAAAGTATCACCATCCATTGACACTTCTATAGAAGAAACCTTTTCACTGAATATTTTTGGAAGAGTTCTCAAAACTTTATCACAAACATCTAATTCATCAATCTTCATTCCAAGTCCTTGCATAGCATTAACAACCTAATCAATTCGAAGTAGATAAGTATTAATATTTTCCTTATTATTCATTATTAACTCTTCAAATTATCCTTTGATATTTCGCATATTTGCTTTCTTGACACATTTATCTCCTTCATATATATTTTTCAATTTATCCCACATGTCTTTAGCAGTTTGACAATGCATAACTTTCATAGACTCTGTTCTATGCAAACCTATCAAAAGTGCATTCATTGCTTTTGATTTATAATGTTGTAGGAGCTTACCTTCCTTATCTATAGGAGGATTAATTAAGGGATCATATCCAAATTCAACTACTTTCCAAATTTCATTTCCAAGTGCCATCAGGTAGATCTTCATTCTCATACTCCAATACATATAGTCACTTCCATAAAATACTGGTGTTGAATTATCTGAGGACACATTCTTAGAATCCATTGCGTGATTGTTATCTTTTTCTTCAAGCTTTTAAACTCTTCTGAAGCAACCCGCTCTGATACCAATTGAAGAACACAAGCTTATACTGAGAGGGGGGTGAACAGTATAAGACCACTTTTTACTTTTCTTTCCCAAATAATATTATGCAATGTATAGATAGCAATTTCAATAGCAGTAATCAAAGCAATGCACAAATCACCACACAAAATAGAGACACCACAATTTACGTGGTTCACCCAATGTGGGCTACTCCACGGAGAAAATATTTCACTAAAATTTCCTCAATCAATCTCTTGGGAATCCTTTCCCTATTACAATGTTTATGGACCTCTGTCCAAAGGAGACACCAATCCCCTAAATCAAGTTCATGGATCTCTATCCACAGGAGAACTCCTTCTCCTCTGCTCTGGTTGGTGATCCTCTAGAAGACTACTGCCTCCACTACACTGGCTTGTGGATCTCTCTCCACTGAAGACTCTTGTCCCCACTCAGAAGACCTATCCTCACTGCCCTAGCTAATGGATCTCTATCCACTAGAGACTACTGTCCTCTCTGCTCTATCACCTCCAAAGCTCTATCTCAAATCTACACTAAACATAGTCCTTCGATCTAGCACAAATCTGCTCTATCTCTATCTCTAGTTTGGCACAAACCTATCCTCAAATATGCACCAAAATTTACTCTCAAATCTATACTAAACATAGTCCTTCGGTCTAGCACAAATATGCTCAACAATTCCACACAAAACTTACTCAAATCTGCTCTACAAGTCCTCTCTAGAACTTTCTCAAATATTCTCAACAAGTCCACACAAAACTTGTTCAAATCTACTCAACAAGTCCACACATAACTTGTCCAAATCTACTCTACAAGTCCTCTCTAGAACTTGCTCAAATATTCTCAACAAGTCCACATAGAACTTGTCCAAATATGCTCAATAAGTCCACATAGAACTTATCCAAATCTACTCAATATTTGTATTGTAAGCTTCCACAAAATCTCACACCAAATCTGTCCACAAGTCTTCTCAAAGACTTACCTCAAATCAGCTCAACAAGTCCACATAGAACTTGTCCAATCTCATAGAAACATAAAGAGAATTGTTAGAGACTCAATATGCTCTATACTAATCACAATGCTCAATTTATTTCAATCACTCTCTTAGAAACATAAGGAGAATTGTTAGAGACTCAATATGCTTCAAATTCAACTCAATGCTCAATCACTTTCTCAACTCAATTCAGAATATAGAATAGTTTGTTTTATGGAACTTGAACAATCACTTCACATACCCACTTGACTAGGTTCAACCAACTTTACTCAACCAAACACTCAATGAAACAACCCTTGCTCACAAACCCTAGTCCAAGCATATGATCACTCAACTCAAAATATTTCCAACAATGCTCAACATCAAATCTCACATAACAATGATACTCATGTTCTTTTCAAACTCTAGTTCAAGTTCTTTGCTCAACAACTCACTTCAACAACAATGCTTATAAAACAATCTTCACATAGCAATGATACTCAATCCTTAGTTCAAGTTCTTCACACAACCAATGACTTCAACAACAATGCTTATAAAACAATCTTCTCATAGCAATGATACTCAATCCTTAGTTCAAGTTCTTCACACTACCAATGGCTTCAACAACAATGCTTATAAAAACAAGGTTTTAACAACAACTCTTTATTCCAGAAAACCTTGAAGCATTAACTCAACTCATTCAATAGGAAACCCTAATCAAGTCCTTTTCACTCCAAACTTATTTTCTAGAAAACCAACCAATCAATTTAACTATGGAAGAATGTGCTCATACATTTTTCTTGATGATGAAGGAATCTCATAAATCTGCCACAACCATAAACACTCTTTTGCCAAGCTCAAAGAAATTATTAGATAATAATCTTCCTCAAAATACAATGTAAATATCAAGACAAATATACACCTTATCACTCCACCTTTAAGAAATCATTCATCAACATTTACAAAAATTAATATACCACTTACACCTTATGATCTCCCCAACTAAAATAATATTCAATGCACTCTTCTTTAAAAATAACTCAATGCTTAGAAGTTCCCTCTATCCTCTTGAAACTTAAAACAATTTGATGTGACACAACCACTTTATTAAAATAAACTAACACCTTATTCCTCCAACTTATCAAAATTTAATTTCCAACTAACAATCCTTTAAGCAACCCTTTTAACTCCAAACTTTAGGCAACTCACAAAATATTAAACAAAAATTATTACCTTGCCTTGGATGGGATTCGAACTCACAGCGCAGCCTCAACCAGCGCCCTAGCCATGGCTCCAACCGCCACGTGAGCTAGGCGCTCACTTGGGGACTAACGAGCACCGCGTGCTCCAAAAGTCTCCCCACTTGCCTAGCACAACAAAAATGTGCACCTTCCTTTGGCGCTTTCAATTACCAATGCAACCACCAAAAAGTTGCCATCGAGTTTCGAACACAGGTCTCCTAGCACCCAACACTTTAACTGTCGTCCTCTTGCCACTAGGCCACGCTGCCCAATTGGCGCTTGGTCTTGTTCGTTGCTCCTCTTTAAACCCTATTCGCTGGCGCTAAACACAAAAATCACTTTCTCTTTTTCACATGAGTATCAACACAATTGCACGCTTTATTTTTCCGAGAAAAAGGATAAATTAAAATACCTCTTAGGCATTGGTATATATATCGATTTCCCTCCTTCATGCATGACGTCGGCACTCAAATTTCCTTTGGAGCTTATTAATTTATAAAATATTTAAATTCATTTGAATTTAAATTTTATAAATTAATTCTTTAAAACCCTTTGGTTTTATTAAGACCATCTTCCATTGTACACCTTGGTATAAATAATATTTATTAATAAAATTTAAATTCACTTTGAATTTAAATATTTTATTAAATAAATATTAAACCTTCCTTTAGCTTTGCAATAGTCTTCCTTGGGTTTTTATGAAAAACCTTTTAACTTATGCTTCCACATAATATTAAAAATATTATGGAGCCCTTTTGCCTTTAACCTCTGCTTTATTCCTCTTGACCTTTGACATCATCAATGGCTTATTTTTGGAGATCAATAACAACTCTTGACAACTTTGTTTCTTGACAATTTCCTTGACATTAATGATGACTTCATTTCTTGACATCAATGACAACTTGACTTAATGACTCAAAATGTCCAACAATCTCCCCCTTTGTCATTGATGGCAACCCAAATTCTTTTTACTGAAAACTTGGCTTTTTCTTTGTTCTGCTCCCCCTAGGATATTGCTCCCCCTGGCTCAATGCTCTCTCAAATACCAAATCTCTCCCCCTTACTCAAATCTCTCCCCCTTTGACATCAATGGCAAAGGGTCACCTTTGGGGCTCGGGGCTAAGAATGAGCCTCTTAGCTTAGCCCCTCCCCCACCTTCTCTTGAGGTGGTTAATTCTAGGGTGGGAGTATTTCTACTCCTAGAAAGCATTGTTCTTTACCTTTATCCTCTTTCCTTCTTATCCGATCCTTCTGATTCCTCTGACTGTTTCTTTCCATGTCCATGTTCCTATCCATGTCTACATTCCTATCCATATTCCTATTCTTGTTCATGTTCCTATTCATATCCATGTTCCTATTCATGTTCCTATTCTTGTTCATATCCATGTTCTTGTTCCTATTCCTGTTCCTATTTTTATTTTTGTTCATGCTTGATTCTAGAATGTTTGCTCTACACCACTTTGTTGTGTGACCATCATTATTGCACTTGTAACACTTAATGTTATTATTCCTTGGAGGTGCAAATGTCTTAGGATTTCTCCTAGTGAAGCCATACCTGCAATTCATTGCCTTGTGACCAAACTGATTACATGAGTAGCAATACCCATGGAAAAGTTATATGTTCCCATATTCCTATCTTTCCTGTGTCCTGCACTATGAAGCCATGTGCCCAAACCTGTGACATGAAAAGCATCTTCCATTGAAGCCTCCTTGCCTTGACCTCATTGGTCTCCTAGTCTCTCTTGACCTATTTTGATTGTTGTTCCATCTATATCTTCTTTGTGCATTGTTCCTGTTCTTGTTGAACTCTCTATTGTCCAACTCATCCTCAGATGTCTCACTTTATTTTACACTTTCTTCTTCTAAAGTATCTTCATCTGAAGTTTCTTCTCCTCCAAAACTTGAGGTTGACTCTCCTTCCCATTCCTTTTGATCCTGTCCAAATCCAAGACCTGTTTTGCTTGATGTAGGCTTTTGTATCTTGATGAACTTATCTAAGTTCTTTGAGCTATTTTTGAACCCTTTTAGCTTGACTTTGGAGTCTTCTAAATCTTCTCTTAGTAGTGCCACTTCTTGTGTTAACTTTTCACATTCTAAGATCTTTGCTTCTAACTTATCCTTGAACCTTTTTGCCTTAGCCTTTGATTTTTCTAAATCCTCTATAAGCAATCTTCTCTCTTCATCACATTCTTGAAACTGAATTTCAAGTTTAGAGTGTTGCTTTCTTACCTTCTTTACTATGTCAAGGGCATAAATAAGTTCTCCTTTGAGATCATATCCATCTTTCTTTGAATATTCCTCTATTTGTTTACCTTTGTCCACATCTTTATTTTTTGTTGGCTTGTCTTCTATAGGATCACCTACTTCTTCTTCTAATGCCATTAGAAGGTTTTCATCTGGTCCTTCAAATGCATCCTCATATTCATCATCACTAAAACTATAGCCATCCCTTGTACAATCATCTTCAAGATGTCCAAAGTTACCACATCTAAAACACTTGAGAATTACTGGAGTCCTTTTCTTAACTTGTTCTTTTTCTTCAATCATAAATAGGACTTCATCTCTATCATTATCTGAAAAACTAGCATCACTATCACTTGAGTACTTACTTGCATTATCCGCATAGTAGCTCCTCTTTTGCCTTTGGAAGAACTTCTTTCCTTGTCTGTTTTGTCCATCCTTGCTTTTCTTTTGGTGCCTATGTCTTTCTGATTCCCTGTTCTTGTGATCATGTTTCTCTTCATCATTGTTATTCTTAGCTTCTTGAAAGTCAATTGCATAATGACCATACTTTCCATAATTGAAACATTTAATAGATCTTGTATCTCTAGATCTTCTTGAATCCTTATTCCTTCTACCATAATTTGCTTCTTCATCACTGGATGACTCATTGCTTGATTCTGACTTCTTACCCTTAGTCTTCTTGATTGCTTTGAATGTTGCTTCCTTCTGGGGAATAGGATCTTTTGTTCTTATCTCATGTGCTGTAAGAATACCAAGCAACATATCTCTTGTCAAAGTATCACCATCCATTGACACTTCTATAGAAGAAACCTTTTCACTGAATCTTTTTGGAAGAGTTCTCAAAACTTTATCACAAACATCCGATTCATCAATCTTCATTCCAAGTCCTTGCATAGCATTAACAACCTCATCAATTCAAAGTAGATAAGTACTAATGTTTTCCTCATCCTTCATTCTTAACTCTTCAAATTGTCCTTTGAGATTTTGCATCTTTGCTTTCTTGACACATTTATCTCCTTCATATATATTTTGCAATTTATCCCACATGTCTTTAGCAGTTTGACAATGCATAACTTTCATAGACTCTGTTCTATGCAAACCTCTCAAAAGTGCATTCATTGCTTTTGAATTGTAATGTTGTAGGAGCTTACCTTCCTTATCTGTAGGAGGATTAATTAAGGGATCATATCCAAATTCAACTGCTTCCCAAATTTCATTGCCAAGTGCCATCAGGTAGATCTTCATTCTCATACTCCAATACATATAGTCACTTCCATCAAATACTGGTGCTGAATTATCCGAGGACACATTCTTAGAATCCATTGTGTTCTTGTTAGCTTTTCCTTCAAGTTGTTAAACTCTTCCGAAGGAACCCGCTCTGATACCAATTGAAGAACACAAGCTTATACTGAGAGGGGGGTGAACAGTATAAGACCACTTTTTACTTTTCTTTCCCAAATCAATATTATGCAATGTATAGATAGCAATTTCAATAGTAGTAATCAAAGCAATGCATAAATCACCACACAAAATAGAGACACCATAATTTACATGGTTCACCCAATGTGGGCTACTCCATGGAGAAAATATTTCACTAAAATTTCCTCAATCAATCTCTTGGGAATCCTTTCCCTATTACAATGTTTATGGACCTCTGTCCAAAGGAGACACCAATCCCCTAAATCAAGTTCATGGATCTCTATCCATAGGAGAACTCCTTCTCCTCTGCTCTGGATGGTGATCCTCTAGAAGACTACTGCCTCCACTACACTGGCTTGTGGATCTCTCTCCACTGAAGACTCTTGTCCCCACTCAGAAGACCTATCCTCACTACCATGGCTAATGGATCTCTATCCACTAGAGACTACTGTCCTCTCTGCTCTATCACCTCCAAATCTCTATCTCAAATCTACACTAAACATAGTCCTTCGATCTAGCACAAATCTACTCTATCTCTATCTATGGTCTAGCACAAACCTATCCTCAAATATACACCAAAATCTACTCTCAAATATATACTAAACATAGTCCTTCGGTCTAGCACAAATCTACTCAACAAGTCCACATAGAACTTATCCAAATATTCTCTACAAGTCCTCTCTAGAACTTGCTCAAATATTCTCAACAAGTCCACATAGAACTTGTTCAAATATACTCAACAAGTCCACACAAAACTTGTCCAAATATACTCTACAAGTCCTCTCTAGAACTTGCTCAAATCTGCTCAACAAGTCCACATAGAACTTGTCCAAATATGCTCAATAATTCCACACAGAACTTATCCAAATCTACTCAATATCTGTATTGTAAGCTTCCACAAAAGCTCACACCAAATCTGTCCACAAGTCTTCTCAAATACTTACCTCAAATCAGCTCAACAAGTCCACACAGAACTTGTCCAATCTCATAGAAACATAAAGAGAATTGTTAGAGACTCAATATGCTCTATACTAATCACAATGCTCAATTTCTTTCAATCACTCTCTTAGAAACATAAGGAGAATTGTTAGAGACTCAATATGCTTCAAATTCAACTCAATGCTCAATCACTTTCTCAACTCAATTCAGAATATAGAATAGTTTGTTTTATGGAACTTGAACAATCACTTCACATACCCACTTGACTAGGTTCAACCAACTTTACTCAACCAAACACTCAATGAAACAACCCTTGCTCACAAACCCTAGTCCAAGCATATGATCACTCAACTCAAAATATTTCCAACAATGCTCAACATCAAATCTCACATAACAATGATACTCATGTTCTTTTCAAACTCTAGTTCAAGTTCTTTGCTCAACAACTCACTTCAACCACAAATTCAACAACAATGCTTATAAAACAATCTTCACATAGCAATGATACTCAATCCTTAGTTCAAGTTCTTCACACAACCAATGACTTCAACAACAATGCTTATAAAACAATCTTCTCATAGCAATGATACTCAATCCTTAGTTCAAGTTCTTCACACTACCAATGGCTTCAACAACAATGCTTATAAAACAAGGTTTTAACAACAACTCTTTATTCCAGAAAACCTTGAAGCATTAACTCAACTCATTCAATAGGAAACCCTAATCAAGTCCTTTTCACTCCAAACTTATTTTCCAGAAAACCAACCAATCAATTTAACTATGGAAGAATGTGCTCATACCTTTTTCTTGATGATGAAGGAATCTCATAAATCTGCCACAACCATAAACACTCTTTTTCCAAGCTCAAAGAAATTATTAGATAATAATCTTCCTCAAAATACAATGTAAATATCAAGACAAATATACACCTTATCACTCCACCTTTAAGAAATCATTCATCAACATTTACAAAAATTAATATACCACTTACACCTTATGATCTCCCCAACTAAAATAATATTCAATGCACTCTTCTTTAAAAATAACTCAATGCTTAGAAGTTCCCTCTATCCTCTTGAAACTTAAAATAATTTGATGTGACACAACCACTTTATTAAAATAAACTAACACCTTATTCCTCCAACTTATCAAAAATTAATTTCCAACTAACAATCCTTTAAGCAACCCTTTTAACTCCAAACTTTAGGCAACTCACAAAATATTAAACAAAAAATTATTACCTTGCCTTGGATGGGATTCGAACTCACAGCACAGCCTCAACCAACGCCCTAGCCGCGGCTCCAACCACCGTGCGAGCTAGGCGCTCGCTTGGGGACTAACGAGCACCGCGTGCTCCAAAAGTCTCCCCACTTGCCTAGCACAACAAAAATGTGTACCTTCCTTTGGCGCTTTCAATTACCAATGCAACCACCAAAATGTTGTCACCGAGTTTCGAACGTAGGTCTCCTAGCACCCAACACTTTAACTGTTGTCCTCTTGCCACTAGGCCACGCTGCCCACTTGGCGCTTGGTCTTGTTCGTTGCTCCTCTTTAAACCCTATTCGCTGGCGCTAAACACAAAAATCACTTTCTCTTTTTTGCACGAGTATCAACACAATTGCACGCTTTATTTTTTCGAGCAAAAGGATGAATTAAAATACCTCTTAGGCATTGGTATATATATCGATTTCCCTCCTTCATGCATGACGTCGGTGCTCGAATTTCCTTCAACGAATTTAGACGTCGGCGCTCGAATTTCCTTTGGAGCTTATTAATTTATAAAATATTTAAATTCATTTGAATTTAAATTTTATAAATTAATTCTTTAAAACCCTTTGGTTTTATTAAGACCATCTTCCATTGTACACCTTGGTATAAATAATATTTATTAATAAAATTTAAATTCACTTTGAATTTAAATATTTTATTAAATAAATATTAAACCTTCCTTTAGCTTTGCAATAGTCTTCCTTGGGTTTTTATGAAAAACCTTTTAACTTATGCTTCCACATAATATTAAAAATATTATGGAGCCCTTTTGCCTTTAACCTCTGCTTTATTCCTCTTGACCTTTGACATCATCAGTGGCTTATTTTTGGAGATCAATAACAACTCTTGACAACTTTGTTTCTTGACAATTTCCTTGACATTAATGATGACTTCATTTCTTGACATCAATGACAACTTGACTTAATGACTCAAAATGTCCAATATAGAAAAGCGAGGTTTTCTTCCTAGATAGCGAACTTAGTACCGATAAGGAAGAAAAATGGAGAGATCAGACTTTGTGTTGACTTCCAAAATCTGAATAAAATTTCTCTCAAGGATAATTACCCCTTACCCAACATGGAATAACTGCTATAAGCAATAGTAGGCTCATCTAAGATGTCATTACTGGATGGATTCTCTGGATATAATCAAATTCAGGTAAATCCTGAAGACAGATATAAAACTGCTTTCAAAACCCCCTGGGGTACCTTTGAATATTTGAGAATGCCATTTGGACTAATGAATGCAGGGTCAACCTTTCAAAGAGCCATGGAATTTACCTTCAAAGGATTGTTGTTCAAAATAGTGGTTGTCTAATTAGATGACAACATTATTTTTAAAAAATCCTAAAGATCATTTGAACATTTAGCCACATTTTTTGCTAGGTGCAAATAGTTTGGAATATCCTTGAACCCAAAGAAATGTATATTTGGGGCAACACAAGGAAAACTCCTAGGACATATAGTTTCTAAGAAAGAAATCAATATTGATCCATCCAGAATAGAAATTATTGCCAAGATACCCCCCCAAAAAAACCTGAAAGGAGTCAGATCATTCTTTTATAATATCAATTTTGTGAGGAGGTTTGTGCCTAATTTTGCTGAAATAGCTCAACACATCAATAACATGATTAAAAAGAATACTAACATCAAATGGACTGAATAAAATCTTGAAGTTTTTCATAAAATCAAAGATGCCATCACCACTGCCCTAATCTTGAATTGCCCTAACTACTCAAAGAATTTCAATATATATTCATTTTCTTTCGAACATACCATTGTTGTAGTCCTTTTTCAAAAGGATGAAGAAGAGAATGAAATATCTATAGCCTTCATTAGTACTAGACTCAAAGGAGCTCAGCTAAGGTTCAAAATTATTGAAAAATAAGCTTATGTTGTGATTCAAGATTTGGAACATTTTAAATGTATTTTTGGTTCAAATAAGATTATATTTTGTATTTCATTTACTGCTATAAAATATGTTTTCACCCAACCTAAGCCAATAGGCAGTCCTACCAGATGGATGGTCAAGTTACCGCAATATGATGTTGAATTTAAGGCAGTAAAAATAATCATATGATAAGGTCTAGTTAAATGTCTAGCTAACAAATAAGGAGAAGTCATCCAAAACATGACCATAGTTGACGATATGCATGAGATCAAAAGAACAAACAATGTAAAATACAAATGGTATGATGATATCCTGTTATAACTCCAAAACCTATCATTACCCAAAGGTATATCTACAAATAAAATGAAATCATTCAAGTAGCAGTCTCATAAATACTATGTTTAGGAAGGTAAAATCTATTGTAAACATTTAGATGGAGTGCTATTACTATGTCATTTTGAAAAAGAAACATTAGAAGTAATAGAATAATTTCATGATGGATTCTATGGAGGACATTTTGGCCCAAAAGCAACTGCAAATAAGATTATGAGAGCAAGTTATTATTGGTCGTCCTTGTTCAAAGATGTTCATAAATATATAAGGAGCTATCATAATTATCAAATATTTATAGGAAAAATAATTAGCAGCAATACCTCTCCAATTAGTGATCATAGAAGAACCCTTCACACAGTGGGAAATTGACCTCATTGGGGAAATTAAACCAAATTATTCAGGCTGACACAAATGGATTATCATGACCATTGATTATTTCACTAAGTGGGTGGAGCCAACTCTCCTAAGGAAATCAAAAACTATAGTAGTCATCAATTTCTTAGAGGAGAATATTTTGACCATATTTGGAGTCCCAAATAAATTAGTAACAAACAATGGGAAGTACTTCATCTCATTTGAAATGATAGAATTTTGTGCAAAATATGGAATCAAACTTTCTTACTCAACAAACTACTATCCTCAGGTAAATGGACTTGTTGAATCATCAAAAAAGACTCTGATTACTAGAATTAAAAGATCAATGGGCAAGAACAAGAGAGGTTGGGACAGTGAATTGAAATTTGCCTTATGGGCAGATAGATTATCTGTGAAAAGGAACACAAGTAAAACTCCTTATGAAATACTTTTTGGATAAAAATCTCTATTGCCTCCCAAAACAAAGAGAATAGCTATGTCCATACTACTGCAAGATCATGAGAGTCTAGATGCATTACAGAGGAGATTGGATCATATTATACATTTGCAAGAAGAGAGAAGAAATGGACTAGACAATATGTTTGAACAAACTCATAAAACCATGTATGATGAGTGTTGTTGTTCATTCATCATTTAATCATTATATGTGTCAGTCCAGGGTAGTGTCCAAAGGCTGTATACGATAGAAGGTGTCACAACTGCAGGTTCAATTCATTCAAGAACAGGGTTTTTATTGGTGGAATAGTTAGTGTTTTTGGGGGTTTTGTGTGTTTTCTAACTCTTAGTACTGAAAATCCAATTGCAAAAGATAAAAACTAAACTAAAACTGTAGTAAATGGAAATTGTAGAATTTGAAAGAGCAGGAAATGAAATGTTGCTACAGAATTGACAGAAAGCAAATTATAGAAAATCACACATAGTTGCTGAAGGATAAACCAACTACAATTTCTCTGAGCATGTTATAAATCTATAAAATCAAATTAACATCTATTTGCAAACTGGAAATGTCATAAATCTGGAAATTACAGTAAATTACAGAAAACTGGAAATTGCTGCAAATCTAAAAAATAACAGGAAACCTGAAATTGCTGCAAAGCTGAAACAAAAATACTAAAATTGCATGGAAGTATGAAAAATAATGTCAAATGCTGAAATCTGAATTTAAAGCTGCTAAAGAAATGAAAAGACTGGCAGAATTCTGCTAATCTGCTGCAGCAAAAAATTAGCAAGATATTCTGTCAAAAGTTGCCTTCCTCTGGTCCTGCAAGTGGCCCTTGCTTCCAAAACTAGATGAAGGTGTAGAGTTATGCTAAGGAAACTTTAAATGCCAACCATAAAATCAATCATGCTAATTGATAACTGGAAAATTGCACTTGTTATTAAATCTGAAAATGCATTACAGTAATGCAGGAAAAACCTGTAGATTACTGTTCTACTACAGAAATGATTGCACTCTTTTGCCTATTTCTCTCCTATATGCCTAAATGCCTATATCTCTATATGCTCAACTGTGCTGGGAGCTTTATTATTTATAATGCAATGCTGATATGCTTGGTTGCTAATTTGCAGGGATTTACAACTATTGCACAACTGCTTCCTGAAATGCATGAGCTTGCTTTGTCAAAACTTGATCCATTCAACCCTATTAAACTGCATTCATTGAGGAAATTAGTTAACATGAGCTGGGACAACTTTTTGGTCAATTGCCATTAATTTATTTTATCGATTTGTCACTTTTTGACTGTCTTTTGTTGTTCCTACGCTATTCCTTATTCTTGCGCTATTATTTTTGCACTGCTCTGGAATATCAGGGAGGCAAGTTTTAGTTGCTTTTCCATGCTTCAAACGCATAAGGAGGAAGTTTTAGACCACCTGGATGGTCTTCCCTTATCCTTTTGCATAGGTGACATGTGCGGAAGTGACTGTTTCCAATCCCTGTTGTAAATGTACAGCTGGCTGGAACTGTCACAGTCTTACCCTATTTTCCTGCACAGTCAGCTACAAGGGACAAATTCCTTAGCTCCATTTGCATTTGAATTAGTTCAAAATAGAGGAACATTATTACTAAGCACCAAACATTCAATAATGATTATTGATTCTGACTTCCTATTAATAAATTAGCTAAAAACTACAAAAATAAACAGTAAAAATAGAATATATACACTTAACATTTCAAAATATGCAAATATCATTACATAATGCATTTTACCCAAAATTAGCATAAAAACATAATAAAAAGGGTGATTCAAATCAGTAGAATGTATCAAAAAGTGTTTATGGATGAGGCAATTCCTGGCCTCATCATTTTCCCCCCAACTTATGGTAATGCATGTCCTCATGCATTTTGTGCAGCTACTGAAGCACACAGGTCCAGATCCAGACATCTTTCTCGAAATTTTAACAATGCACCACCAATTTTGTAGAACCCACTGACTGCTTTCATAGACTGAAACCATTGTTGGAAGTCCTCATCAGGTTGTGGATCACTGTCAAAGAAATAGGGGACAGGAGTGATAACCAAAGGCATTCTGTATCTTAGCCCTATCCATTGTTCTTTGATTTTTGAAATAATGTCAAATGCTAAAATCTAAATTTAAAGCTGCTAAAGAAATGAAAAGACTGGTAGATTCTGCTAATCTGCTGCAACAAAAAATTAGCAAGATATTCTGTCAAAAGTTGCCTTCCTCTGGTCCTGCAAGTGGCCCTTGCTTCCAGAACCAGATGAAGGTGTAGAGTTATGCTAAGGAAACTTTAAATGCCAACCATAAACTCAATCATGCTAATTGATAACTGGAAAATTGCACTTGTTATTAAATCTAGAAATGCATTATAGTAATGCAGGAAAAACTTGCAGATTACTATTCTGTTACAGAAATGATTGCACTCTATTGCCTATTTCTCTCCTATATGCCTAAATGTCTATATCTCTATATGATGAACCATCTTTGGGAGCTTTATTATTTATAATGCAGTGCTGATATGCTTGGTTGCTGATTTGTAGGGATTTACAACTGTTGCACAACTGCTTCTTGAAATGCATGAGCTTGCTTTGTCAAAACTTGATCCATTCAACCCTATTAAACTGCATTCATTGAGGAAATCAGTTAACATGAGCTGGGACAACTTTTTGGTCAATTGCCATTAATTTCTTTTATCGATTTGTCACTTTTTGATTGTCTTTTGTTGTTCCTGTGCTATTCCTTATTCCTGCGCTATTATTTCTGCACTGCTCTAGAATATCAGGGAGGCAAGTTTTAGTTGCTTTTCCATGCTTCAAATGCATAAGGAGGAAGTTTTAGACCACCTGGATGGTCTTCCCTTATCCTTTTACATAGGTGACATGTGCGGAAGTGACTATTTCCAAGCCCTGCTGTAAATGTACAGCTGGCTGGAACTGTCACAGTCTTACCCTGTTTTCCTGCACAGTCAGCTACAGGGGACAAATTCCTTGGTGCCATTTGCATTTGAATTAGTTCAAAATAGAGGAACATTATTACTAAGCACCAAACATTCAATAATGATTATTGATTCTGACTTCCTATTAATAAATTAGCTGAAAACTGTAGAAATAAATAGTAAAAATAGAATATATGCACTTAACATTTCAGAATATGCAAATATCATTACATAATGCATTTTACCCAAAATTAGCATAAAAACATAATAAAAAGGGTGATTCAAATCAGTAGAATGTATCAAAAAGTGTTTATGGATGAGGCAATTCTTGGCCTCATCAATGTAGCTCTTTAATAAGAAATCTAAAGAGACCCCATTATTTGAAGGTGATATAGTCTTGTATTGGGACCCTAAAAATGATAAACATGGGAAAAAGAATAAACTTGAATCTAGGTGGATAGGTCCTTACCAAATAATTCAAATTTTTGGGCCTAATACTTATAGATTGCAAACCTTGCAAGGAGATCTCATGGAAATCCAAATAAATGGCCTGCACCTAAAGTTATACCATCCCTGTTGGGGTACAAAAAAGAAAAGAAAAAAAGTGTGAGTGTTTTATAAGAATTGTTCTTTCTTTTTCCTTTTAATCATTTTTGCTTACTTACCTTTTTTCATTTTGATGTATCTTACTATTACGCTTTTATTTCTGTGTGAGATTTGTTTTTAATCAGTTGAAGGATGAGAATCTGGGATTAAGTACAGATGGTATAACAAAACTCAGGAAGATAAGTTGTAGTGATCATCTTATAAAGGTTGGAATACAACAAGAGAGAACTAGGAATGTTGACACATCAAGCCAAAGCCATATAATATCATGATCTCAAAAGTAATTCTAGAAATAAGAGAATATAATCAACTTTGATAAAGTAATTGGGTTAAATACAAATAAACTCAACAATGTAGTCTTATAGTTCCTTAATACAAAAAGCATGCTCTGAAATATCTTGCAATTTATCAAAATTCTTCCTAAAAGAAGAAAATTTTCAATAATGCAAATTGAGCAAGTGCTTGGGGCTATCTGGATAACCTCTACCGAGGCTATAGATGCATTTTTTGTAGTAGAGTAGGTCCTAAGGATTAATTTTATCTCCATTGAAGCTATAAATGCTTGACTAATAGTGGAGCAATGACAAGGTGAAAATATTTAAAAGAGTGAAATCATTAATATGCCGAACTCTTCAAATTGATGAAAATTCTACCTGATCTAAGAAAGTAATAAAAGAACACATTAGCACACACACTGAGACTAGGCTTGATGTGGTAGTTATTTATGGTTAATTTTATTTGAAAACACTTTAAAGATATTTCTAGAACATATAACCTTTAAGAGTGAAAAGTCCACTTGTTTTTAACACCATAATATTTGATTTTATCTAATTAAAGGTTTCTCTCTTCTTAAATTGTTTAGGTCTCTTACTGTTTTATGTTGTTGTAATAATCTAGCAACTGAAGGTCATATCAGTATTTTCATTAACCGAAGAGTCTAGAGTCCTTAAATACCTCATGTTTTCACCATATTTCCCATTCAGAGCCTATGTTGTAGCCAAAATTGATACAACATGATTATACCCATAATTTCAAAATTTTGAATGTCCTAAAAGGTACACATTTTATGATAGGCTAATAAAGGAATCAAATATGAATAAAACATTTGTAGTCTTCATAAACATCTCAAATCCCCAAGTGCCTTGATTTTTTTTTACTTCCATTAAAAATTAAGGGGTTCCCCATCTGTTCCTTCCAAAGAATCCATCTTTCGGTCGACTGACCAAAAGCACCTATCAAAAAATGCAATCTTCAAAAACTAAGCATAAGGAATTTTCGACCAAAAAAAAAAAGAGCATTCGATCGATAGAAAAGAACAAGTGATCGAGCTTAAATCATGTTGAAATATCTTTCGATCGATGCCTGTGGTAAAAGAGCTGACGATATTTTTACAAGCAAGAAAATTTTGGTCGATCGATAAAATGTTGACTGATCACTCGAGCCAAAGAGCTAAAGCAAGTAGGAATGTACAAATTTTAATTGGTTGACAAAAATAAAATTTCTACTAAATATTTTGGTCGAGCAAATTCAGTTTGTTAACACCCCTTTTTTGGCCAATAAGAAGAAAGCAATAGCTAAAGGCAAAAGGCATTTTGACTAACGCAAAGCAAATGGTAGCCGACTAACCAATTGGTTGATCATGAAAAGCGATTACTTTTTTGATCGATTGTAGTAAATAGTGAGCCAAAATATTTATTGACCGAATATAAAAGCAAGGCACTCGATGAAAATATGTCATCGATCGAAACTAATTAAGAGAGTCAAAAAGTCAATAATTTTTTCTTCATCTGGCGAAAAACAAAATACGATCGCTAAAGCAAAAGTGAAAGTGAAATTATTGTTCGATTGAAGAAAAGCCTTTGTTGACCAAACAATGGAAGGGATCGACCAAAGTTTTGGTCAAAATGCTACCATTAAAAATATTTTGATAGAGAGAAGAAGAGCATTAAGTATCCATGATTGAACACATCCTCACCATAAAAAGGTCATCGATCAAACGAAATCAATGAAGGAGATCAACCCAACTAATCAAAGGTAAAAAACAACACAGATTAAGATATGCCATCATCTGATTTGAATGCACCATAGCTAGTCAAATATTATTAAACTAATCATCTCAAAGAAGTTCAAAATGGCTTTTCATACAAAATGAACATAGATTAAATCATGCAGCAACTTAATAGAGTTAGGCAGTCAAAAATACATAGTCAGCATGAACTAACTAGTTGAAGAGAGAACACTTCAAACCTATCGACCAGACCAAGATCAGTGATCATAGGTGCTTGTGAAACCTAGTACCAAACAACACATGTCAACCAGTTTATGGCACGCACACATGAGGGATCATTGTCTTGAATAAGATCAACGTTACGTCAAAATCAACCATGACAAACGTTACTCAAGGCCAATTGAAAGATCTCATGAATGAAGACTTTCCCTACAGGTTTTGGAATCCAGGTTACGTGAAGCTGTCAAATAGGGAAACATAACATTACAGGATGATTCACTATCAAAGGATTGGGTGGTAGGATAAAATAAGTAGGACAATTAATAGATTGTCTTAGCCTAGATAGAAACATTGTATCCTTTGTACTACAACAAATGAATGTGAATTCTCATATACCAAGCAGATAAAGGACAACCTGTAGACCACGTAATAATATTAGAAGATCAAATTAAGATAAGAACCATCAGGTTAAAGCAAACTGAATCATATTTCGAATCAATAGGACCTAACTACCCTTCATCAATTGATAGTATAATCTACACCAACACATTATTTATATGAGAACAACACCCATTCTAAAATTCAAGCTATAGTATAGGTTTGGATCAAAGTGTACTGTTAGAGAGCTACATAAAGATAATTCTATGCATCTAGAGGACTCATGTCACCACCTCTAGAAGAAACAAGAGACACAAAATGGAAGACCGTCTGCAAAAGACTCTCGCACCTCGATGAGATATAGTTAGTGTATTGTCACTTCGATTGATTATAGTTATGGAAGTACCATTTTTTTGGTGGTTTCCTTAAATTTTGTACTTCCAGTTCCCTATCCTTCACTACTATTACTGATCACCTAATGCATTAGGTTCCTATAATGAACCTTTGCTTCCTTGCATCCCAAGGTAAAACCCATGTGCTTGAAGAAAGCCCTTACTTCAGGATAATACATCAAAATTCTAGTGATAAATATATGATAAGATACTTGGATGCTCACTTCAGGATAAATGAATAAAGCCACGAGAAACAAAGAGAATGTGGTAACAACTATGCCAAGTTTTAGCTAATTCTAATGACACATTTTGAGGCAGTTAGATAAACCAATTGTACAAGACCCAATCAATGACAAGGTAAGATATGGCACTAGGTGGATGATCTAGATACAAATGGTTTAGATAGTTATAGACTTGTTACAACTATAATAAGGATGTCTACAGCCAAAAGAAGTATTGAGCTTTGATATAGCATATTTTTTCTAAGAAGTATACTCAAGTGCTCATTCTTTGTTGTTGCATCTCCTTTGTTTTCTTTCTCCTTTTCATCTTCTCATTCCTCCATTCCTATGCAGGTTTTTTATAGTAAAGTGTCCAAGAAGCTGATAATATTTCTATATTATTGGGCCAAAGGTCTAGAGACTTGACTATTTTGATATTCAAATAGAAGAGTGAAAGGTCCTTGTTACGACATTCAAATGAGGATCTTTATTGTATTAATATTTCTAAGATTTAAATGGTGATTTCAAGCCAACTCTTCATGTAATATCATTCAAATATTAATACAATTATGGGCTTCTTTCCTGTTATCTTTCTATGTTTAGCTTTGTGTGTATCTTTTTTATGGGTTACATTATTTGAACGCATAATAAATGCTTCTCTCATTGGTCAACTATTATGTTTATTACGATATTCGAATGAACGTAATTGCATCAATTATTTCATCTCTCTTTATTTCTATTTTCATTAAAGTGTTATTAAATCTTGCTACAATAGCCCAAAGTATTAAAGCACCGATCATACATAAGATATAATAGAATTGTTATTATTTTAGCTTGGTCAAAATTTATAATCATTAATTCACCACCATAAATCTGGAATAGCATGAAATTAAATAATTTAAGCTCACAGGGTATCCTTACCATACTTGGTCTATATAAAAATTATTAAAGAACTCTATTCTCAACTTAAAGATCCAGGTCAACCAGATCCTATAATATCTCATTGGCAGTAGGTTTTCCTATAGCGTGATAGCTTATTCTATATATGCAGGAAAAATCCCCAATAGAAAGTGTATAAAGTTATTTATTACCTAAGAACATATTATTCTTATGTATTGGATAGTAATTATCATAAAGCTTATATGTTTGACCAACAAACTTAATAGTATCAGGTTCTAATCCTTTCATAGTTTTATTTATGATTTTGTCTCCTCTAACAACTTGTGAATAGTGAAATGGAGACAAAGCTAGGCCCAAAATTTCTTCCTCCTCTAGATTTTTGGTTCTAGGTTCAACAAAATTCTTTTTGCTTGTTTTTTCCAAGTTAGAGAGAATTATTGAGCTCTAAAAAATAGGTATCTCTTTATTGTTGTTAGCTAACTTGAAATCCTCACTAGTCATTTGTTCTCTCCTCCATACTTTCTGTGTGACATCTTGAAAGCATTCCTTAGCAATATGTCCATAAACATGAAAAAAATGCATCTAAAAGGAATCCTCAAATAATCCAAGATTTGAGTATGAACTGTATTCCCACAACTATCTCCATACAGTTCAGTAAGCCTTCACCATATATCTATCTCAACCAAAACCCAAGCTACAGACCAAAAAAAACTAGATTTGAAATAAATACCTATATCCAAGGTTTTACCTAATGAATCTCCAATCACTTTCAAAGCTCTTTCTAACCACAACACCATTGGCAGACCTAGAATTTTTACCCAGATCAGGATTCTCATAGAAACTTCAGTCCTAGAATCAAAGTAAGCCATCCAAGCCTTCAAATCCAAAAAAGAAGACCCCCAATACCAACAACCTCCCAAAATTTTCTATGCATCTTCCTAGGATCAAAAAATAAAATCTATCTATCCTCTAGCAAGTAAGTGAAAAATTGGGACCCATACCTTCTGCAAATACTCATTTAGTGTATTATTAGATATTTAATATCCATGAAACTTTCCAATAAGGGTCTTTCTCAAAAACTCCAAAACTTGTTCTATCCTCAAGTCTTCCCCAAGTACCATTCTAATCTTTGACCTTCTCTTTTTAACCACTTTATGTGCCTTGCACACTTTAGTAACCATAGTTGTAGACTGTGTTGATTGTAAGTTTGGACCCACTCCACTTAGGGCCTCTAAATAAAGACTTTTATCAATAAAACTAGAGCTAAACAAAGGAAAATTTGTTAGAGAAAGTGAGTTTGAATTGTTAGGAGCCTGCTCAAGTTTTTCTTCCCCGTAATGAAATGCTTGCTCATTCATTAGAACCATAACTTGAGTAGAGTGTTCTAAGACACCTAAGAGTGAGTAGTCAATAGGAAAACCGACTTGATTTGAACCTTTTGATATAGACTCTCCTCTATCCACTAAAGTTTGATAACCTATAGTATTATTCTGGTCACTCAAAAAACCCAAGTACCCCTAGTTCTCAGCTTGTAAATCTTATATAGAAATGAGACTCGTGGCTCTTGGAGTTGAAAATTACATTATTGCTAAAAGGGGTCCTCTAAGAAATCCAAACATTCCTATTCATTCTCCATAAAAAATAAGAAATCAATTTCCCAAATTATACTGCCATTTTAAATATACCAAATAAAAAATATTTTTACTCCATTGTCCTAGCACTGTTGCACTAGCCTTCGTTACCCTAGAACTACTACGACATTGTTAAAATATTTTTATTTGACTACGCTAGCATCGTTGAACTCACCTTCATTGCCCTAGCACTATTGGGGCTCTGTTAAAATATTTTTACTTTGTTGCCCTAGCACTACTACACTTGCCTTTTCTGCCCTAGCACTACTGTGGCACTATTAATTTTTTTTTACTTCACTGCCCTAACACTATTACACTCTCCTTCGCTGCCCTAGGACTATTGCGAAACTGTTAGAATATTTTTACTTTGCTACCCTAGCATTGCTGCACTCACCATCGCTGCCCTAGCACTATTGTGGTACTATTAAAATATTTTTTCTTTGCTACCCTAGCATTGTTGCACTCGCCTTCACTGCCTTAGCATTGTTGTGGTATTATAAAAATATGTTTACTTCATTTTCCTAGCACTACTGCACTCACCTTCACTGCCCTAGCACTATTGTGGCATTGTTAAAATATGTTTACTTCCCTGCCCTAGTACTGCTATTCTCACCTTCGTTGCCCTTCATGGGGAATCTTTGCATATGAAAGAATACCATTCCATATATTTTTATCTTAAGTGAAGTGATATTTTATTTCCACTAAAACATATACACATAACATGCACCAAAAGCTACTCAAAATCACCCAAAGAACTAAAAGGTATTCAAAATGAGTCTATCTATAAATTTTTTTATCTCAGAATAATTCTTTTTCATCTAATCTAGTTCACTCTAGCTCTCCAGACTCCTCATTCTCTTCTCTCTTCCCCCTCGGCTCTCCTCCACTTGAAGAATCAACCCTCAATTACATGAATGGGTCCTTTAATTCATGTTACAAAAATATAAGGGAACCCCATAGTTCCCTCTTACCAAATACATAGGGACCTCATAGTTCCTATGCTCCAATACATATCTCACATTTGTCAATACATCACAACTTGCTAAAATATCAATAGTCTTTCATCAAACATGTACTATGTCTTCATAATCACTCTACATGTAACTAGAAGAGACCCCATAGTCCCTTCAAGAATGGAACTATCTCCCCTTCTTTCCTTTAGTTTCCAAGTTTGCACATAAAAAAAGTCATAGATAAATCATTGAATATATTCTTTCCCAAAACATAGATAAATAATTCAACCTATCCTTCATCCAATCATAGTTGAATCATTAAATATATCCTTTTAAAAAAAACTAAGATAATAATTTAATATTTCCATTTTCCAAACATAGGTAATTTATTAAATTTATCCTATTCAAAACATAGATAATTCCTTTAATCTATCCATTACCCAACATAAATAATTTATTCATTTTATCCTATCCAAAACATATATAATTCCCTTTTATCTATCCATTTACCAACATAAATAATTTATTAATTGTATCCTATCTAAAGCATAGATAATTCATTTTATCTATCAATTGCCCAAACATAAATAATTTATTCATTTTATCCTATCCAAAATATAGTAATTCCTTTTATCTATCCATTGCCCCAAATAATTAATTTTTTAATTTTATCCTATCCAAAACATAGATAATTCCTTTTATCTATCTATTGCCCAAATTTGAATAATTTATTCACTTTATATTTGAATCCATATAGTTAGTATTTCTTCAAACTATATAGCATTAGTCAAACTATGTTTAAATTTCATAAAAGGGATCCCTTTAAAACAACCCTTTTAACATTAATCCACCATGTCTTTATTTCATGGTAAATAGGTCTTATTACATAAGCAGGGTCTTTAAGCAACCATCTTTGCAAATAAATTGATTTTCACAACATTAATCAACATAGTCAACTTATTTAATCAGACAACTATTCCAAGATTAATCAATTCAATATTTAGCATTAATCAACTGACTATTCCAATATATATATATATATATATATATATATTATACATAGGGGAATTGGCAACTACCTTTCCTTTTTGAACAACTGGTCACATGGTCAAATCATATTGCCTCCAGTCATAGCATCAAATCATGGAGATACCACTATAACCCCTACCTCGCCTCGGTAAACATAGCCCGAAGTGAGGGAGACCCGCTCAGGGTTGGTACCACCATCATCAAGCTGGTGCACACTCAGTGGATTCTAGTCAGACTACTACCTTTTACCTAGAGTGGGCATGCCCATGAGTTTTGAACCTAGGTCTCCTCCTGGTAAGT
The DNA here is from genome assembly GCA_028583015.1 of Wollemia nobilis. Lineage (NCBI taxonomy): Eukaryota > Viridiplantae > Streptophyta > Pinopsida > Araucariales > Araucariaceae > Wollemia > Wollemia nobilis. The sequence continues at coordinate 9,421,914 of JAQPPZ010016890.1, forward strand.
GCCCATTGTCTTACCAATCCACCTATTAATCAATTCAATTTTTAGCATTAATCAATATAGTATTTATTACTAAAACTTAGGTTAATATCATTAAACAAAGGTTGTATCACACTAGGAGTGTGATGACAGTGGTAGCAAGGGTGGAGAGCTTAAATTTATTTTATTTCCCTACCTAATATTTAGGGCACCATTATATGCTTGGTGGCGATTACCCAACAAGGCAGCAAAGGAGGAAAGTAAGTAGAGAATTACTATGGGCGGTCACCTTAGATGAACTTGTCCTCTACACTCAACCAGATAGTTGGATGCCATTGGAAGCCATAAATCATGGCTTCAAGATTCACTATCCTCTAACCGTTTACACAACAACAACCTAAAATCACAAGGCAATGCTTAAAACCCTTACAAAAATTTTCTCAACGTAGACATTATAACGAACATTGCATTAAGGCTTAGTGTATATTGATGGTTAAGCATACTCAACATGGGCTCATGTTGATAACTTTACATTCACCTAAACATAATTGTACTAAGCAAAAACTTATGGGTTTAACACCTCATACCTGTAGTGATTGCATAGAGAGTTCCCTAAATCCTAAGACGATGACATGGAAGGAGAACCATTACCTAGAAAAGAGAATAAACTATAGGTTAAAAAATAAAATTATATCAAAGTGAAATATGCGTAAAGAAAACAGAATGGTATACAAGTATCATGATTTCCAAATAGTAAACGACGATAAGCCAATCATTCAAGCTGCTAGGAGACACATAACCAAAGTGTTCTATGGAGGGAATACATGAGTAAAACGAACATAGGAAAATGGTCATCATCCACTATTGAGACAAGCCTTTCCAATATGAAGCTAAAACTACAGTAATAATGGGCTAAAACATGGTCGAGTGCCTCTCAAGACAAACAGTTATATAGGGGCCTCAAATCATCAATGACTCTACACAAGCATACTCATCCACCAGGAAGTGTTCAATATAACTCCAAGAGAGTGAAAAAACTTGGGGTACTCATAAATAGCAGAGGTATAGGTCTACGAATGAGGTTGACGATCATAGAGAAAAATAGGTCTTAATTCAGAAATAAATCGGTCCTACTCCTCTATTCAACATTGCAAATATCGTAGGGTGCAAATGCTCAATGGGCATGTGCAAAAGAAATAAATCCATGCTCTCAGTAAAAAAACAAGGCCCATAAATTTTGGTTCAAACCACTGAAGAGTCAATTCACATGGGATATACCATAAGGTCAAGGAAGAGACTCATGGCTCTTATGACCCATAAAAAAATAGAATTTTCCAATATAGATCACTAATCAGTATAAAAAGTAGCAATCAAGTGATTTCTAAAAACAAGGAAATATGTATTATAAGAAAAAAATGGCTATTTAAATTGTAAGATTCTATTAAGCAGCACTATGCAAATGAAGAGGGATTGACCTTTCTCATACAACCCATGGTTTGAGGCTTCTTCCCAGGACTGCAACTCAACTACCCAGCTTCCTATCGCTCATCTCCCTCCTCTACCCCATTTTTTAAAATCATATCCCTTTAGGGTATGATTGCTTCCCCCCAAGCCATTCCCCATTTTTTTTTCGATAACCCTCATTTTTTTATTTTTTTGAAAAGATTTCTTCAAAAATAAAGTCAAAAGAGCCCCTCTTTAGGTATAAAATTCATTAAATAAATTCATGCTCTAGACATTTAAATGCAACCATCAGTTGTAAAAACAATTTATTAATAAATCATTTAGCTAAACAATTTAAAAGCATAAACAAGTAAAATATTAAATTGCTAGATTAAAATTATAATGGTTAGTTATTTCAATAAAACCATTATTTGCATAAGATAATGTTTAACATTTCCTTTGCCAATCAATCTAAGATCGTCATCAAGGTGGATTTAAATTGTTAGCCAACAATGTACACCTGCAATCATGGTTAGCATTGCAAAAACACAAAGACACATGAACATCATTTACATAAATCATGTCACATACCACTTTGACCGAACCCTTTATGTTTGGCAAAATAAATAGAACTAATGCTTGATTTGGGGGAGGGCATAGAAAATATATTAAATTTTCAAGGTATTGAAAATAGTGGTGATTTGTTTAATATTTTTGAATATATATCTAAAGAAATAAATATCATATATTTTATTAGAAAAGGGAGTTTCCATGTAAATTAAATTACAAGTGTGTTTGGTAATTTAAAATAGTGTTAAAATACTTTTGAGAAAGTATTTTGGCTCTAAAAACTATTAAGAGCTATGAGAAAAGGAATTTGTACTCACAAGATCTAGAAGGGGATTTTAAAATTATTTTTAGTCTCCCTAAGTTCCCAAAACACTATTACTACCCTTTGAGGCATCATGTCCTCAAGTCCTCTAGTTGCAGAAAAACACTATGCATACATCACCACCCACTTGACCTCTCCAACAAGTTATTACCTAATATATAATCTACCTTTTTGGAAGGCACCCCCTGAGTGCTATAAATAACCTTCATGGTTTAACAAAGAAAAGGGGAGGGAGCTGGAAAAAAAAAGAGATTGCAAAAAAAAAGTATTGTTAGGAAAATTTGGGCTTAGGTATTATGCTCTTCATCCTTTGGGTGAATCAAAAAGGGTTAGGGATTATGACATTTGGTCAAACTTATTTAATGCTTTTAAACTTTGGCTTAGGGATTATGCTCTTCAACCTTTTGGGTGAATTAAAAACCAAATAGCCACAATTTTAGAAAATAACTGGTCAATTCACATAAAGGAGGATACACATAAGTAAGGATGGGTTAAGTAAGGGGAGAAGCCTAGAAGTTGCCAAGAGGAGCTTTCATAAGCTTAGATTTCTTTTTAAATTTCACTTTCTCTATAGTTTCTTTATGACTTTATATACATTGCCTATAATCTTTAGGAGAATAGTTTATACTTCTGGATTGAACATAAATATAATGTATGTTGAGTATTATATATTTGGGATTGCATTAAGTAATATAAATTGTGTCTATCCTTACACCTGAAAAGACCTCTCCTCGAATTCGATACCAAGTCCAAGATCGACATTTACCCCTAGGTACCTCGATGTACGTTTTATTTTTCCCCATGATGTCAATAAGCAAGACACCCTATTGTGGTAGGATTTGAAGATGATCTTGACTACCATTATGGATGAAGCAGCCTTTGGCTCTGTGAGGTTATGGATTTTATAAGAGTAGAAAAGGTAGGATATCATCGATATTCTTACCTATGATAGACCTAGTATATTTTACCTACCATTGGACTCACCCTACCGCTCGAGCATTATGGATTGGATCACCATGGGCCATAGTGCAAGAAGATCGAACGTAGCCTATTCGCTACCCCTTTGGTCTACAGTGACATTGTGGATACAGAAGTCCAAAACTAGTGTGTGTAATCAAGCGTCTTTACCTTGGATTAATAGCGCATGACTTACAACTTGTAGCACCCTAAAATTGGCATAGTAAAACCTTAATAATTACAATTACTCTAAGTAAATATTCAAATTTCAACCCCCAAAACCGCTCCCAAACCACCGTGCAACCCGTTTCCTCCTTTCTCGCACCATTTTTAGAGTTTGTTTTGACCGTTTGATGATATCGTCGTCGATCAAACGATATCGCCTCAAATCGGATGATTTCGTCTGGACTAGGACGTCCAGACGATCTTGCCCCAAAACTAATTTTTCTCAATTAGCCTATGTTCCAACGACGTCTCTAATCCGAGCAGGAGCGTGTCCACACCGTTAGAGACCCTCCTTGTTGGAGATCTCCCAAATTGGGATGATCGCCAACCTCCTAACCTCCCTCCTAAGCCTATTTAAACTTAGGTCCTCCGCTTAACCTTCCCTTGGCTGAATTTGCCTGTAAATCAACCTTCACACGCATTAGAATAATCTGCATTACCATCTACATTTGTTGCATCCAATTTTCTTGCAAGAACCTTGTCATTTTTTAGTCGAAGCAAGCTTACATCATCGTAGATGATCTTGTTCATATTGGAGATGATCCTGTCAAATCAGAGATGATTTCGACTGCAATCATCATTGGGGGCAATCAGTGCTCAGAGTTTACATTTTCCTCTTTTCATTTGCTATTTTATTCTGTAATTAGCTAGTTTATTTATTATTTTTTGCTATTCTACATTTTGGAGTTCACCCATGTAGCTTTAAATGCATAATTAAGTCACCAATTGTCATCAAATCATTGTAGTGCACTCGTATTTTTCTTATTATCATCATTTTAATGTTATTGTTGTTATTCTACATCATTGCCCTTTGTTAGAATAGTTGCATTTTCTACATTTTATGTCTACTTCTTTGATTGCAGGTCTCTGAAAAATTCGTCAACTCTCAGACGATCTTGTCTGATAGCAGACGATCCTATCAAATCAGAGGCGATCCTGACTGCTTCAAGAATCAAAATCTCCATCAGACATCTAGATCAAGTATGGTTCTGTAATTTATCTCTTTCTCTCTATTTTTGTTCATATTTGTCTGTTGTATTTCATCTAGTCTGCATTTTCATAATAATATAACTTAGATTCATTTGGCCAAACCTAGGACTCGAATGTTTAAAGATAAAATTGAACACATAAAACACATTCCCAACCTAGGCGTGGAAACTGCCATTCAAATGTTTCTTGGTGAACCCACCATCCTTCAAAAAATCACCATAATACACCTCCCCCGAGAGGCGAGACCTTCTCAAGGCCTCTCAGTCTGAGGTACCGCGCCATCCTTTTCCCATCCTCCTTCCGGGCATGGATCCTATAGCCTGAAGGTAAGGATGCAAAAAATTTGGAGCGATACATTTTGGTGAACCCGACGTGAATGCATTTAAAACCTTTTGAAAACAAAAAAAACAAAAAAAAAAAACAAAACATAAATGCATTAGACTTAAAAAAATGCATATCATTTTTAGAAGTATTAAAGAAACCATGAGTTTTTACTCAAATCCATATGAGCCCATCAGTAATGTTGGAAGAATTCAGCCAAATACATTTGTTGATTATAACCAACCTCATCCCTATTCAACATCACCTCCATCACACTTTTCTCATTTTTCGTCCTTACCCCAACAGGACAATCCCTTTGCCAATCCTCTTCATAACGATATTATCTATTCTCCCATATATCCATATTATGTCTATCGATCCACATACTATCCTCCTCCACCATTTCAATATTCTTCTTTCAATACAACACATTCATTTCAACAAGAAAATACTTATTCTTCCAATTCTACCATGCACTTACCTCCTACTTTGCAATCTTCCTATCATCATTCTACCCATAATAAAGAAAGTAGAGGTGAGAAACCATTAGGCCCTTTTATGACTGAATTCCTAAGGCATGTATCAAAAACCTCTCGAAAACCTTCATCACGTAAATTTACTAAGCTCAATCAACCAATGGATATAATTCTCAAGTATTTACTTGACACAAATAAGATTGAACTCCCTTCCATAAGACAACCTGATACCACAGTAGATTGGTTTAAACCCGAGCTACATTGTGAATATCATAGAGTGGATGGACATATGACACAAAAATGTAAAGATTTAAGATGTTCAATTCAAGATTTGATTGATGAGGGTCTTTTTAATATAAAGGAATTACAATCTACAACTGATGATAAATCTCCAAGTAAACAATCAAACTCCTACACAACAAATACCAATAATCAATCAAGACATGGGGATCTCCCAAGAACCCCTATTCAATTATCAACAACAAGAAACCAATCAAATATTGCATGTTAATGTGTCCCATCATGATGATATTATTAATATTGTAACATAAACTACAAATGAGCAACCTCAAGTTCAATCAACTCAATCGGATATTCAAGATATGGATTCCTCATTTGACCAACCTTCAAAACTATCTTTGGCTCTAGAGAATGATACAAAATGGAATGTAAGCATAGAAAGCTCATATTTAGAATCAAAATCTTAATCTAAAATCCACTTTGATAGCCAACAACAAGTGATTAATCCTCAAGCAAAGATATCCCTTTTAGAAGTATTACAAAGTTCTCATAAGGAAACTTTTTTCAAGATACCTAGCCAACCATTTGTTCCTCATCATATTTTCTCTAAGAACATAATTAATGGTATAAACCCTCTTGAGGTTAACCATATTTCATTCTATGATGAGGAGATTCCTTCCTTTACTCCACAAGAAGACTACTATCTTTATATTATAGGATCTAGTAAAGAAACACCTGTTAAAACTATCATGGTAGATAATGGCTCCTCTCTTAATTTATGCACTTATCAATTATTCCAAAAACTCAAATCAAAGCAAGAAGATCTTAATGAATCAAATGTTATTATAAAATATTTTTACAATGAAATTCAAGAAGCTCAAGGTACTATAATTCTTCCCTTTAATATTGGATCCAATATCCTAGGTACTTTGTTTTATGTAGCATATCGCCCTTCACCCTACAACCTACTTCTTAGAAGTCCTTGGATTCATACGATAAGGGTTGTCCCTTCTACTCTTCACCAATGTTTAAAGTTTGAACTTGCAAGAAAATTTGTTACCATACATAATGACCCAACACCATTTGAAGAATATTTAACGGTTGAAACATCAAGTTCTATACATTCTCTATTGTCACAATTATCTTCTATCCATCACTTTTCTTCATCCATATATGATCATCCTTGTTTATCAAATAACATCCATGCATATCTTTCACATCTGCTCCCTCCATCTTATCAAGATTTGGAATATTGTGATAAGAATGAAGAACTTTCTTATACTTCTTACATTTTATTTTGTAACATGATCAATTTTACACATATAAAAGTCAAATCTTTTGCTATATTATTTTACATTATAACAAAGCTTTGGTTATCGCTACCTTTTATTCATCACCTTTTGTTCTTACCTTCACCTCAACCAAATTATCCTTCAAAACCTCCTTTGATTTTGAAGCAACCTTAGACATGCTATACTCAAATAACCTTGTATAGTATATATAGATCATCTTGTATATACCACCAATTTCAATTCATAAATTAAAATCAAAATACAAAAAAAATCAAAATCCTCAAAATCTTCAAAAAATACTAATGCAACTCAAAACCTTAAGGGTAAATTTGAGCCCAACTGGCTTGGACCATATGTCATCACTGCTAAATTTGCATCAGGAGCATACAAATTATCTACCTTGGATGGTAAAGAACTTAAAGAACCTATGAATATTATGCATCTTAGGTGATATTATGCATAAAATTTAGTCATTTCATCATTTGTACATATTTTGCATGTTGTCTTATTTTAAAAATATATCAAACTGTTTACATAGAAACAAAAACAAACACAAATAATAAAAATAAAAATAGCAATATTCTTGACTCTTTCGAAACCAAAAAAAAATAAAGAAGAAAGAGAGAGTCAACATTCTCAAACTTCTCAAAAAGTATTTGTATATATTTCTTCTTACAAATGTTGCGGTTATATATTTCAAATTATTTTGGATAAATTAGCATTTATTTGGAATCCCTCACTTTCACAAACACAAAATAAATATCTTAATTTTTATCTGGCATGATTACTAATCTCTCTTATATCAAAGTCCACAAAATTCAACTAAATAAAGTTTGAGCACAGAGAATTGATCTTGTTATTTATTTAAACCAAGCACATCCTTTCACAATAAAATGATTATATTTGTAATGTCCATGCTATGCTACATAGTAGAAGTGGTTTCTTGAGTGAAAAGTTTCCCCTGCTATCCTATCATGCACATGGTCTAGAATATTTGAGAATTGGCAAAAGGACAAGTTCACCCCTACCCAGAATAAAAATCCCTTGGTCTACAGCTAATCCGAGCAAGTATCCCTAGCATAAAAAAAGAAGAAGAAGCAAATTTCAAGAAAAAGAGAAAAATAAAAAATGTTATTTTATATCATTACAGCAATGTTCCAAGCATTATCAAGCAAAAATACAAAATAAAAGCAAAAGAAATACAAAATAAAAGCAAAAGACAACAAAAGCAAAAACAATAAAATCCCTCTCCCTACCCTTTGAAAAGAAAAGAAGGGTTGATGAGCTTGAATCCCTGGAATTCTCAATTATTCGAAAACTGTGAGGTAAGCCCCATAACAGGTGGTTTGTGCCCAACCTTCTTGGCCTTGGGTAACTCCTAGCGTGGTGATATGTCTGTCACATTAGCGACCTTCTTTTTTATAGACCTATGTCTTCTTATGGATTAGCTAGCTCTTGATAATCCGACTTACATAGTAGTTTGGTATGGTTATATGCATCTCAATCATGGTTAATGAACATTTATTTTGTACATTCAAATCACTTGTATCATGGTATCTTGCTCAAAGTGGTAAATGAACAATGCAATTGCACACACATTTTTTATTTAAGAGATTTTGTGTATCATCATGATAAATCAAGATTGGAAATGAACTCACATATGCACATGGGATTCCTTATAAATCTAACCTTTGTCTTTAAGATACTTTGAAATATTTCTACAAAATGTTTGGAATAAATTCATTTTCTTCTTTAAAGTACAGTTGTTTAGTATAAAGACAACTACATGCATAATCAAAAAAATCAAAATTTCTTTCAAACCATACAATAAAAATATACATATATATATTGTCGACTTTCGCGACGATGGTATAGTTCCAAAACCAAAATTGGAATTTTATGCCTAGCGCAAGTCCTCATCTTCATATTTTCTATTTATTAAAAATCAACCATGCAATAAAACTATCTCTTTTTGGATTTTGTGATGATGGTATAAGTCTATACCTAAATATTCTATGCCTAGCGCAAACCATTATACCAATTTTATCCTCCATTTATTTAAAAATCATAAAAAAAAAAAAAAACCATATGACTTAAATCATTATGTTACACAATTATGCTTTAAAAACAAACAAACACCTATTCTATTTCATGTCATCACGTCAAATTGCAAATTTGCAACCATGGTATAATTTCTAGGGAATTATCCAAACATTTTATCACACTTAGGAATTTATGCCTAGGAAAAGCCATTTAAAAATATTTCATGCATAATATTTTCATGAAAAGTCTGAAAACAAAATCATCATCATCATCATTTGCATCATCACACCAAAGTCCTAAGATAGTCTCTTAAGCACCCTTTTACTTTTAACAATATTTCTATACTTGGATTAGCTTGACGACCGAGTGAGCGGCGACTCCATGAAATGGTCTATAATAGCGACAATGTCCTTTGAAATTATTGTTAAAAGTCTTTTTATTTTTTATCAAATCACCACATCACAAACAACCAATTTGTTCTATCAAATTATTTCATTTAAATTTTAAAGCATTTATTAAAAACCATACATATTTTCAACGCCATAATTACATGAATCATTAAATCAATCACACCAAAACATTAAAAGCATCATACAAACGCATAAGACAAGTCATATGATCAAAAAAAACAAATCTCATCTATATATATATCAAATATATGTACATCATCTCAAAAATAGATTGGTATGTCACAATCTACATCTTGGCATACTCAATCCTCGCAAATCATACAATCAATCTATACAGTGTAGTAGCCTAGCCTCAAGAACCCCTCGAGCTCTCAGCCTCATCTCCTCCCTCGCCCTGAGGTGGATGAGGTGGCCCCATCATAGTATGTGTGGTACTACGAGTCCTAGTTGCCAATCGAGAGGAAGTCCTCGATGACCCAATCCTGATCGGGTCAGCAATGTCGGCTGGCAGCTATACCATCTGACCATCTGGCACCATCTAGAAGTAGATGCCCTGGTAGAACGCAGTCTGAGCAATTGACCACACCAGCTCCTGCATGCTCACTCCTCTGCCCTGTGCTCTGAGGCATGCAATCTTGTCTCTGAGTTGTGTAACCTCAGCTTGATGGCGTGTAGCCTCATCCTGCAATGTCTGCACCTGTGCCTAGAGACGGACTGTCTTCGCTCGAAGAGTCGTTGTCTTGCTACTCTCCCTAGTGTCAACACCCTTGCCCTTATTAGGCGATGGTGGCCTCTCTCTCTATGGAGAAGAGGGTCTCTCCTCCCTCCTCTCCCACTGCCACAGCCTCGGCTGTGCCTGTGGTCTCCTCTACTCTCTCCCGCTGCGACCCTGTGCCACCTCAATGGCCTCTTGGCACTGCCTCCCCATCCAACACACAACTGCATGGATTGGGCCTTGAGCCCTCGTCATCCGAGGAAGGTAGATGCCTATGTACCAAGCATCATAGCTATCAGCTACCCTAGCATCGTCCCCATCCATCGGCTGAATGGGGGCATCATCTATGTCCTGAATCTAGAATCGTTGCATATCTAGAGCCCCACTAACTATAGTGTTATCCCGGATAGTCTGGGAAAACTCGTAGTCTCTCAGAGATGGAATCCCCTGTTGTAGACCGAACTGCCTCAAAACTCGGCCATACCGATGGAGCTCCACCTCCCCCCTCTCCATCCTCAGCCAACAGACTTGCCTGATGTGAGCCAGCTCCTATCCGTCCTCGACCCACCCTGGATGATCTCTCCAAGGCCTCCAGGTGATCTGGTCGAAGACGAGGTCATCTAGTAGTCTCCGGGACACTGGTAGATCTATCTGTCGTTGTGCCCCTCTTCGGAGCCACCAATAGAAAACTTGGGGCCTCTCCCCATCAATCCCTGTCAGTGGAAGCCCTATCGGCCTCTGCACCGTGATGTGCTCCCAGCACCAAACCTATAGTAGCGATGTCATAACCAGACATCGATCGCCCTTGTACACGACCCCATGCAGGATCCTGTACAATCGGCAGAGCACGAAGCTCCCCCAAGAAAACCTGTATCCGTGGTCTCTCATGTCACAGACCACATCTACCAGTACCCATGGTACCCTGCACCCACTCTGGTGGCACAGTAGAAGTCCACCTACCACTCCAGCCAAAACTCGTGTGAGGCTAGATGCCCCAGGCATCTGGCATAGCGACTTAATGTTCACTCCGCCCTTCTCTAGGGCAAAGCTTGGATCGCCACACAACCGCATCATAGCATGACCCTGGTTGGCCGCAGGAGTGATCAACCATCCTTGTATGGGGATCCTCAATATCTTCCATACATCCTCCAGTGTGGGAGTCATCTTCCCTATTGGTAACCGAAAACAGGAAGAACCCATATACCACCTCTCTGTTAGGGTTGTCAATAGCCCCATATCTGTAGATACATGTGGCATCTCTGCCACATGCTTCAAGCCGACCTGTGCCAGTTGATCTCGTTCTGCCTGAGATAGGGCAGCCAAGTCATCCCTCAACCCGCCATATTTCCATTATCTGCTCTTTAGTAATCCCCTCTGCAACATAAACAAAATCAACAATAAAAATCATTACTAAATCATTAATTAAAAATACAAGTTAAAATAAGTTCAAATTCATAAATGATGATATCGTCCACAATTTGAGCAAATTCGTCTCCTATTTTGCCAGCTGAAATCGTCCCCTTTTTGATGAAATCGTCCCCCTATTGTTGATTTCGCCCTCGGACGAAATCGGCGATATCGAGACAATTTTGACAAAATCAAGACGATTTCGTCTCGATGACGTCGACAGCCCAAAAACAGCCACAATGCTCAAAAATCAAGCAAATCTAGTTTAAAAAGCATTAAATTCTAAAGTAAAGCATTCTAAACTAAGTTTAGACCCTTACCCATAGCCTGCACCGTACCTCTGTCGATCTGTGCGCTGTCTCGACCATTTTGTCTGCAGAACTCCAGAAACTAGAAAACTAAAAAATGAACAGTAACAATGAATTAGGGTTTTACCCTATTTTTTTTAATTTTATTCAAAAACAACTAAAAACATTTAAAAATTTTGCTTTTTTGCATTTTTACCTCAAACGTTCGATTTGGGTAAAAACATGGAGGGGGCACCATAGTAAGCTGTCGTACGATTTGACCTAGAATCGTCACCTAAAAATGGAAATAATTTTTTCCTTTCTCATAGATCGAGAAGAACTCATATTTAACGCATTTTCTTCAAAAAATTCGCTAAAGAGGGGGCAAAATGTAGCACCCTAAAATTGGCACAGTAAAACCTTAATAATTACAATTACTCTAAGTAAATATTCAAATTCAAATTTCAGCCCCCAAAACCGCTCCCAAACCGTCGTGCAACCTGTTTCTTCCTTTCCCATGCCATTTTTAGAGTTTGTTTTGACCATTTGATGATATCATCGCTGATCAGACGATATCGCCTCAGATCGGACGATTTCGTCTGGACTAGGATGTCCAGACGATCTTGTCCCAAAACTGATTTTTCTCAATTAGCCTCTGTTCCAACGGCATCTCTAATCCGGGCAAAAGTGTGTCTGCGCCATTAGAGACCCTCCCCATTGTAGATATCCCAAATTGGGATGATCTCCAACCTCCTAACCTCCCTCCTAAGCCTATTTAAACTTAGGCCCTCCCGTTAACCTTCCCCTGGCTAAATTTGCCTGTAAATCGACCTTCACATGCATTAGAATAATCTGTATTACCATCTACATTTGTTGCATCCAATTTTCTTATAGGAACCTTGTCATTTTTCATCCGAAGCAAGCTTACATCATCGCAGACGATCCTGTTCAGATCAAAGATGATCCTGTCAAATGAGAGATGATTTCAACTGCAATCATCATTGGGGGCAATCAGTGCTCAGAGTTTGCATTTTCCTCTTTTCATCTGTTGTTTTATTTTGCAATTAGCTAGTTTATTTATTATTTTTTGCTATTCTGTATTTTGGAGTTCATCCATGTAGCTTTAAATGCATAATTAAGTCACCAATTGTCATCAAATCATTGTAGTGCACTCGTATTTTGCTTATTATCATCATTTTAATGTTATTGTTGTTATTCTACATCATTGCCCTCTGTTAGAATAGTTGCATTTTCTACATTTTGTGTCTACTTCTTTGATTGTAGGTCTCTGACGAATTCGTCTGACGAATTCATCAACTCTCAGATGATCTTGTCTGATAGCAGACGATCCTATCAAATCAAAGGTGATCCTGACTGCTTCAAGAATCAAAATCTCCATCAGACATCTGGATCAGGTATGGTTCTATAATTTAGCTCTTTCTCTCTGTTTTTGTTCATATTTGTCTGTTGTATTTCATCTAGTCTACATTTTCATAATAATATAACTTAGATTCATTTTTCCAAACCTAGGACTCGAATGTTTAAAGATAAAATTGAACACATAAAACACATTCCCAACCTAGGCGTGGAAACTGCCATTCAAACATTTCCTGGTGAACCCACCATCCGTCAAAAATTCACCATAATACACCTCCCCCGAGAGGCGGGACCTTCACAAGGCATCTCAGTCTGAGGTACCGCGCCATCCTTTTCCCATCCTCCTTCCGGTCACGGATCCTATAGCCTGAAGGTAAGGATGCAAAAAATTTGGAGCGATACACAACCACATGGTCAATAAGAGTGAATCTCTTTAAGAACCCCAACTAGCACCATATGTTGCACAGTGTCGTGTGACAGTCATGTCAAGCTAAAAGAGTATTCACACTCTACCACTGTGACTAAGGACTACCCTCTTCCTAGAGAAAAACTTGGATGCGTAAGTAAAAGTATTTAGACCCTGTCAACGGCTCAAAATGATGAGAACTTTTGGGACACTGTGTAGCAATGATCAATATTATTCTGTCAGTAACGAGAGCCTCTAATGCTTCTTCAAAGAATCTAGAGATTAAGAGTTTCACTATTTGTATACCATAATGGTTTGATGGCCAACATGATACTTACCCCCATAGTGGGATAGAATGGAGTGAAACCTTGTAAAGGAGCTTACATCGATAGACCCCTTATTGACCCATGTGCACGTGCTGGATAGTATCTTATCACTCGCCTTTGGTACTTGTGTTTCTTCAAAAACACAATAAGTGTGATTAGGGCCAATAGATATCCACCCCTTAGAGGAATATCCACCCATCGATTGAGAATCTAAAACCCCTTATGATCCTTGCTAAATCTTGTTTATAATGGTGAAATATTATACCATGGGCAAACAATCCTCGACCAAGGTTTGTGACTTAAATAATTCGGCAATAAATTTATGAGCATGTCGCTTGTTGCATTCGGTATGATGTCACCGATAGTTTATAAAGATATTTAAACTTTGGAAACAAATGTTTATGGTAATATCTAAATTTATAGGCCATGTTGTTTGATGAACTTTGGTTTTTAATTGCTATTAAACTTAGCAAGTACTTTGGATAAAAAGTAAACCATTGATCATAATGAGGATTATGGAACAAATTTTTAGGAGAAAATTTGTGTATTCTAAAACATATAATGGGAGTAATCTTTGTACATTTGTAAGTCCCTTAAAAAGGACAAAGGGTATTGTGGTGAAAGAGTTTATGAAAAACTTGATAATCACTTGAGATAAGTAAAGATCTTTTTAATATCTATAGCTTGTCCTTGATGAGAAATTGGGTGATAACACCCATTTGCTAATATTGTACCTATAGTATGTCTCTTGTGACAACTAAAAAGGGGCCAAGAATATAAAACCTATAGTGTAATCTCATGGGTAGATTACAAGACCAATCACAGCTAAACTTGAGCAATCTAGGTGGTAGATTGCAAGAGAGTTGTAGCTAGCCTTGGGTAACTATAGTATGATCTTAGTGATAGATCATGTGATAACTTGGCAGCCTAAAGAACTATAGATTACAATACAAATTAGCAAATACACTCGTAAAGGAACTATAGTATAACCATAATGATGGATTAAGGAACAAATCTGAATTATACCTTGTGATAGGTTATGGTTAAACCTTTGGAAGAAGTTGTAAAATTATAACTAATCCCATCAGAAAGAATGAGATATTTGTGAAATATGAGATACTTGTGAAAGTATGAATGATTAAATGCTATTTTAGGAAATATGAGATACTTGTGAAAGTATGAATGTTTAAATACTATTTCTGTTTGAGGAAATATGAGATACTTGTGAAAGTATGAATGATTAAATGTTATTTCTATTTGAGGAAATATGAGATACTTGTGAAAGTATGAATGTTTAAATGTTATTTTTGTTTGAAGAAATATGAGATACTTGTGAAAGTATGAATGATTAAATGTTATTTCTATTTGAAGAAATATGAGATACTTGTGAAAGTATGAATGATTTAATGCTATTTTTGTTTGAGGAAATATGAGATACTTGTGAAAGTATGAATGATTAAATGTTATTTCTATTTGAAGAAATAAAAGATACTTGTGAAAGTATGATTTGTTTAAATGCTATAGGCATGAAAGGGATCTCATGTATGAATGAATTTATGGCATTCTCTAAAATGGACTAGCAATAGTTGACTGTAATAATACTTGTTTCAAAGGCATATCCTTGTGAAGGAGGATATGAGATGAAAATGTGATTTTCAATCTTAGGAAAGTATGGGATTTCCTTCCTTTGAATGTTGAAATGCTTTAAACAATTACATTGAGGAGAATGTATTGTGTTTAGTTGCTTTCAAGGAAAAATTATTACATACTATTGTTTGTCTAGAATGCATTTCATATACATGTAATGGGTTGTCCTGATCCCGAAAACACCTACAATCTAGTATTGGTGGCTCGAATGGAGTCAAGCAAAGATCGACACTATTGGACTTCTATTGGTCATGTATACATAATGTAACAATACCTCTTAGTAGAAGGCCTCCATTATTGTAAAATGTATTTATTGAGTTCAATTGTAAATTGATTATATCACTCCTTGAGAGGAAGTGTATACAATGTAACATTTGACTTCGAATGATCATAGAAGAAATGTAGAGTTACATGATGAATTAAAATTACCTTATGATAAGGTTTGAATCTCTAAAAGTGACTCAAAAATTGTATCTATTTGATATAGAGTAACCTTAAAACTAAAAGGAATGTTTGCTTCATGCATGACACTTAGAGATTAATTATGGGAATGTTTGTAAAGGGAAAACCTTGAAAGTTATCTATATCATGGAGATTATAGTTGGTTAAACCAAGTAAGAAAAATGGTAGACATTCACAAGTCTATGTGGGTTTGTGTGATAACCCCCTTAGCTTCCTATGGTTGATATGGGAAGACTAAGCATTGCAATAATTTGTGGTTCTATCCTTAAGGAAGAACCAACAAAACCTCAAGGTATACGCCTAGTGTATGGTTGAAAGAGACCTAGCACAGAAGCTAGTTTAATGTTTGATTTAAACTAGTAGGGAAAAAGGGTGTTCCTATTTGAGATAGGAGAATTCCCAATTGCAAGGTAAAGAAACCTTACCTGCAAGTCATGATAGGGGTTGGCCACTCCTACCCATAGGATAGACACTGACCATGTCAGATTCCTATGAAGTGCAACCTTGAACTTACTTGGATACTTATCTATAAGAGAACCACATGAAGATACTTTCAATACACTCATGAGCTAGTGACCATAATAAAGACTAGACACAAAAAAAAATTTCCCTTAGGTTGATTGGTCTTGGAATTGGGGTTATTACAGTTGGTATCAGAGCCTAGGTTGATTAGGCACAAAGCTTCCATGGAAATGCTAAAAGAACTCTGAATAAATACATGTTTAGTAAGGTAAGAAAAATTGCTTGAAGGTTACCGATGAGTAAGTCATTTCTCCCAAGACCGAACCACTGGTGAATCGGCTTGGAGGAGTTAAGTGAACCCTCCATAATAGTGGGTTTTAAGTGGTGTACCTGAGACTCCTTTGAGAAATTGTACTTGGCATTCATAGTCCCAAGCTAAGCCTCTTCCTTACGCAGACATTGTATTGCAAATCAACAAGAGTTATTCATAGATCCTAATAATGTGAAATTATCTTAGTAGGATCTTCACATTAGAAAAAAAATATTTCTTTTAATCTGATTGATGTTACAACATGACCTCTTGGTCGAATATGGAAGTCATAGGAAACTTGACTAGGGTATGGCAAAACATATCCCACAAGTAGTAGCAAGTTGAACCTACCATGGTTGAAACACCATTACATGACCACCAAATGGTAATCAATTATATTTAGGTGTTGCATACTATTCATACAGTAGATGCATTTTATTTTACAAGATGCATGTGGTATTTGAAATTTACATACAATAGAAATAGATGCAAAACTGACACCACTCTTAAACTCAGGGAAACATGGCACCCAAGTTGAGAAGTGGAAGATAGAGGATTTATCGGAAGGAGAAACCAAGTAGCACTGACAGTGTTGAGGACAGACCCATAGGGGATAACTCAGGAAATTTAAACAGGATCGAAAACCTTACAACCATTGTGTAGACAATGCACAGGGAAATAAATTTATACAGAGAGCAAATGGCCCAACAAAACAACTTGTTGGAAACCATTAGGGTTGAAATACGAAAACCTGAGAATAGGAATCCTAAGTCAACAAACCCTACGATGGATCAGGAAATAGATATAGATGAAGTGGATCATGTGGCTAAAGTCTGCATTAATGGAGAACTAGAGAAGGACCTGAAACATGTCAAGGTTAGAAGGTTCTTAGGAAAGGAAGGTGGAGATTCAGTAGAATCTTGGTTGAATGAGTTGGAGGTCTATTTCTCCATGAGAAACTATTCCTCAACAACTAAGATGGTCTGGACCATAGGACTTCTGACAGAAATAAGTCTGGAATGGTGGGAGACCTATAGTAAGGAACAAAAGATCAAAGTAATCCACTTCAAGTGGGAGTACTTCATGAAATCCTTTAGAAAAAGGTTCCTTACAGAGCAGTTTTATATGAAGAAACTTGATGAGTTTATTCAACTCTACCAAGGGACTCAATCTATTGAAGGATATTATAGGTAATTTTTGAAACTGCTTAAATACGCTCCATCCCTTGAGAAGGATAATAAGATGAAAGTACATAAATTCCTCTCAAGAGCTAGTTATCACATCAGAAATGCAGTGAGCATGCATAAACCTGGTGATTTGGAGATAACTTACGAGTTGGCTTGCCAAGCAGAATACAATCTGCACCCTAATAAGAAATTTGACAATCCCTCAAAAGGGTCAAAGAAGGAACATCATCACCAACAAAAGAGGAAGTGGGAACCTGAGCAGCAACAAAAAGGAAAGGAAAATCCTAAGTTTGCAAAGAAGACCAATGGGAAACCAGGGCACTTTAAGAAGAAGTTCTAGTAGAAGAACAAAAACAACAATAATGCTGAAAAACCACAACCTCTAAAACAAGTAGGACCACCTCCTACCAATGAGAAGGATAAGCCAGATCAAGGGATATGGTGGTCCACATTACATGAGGAATTGCCCTCTTCATGCAGAGTCTAGCAAGAAGGCTAATGGGAAGGGCCACAAGATCTATGCAACCATCGAGAACCAGAACCTGGAAGGATAGGCAACTCCTTTACTTATAAATGGTAAAATATATGGTAGAAATGTTAATATTTTGATAGATAGTGGAGCTACAGATAGTTTTATTTCTAGTAGCATAATAAGGGACATGTCGAAGAGACCTGGATCTTTGGCACAAGGGTGGAAAGTGGAGTATGGGTCAAGTCAGACCTACTCCATGGATCAATGCTTCCCCATAGCTGAAATTTACCTACCCACTAGCTCTACCATTTGGCACCTATATGTAGCACCGCTACATGCCTTCGACATCATCTTGGGCATGGATTGGTTAAAAGCTCACAAGGCTTTGATCAATTTCCAAGATCGATGGATCGAGTTCACTAATGATAAGGAAGAAAGGGTGAAAATGGTTAGTGAACAAGGTTCCTTTAAGCCCATGCTATTGTCCGCAATGCAACTAAAGAAGGCCATAAGGAAAGGGGGTATGGTCTATGCGGTCAAATTAAAAGAAGTTGAAAATATCAATGAAGAGGAAGCATTTCAGAGTTTCCCAATTCTACAAGAATATAGGGAAGTATTTACCTCAGAAATTCTTGGGATGCCTCCCAAGAGAGAATTTGACTTCACCATTGATCTAGTACCAGGCATAGAACCCATACATAGGGCTCCTTATAGAATGAACCCTATAGAGATGCAAGAGTTGAAGGTGCAACTTCAAGAATTGCTTGACAAAGGGTTAATCAAACCAAGTGTATCTCCATGGGGTGCATCGGTACTATTTGTGAAGAAGAAATATGGTTCGCTAAGGCTTTGTATAGACTATAGGATGTTGAACAAAGCCACCATCAAGAACATATATCCTTTGCCAAGGATAGAAGATCTATTTGATCAACTTAAGGATGCCACCATCTTCTCCAAAATTGATCTGAAATCAGGATATCATCAGTTGAGGATCCGAGATGAGGATACTCACAAAACTACTTTTAAAACCTGGTATGGGCACTATGAGTTCATTGTCCTACCATTCAGATTGACCAATGCACCAACTGCATTCATGAATTTGATGAACAATGTGTTTAGAAATTAGTTGGACCGATTTGTGTTGGTATTTTTAGATGACATTCTAATCTATTCCTGCAGTAAAGAAGAGCATGATAGACACTTGAGGATCATGCTAGAGCTATTGAAGAAAAATCAACTCTACGGGAACCTCTCCAAATGTGATTTCTATGTGCCACAAGTACACTACTTGGGACATATAATCTCTACAAATGGGATTGCGGTAGATCCCCAAAAAATTGAGGCCATTTTGAATTGGCCACCTCCCACTAATGTAATAGAAGTGAGGAGCTTCATGGGATTGGTAGGGTATTATCGAAGGTTTGTGAAGGACTATTATTCCCCAAGCCTTAAGGAATTCATATGGATGGAAAAATGTGAAGTCACCTTTCAATTGCTTAAACAAAAGCTCACCTCTGCTCCCATACTAAAAATCCTAGACCCCCAAGGTAAATTTTTAGTATGCACAGATGCTTCTTTGGAAGGATTGGGAGGAGTGTTATCCCAAGATAAAGTAGTGGTGGCATATGAATCGAGAAAGCTCAAGAAACATGAGTCTAACTATGCCACACATGACTTAGAACTAGTTGTAGTGGTACATGCCTTGAAGATATGGTGACACTACCTTGTGGGTAGACCCTTTGAATTGAGAACCGATCACCAGAGTTTAAAGTATATCTTTACTCAACCCTTGCTAAATGCTAGATAGAGAAGGTGGATTGAGTTCTTGGTCGAATATGATTTTGGCATAGAGTATATCAAAGGTAAAGAAAACAAGGTCATCGATGCCTTGAGCAGAAGAAGGCACATTACTGCACTAACTCGAAGTCATATAGATCTTATGGACCAAGTAAAGCAAGTTCAATCTCAGGATCAATGATGTATTGAAATCCAAGCCAAAATGGTACAAGATCCTAAGATAGTTGAGGATTATAATCTTAAGGATGGACTTTTGTGTTTCAAGGATCGGGTAGTCATCCCTAAAGTTGGTAATCTAAGAAGGATGATCATGAGGGAAGCTCATCGATCTCCATACTCCGCTCATCCAGGAGGGGCCAAGATGAGGGAAAACATGAAGAAAAATTTCTATTGGCTTGGTATGAAGAAGGATGTCATCGAGTTTGTTGCTCGATGTCTAGAATGCCAGAAAGTGAAGGTAGAACACAAACACCTAGTAGGATGTTTGTATCCACATGATGTGCCCATGCAAAAATGGCAAGTGATATCAATGGATTTCATAGTTGGATTACCTAAGACTAGGTACCAACATGATGTGATACTTGTTGTGGTAGACAAACTAACCAAAGTGGCACACTTCATACCCGAAAGCACCAAGGATGATGTAGTAATAGTCACCAATAGATTCACCAAGGAGATATTTCGATTACATGGATTCCCTGAAGTGATCATCTTTGATCGAGATTCTAGGTTCACCTCTAACTTTTGGCAAGCCCTCCATCATGCAATTGGCACTTCTCTGAATATAAGTTCTGCTTACCACCCGAAGACCGATGGACAGACTGAGAGAGTCAATCAAGTCCTAGAAGACATGCTTCGCATGTACTGCATGGATCAGAAGTCTCGATGGGAAGACTTCCTACCTTTAGTAGAGTTTGCCTACAACAATGGATACCATGCTTCTCTAAAAATGGCTCCTTTTGAGGCTTTGTATGGCCGGAGGTGCAGGACACCTTTGTCATGGGATAATCTAGAATATCGGGTCCTTATTGGGCCAGATACACTCAGGGAAATGGAGGAACAAATGAGGGTAATCCATCAAAGGCTTAAGGAAGCTTCAGATCGCCAGAAGAGTTATGCTGACTTGAAGAGGACCCCACGAGAGTTCTCTATGGGAGATAAGGTATTCTTGAGGGTAAAGCCTATGAAAAGTGCCATCAAGTCAACAAAACTAGATCCTAGATATGTTGGACCATTCACCATCCTAGAAAGGATCAGTCATGTTGCCTATAGACTTGACTTGCCACCAAATTTGGCAAAGATCCATGATTCTTTCCATGTGTCCCTTCTTAGGAAGTATATTGTTGATCCTAATCATGTTTTGGATGTCTCAAAGCTGTAGATGGTGGATCCAACATACATTGAAGTGAAACCAGTAAGAATCCTCGAGTTTCATTCCAAGACCATGAGGAAGTGAAACATAGAACAATGCAAGGTCCAATGGGACCTATATTCTGAAAGAAATGCCACCTGGGAAAGGGTGGAGGACATGAGGAATCACTTTCCTTATTTATTTGAAAACAATGTGTAATATTGTTTCAATTAGACTTTGTTTGATGCATAGATAGATACTCTGATAGAGATACTTATGCATTGATGATGGTATGTATGCACTAATTTATATCGTATTATCGTATGATGATATTTATGCTTTATGCTTTGATATTACCATGCAAAGCAATTATTGATGAATATTTTTCATGCATATATATGTTTTATTTCTTGAAGAATATGGTACTACTGATATTTTGTTGCATCACAAGTCCAGGAGCTCTCGTGGGTGGAAGAAGTTGACCTTCTCATGAGAAGGAGTTGTTCGACCACCAGGAATGAGATACTAGAAAAAAAAGGGAAGTGATGATGATGACAACCCATGGGTAACATGGATAATTACCCGCATATAGGTATACTCATGACTGCACCATTGGGCAATGATGTCTGAGACTAGCCTCCTGGATATGACGGTGATAGCGAGCCTATCTTAAAGAGGCCATCCACAGGATAAAACAATGGTGTGGAATATTGAGATTGCATGGCTGCCTGTGATTGCAATTTGGTAAAAAGCATTATGGTTATTTGCTTCCTTTGCTATGTCTTGATTATGCATTAATGTTTTATTATTTGCTAACTATGGTAACACAAGGGACTATGTTTATTCTAAGGGGGGAGTATGTCACATCCCACCTCGACCGAACCCTTATGTTTGGCAAAAATAAATAGGACTAATGCTTGATTTGAGAAGGTATAGAAAATATTTTAAATTTTCAAGGTATTGAAAATAGTGGTGATTTATTTAATATTTTTGAAGATATATCTAGAGAAAGAAATATCATATATTTTATTAGGAAAAGGGAGTTTCCATGTAAATTAAATTACAAGTGTGTTTGGTAATTTAAAATAGTGTTAAAATACTTTGAGAGAAAGTATTTTGGTTCTAAATACTATTAAGAGCTATGAGAAAAAGAATATGTACTCACAAGCTCTAGAAGGGATTTTAAAATTATTTTTAGTTGTTGAGCAAGGTGCAGCAAAAGTATTGTCATTGTTGTCAACATAGATAGATAGATCAGTTGATGTAGTTGATGCAGTGGACAGGAGTTCAGAGGTCAGTCAGAACATGTACAGTGAATTTCCAAGAAGACAGAAGTGGCCCAGATTCAAAAAATCAAAGAAAAAGACAAGTAAGAAAACTGTTGCGATATCGCGACATGTTTTCTATTGTGATTTCGCGACATGTTCGAGGAGAGAGAAGGCGCAAGAAAAATTGTTATGATTTCGTGACATGGTTGAGGAGAGAGAAGGCACAAGCAAAATTGTTGTGATTTTGCGACATGGATGAGGAGAGAGAAGGCGCAAGCAAAATTGTCATGATTTCATGACATGGACAAGGAGAGAGAAGATGCAAGCAAAATTGTCACAATTTCGCAAAATGGTCAAGGAGAGAGAAGGCACAAGAAAAATTGTCACGATTTCATGACATGGCCGAGAAGAGAGAAGGTGCAAGGAAAACTGTCGTGATTTCATGACATGTTGGTAGAGAAGGAGGCAAGTAGAAAAACTGTCACAATTTCACGACATGTTTGAAGAAGAGGCACAGGAAAAGAAAACTGTCGTTATTTTATGACATGCTTGAGGAGAAGGAGCTCGCAAAGAAAATTTTCACGATTTCGTGACAGGTTCCAAGAGGAAGCACTAAGGAGAGAAACTGTTGCGATTTTGTGATAGGATCGAAGAGAAAGCGCCAAGGAGAAAAAGTGTCACGATTTCACGACAGGTTCGAAGAGAAAGCGCCAAGGAGAGAAAGTGTCACGATTTCGTGATAGGATCGAAGAGAAAGTACCAAGTAGAGAAAGTGTCGTGATTTCATGACAGGGTTGAAGAGAAGTGCAAAGAAGCAAAAAGTATCATGATTTTGTGACATGTTTCGTTTTCATGGGCGAAAGGCAGAAAAGGCACAAGGTAGAGAAAGATGTCACAATTTCACGACATGTTCCATTTTCACGAGCGAAAGGTAGAAAAGGCACAAGGCAGAAAAAGATGTTGCGATTTCATGACATGTTTCGTTTTCACGGGCAGAAGGCAGAAAAGGCACAAGGCAAAGAAAGATGTCGTGATTTCGTGACATGTTTCATTTTTGTGGGTGGAAGGCAGAAAAGGCACAAGGCAGAGAAAGATGTCACAATTTCGTGACATGTTCCATTTTTGCTGGTTGAAGCCAAGAAGAGTAGCGAGAAGGAAAAAGTGTCACGATTTTGTGACATGTTTGGTTTTCGCTAGAGCAAGCCAAGAAGAGTAGCGAGAAGGCAAAAGTGTCGTGATTTCGTGACATGTCTATTTTTTGCGGGTGCAAGCGAAGAAGTGGACAAGGAGGCAAAAACTATCGTGATTTTGTGACATGTATTTTCATGGGTAAAAGGCGATAAGGGCAAAAAGATACAGAAGTGTCACGATTTCATGATAGGTTGCAACAACACAATAATAGAAAATTAACTGGAATAGAACAACAGTTAAAGGGGCAGTTGTAGAAGAAAAGCATGCATCCGAAATAACAAGAGTTAACTAGAGTAAATGCGATAGTTACAGATAGAAATCATGTAGCTTTTTAAGAACTAGAGTTAACTGGAGTAAATTGAACAGTCGCATTAATAGAATCGTAAAATGCATGCATGCACAGAAATGAATACGAATAGTCTTGTTCAAGAAGACGTATAGTCATGGTAGAGATATACGTTGCATGTAATGTAATGCACACTCTATAAATACAAAAGGAGTTACACAAAGGAGTTACAGTTGACAAGTGGCAGAAGAGAATATTAATAAAACAGTTATGGGTTGCATGCATAAATATGAAAGCTAAAAATAGAGACTTATATGTTATAAAAGCAGGTCTGCATGAAGAATAAAGTTGCTGCTGTAAGTGAGAATTTGCTATGTAAATAGGGTTAGAAGAGGGCCAAGAGAGAGATAAGTAGAGCCATGAGAGTGTGCAGAGTTTAATCAAGTTTAATTAATTGTAGACTAGTCAGGGTCATGTAAACAACGAAGGCATTTTTATGTCACTGAATTAAATCAAAATTGTAGTCCAAGTTGGTGCTTGGCATTAGGGGTTGGTGCTCCTATCTGTTGTAGCAAAAAAATAAGGGGTTGGTGCTCCTTCCAGTGGGTGCTGGTAAAGTGTTTGTAAAATTGGTGTTTTGCAAAGGTTAGATTTGGATTGAAGTCCAAGCAATCATTTTTGAGGAGTAGCCAAATTGGTTAACCTCGTTACATTATGTGTTATGGTGTGCTCTCTTGTGATTATTGCTTTATTTTTTTTCTAGTTCTCTTTGCTTTAGTTTTAAGAATTGTAGATCAGATTTTTAGCTACACTGATTCACCCCCCCTCTTAGTGTCATTATGAGAATATCAATTGGTATCAGAGTAAGGTTCCTGAACAAGCTTAATCAGCTAAGGTGATCTTGGAAGGAACACAATGGAAGGTAGTGAAGGATTCTCATCAAACAAAGCTCCTTTGTTAAATGGAACTAATTACTCATTTTGGAGACTCAGGATGCAGACATATCTGAGTGCGTTAGGATACGACATTTGGGAGTCAGTAGAAAGTGGATACACAACACCCGCTACTCCTCCAACAAATACTGTTGAGAAGAAAAATGCTGAGAATAACTCCAAAGCAAAGAATGCCATAATGTGTGGGCTAGTAGATAGTGAACTGATAAGGGTCATGAGCTGTAAATCGACAAAAGACATGTGGGACAAATTGAAGAGCATCCATGAAGGAGACAACAAGATCAAGGAAGCCAAGCTACAAATGCATCGAGCTCAATTCGAGGCATTACAAATGAATGACGATGAGAACATAGAGGCCTATATGCTGAGAGTCAATGGAGTCATTAATGCAATCAGAGGACTCGACAAAGAGATCGAAGATGCGGTTGTCATGAAAAAGGTACTTAGAACTCTTCACAAAAGATTTAATTCTAAAGTTTCTACAATAGAAGAGGCTAAAGATCTAAAAATTTTTAGCATGGATGAGATTCATGGTTCCTTGACTGCATACAAAATGAGAATAGGACAAACTAAGCCCATAGACAAAGAAGCTGCTTTTAAAGCACACAAGAATACAAAATCTGAACAAGAATCTGAGGATGAAGAGACATCAGATGAAACGGAAGCCAACTTTTTTAGGAAACTTACAAAGGAAAAAGGAAAATATAGAGGAAAGTTGTCGTTTAAATATTTCAATTGTGGAGGGGTCGGTCACTTTGCAGCTAAGTTTCCAATGAATGAGAAAACCAAAAGTGATGAAGGGTCACACTAAGAAAGAAGTGACTGGAAGAAGAAACCAAATTTTAGGAAAAGCAATTTCAAAAAGAAAAGTTTCATATCCAAGAATGTCAGCTCTTCTGAAGATAGCTCAGGTGAAGATTCTGAAGAAGAAACAGGTGAAGCTCTATTCATGGCATTTGAAGAAGCAAAAATAGAAGAAAAACAGGAAGGTGATACAAAAAGTAAGGATGAGGTTGAAGTTTATTTGGAAGGAGAGTTGGTTGCTACACTTAAAGATTTTAAGACAGAAAGGAAAAAGAATAATAAGGTCTCAAGAAAGCTTGAGGATGCGAATGACATAATAAACAGTTTGAAAGTACAGACAAAAGAATTTAAAAAAATGCCTGAATAACTTGAAGTACAATTAACCATGAGAATAGATGAGTGCAACAAACTAGAAGAAGAGATTGTTGTTTTAAGAATGCGGCTAGAAGAAAAGAATCAAATTTTGAGTTGCTATCACAAACTTGAAGGAAGTTCTGCAAAGCTTGAAAAGATTATAAATAGTCAGAGGACTACAGGCATTAAGTTTGGCTTGGGGTTTGTCGAAGGAGAATCATCAAGTGGATCAAAGGCCATAATTGTAGAACCAGTAAAGAAAGAGGATAAGATCAAGGTTGACCAAATAAAAATGAATCTTGCAAAAGAAAGCAACAATGCCAGGCACGATAAGATTGTTGACAATGAGGGATTCACAAAAGTCACACATCAAAGGAGAAGAAAATTTGTGACTCCTACTACAAATTGGCAAAGAACAACTCCCAGGTTCAATCATTCCTTTTCTGGTTATTGTTTTAAATGCAATACTTACGGTCATAAGATTTTAGACTGCATTTATAATATAGGACAAAGAAATTTTTCTAGTAGAAATGTATTTTCACCCTTGATGGATTATGCAGTAGAATCTTATAACTGTCATAACTTTGGACACATTGCAAGAAACTGTAGAAGCACATATACAACAAATAAATATCAAGGAAGAAGAACTCAACCAAAAATTTTAAGGCAAAACAAAAAATTCCTAGATAAACATGCATAGGCCACTGACAAAGAAAATTCTAAATAAGTGACCAAAACTACAGTCAAATCAGAATAAAAAGAAAAAGAGCAACTCAAGGAAGAAAAGGAATCCTTGATTGTACAGACAAAATTCAAAGCACAGAACAAATCTGCACCATGGATATTGGATAGTGGATGCTCCAATCACATGACAGGAGATAAACAAAAATTTGAAAAATTACAGAAATATGAAGGGGGCTCTATAAAGTTTGGAAATAATGATGGAGCCAAAATAGTTGGCAAAGGATCAGTCAAGATAAGTGATGGAAAGATCAATTCCAAAGAAGTTATGTTTGTAGTTGGTTTGAAGCACAACTTACTGAGTGTAAGTCAAATCTGTGACAGAGGTCATGAAGTCATCTTTAAAAGGTAGGGTTGTGAAGTCAAAAAAGCACACAGTGGGAAGCTGATAGCTACTGGATCAAGGACTTATGAAAATCTATATACTCTCTCAGAAACTTCAGAAGGATCATGCTTGATTGGACAGGAAGATAAAAATTGGTTGTGGCACAAGAGGCTCGATCATATTAGATTTGACAATCTGGTAAAAATAAGTTCAAAAAGAGCAGTAAGAGATATACCTACCATTGGAAAACTAGTAAATAGCATCTGTGCTTCATACAAAAAATGGAAGCAAACCATATCCACATTTAAAGCAAAGGAATACTTCACCAACAAACTGTTAGAGCTAATACATACTGATTTATGTGGACCCATGAGAACACAAAGCATAAATGGTGACAAATACTTTATGCTATTCATAGATGACTACTCCAGAATGACATTGGTACTATTTTTAAAGCTTAAATCAGATGCCTTTGAGATGTTCAAGATTTTTAAAAAACAGATTGAGAATCAAATTGGAAAAAGAATTAAATGCCTAAGATCAGACATAGGAGGAGAGTTTATCTCAAAGGAGTTTGTAGAATACTATCAAAAATATGGGATCAGAAGACAGTTTTTAGCAACAAGGACACCTCAGCAGAATGGTGTTGTTGAAAGGAAGAACAGGACTGTGCAAGAAATGGCACGGAAAATGTTGGCTGAGAACAAAATAGCTGACATATTTTGGAAAGAGGCAGTACATGCTATAGTTTACATTCAAAATAGGTGCATGTTAAGGACGCATGAAAGAAAAACACCTTATGAGCTATGGTTCGACAGGAAAGCAACAGCAAGATACTTCAAAGTGTTCGACAGCAAGTGTTATATCAAACGAACTAAAGATAATCTTGATAAGTTCGAAGATAAAGTTGACGAAGATATTTTTTTTGGTTACTCGACAAAAAGTAAAGCCTACACATGTTACAACAAGAGGCTAAAGAAAATTGTGGAGAGTGTAGATGTTAAAGTTGATGAAGGTAGAGATCGAGAAATTACTCATCAAGAAAACTACCCTATTTATGAAGAAGTCGTTGAAGGAGATGAAGAAATGGAAACAAAAGAAAATCAAAAAATTGACCTAGTTGATTTAAGAATTGACTCAAAAGAAGAAGAGAAGAATAAATTCAAAACAGGCAGCTGGCAAAAAAATCATCCCAGAGAACAGATTATTGGGGACCCAACAGTTGGTATTCAGACAAGAAGAGCAGTAGTACATAACTACTCTCTTTTATCCAGCATTGAACCCAAAAATATTGCTGAAGCAAGCACAGATGAAAGTTGGATGAAGGCAATTAATGAAGAACTAGATCAGATTGAGAAAAACAAAACCTGGGAATTAATACCACGACCAGCAAATTAAAACATAATTGGTACTAAATGGATTTTTTGAAATAAATTAAATGAAGACGGACAGGTTGTCAGAAATAAGGCAAGATTGGTCCAGTAAAGGCTATGCTCGAGGTTGAAGGCATTGATTTTGAGGAAACCTTTGCACCAGTAGCCAGACTAGAGGCAATCAAAATGTTTCTGGCTTTAGCAGTCCATAAAAATTTCAAAGTATATCAAATGGACGTAAAATCAGCATTTTTGAATGGAAAATTGGAAGAAGAGGTTTACATTAAATAGCCAGATGGCTTCCAACTCGGTGTCAATCCCGATTTTGTTTGCATGTTAAAGAAAGCGTTGTATGGTCTGAAATAGGCACCCAAAGCATGGTATGCAAGGCTAGATAACTATATTATTAAACAGGGGTTCAAGAAAGGTATGGTGGACAGCAATTTATATATCAAAACAGAGAATGGCCATCTTATTGTACTTGTTGTTTATGTAGATGATATAATATTTGGTAGCAACATGGATGAATATTGTAGAGACATAGCAAATAAAATGAAGACATAATTTGAGATGTCAATGATTGGTGAACTTTCTTATTTCCTCGGACTGCATGTCAATCAAAGTGAAAAGGGCATTTTTATCTCTCAAGTAAAATATGTGAAAGAAATTCTGAAAAAATTCACAATGGAGGATAGTAAACTCGTCAAGCACTCCCATGACAACAAGGTTGCAAGTTGAGCAAGGATGAAAAATCTCCGGATGTAGATCAAACCATGTACGGGTCTATGATTGGAATCCTGTTGTATTTGACGACCACTAGACCGAGATATATTATAGGCAGTATGCATGGTAGCAAGATTTCGGGCTAGTCCCAAAGAGACTCATGTGACAACTATAAAGAGGATTTTTAGGTACCTCAAGGGTACTATGGAGTATGGGTTGTGGTACCCAAAAGGTAAGGACTTCACTCTTATTGCATATTCCGATGCGGATTGGGCGAGGATGTATTGATGAAAGAAAGAGTACCGGTGGAGGAGCATTTTATCTTGGAGACAGGCTGGTAGCATGGCACATCAAGAAACAAGAATCAGTCTCTCTATCCACAGTAGAGGCAGAATACATTGCAGCAACAACATGTTGTACACAAATATTATGGATGATACAAACACTGAAAGATCTTGATATTCACTTCAAAGAGCCAATTTTAGTTAAATGTGATAACACTAGTGCCATAAACATATCAAAGAATCCGGTTATGCATTCTCAAACCAAACATATTGCAATCCGGTATCACTTCTTGAAGGATAAAGTTGTAGAAGGTGAGGTCAAATTGGATTTTGTTTCGACTACATAGCAAGTAGCAGATATATTCACAAAACCATTGCCAAAGGAAGTTTTTGAGTACCTTCGGAGTAAGTTGGGAGTAGTCACATTTCCCAAGAACTGACTATCAATTGGGATCACATTCTCAAGGGGAGTATTTATGCCTATGTTTATAGTTTTGCTCATATTCATGATTTTTGCTAACTATAACAATGTGTATCTTAGAATGTTGTGCATAGACTCAGGGGGAGTCTGTAACAGCCCTTTGGTATTATTGTCAAAGGGGAAGAAGAATTACAAGAGAGTGCATGAGTGTTGCCAACAATTCCAAAGGGAGAGATTGTTGAGCAAGGTGCATCAAAAGTATTGTCATTGTTGTCAACACATACAGATAGATTAGTTGATACAGTTGATGCAATGGATAGGAGTTTAGAGGTCAGTCAGAACATGTACAGTGAATTTCCAAGAAGACAAAAGTGGCCCAAATTCTAGAAAATCAAAGAAAAAGACAAGTAAGAAAACTGTCGCGATATCGCGACATGTTTTCTGTCACGATTTTGCGACATGGATGAGGAGAGAGAAGGCACAAGAAAAATTGTCACGATTTCGTGACATGGCCGAGGAGAGAGAAGGCACAAGCAAAATTGTCATGATTTCACGACATGGACGAGGAGAGAGAAGGTGCAAGCAAAATTGTCATGATTTCACGACATGGACAAGGAGAGAGAAGGCGCAAGCAAAATTGTCACGATTTCGTGACATGGCCAAGGAGAGAGAAGGCACAAGAAAAATTGTCGTGATTTCATGACATGGCCGAGGAGAGAGAAGGCACAAGAAAAACTGTCACGATTTCATGACATGTTGGCAGAGAAGGAGGTAAGTAGAAAAACTGTCGTGATTTTGCAACATGTTTGAAGAAGAGGCACAAGCAAAGAAAACTGTTGTGATTTCACGACATGCTCGAGGAAAAGGAGCTCGCAAAGAAAAGTTTCACAATTTCACGACAGGTTCCAAGAGGAAGCGCTAAGGAGAGAAAGTGTCACGATTTCGTGATAGGATCGAAAAGAAAGCGCCAAGGAGAAAAAGTGTCACTATTTTGCGACAGGTTCGAAGAGAAAGCGCCAAGGAGAGAAAGTGTCACGATTTCATGACAGGATCAAAGAGAAAGTGCCAAGGAGAGAAAGTGTCACGATTTCATGACAGGGTTGAAGAGAAGTGCAAGGAAGTGAAAAGTGTCACGATTTCGTGACATGTTCCGTTTTCGCGAGCGAAAGGCAGAAAAGGCACAAGGCAGAGAAAGATGTCACGATTTCGTGACATGTTCTGTTTTCACATATGGAAGGCAGAAAAGGCACAAGGCAGAGAAAGATGTCACGATTTCGCGACATGTTCCGTTTTCATGGGCAAAAGGTAGAAAAGGCACAATGCAGAGAAATATGTCACGATTTTGTGACATGTTTCGTTGTCATAGGCAGAAGGCAGAAAAGGCACAAGGCAAAGAAAGATGTCACAATTTCATGACATGTTCCATTTTCACTGGTTGAAGCCAAGAAGAGTAGCGAGAAGGTGAAAGTGTCACGATTTCGCGACATGTCTGGTTTTCGCTAGAGCAAGCCAAGAAGAGTAGCAAGAAGGCGAAAGTGTCATGATTTTACGACATGTCTAGTTTTCATGGGTGCAAGCGATGAAGTGGACAAGGAGGCAAAAACTGTCATGATTTCATGACATGTATTTTCACGGGTATAAGGCGAGAAGGGCAGAAAGATACAGAAGTGTCATGATTTTGTGACAGGTCGCAACAGCACAATAACAGACGGTTAACTGGAACAGAACAACAGTTAAAGGGGCAGTTGTAGAATAAAAGCATGCAACTGAACTAACAAGAGTTAATTGGAGTGAATGCGGCAGTTACAGATAGAAATCATGTAGATTTTTTAAGAACTAAAGTTAACTAGAGTAAATCGAACAGTCACATTAATAGAATCATAAAATGCATGCATGCACAGAAATGATTACAAACAGTATTGTTCAAGAAGACGTATAGTCATGGTAGAGATATACATTGCATGTAACGTAATGCACACCCTATAAATACAAAAGGAGTTACACAAAGAAGGAGTTACAGTTGACAAGTGGTAGAAGAGAATATTAATAAAATAGTTACGGGTTGCATGCGTAAATATGGAAGCTAAAAATAGAGACTAATATGTTATAAAAGCAGGTCTGCATGAAGAATAAAGCTGCTACTGTAAGTGAGAATTTGTTGTGTAAAGAGGGTTAGAAGAGGGCCGAGAGAGAGATAAGCAGAGTCGTGAGAGCGTGCAAAGTTTAATCAAGTTTAATTAATTGCAGACCAGTCAAGGTTGTGTAAACAACGAAGGCATTTTTATGTCACTAAATTAAATCAAAATTACAGTCCAAGTTGGTGCTTGGCATTAGGGGTTGGTGCTCCTATCTATTGCAACAGAAAAACAAGGGGTTGGTGCTCCTTCTAATGGGTGCTGGTAAAGTGTTTGTAAAATTGGTGTTTTGCAAAGGCTGGATTTGGATTGAAGTCCAAGCAGTCATTTTTTAGAAGCCAAATTGGTGAACCTCGTTACATTGTGTGTTGTGGTGTGCTCTCTTGTGATTATTGCTTTATCTATTTTCTAGTTCTCTTTGCTTTAGTTTTAAGAATTGCAGATCAAATTTTTAGCTACACTGATTCACCCCCCCTCTCAGTGTCATTGTGAGAATATCATTAGTCTCCCTAAGCTCCCAAAACACTATTACTACCCTTTGAGGCATCATTTCCTCAAGTCCTCTAGCTACATAAGAATTCTATGGATACATCACCACCCACTTGACATATCCAACAGGTCATTACCTAATATTACCTTTACCTTTTTGGAAGGCACCCCCTGAGTGCTATAAATAGCCACCATGGTTTAACAAAGAAAAGGGGAGGGAGCTGGAAAAAAATAGACTGCAAAAAAATTATTGTTAGGAAAATTTGGGCTTAGGGATTATGCTCTTCACCCTTTGGGTGAATCAAAAACCAAACAGCCTCAAGTCTTAAGACATTTGGTCAAACTTGTTTAATGCTTTTAAACTTTGGCTTAGGGATTATGCTCTTCACCCTTTGGGGTGAATCAAAAACCAAACAGCCACAAGTTTAGAAAATAATTGGTCAAGTCATACAAAGGAGGATACACATAAGGAAGGATGGGTTGACTAAGGGGAGAAGCCTAGAAGTTGCCAAGAGGAGCTTTGATAAGGTCGGATTTCTTTTTAAATTTCACTTTCTTGATAGTTGCTTTATGACTTTATATACATTGCTTATAATCTTTAGGAGTATAGTTTATACTTTTGGATTGAACGTAAATAGCATGTATGTTGAATGTTATATATTTGAGATTGGATTAAGTAATATAAACTATGTCCATCCTTACACCCAAAAATACCTCTTGTCAACTTTGGCACCAAGTCCAATATCGACATTTACTCCTAGGCACCTCGATCTGCATTTTATTTTCCCTCATGATGTTAATAAGAAATACACCCTATTGTGGTAGGATTTGAATATGATCTTGTCTACCATTCTAGATGAAGCAATCTTTGGATCTGCGAGGTTATGGATTTTATAAGAGTAGAAAAGGTAGGATCTCATCGACATTCTTATCGGTGATGGACCTAGTATATTTTACCTACCATTGGACTCACCCTACCCCTCTAGAATTATGGATTGGCCTACCATGTGCCATAGTGAGGGAAGACCGAATGTAGCCTATTCGCTACCCCTATAGTTTGTGGTGATATCGCAGATACATAATTATAAAACTAGTATGTGTAATAAAGCACCTTTACCTTGGATTAAAAGCACATAAATTATGACCACATGGTGAATAAGAGTGAAGCTCTTTAAGACCTTGACTGGAACCATCGTTTGTACAGTGTCGTGTGACAATCACATCAAGACAAAATAGTATTCGCACTTTGCCACTGTGACTAATGACTACCCTCTTCCTAGAGAAGAACCTGAATGCATAAGTCAAAGTATGCAAACCCTTTCAATGACTCAAAATAGTGGGCACCATTGGGAAACCATGTAGCAATGATCAATATTAGGCTTTCAATAATGAGAGCCTCTATTGCTTCTATCTGAAGAACCTGAAGATCAGGAGTTTCACTGTTCGTAGACCGTAATGGTTTATTGGTCAACATGATACTTACCCCCATAGTGGAATAGAATGGAGTGAAACCTTGTAAAGGATCTTAAGTTGATAGACCCCTTATTGACCCATGTGCACATGCTGGATAGTATTTTATCACTCGCCTTTGGTACCCATGTTTCTTAGGAAACCAGTAAGTGTGATTAGGGCCAATAAATATCCGTCCCTTGAAGAAATATTCATTCATCAATTGAGAATCGAAACCCCTTATGATCCTTACTAAATCTTGTTTATAACGGTGAAATATTACACCATAGGCAAATATTCCTCGACCAAGGTTTGTGATCGAAATAATTTGGCAATAAATTTAAAGTGTGTGTCGCCTATTGCATTCGGTATGATATCGTTGATTTTTTATAACGATATTTAAACTTTGGAAACAAATATTTATGGTAATATCTAAATTATAGACCATGTTTGATAAACTTTGGTTTTTCAATTGCTATTAAACTTAGCAAGTGCTTTGGATAAAAAGTAACCATTGATCATAATGAGGAATATGGAACAAATTTTTAGGAGAAAATTTGTGTATTCTGAAAACATATAATAGGAGTAATATTTGAACATTTTGTATAATTTATTTAAAAGGACAAAGGGTGTTGTGGTGAAAGAGTTTATAAAAAAAACTTGATAATCACTTGAGATATTTTTAGTGTCTATAGATTGTCCTTAATGAGAATTTGGGTGATAACACCCATTTGCTAATATTGTATCTATAGTATGTCTCTGTGACAACTAAAGGGGCCAAGAAAATGAAACCTATAGTGTAATCTCGTGGGTAGATTATAATACCAATCATAGCTAAAATTGAGCAGTCTAGGTGGTAGATTGCAAGAGTTTTATAGCTAGTCTTGGATAACTATAGTATGATCTTAGTAATAGATCATGTGATAACTTGGCAGCCCAAAGAACTATAGATTACAATACTAATTAGAAAATACACTCGTAAGGGAACTATAGTATAACCATAATGATGGATTAAGGATCATATCCGCATTATACCATGTGATAGGTTATGGTTAAACCTTTGGAAGAAGTTGTAAAATTATAACTAACCCCATTGGAAAGAATGAGATACTTGTGAAATCATGAATGTTTAAATGTTAACTTTGTTTAAGGAAATATGAGATACTTGTGAAAGTATGAATGTTTAAATGTTATTTTTGTTTGAGGAAATATGAGATACTTGTGAAAGTATGAATGATTAAATGCTATTTCTATTTGAGGAAATATGAGATACTTGTGAAAGTATGAATGTTTAAATGTTATTTCTGTTTGAGAAAATATGAGATACTTGTGAAAGTATGAAATATTAAATGCTATTTCTGTTTGAGGAAATATGAGATACTTATCAAAGTATGAATGATTTAATGTTATTTTTGTTTGAGGAAATATGATATACTTGTGGAATTATGAATGATTAGATTTTATTTCTATAGAGGAAATAAAATATACTTGTGAAAGTATATTTTGCTAAAATATTATAGGCATGAAAGGGATCTCATGTATGAATGAGCTTATAGCATTCTCTAAAATGGACTAGCAATAGTTATCGGTAATAATACTAGTTTCAAAGGCATATCCTTGTGAAGGAGGATATGAGATGAAAATGGGATGTTCAATCTTAGAAAAGTTTGGGATTTCCTTCCTTTGAATGTTGAAATGCTTTAAACAATTATATTGAGGAGAATGTATTGTGTTTAGTTGCTTTCAAGGAAAAATTATTACATGCTATTGTGTGTCTAGAATGTTTTTCATATACATGAGTTCAATTATAAATGAAATATATCACTCCTTGAGAGGAAGTGTATACAATGTAACATTTGACTTCAAATAATCATAGAGGAAATGTGGAGTTTCATGGTGAATTAAAATCACCTTATGGCAAGGTTTGGATCTCTAGCAGTAATTCTAAAATTGTATCTAGAGAGTGACCTTAAAAATAAAAGGAATGCTTGCTTTATGCATAACACTTAGAGATTAATTATGGTAATGTTTGTAAAAGGGAAAACCTTGAAAGTCTTCTTTATCATGGAGGTTATAGTTGGTTAAACCAAGTAAGGAAAAATGGTATACACTCACAAGTCTATGCGGGTTTGTGTGATAACCCCCTTAGCTCCTATGGTTGATATGGGAAAACTAAGCATTGCAATAATTGTGGTTCTATCCTTAAGGAAGAACCAATAAAACCTCAAGGCATACACCTAGTGTATGGTTGAAAGATACCTAGCACAAAAACTAGTTTAATGTTTGATTTAAACTAGTAGGAAAAAAGGGTGTTTCTATTTGATATAGGAGAGTTCCCAATTGCAAGGTAAAGAAATCTTTCCTGCAGGTCATGATAGGGGTTGGTTACTCCTACCTATAGGATAGGCACTGATCATCTCAGATTTATATGAAGTTCATCCTTCAACTTACTTGGACACTTATCTATAAGAGAACCACATGAGGATACTTTCAATACACCCATGATCTAGTGACCATGATAAGGACTAGACACCCAAATAAAAATTTTCCCTTAGGTTGATTGATCTTGAAATTGGGGATATTAAAAATCACAATAAAATGTTGCATCGTATCCCTACATATCCTTGGCACCAACAAAGTTAGGCATTAAAACAAGTCCGATTATGTTATCTTCCTCATCAAGGATCCTATAAGGGTAGTTTATGACAAGTGGGGGCTAACTAATCAGCAATCACCTGACCCTTGATAGTCTTATGACCTATAAAAATTAGGTCAAACTCATTAAGTACTAAGAACCACTTAGCAATTGTATCTAAAATGTGAGGCTTAGACATTAAGTAACACAAAGGATCAAAATTTACAACCACTAATGTCTTATAGCTAAGCATGTTGTGTCTTAGCTTCTAGGAAGAAAACACCACAACAAGGTAAAGCTTCTCTAAGGAAGTGTATTGGGTTTCATATTTGACCAAGGTTCTATTGATATAGTAGATAGCTTATTCTCAACTTTTATCATCATTTTGGATCAACAAGGCTCCCAAAGCATGAGTTGTGGTTGCTATGTAAAGCATCAAATGCTTACCAAGAAAATGAGAAACTAAAATAAGTAGGGAAGTGAGATACTTTTGAGTTCATCAAAGGCTTGCTAACACTTAGAATCCTATTGGAACACATCTTTTTTAAGAAGCTTAAAAAAGGGTTAACACTTATCAGCTAACTGGGCTAACTCGACTAAGATGCGAGAAGGAGGTATACTAGTGATAGCCACTATTTTAGTAGGGTCAACTTCAATACCTCACCTAGAAATTATGAAACCTAACAATTTGCCTGATGTGACTCCAAACACACACTTGGAGGGCTTAATATGAACTCTAAATTATCGAAGCATTTCAAAAATTTGTCTTAGATCATGAATATGATCCTATCGATGTAGGGAAAGCCCCAAAATATCATCCACATAGTCCTATAAAAGATCATGCATCATGTCATAAAAATATAAGTCACAACCCTCTGATATGTGGCTCTAATATTATTCAAGCCAAAAGACATGACTTTATAGCATAAGGTACCTCATGGTGTGATGAAAGCTTTCTTGGCCTAGTCGTCAAGGGTAACCATGATCTGATTATAGCCTAAGAAACCATCCATGAGTGAAAGCATACCATATTTGGTGGTGAAATCTATGATATAATCTATGTTGGATAAGGGAAAATAATCCTTGGGATATGCTAAGTTAATGTTTTGAAAGTTGGTACATATTCTTATTGTTCCTATTTTCTTAGCCATAGGGATGATATTGGAGATCCAATTAGAATATTCAATAGCTTTTATAAAATTGATGTCAAGGAGTTGTTGCAGCTCATCCTTGACTAAAAGGGTGACCTTAGAATGCATATTCCTAAGTTTCTTCTTAACAAGCTTAGAACTATGGTGAACTACCAAATTATGCATAACAAGGGAGGGATCAAGCCCTGGCATGTCAATATATGACTAAGCAAAAATATCATGAAACGCTTTCAATAGATTGGTCATTTTCTCCCACTCATCCATGGACAAGGCTATACCTAGCTTAAGGATTCTAGCGGTCTCCTCAAAACCTAAGTTAATATCTATGGTCTTCTCATTGAGAATGAATGAATCATCCTAGGAGGGGGTGGGGTAGGAATCACTCCTAGTTTCTCAAGGTCCCTGAGAGATAAAGAACCAAAGTCTTCTTGAGAACTAGAAGGCTCAACCTACGTAGCAAAAGGGACTAACCCATCAAAGGAGAATCCATTATGAGGGATATCCTCATGAACCATGTCACAAAGAGTGTTCCCTTCAACATACACCTTTAGGATCACAACTAATAGATAGGGAGAGAGTGGTCCCTCATCCTCAACACTCCACTCCAAACCTTTATGAGATATCTTCAAAAGAGGCTCTTAAATAAGAGGACTAACTTGATCCTGTGGTTCCTCACTCATGTTTAGATTTTAAAATTGCATAGTCATGTGATATGAGGAAACTTATGGACATAAATGAAGATCATATTGGGTTTGTTCAACTAGTGAACAATATTCAAATGGCTGAGGATTACCCAAAATAGTGATAAAGTGATTCTTAAATTTAAACTTCAAACATTGGTGAAAAGTAGAAGGTATAGCCTTCACCGCATGGATCCAAGCGCATACAAAAATAATATTAAAATATGTATGGTAAAACACCACATAGAACAAGGTATCTAAGATCTTAGGTCCAACCCTAAGGGGGAGATACACAACACTACAAGCCTATTGGAACTCGTTTTTGAAAAATTTGATGATGATGTAGGACTTAGTTAAATCTTATTTTTAATCCAAAATTTTAGAAATTGATTAGTGGATAAATTGAGGGAAGAACCATTGTCAATCAATATCCATTTGATAAAAGTTTCTCTAATAAATGTAGTGATGTAGAGGGAAGAAGCCCCCCACAAGTATGAGGAAGGAATATCATTATCAAAAAATGTGATATGATGTATCCCAAGAGAACTTACAACATTAACCATAGCACTAGGGAAATGTATTGAGGAGCATATTGTTGTCTTAGAATATCCAACAAATCTTCCATATGAATAGGAGAAATTTGAAAAATTTCTAAGAAAGATCTTGGTTGGGGTACTAGTTAATTGTTGTTGAATGTCAAAGGAGACTTTAGGTTGTGGCTTCAACACTAAGGTGGGTTTTCTAATCGTGTGCTCCTTTTTGGTGTTTCTTTAAAACTAAGATGGTTTGGATGAAGAACTTATCTCCTACTAAGAATGTTGAGTAGGTTGATTTTGTGCTTGCTGCCTTGTAGTTATTGCTATCTTTCCAATATTGGTATCATAGGGAGGTGGCATATTCCAATATGACACTTTATTAGCTGCATTTTGACCATACTTGGGAAAGGTATCTTGGAAGATTCCCATGTCTTTATTAGTTGTGGGTTCTTGTTTGTAGAATTTTGATTTTTTGTTGGAGGATTGGGTCGAGAACCTTCTATAACAAGGCATCCTTCATCAATTAGGTCTTGAACCACATGTTTCAACCTTTTACAAGAGTTTTTCATGTGCCCCTCCACTCTATGATATTCATAATATTGTCCAGGATTATACCAATTAGTTGTGGTATTAGGTTACCTTATAGGTGGTAACTTGATCATGTTAGCTTCCAAAAGTTGATTTAGGACCACTATCATAGGTATGTTGAGTCTTCTAAAATTTCTTGGTGTAGGTTTTTGAGGTTGACTAAGCACCATCTTTTATAGGGTGTTAACAATACTATTAATAGTCCTACTATCCATTACCCCATCACCAACCACATGCTTGTTCTTATACTAATTTTTAGTGGTCTTATCCTTTTTTATCTTAAGTTGACCTCTCTTAATAAGGGCTTGCTCTACCCTTCTTGCTAGATCTATATCTTGATCAAAATATGTGATAGTTGTTTCCAATTCATAAGAGATTTTTTCTTGTAATTTTCCAATAAATATCTCAAGCATATATCAAGGAGGTAAGGTATATCTCAAGTGCCCAACTAGACTCCTCCAATGAGCCATTTTTTGAAAAACTTTCATATTTTTTTTTTTAACATATAGACATATTTCATAGTCATATTCTTTTCGACATATGCATAAAATTGTTGAACAAATATTTCAACTGTCTTTTCAAAATTCCTTAGATAATTATTATGTAGTTGATAATACCACTCTAATGACATGCCACCAATACTCTTAGGGAATATTTTTAGTAAAAATGCCATCATATATGATATCATGGCATGTTGTCCTAAATATTCTTAAATGCTTAATTGGATCTTCCATTCGCTTATAGATAGGCAAAAATGGCATCAAAAAATTCTTGGGATAGGGCCTAGTGGCAAAGATAGGGTCTAAGGGCTTATTGCACACTTATCTATAGTTATAGGTGAAACTAGGTAGTTGAATGTCCACTCTTGAAACCAATTGTTTCACCACATTAGTTAAAATTTGCACTTCAGGACTATTGTTGTGTGATATCCTTAGGTTCCTTAGGGGAGGGGTATAGGTAGTTTGTTGAAAGGGAACTTGGATCATGTTGGAGGTATTGATACCTTTATGGTATGGGTTATGATATGTGGTATCTTGATGTGGAGGATAATTAACATCGGTGGAAAAGAAGCATGAATGTTGAGATTAGATGAATGAGGAGGAAATTGAACATAATCAAGAGATGCAAAACTAGATAGAGGAACTTGTGGAATTATTCCAACGTTGGTGGTCATAGTAGTAGCATATATTGGTTGAGGGTAAGGATTAACATGATGTGAAGATTCAAACAATAGATTGTTGTGAATATTTTGAGGAGAAATTATTTGATGATGATATGTTCCAGCTTCCTTGAGTCAGGCTTCCTCATCCATAGCTTTATCCAAGGCATCCTTATGATGCTTGTAAAAATTCCAAACATGTTCAAATGGTTTAAAAATAAGGTTTCCATTGGACCTCTTAGTAGGATCAAGGTCATTGCCAACTTCTTCATTTTCTTCCTCTTCTAGATTATGATTATCTCTATCAATCTAATCATCTTCTTGAAAAATATCATCAGACTCTAAAATCCTTAACCCACTCCTAAGGTTGGGAGCCATTAGGATAAAGAGAAAGGATAGAGTAAAAAAGGAGGAAAACTAAAACCAGTGAAAAAACACAAAATATTTTAAGATGTTTTTAATTGTTTTCTCATCTAAACAAATAGAATTAGTGCTCTTGTTTAATTTTTCAAGAAAAACACAAAGGAAGAGTCTTCCTATCTTGGCCACTAATATGTATTTTTATGTCGGGTTCACCAAAGATGTAGAGGGGGATACTACCTATCGCATACGATTCTTGATTGGATTTATTGGTAGCCAAGGTGAACTACGAGGGTGTGTTATATACTCTACACTTAGGGATGCTAAAAGGGGATAGGTTCATCAGGAATGGTTTTAGCACTCAATCCAAGTCTAGGGTGGGAATTTTAAATGTATCAATTAAGCATGCACCTATGTTTGGACTTTATATGCTAAACTATGGAAGCAAAAGAACAATGCAAAACACACATGATGCAAGAAGATAATGACTAACCCTAATACAATTATTTGATTGAATGATTTCTAAACCTAGGTTGCAATAATGAAATTATTTATCTTTTGAGCAAGGGCATAAGTGAAATGCACAAACAAGACTAAACCCTAAATGCACACTATATGCTTTTATTCTTTTCAATGCCTAAAAAATGGTTAAATATTTTTTCTTTTTATTTGTAACCTAGATTGTGAACAAGAATAGCAAAAGTAAACAACACACAACCTAATAGTTTTATCAAGGGCACTTATCTGATTCTAGTGTTTGATATAATTTTTATCTTGCATCCTGAATATCCAATGGTTTCAAACCTACAAAATAACTTCACAAATCCTATAAAATTTGATCATCATTCGGGGGCCTTCTTAGGCTGCTATAAGACTGAGCTTGGAGGTGCAACAATCAAGCCCTCTTGGTCCTTTTAGCTGACCGTTGGTTGTAAAAAGGAGCTTTGACCTTTGGAACAAACACAGTAAAATATGCAAACATGAAATAACAAATGGAATGCAAACAGAATGGATATAACTCTTGAACAAGAATGCAATTATGAAAACTAGTGTTTAGGAACAAATACATCCCCCCAAGCCAATATAGCATGAAATGTAAGCAAAATAGAATGATAACATCTAGAAACAAACATAGAAATATATAAACTAAAATATAAAGGGTACACAAAGTGAAGCCCCAAGGTTTTGGGATGAAGACTCACCCCAAAACTTAGCTAGACCAAATTTGTGCCCTATAGGATACCAAGCACATATTCAGTAATAGAGTCAAAATGGATGTAGAGTGTCCAATGGGTGAAAGTAAGGTTTTGGTCAAATTCCTTCATTTTAGAAGACAAGGTGTGAATTTGTGCAATAGGGCTTAAAAATCCCTAAACAAAAATGAAAAGCAACAGAACATAGATTTAAAATGAAAATTCAAACTACTAAATGCAAAGAAACACCTGGTGATCTCATGGAAGAAACAAGAAAAAATGTGGAAGACCTCTCCTCCCCCAAGAAGATAAATTATCATCAAGGATTTCTCCACCTACAAAATCCCTAGGAATACCAATAACAAAACACCAAAAGCACCAAAATATTGCACAAAATGCAAGTAAGATCACTTAAGCAGAATTCAGATAGTTGAGAGTCACTTGGTAACTTTTTTCAAACTGCTAGAAAAGGGGATCCAATCCCTTTATTTATAAAGGTCTTGGAGGGTTAAAAAGGTGGTAAAAATGAAACCTAACCTTGATTAGGTCGACGCCCCAAAAGGGTTGACTTAAAATTTAGGTTTTTTAAAGAAAACCCCTAAATTTATCGAATCCATGCCCCGTAAATTATCGGGTGTGGATTTGGTTAATATCAAGAAAAACAAGGTAAAACGCAAGAAAAATGGCCCAAACTTGCTTCTAGAAATTTTAAGAACCTCTCAAAGGAAACCTAAGTAAAAATGACTCATCTAGGTGGGTCAATTTTTTGTGTCTACAGGTAGACTATCTAAGGATTCTACTCCACTATAAGAAGTTGAAGGTGGTAGAATGGAAAATAGTAGTGGAAAAAACTAGTATGAAGGTTAATCATGATGCATCCCTGGTTTTATTTTGGAGAAAGAACAAATATTCTTCAATAAGTAGTTTAAACAATGTTTGTTTACATATTCTTTATCCTTTCTACTCCAATTGGACTCCTAAATGAGCTAAACTTGCTCAAGCAAAAGTTCCTTTAGGATGGTCCAAGGATGGATAAGTGATGAGCTCTAGTAAGTTGGGATAAAATTTGCCAACATAAAGCAAACAGAGGATTAGAAATTTAAAAAGCAACATTGAATAACCAAGCTCTAGTAGGCAAGATTTATTGGATATGGATATTCAATCAGGAAGCATTATTTAGCAAATTCATTACTAGTAAGTATTTGGGTAACATTCCCCATGAGGAAGTAGGTCACATCCCTATGAGTGGCCAAGGTTCTATTTTTTGGAAGGTGCTAAAATTAGGAGAGAAAGTGGTAAAACTAAGACTATTTTGGAAAGTGGGTA
This sequence comes from Wollemia nobilis, assembly GCA_028583015.1. NCBI lineage: Eukaryota > Viridiplantae > Streptophyta > Pinopsida > Araucariales > Araucariaceae > Wollemia > Wollemia nobilis. The sequence continues at coordinate 9,465,809 of JAQPPZ010016890.1, forward strand.
GAGGGGATAAAGTGAATTTTTGGACCAATTCTTGAGACCAATACCCCTTAATTTTAGAATTTCTAGAGCTACATCCCCTTCAACAAATTTTTGAGGCTATAGGTTGGATAAATATAGCATGTTATCTACATATAAGGCAAATTGGGACCTTCCATCTTATGCAACTAAAGTGGTGGGAAGAGTGGCCAGTCCCAATATCTCTAAATTTGGTGTTGCTAATAAAGAGGATATTAAAGCAACACCATCTTACAGGAAACAAGGAAGAGGAAAATATAGCTTGGGGTCATGGGAATTTAGACATCTATATAGTTTGATATGGTTATATTGAATTGCTCCCTTCCCAATTGATGTTGTTGGATGTTCCATGGGATTGAATATGGTTGGCAAAGGGCTAGCCAAAACTCAATTTCTTTGCCTAGCATGTTATTCATTAAATTTTCCTCACCTATAATAACTTACAAAAGAGAGGTTTTCATGGCCCTCTAAATGTATCATGTGCGATATCTAGGAAGGGACAATAAATCATTTGCTCTTCCAATGTGACTTTGCCCTAGAGTTGTGGAGTTTATGGGTTGATATATTCAATAACATAGTGATTTAGATCAAAGCCATCTAGCAGCAGTTTGAGGATGCCATTTTGGTTCATGAAGGTATAGGGAAGAATGCACCAACTAAATTTTTAGCTAAAAATAGAAGTGAACATCTTGTTGGTTACTTGTTGAAATCTAATAAAAATAATGATATTGTAGATTATATGGAGGTGAACCAACAAGTTTTATTACTAGCCAATAGGAATTTAGGCAATGAAGTGTGTTTGACCAGGGTAGTTGATTATGATTATTAGTATTTGGTCCAACATTATGTTGTTGCTTGTAGTGCTCTTCATCCCAATTTGTGGTAGCCCCCAAAGTCATGGCAAGAGGAAGAAGCTAATCAAAGTTCTCTAGAATAATTTAAATCAAAATTGTAATCAAGATAGGATTTTTTGTTCTTTAGGTCATACTAAGAAATTTATGGTCCAAGGAGATGTCAGAGTTAGTTTTATTAGGATATTGGGGCTGGAAAAAGGTGGTAAACCAATTATTGTAACTTTGGACCTATCTTCTTCAATAAAATTTTCACCCTTTCAAAAAAAAAAAAAAATTTAATTTGTGGAAAACATCCCAAAAGGGATGCCACTTTCGGGTAAGACCCAAGGAGGTAGGGGTATCCATTCCACCAAAAATGCCTAGGACTTGGACCTGGCCTACCACCTTTGACATACTCTTTTTTTTTTATAGCGAAAAACCCCTTGCGGGGCCACCTTGGTCCAAGAGACCACGAACAGGGGGTTCTACATCATCAAAGTCACCCATGGGTCGTACCCAGCCCTGCCCACACCAACATTATCAATTGGATTTTGGGTACCCAATTCATATTTTTGGTAGGGTGGAGATTCAAACCTGGGACCTCCCTTGGAGGATTTCCCTCTCCTCTCCAACTCACCTACAACACCTGGTTAAAACTAATTTATAGTGGAAAACACCCCTTTCGGGGTGCCACTTTCAACAGGTTGGGCATAGGAGGAATGGAGCCTTGTCGACCTCTACCAGCACATAGGACATTCCTAATTATACCATGTATCTATAGGATGGAGACAATGGGAATGGAACCTAGGTTGGCCTCTACCAACACCCAGGGCATTTACCACTACACCACAACAAGCAAATTTGAAAAACTAATTTATAGTGGAAAACACCCCTTTCGAGGTGCCACTTTCAACAGGTTGGGCATAGGAGGAATGGAGCCTTGTCGTCCTCTACCAGCACATAGGACATTCCTAACTATACCATATATCTGTAGGATGGAGACAAGGGGAATGGAACATGGTTCGGCCTCTACCAGTACCCAAGGCATTTACCACTGCACCACAATAAGCAGATACCACCTTTGACATACTCAAGGAGCAAACAAACACACAAAACCAATTTAAAAATAAGTAAATAACAACAAAAATAATAAAATAAAATAAAAAACATGCTCCTTGAGTGTGTCAAAAACAAAAGCACAACCAAACACGCACAATAAGATAAAATAAATCACAACACGAACCACATAGAAAAATACAAGAACCACATAACAAAACACAAACAAGACAAAAACAACATAACACTACAAAGACAACCCAAAAAAAACATGAAAAATAAACACAACCAAAACCTAAAAAATTAAAATAAAATAAAATAAAAATAAAAAACAACCAACAACAGACAAAAAAAAAACACAAAACAACAATAACACAAGAACAACAAAAAACAACACAAAGAACACAAAAACAAAACAAAACAAAAGAACCCACACACTTTAAAAAACTAGAAAAAAAAATTGAACATAACAATGATCTATCTAGACCAGAAGACTATTAATACAAGAATCAACAGAGGAAACAAAATAAAGAATAGAATTAGCTAGGGAACTAAAAAAAACTAAATGAACCAAAGAGAAGCAAAAAAAAACAAGAAGAAACTAGGTACCTTCAGAACTGGAACCATCCAAAGAAATGATAGAAAGAAGAGCTTCCCTAATTTGAGAATCCCACCATCTAGGAGGGTGGCCATAACAAGTAAGATCACCTTTGTCCAAAGTCCAATTAGCTAAAGCATCAACACTTTAAAAAAAAACAATAACTAGATAACAAACACAATAATTATGATAGTAGATACATCAAGGTATATTTTGTTGACATGTCAAATATTATGTTAAGGTGACTATTGATGTACCTAATAAAATTAAGTTGAATTTTTTTATCAAAACTAAAATAATACTATTGAAATTAGTTTGATAACTTAGTTTTAAAGGAACACCAAAGCACCTTCCCTTAATTAATAGATATAAGGTCATGTGTCAAGTTGATTGGTAAATTCAGGGTGTTTTCCAAAATGAGGAATTGGGTTCAAATCTTATGGCCAACCCTAGATGCATGCATGACATCAATTTACCTTGACCCCCTATGCAACCTTTAATATTGGAACTAGAACTACTTTGAATGCATAGACTAGTTTAGCACACCTCGTTACAAAGTTGTAGTAGACTAAAGTAAGATAACATTATATAAAAATATTAGTGGATGTATTAGAATAAATACATATTTTAAAGGTTATACATTTTAGGCCTAAATTTATGCACTTTACTTAAAGTAAAAAATTCACCATCCCTTATTTCTTAAATGAATGAAGCCAACAAATGAAATGCAATTATTTTGTTTACCTAATATAATACTTTGTACTTCAGTAGTCATACCCTAAAATTGGACTAGGAAGGTGAGTATATATATATATAATGATGCTTACTTTGTTATGAAATGTGCATTAAAATTATGTTTCAAATGATGATAACCTTTCTCATATGTTGGCATGGGTTTATGCCCTTGTACGCATAGCTTCTTGTAAAATCACAATTTTTATAGGCAACTTAGAACAAATAATATTTAACTTAAATACGCCTACATAAAATAAAAATTCTCTCTTTATAATTGAGAATGAAATAAACATATCCAACAAGGCATATCATTTTTTGCTTATAAAATATTAAGGTAGATATATACCTTAAGACTTCTATTTTTTTTCAAGATGTGCTATATCTATGGAAAAATTAAAGTAAATTCTTTATCATGGCTTTGGGATTAACTTATAGGAATAAATACCATAAAAATACTCTACTTCTAAATTAAATATGAATGAATAAATGGAAAGCTAAAATTCAATAGAGTCATTTCTTCTTATAGTTAATTTATGTTTATCTCATCCATAGTATCACACTTTGCTTTGGCATCGACATGACAATGGCTTCATGATTGACTTCCACTAAATACTATAAGTGGATGAAAGCTATAATGTGGAATAATTTATATTTGTGCAATAGCCACTAATGACTAATAAATAAATTTCATTCCTCTACAAAAATAATATGTGCTACTTTCAAAGAAAATTTTTGTTTTCAATAACTTTAGGACATGCACATAATCATTAGAGTCTAATCTAAAAGACAAAAAGTAAAAAATACATATTAAAATTTAAAATTTGTTTTATATTTTTATGATACCCTCCAAGGGCTATCAAATTTCCAATGCCTCCTCCTATAGCTACATCTCTAAAAACAACATTGATAGAAAGTTTTTCAATAACTTGCAAAACAAAAACAATATAAGTTTGTATGTAGACCTAGTATATAACAACCGCTTTTAATAAAGATATTCATGGAATAAAATATAATCATGAGAATATTGAGTTAATTTGAAAAGTTTTTAGTAATATCTCAGCTTTATAACTTTCTATTGGATAACATCAAAGCTATTGTATTTTCATCATTCATAACAACAAATGATACCAAATTGATTTCCACCTTGACATCCTCTTGTGATTATTTCAACAAGAAAAATAATTGGGGATGTCATTTTTAAACATGAAAGTATTGAATCCTAAAGCATTACTCTCTATAAACCAAAACAACGCATAAAAAACCACACATCGAAGCTAAAAAAAATATTTACCAAAAAGTGAAAAACTTGACACAGCTTGAAAATTGCTATAATAGCTATGGAAAACTTTGAAATTTATATATGGTGGTGAAACTTTTTCTTGTGATAATTTCAAACAAGAAAACACCTGGTATCAATATGATGCAATGTTATCTTTGTCATCTCATACTCTTCTCTTATTACCAAACATATGGCATCTAAAAATCTTTGAGACAAACTCAAAAGGTACTAGGAGTGATAATTACATTTGAAAGGATAATTATGATATTTTTTAGAGAAGATGAAAATATTTTTCAAGGTCAGATAAGACAAGTATCAAATCAAAATATTTTGAAGAGCCATTGCAACCATGATTTTATTTGACTGAAAACTTAAAAAATTCAATATTAATTATAGTTAACAATCAATATAGAAAACACCATCAAAGAAGTAAAAAATTCATGGGAAACATGCTATGGTATGTATATTTCATGTAACTTTTCATTACATTTAGTAATTTTATTCTCTACCTACTTATATTTCTAAAAAAAACTAGATTATTGATAGTCAAATTTGATAGCATAATTTTAGTATATGAGATAATAAATTTATATAATTGTGTCTTTTGTGCCCATGATTTTTGTGCATACTAGAATATTCTATAATATGGGGGCTTCATGGAGTAGATAGATAGGGATTGGAATTTCCCGTAGGTGCATTGTGCTATGCATCATGTCCAATCTAGTGGGTTGTTTAGAGAGCCACAAACGATATAACAACAATCATAATAGATGTTCTTCAACCCCATGAGAATTTGATGCACTACCCTCATATCTAATGACAACAATAATAATAGTAATAATGGCAATAGACAACAACAACATCAAGGTATATTTCATTGGTATGTCAAGAATTGGTTTTGTGTGACTACCCATATACCTGATAGGCATTATAAAAACTACTAAACTTAAAATAATACTATTGAAATTATCTTAAGAACTTTATTTTTGAAAGTAAACCCAAATAACATTCTCCTACTTAGGAAATATAAGGTCATATACTAGGTTTATTGGCAAGTTTAGGATACTTTCCAAGGTGATGTGTCAGGTTTAAGTCTCACATCCAATTTTGGGTGCATATGTGGGCCCACTTGACCTTGACCCTTTATGCAACTTTTTAAATTTAGTATTGAAAATAATTTGGATGCTCGGGCTATCTCAACATACTCCCTCACAAGGTAGTTGTAGGTTAAAATAAGACAACAATATTAAAATATTTACTGAATGTATTATAATAAATAAACATTTTAGAGGCTATAGTTTTAGGCCTAACCTTATGCACTTTAATTAAAGTCTAGACATTACCATCCCTTGTTTCTTAAATGAAGGGAGTCAACAAAAAATGTGAAATATTTCAATTATGTAGTATAAGGCTTCTTGCTTTTAAAGTTGTATTAATAAAATAAATTGTTAAGTGGTCACCAAGATTGATGATCGCACAAATCATCACAAACCATTAAAAATGGCCAATTAAGGTGGATACCAGTAATATTATATTAGATCATAATATATATAATAAAGTGTTTACTTTATGTTTCAAATGATAATAGCCATTATCATTTTATGGTGTGGGGTTTATGCCTTATACACATAGTTTTCTCATGAATCATGTTATTGGATATAATTTAGAATGAATAATATTTAACTCGCCCACTCCTACATGTAACATAGTTTCTCGCACTATTTAAATAGAGAATAAAATGAATTAGTGAGCAAGGCAAATACTTTTTTTCTATAAATAAATTTTAATAAGTGTATATACATACTTTTTTGTAATATATTTTCCTTTCACAAGGTGTGCTAAAATTACAAAAAAAAACATAAAGTAAATTCTTTACCATGGCCTTGGATATAACTTACAAGATTAAAGACCATCAAAATTATCCACTTCTAAGTTCAATACACATCAATGAGGGAAACATGAATATGAAAATGATTAAAAAAATTCAATTTAATATTTTTATCAATGGACACCATTAACATCAAACCTGTATAGAGTAATTTTAATTTAATAATTAGTTTATAGTTTTTTTGAGCCTAATGGTGAAGAATTTAGATCTATAAAGAGGAGTTCCAAGGTTCAAATATTGTAGGGGGTAGGGTTGTACGCCAATTTTTAGGAATTGGAATATGGTTGGATAACATATATTGGGTAAACAACATGTACCATGAGGATTGTCTCATATAGACTATGGTCTCATGAGCATTAAAATATACTTTACCTTTTTATCTTATCCATGTTGGAATATGGGTAATTTGACTTTATTGGCCAAGGTCAACATTGGATGATGTAAGCCAGTTGGAAATCACTATGTAATGTCCTTTGATATGATTTGATGTATCTAGTTGTAGTAGCATTGGTTAGGCCACTATCATGGTTAACATTACTTGTAATTAACCCTAAAGGATTATATTATGTTGGCTTAGGTGAAGTACCTATTTATGTTGAATATTTGGTATAAATACCCCTCAACCATTCAATCCATTGTATCAATGTGACATCACTATGATCTATTGGTTAGGCATCCATGGTAACCCTACCCTTTTTTATTTTATCTATTTTATTTATTCCTATTTTATTTCACTAGCCTATTCTCTTATATAAGACTTATGGTGAATGTTATGCTTCTATTTACTTTTAGAAAATATTGTAAAATTTGACATTGTATTATAGGGGTATGGAGTGCAACCACTCAAACACAGAGAAATGATTTTTGAAGTATTCATTTCTTCTTTTTTTAGAGAAATTATCTTTAATATATATTATACCATGTTTTTTTGAAGAAAATTCCTTCATTCTGAATTGTAAAATTCAGAATTTTTAATTATTTTGGTTCCATTTCTCTTTAATTTTTATGTACCAAAACAATTAAAATTCAAACACTTTTATTTGAATTTTCGTGTGGTAGGTATGCATGACTTTTTTCTATGTAATCAAGAATCTATTTTACCAATCAAGGGTTTTATTAATCATTCTTACTTGTAGGTTAAGCTTTATTGATCAATAAAATAGTATTAAAGATATTCTATTCATATCTTAGGTTTATATCTCTTCTATTCATTCTCCCTTTTCTAAATGTCTAGCATGACCTCTTACTTAAAATAGTAGGGGCATGCTTAGATTTGATTAAAGGCACTTTCCTAATAGCTATAAAAATATAGGATAATGTTTTCCAGGAAGAAGGCCTCAAAATAAATTTCCATCCCGTTCTACATTTTATAAATTTTCTATATCCAAAGTCCTTTTAAAGAGACACCAAAACGTTTTGTCCATTGAGTCACCTTAGTGTGATAGAAAGAACTACATAAGGTATTATGAGTTATAGTGTTCTGGGTTTAAGTTCCATTATTTTTTGGGGAGGGGGCATAATTTTTCTCAAGAATTTGGACATCTTCTATTGCCTTGATGAAGGCTACAATATCTTTGTCTCAAGCTAGATTATGGATGTATTGGCTAGTAAAAATTATTGAAGGTGTTCTTTTATAAGTCTAGGAGTTTAAAAGTCATGTTGTCAATCCCTTTTATTTCATATAGCATCAAAACCTATTTTGTGTAGGGTTTGGGGGACAACCTTGTATCCAAAAAGTAAGGTGTTCCCTTGACTCATGATTTTGGGTTATCCTCTTAGCTAGAATAAGTAGTGTGAAGGTTTGGAGGATGAAGGGAGTAGGATCAAATCTCAATGAAGAAATTTTTTGAACTCCTTTTGCCTATATTTATTGAATGGTCTTCTTAAAGGAGGGTTTAACCTCTTATTTCCATTTGAGTTGTGGACTTAATTGGATGGTGAATGGTAGTTTAGAATATTTTCTCAAGATATTATAAGTTTGATTCTTTTTAGTGGTTGCTTTTTTCTGAAGGATGCATTATGGCTTTTTTCTATTGGTCATGGCCTTGGAAAGTTTGTTCCATCATAGTTTCCTCTCTCATTTTCTTGTATGCATTTAAGGAAGACTTGGACAACTTAGGGATACAGTTCAAATATATTTACTACCATCATTTTTTAACACTTTAATCTTGTTATTTGGAATGAATTATGATTTATATAATAGAATTCCTATTTATTTAATTTGATATCGATGGTTTGGTGGATGGTATGATGAAGTTTAATATTTTGTCTTGATAGCCTTATGGTTCAACCCATGATAGTGTCATGTTTTTTGTTTTCAAATCAATGTAAATTTTTTCTCAAGGAGGAAGGCACATATCCTCCTCGTATCAATAATTGGCTTTGTTGGTGGTAATCTATATTCTATGCTTCTTGTTGTCATAGGTATGGTATTCAAGTCTTAAATGTGGTATTTTTTAAAGAAAATATTTTGGTCTTATCTTCTTTATTCATGTTCACTTTATTTATTGAGGGACACACTCTATGCATGACAAGCCCTTTATGGTTGTTAGATTTTTATATAATGAGCATTGGGATATAGCAATCACAAGATGTAAAATAATATAAAAGAAAGTAAATCTTCTAGATGATTCAAATATGTTGTAATTAGAAATGACATAAAATAATACAATGTAGCTATGGAGGAAATGAAGACTCCATTAATAAATATACTGAATACATTGCACCCATTACCAATGGATGGTGATCTACACAGAACTATACTATACTCTAAGCTACACTATCTAACTATGTTCCCTGACTCTATATCTATCTAAAAATAAGGCCTTTCTTATATAGGAAGACAGGTTCCCTAGCCAACACTCTACCTAGTTGTGCAAAGGACAACTTGTACATATACAACTTGCACATTGACACTTGTGCATTTATTACATTGCATGAAGTAACTAGATAACTTCCCCCTAAAGTAATCTAATTTTCTAAGTATGTACCTTGGAAGATACATTTACATGACTCAAATTATGGAATAAACTCTATTTCTAACACCCCTGTATTATATTATTTGGGTATTGAAGACTTTAGTCTTCAATATGAATCTTCTTCTTCTTCATCCTAAAATTTGTACTCTTCTTCTACATTATTTGTATTTAGGTTCAGCAGGTAATCTGTGTCTTCATATGATGTAGAGTAAGTTGTAGCTGAAGCTTCTTCTTTCAATTGAATTTGCATTGTATTCCTCCTTTATCTGCTATATCTTCTTCTTCATCTCTAGCTTTGCCTTTGATTCTGGTTTTTGTGCTCTCATAGGAGGTTGAGTTGCTACTTGGTTCTTGTGAGGAAGATTCTCCTTTCCTATCTTTAATCTGTACAAATTTTTTTGAACAACCACTTAAGGCATCATGATAAGATTTTGAGTTAGTAGAACAGGAAGTGTTGATGTTGCATGAGGATTGAAAAACTTTTCTAGATATGATTCATCAAGTTCCACCTTCTTTTTGAGTAATTCTATCAATCCTTTTTGTTCTTCATTTTCTACCTTGTAGTGTTTATATGTGAGTAGTGCCATGTATAATATTCTCACAAAGTCTAAGGAAAGTGAAATTTTACTTTTTCCATTATCAATTGCTTCATTGAGATGGGTTTGAAGATAGAATTCCATAGTATCAAAATTATCTTCTAAGGCTTCACTATGAATTACTTTTGAAGTTAGATCTAACTTTCCTTCCAATTTCTTGAGTAGATTCATGATCCCAAGTTTGATGGTATATATGATTCCTAATTGAAGCATATAAGCTTGATTTGATAAAATATTTATAAATCCTTAGGTTTTAGGATTCCTTATGTCTCCCTAGTAATGAGAGTATGAACACCTAATTTTAGGTTTTGAAGAAAATTTATATCTTCCCAACTTGATAATATTTGATAGATATTATTAGTATCAAGTCTTGTAGAATGTCTTATGACTCCCTAAAGATTTTGGAGTATGATATAGTGCTTTTGTAAAGTACAGTTCAATTTTGGTTGATATTGTACAAATTTTGTAAAGATCAAAAATCAAATTTTCTAACACCTTATTACTCCTATTGAACTAAGCACTTTTCAAATTTTAAGAGGTTTTAATTTTAGATTTCTTTTTTCCCTTTTAAGAAGTTTTGAGACAATGTTGAGCAAGGTGCAACAACAGTATTGTCATTTTTGTCAACATAGTCAGATAGATCTGTTGATGCAGTGGATAGGAAGTTCAAAAGTTATTCAGATGCAGAAGACAGGAGTTCAAATGTTATTCAAAGTATGTACAGTGATTTTCCAAGAAGACCGAAGTTGCCCATATGCAAAAGATCAAAGAAAAAAGACAAGTAAGAAAAGTGTCACGATATCGCGACATATATAGCAGGCAGGAAAAACTGTCGTGATTTCACGACATGTTGGAAGAGAGAAAAAGTAGGAAAAATTGTCATGATTTCGTGACACGTTGGAAGAGAGAGAAAAAGCAAGAAAAACTGTCATGATTTCGTGACATGTTAGAAGAGAGAAAAAGCAGGAAAAACTGTCGTGATTTCATGACATGTTGGAAGAGAAAAATGCAAGTGGAAAAACTGTCGCAATTTCGTGACATGTTGGAAGAGAAATAGAAAGCAGGAAAAAGTGTCACGATTTCGTGACAAGTTCGAAGAAAGAGAACAAGTAAGAAAAGTGTCACGATTTCATGACGTGTCACATTTTCGTGACTAAAATAGGAGAGAGAAAGTAAGTTTGAAAAGTGTCGCGATATCACGACATGTCACATTTTCATGACAAAAGAAAGAGATGAAGCGTACGAAAGCAGAACTGTCACGATTTTGTGACAAAAGCAGAAAGCAAGACTTCGGAAGCAGAAGTGTCACGATTTCGTGACAAAAGCAAAAAGTAAAGTATAGAAGCAAAAGTGTCGTGATTTCATGACAAAAGCAGAGAAGAAGACTTCGAAGTCAAAAGTGTCGTGATTTCATGACAAAATCAAAGAAGCTAAGTACAGAAGCAAAAGTGTCACAATTTCACGACAAAAGCTAAGTTGAAGACTACGGAGGTAGAAGTGTCATGATATCGCGACAAAAGCAAAGTCGAAGTCTATGAAAGCAGAAGTGTCATGATATCGTGACAAAAGCAAAGACGAAGTATACAGAGGCAGAAATGTCATGATATCATGACAAAAGAAAATACAAAGTCTACGGAGGCAAAAATGTCATGATACCACAACAAAAGAATAGAGAAAGCATACGAAGGCAAAAGTGTCGTGATATCATGACATGTATTTTCATGGCAACAACAACAAAAGAAGCTACAGAGGCAGAAATGTCATGATTTCATGATAGGTCATAAATGCGCAAGTCAAGAAGGAGAACCCGATTGAAATGAGAAGTATGACAGTGGACAGACATCACTACGGCATTACAAGAGCAATTACAGAGTGATTTCATACTACTAAAATACGAAGAGTGATCAAAAGTTAGTATAGCAGTTACAGGGTCTGTCCAAAATGAAATCATCAAGCGATGGATAAATCGAACATCTTCTTGAGTTGAAGCCGACGAAGACCGATGATAGCTGACTAAAATTAGGGTTTACAGTTGTTATGAAAGCCGACTAATATTAGGATTTATAGCCAACTAATATTAGGGTTTTCATCATCAAAAATTAATGTTATAAAAGGAGGGTTGTTTGGAGAATTGAAAAGAGGGTCGAATGTGTGTGAAATACGATCATTATGCACAGAGAGCAAGTCATGTCAAATCATGCTAAGTGCAAAATTTGCAAAGAGAGCAGAGTGCGCAAAATGGAGAAGACGATCATGAAGTTTGACTGTAATGAAGCAAAGTGTGTGAAGTGATTACGTAGAGAGAGTAGAGTGTGTAGAGAATGCAAAGGTGTGAATTTATCTTGTGAAGTGTGCGAGAGGAGCATGAGAGAAGCACGATAGGTGAGCAATAGGTGAGCGAGAAGGGTGTGTTGCATGAGAGATGTTGAGTAAGAAATAGACCAGTCAGGGTCTTGTAAAAGTGAAGGCATTTATATGTCAATCTTCTAGTTTTAGAATTGAAGTCCAAGTTGGTTCTTGGCATCAAGGGTTGGTGCTCCTTCCAGTTGGTGTTGGTAAATTAGGGGTTGGTGCTCCTTTTTGTTGGTGTAGATAAATCATGGGTTGGTGCTCCTTTTTGTTGGTGCAGATAAATCAGGGGTTGGTGCTCCTTCCAGTTGGTGCTGGTAAATCAGGGGTTGGTGCTCCTTTCTATTGGTGCAGATAAATCAAGGGTTGGTGCTCCTTTCTGTTGGTGCAGATAAATCAAGGGTTGGTTCTCCTTCTAGTTGGTGCTGGTAAATTAGGGGTTGGTGCTCCTTTCTATTAATGTAGATAAATCAAGGGCTGGTGCTCCTTCTAGTGGGTGTTGGTAAATTGATTATAAAGTTGGTGCTTTGCAAAGACTGGATTTGTATGGTAGTCCAAGCAGTCAATTTTTGAGGAGTAGCCACATTGGTGAACATTGTTAAATCTTGTGTTTTGTGATGCTCTTTTGTTATACTTCTTGTATCTAGTAATAAGTTTTAATTACTACGATATTAAGAGCTGTAAATTCAAGCTTATAGAGCTACACCGATTCACCCCCCCTCTCAGTGTCATTGTAAGACTAACAATTGGTATCAGAGCTAAGTTCTTATACAAGCTTAACTAGCTAGGGTGATCTTGGAAGTAACACAATGGCAGGTGGTGAAGACTTCTCATCAAACAAAGCACCATTGTTTGACGGATCTAATTACGCATTTTGGAGAATTAGGATGTAGACATATCTCTGTGCTTTGGGATACGACATCTGAGATTCAGTAGTTAGTGGATACACAATACCCATAACTCATCCAAAAGAGGTTGACGAAAAGAAACTATTTGAAAATAACTCAAAAGCAAAGAATGCAATCATGTGCGGATTAGCAAACAGTGAACTAGTAAAGATCATGAGCTATAAAATGGCAAAAGAAATATGGGACAAACTGAGGAGTATTCATGAAGGAGACGATAAGATCAAGGAGGCCAAGTTATAGACACATCGAGCTTAGTTCGAAGCATTAAAGATGAATTTGGATGAAAACATTGAGGCATATATGCTGAGAGTTAATGGAATCATTAATGTGATCATAGGACTTAGTGAGGATATCAAAGACTCTACTATCATGAAAAAGGTATTAAGATCTCTTCCTCAAAGGTTTGATTCTAAAGTCTCAATGATAGAAGAAGCTAAAAATCTAAATTATTTTAGTATAGATGAGATGTATGGTTCTTTGACTACATATGAGATGAGGATAGGAAGATCTAAACCCACAGATAGAGAAGCGGCTTTTAAAGCCCTTAAAAATAAAAATACAAAACAAGAGTCCGAGGAAGAAGAGACATCAGATGAAATGGAAGCAAACTTTGTTAGAAAACTAAAAAGGGGAAAAGGAAAATACAGAGGAAAGCTACCGTTTAAATGTTTCAAATGTGGAGGCATTGGGCATTTTGTGACTAAATGTCCACTTAATGAGAAGAACAAAAATGATGAAGGATCGCACCAAGAAAGAAGTGACTGGAAGAAGAAAACGAATTTCAGAAAAGGCAACTTCAAGAAGAAAAGTTTCATCTCTAGGAATGCTAGTTCAACAGAAGACAGCTCCGATGAGGATTCTGAAGAGGAAATAGGTGAAGCTCTTTTCATGGCATTTGAAGAAGTAAAATTAGAAAATGAAGGAGTGAACTCTGAATTATGTGGTGAAAACCCTAAGGCTGAAGTAGATCTAGATGGTGAGTTGATCTCTACACTTGAAGAGTGGAAAATAGAGAGGAAAAATAATAAGAAAATTTCAAAAAAGGTTGAGGATGTAAACGAAATCATAACCAGTCTGAAAGTACAGACAGAAGAATACAAAAAAATATCTAAAGATCTCGAAGAACAAATTACCATGAAAATAGATTATTGCTGCAAACTAGAAGAAGAGAATGTTGGTTTACGGATGTAGATAGAAGATATGAATCACAAAATTAGTTGCTATCACAAACGCAAAGAAAGTTCTATGAAGCTAGATAATATTATAAATGACCAAAGGCCTACAGACATCAAATTTGGTCTGGGTTTCATCGAAGGAGAATCATCAAATGGATCAAAGGCCAGAAATATAGAATCCATAAAGAATGAAGATAAGAAACATGTTGATCAAGGAAAAATTTCTCATGCAAAAGAAAGCAATAATGCCAAGCACGAAAAGAGAATTGATAATGATGGATTCACCAATGTCACACATCAAAGAAGAATAAGACCTATGGCTCCTACGACAACATGGCAAAGACCATCACCCAATTTTAATTATCCCTTTTTTGGTTTCTACTTTAAATGCAATGGCTATGGACATAAAATCTCAAACTACAAATGTAATGTAAGACCAAGGAATTTCACCAGTAGAAATGCTTTTTCTCCTCTGATGAATTATACAGTAGAATGTTATAACTGTCATAATTTTGGGCACATTGCAAGAAATTGTAGAAGTACATTTGCATCAAATCGGTTTCAGGGAAGAAAATTTCAACCAAATAGGATGAGACAAAATAGAAAACTTCCCAAAAAACATGCACAAGCTATTGATAAGGGAAAGGCAAAACAAGAGCCCAAAAATACTATCAAAACGGAGTGGAAAGAAAAAGAGTGACTTTAGGAAGAAAAGGAATCCTTAATCGTACAAATAGCATTTAAAGCACAAAATAAATATGTACCATGGATACTTGATAGTGGATGCTCCAGTCATATGACATGTGACAAACAGAAATTTTAGAAGTTACAGAAATATGAAGGTGGTTCAGTAAAGTTTGGAAATAATGATGGAGCTAAGATAGTTGGCAAAGGTTCAGTTAAAATTAGTGACAAAAAAATTAAGTTAGAAGAAGTCTTGTTTGTGGATGGTTTGAAACATAACTTGTTGAGTGTAAGTCAGATTTGTGATAAAGGTCATGAAGTAGTTTTTAAGAAGAAGGGTTGTGAAGTCAGAAAAACAAACAGTGGAAAATTGATACCAACTGGATCAAGGACATCTGGAAACCTGTACATGCTCTCAGAGACTTTAGAAGGAGCTTGTTTTATTGGACATGCAAAAGAAAATTGGTTGTGGCACAAGAGACTCGGTCATATCAATTTTGATAATCTAGTAAAAATCAACTCAAAAAGGGCAGTGAGAGATATTCCCACCATCAGCAAACCTGCAAACAGTATTTGTGCTTCATGCCAAAAGGGGAAGCAAACTAGAGTCACATTCAAAACAAAAGAGTACTACACAATAAAACCTTTGGAACTAATACACACTAATTTATGTGGACCCATGAGAACACAAAGCATAAATGATGACAAATATTTTATGTTGTGCATTGATGACTATTCCAGAATGACATGGATATTTTTCTTGAAGCATAAATTAGAAGCTTTTGAAATGTTCAAGACTTTCAAAAACCAAGTTGAGAATGAAACAGGAAAGATGATCAAATGTTTAAGATCAAATAGAGGAGGAGAATTCATTTCAGAGGAGTTTACAGAATACTATGAAAAATACGGTATTAGGAGATAGTTTTCAGCAGCCAGGACACCTTAGAAGAATGGAGTGGTAGAAAGAAAGAACAAGACATTGCAAGAAATGGCACGGACTATGTTGGCTGAAAGCAGAGTAGTAGACAAATTTTGGAAAGAAGCAGTCCATACTACGATGTATATCCAAAATAGGTACATGTTGAGAACACATGAAATCAAAACTCCTTATGAGTTGTGGTTTGGTAAAAAGGCAACAACAAAATACCTCAAAGTTTTTGGCAGCAAGTGCTACATCAAAAGAACTGAAGATAATCTTGGTAAGTTTGAATATAGAGCGGATGAAGGTATTTTTGTTGGTTATTCATCAAAAAACAAAACTTACAAATGCTACAACAAGAGGCTAAAGAAAATTGTGGACAGTGCTGATGTTAAATTTGATGAAGGTAGAGAACGAGTAATTAGCTATGAAAAGAACTACCCAATTTATGAAGAGGTTATTGAAGGAGATGAGGAAAATGAAATGGAAAAGATACAGAAAATTGACTCAAATGATTTAAGTTGTGATTTAGAAGTGGAATAAAATAAGAAATTCAAAACAGGCAGCTGGCAGAAAAATCATCCTAGAGAGCAAATAATTAATGACCCCAAAGTTGGTGTTCAGACAAGAAGAAGAGTAGTAAGTAACTACTCTCCATTATCCAACATTGAGCCCAAAAATATTGCTGACGCAAGCAAATATGAAAGTTGGATGAAGGCAATAAATGAAGAATTAGATCAGATCGAGAAAAACAAAACTTGGGAGTTAGTACCTAGACCTGCAAATAAAAATATAATCGAGACCAAATGGATTATTCAAAACAAATTGAATGAAGACGGACAGGTAGTTAGAAATAAAGCAATATTTTTATGTAAGGGTTATGCATAAGTTGAAGGCACTGAATTTGAGGAAACTTTTGCACTAGTAGCTAGACTAGAGGCAATTAGAATGTTTCTGGCTTTAGCAGTCTACAAGAATTTCAAAGTTTATCAAATGGATGTGAAATCAGCATTTTTGAATGGGAAACTTGAAGAAGAGGTTTATATTGAGCAACCAGATGGTTTCCAACTTGGTGATGATCCCAACTTGGTTTGCAAGTTGAAGAAATAATTATATGGCTTAAAACAGGCACCCTGAGCATGGTATGCAAGGCTAGAAAACTATCTCACTCAACAAGGGTTTAAGAAAGGTATGGTGGATAGTAATTTGTATGTCAAAATAGAAAATGGGCATCTTATTGTTCTTATTGTATATGTATATGATATCATATTTGGCAGTAGCAAAGATGAGTCATGTAAAGATTTAGCAAATAAGATGCATAAAGAATTTGAAATGTTAATGATTGGTGAACTTTCGTATTTCCTTGGGTTGCAAGTTAATCAAAATAAGAAGAGCATATTTAGTTCTCAAGTTAAATATGTGAAAGAGATGTTAAAAAATTTCACAATGGAGGATTGTAAGCCAGTTAGCACTCCCATGACGACAAGGTTGCAAGTTGAGCAAGGATGACAAATCTCCACCTGTTGATCAAACCATGTACAAATCTATGATTGGGAGCTTATTGTACCTGACAGCTACCAGACCAGATATTCTGTAGGTAGTATGCATGGTAGCATGATTTTAGGCTAATCCCAAGGAGACTCATGTGATAGCAGTGAAGAGGATTCTTCAGTACCTCAAGGGTACTATGGAGTATGGGTTATGGTATCTGAAAGGTAAAGACTTCACCCTTATTTTGTATTCAGATGCAAATTGGGCAGGAGGTGTTGATGATAGAAAGAGTACCAGTGGAGGTGCATTCTATCTTGGAGACAGATTTGTCGCTTGGCATAATAAGAAACAAGAGTCAGTTTCTTTATTGATAGCAGAGGTAGAATATATTGCAGCAACAACATGTTGTACGCAGGTATTGTGGATGAAACAAACCCTGAAATATCTTGGTATTAGCTTTAGTGAGCCAATATCAGTTAAGTGTGATAACACCAGTGCCATTAACATCTCCAAGAATCCGGTTATGCATTTATGCACAAAGCACATTGCCATCAGGTATCACTTTTTGAAGGAGAAAGTTGCGAGAAGGTGAGGTTAAATTGGATTTTGTTCCAACTACAGAGCAAGTAGCGAGATATCTTCACAAAACCATTGCCCAAGGAATTTTTTGAGTACCTTCACAATAAATTGGGAGTGGTCACACTTCCCAAGAATTGACTAGCTATAGGGATCACATTCTCAGGGGGAGAATTTAAGTATTTGATTATCTTTTTGCTCATATTCATGATTTTTACTAAGTGTAATAAATTTTGCCTGAGAATGTTGTGCATGGACTCAGGGGGAGTCTGCAGTAGCACTTTGGTATTATTGTCAAAAGGGGAGAAGAGTTATAGGAAATTGCACATGTGTTGCCAAAAATTCCAAAGGGGGAGATTGTTGAGCAAGGTGCAGCAACAATATTGTCATTTTTGTCAACACAGTCAAATAGATCTGTTGATGCAGTGGACAGGAAGTTCAAAAGCTATTCAGATGTAGAATATTTCATCACTACAGCTAATACCAAGTTTACAGGGGTAGTTACAGAGTGATTTCATACCAATGGATAAAGCTAACTGATATTGGCTCACTAAAGCTAATACTTAACTGATTTACAGGGGTAGTTACAGAGTGATTTCATACTGCTGAAATACGAAGAGTGATCAAAAGTCAGTATGGCGGTTACAGGGTCTGTCCAGAATGAAATCATCAAACAATGGATAAATCGAACATCTTCTTGAGTTGAAGCTAATGAAGACCGATGACAGTCAACCAAAATTAGGGTTTACAATTGTTATAAAAGCCGACTAAGATTAGGATTTACAATCGACTAAGATTAAGGTTTTCATCATCAAAAATTATTGTTATAAAAGGAGGGTTGTTTGGAGAATTAAAAAGAGGGTCGAATGTGTGTGAAATACGGTCGTTGTGCACAAAAAGCAAGTCATGTTGAATCGTGCTAAGTGCAAAATTTGCAAAGACAGTAGAGTGTGCAAAAGGGAGAAGACGATCGTGAAGTTCAACTGTAACGAAGCAGAGTGTGCAAAGTGATTACGCAGAGAAAGCAGAGTGCACAGAGAATGCAAAGGTGTGAATTTATCTTGTGAAGTGCGTGAGAGGAGTGTGAGAGGAGAACGAGAGGTGAGCAATAGGTGAGCGATAAGGGTGTGTTGCATGAGAGATGTTGAGTAAGAAATAGACCAGTCAGGGTCTTGTAAAAGTGAAGGCATTTATATGTCAATCTTCTAGTTTCAAAATTGAAGTCCAAGTTGGTGCTTGGCATCAGGGGTTGGTGCTCCTTCCAGTTGGTGTTGGTAAATCAAGGGTTGGTGCTCATTTCTATTGGTGTAGATAAATCAGGGGTTGGTGCTCCTTTTTGTTGGTTTAGATAAATCAGGGGTTGGTGCTCCTTCCAGTTGGTGCTGATAAATCAGAGGTTGGTGCTCCTTTTTGTTAGTGTAGATAAATCAAGGGTTTGTGCTCCTTTCTATTGGTGTAGATAAATCAGGGGTTGGTGCTCCTTCCAGTTGGTGCTGGTAAATCAGGGGTTGGTGCTCCTTTCTATTAGTGCAGATAAATCAAGGGTTGGTACTCCTTCTAATGGGTGCTGGTAAATTGATTGTAAAGTTGGTGCTTTACAAAGGCTGGATTTGGATGGTAGTCTAAGAAGTCAATTTTTTAGGAGTAGCCACATTGGTGAACCTCGTTAAATCTTGTGTTGTGTGATGCTCTTTTGTTATACTTGTTGTATCTAGTAATAAGTTTTAATTACTGCGATATTAAGAGTTGTAAATTCAAGTTTATAGAGCTACACTGATTCACCCCCCCTCTTAGTGTCATTGTAAGACTAACAGACAAGAAAAATATAAATTTCCAACTTTAGTAAAAAAAGCTTAATAACCTCTTTTTATATCCCTTGGATTGTTTCTAATTTTCAATAAATTAATTTGATGTAGTAACCCTTATGGCTCCCAAATTTGGAAAATTAGAAAATTAATAATATTTGCAAAATATTAAAGAATTTAATCCAAGTAGAATTCCTTATTTCTCCTAGGTTTAAGTGCAAATATTATTTCAATTTGATAAGTTATCCCTTATAGCTTTTGCTTTCAAAATCTAAGATTCAATCTTAGTTTATAACCCTTATATCTCCAAAAATAAAATCAATAATAAAATGGGATTAAACCTTACCTTTGGATGCTAAACATCCTCACTGTTCTATGTTTTTTTTGGTTGGATATAATAGTAACATTAAGGTTACCTTTGGCACTAGAATCAATGGAGATGCTTTGGAATTCCTTATCTTCAATGATGGAACGTAGGCACTGCAAAAATAGAAAGTTTTGACCTTAAAGACTAGGATACTTTAATGCTCCTTCTTCCTTCCTTCCACACTGCACTTGGATGGCTTTGACTGCGCTTTGTTGTATCTTTGAACTTTGGACTTTGAGCACCTTTTATGGAGGAATAATCTTGAGCTTTTTGACAAGTGCCACACCTGTTACATATGAGCGCTCCTCCCCTTCTTTAATGTACCAATTCCTTGTTCAACGCTTCTTGGTCATTCGGTGATGTATGAGCACTCATGTGAGAACTTGTATGAATCTTGTGGAGGATAACAAGTGTCACCACTTACTTGATATTCCCTATAACTCCTGCATGAGGTTTCTTGAGCATTTAGAGATGAAATGGTGCCTTGGAAAGTTTATGCCAAGTAGAATTCAAGTTCTCTGAATGAAGTCATTTCCTGTAATACATTCCAAGGAGAATATTATAACTCCTTAAATCCTTTTGTATGCCATTCCTTTTATTTTCTATGTTTCTTGGGCAGCAAGCATTATTTTCTTTTGCAAATGGATTGATGAGGTGCTATGGAGATTTGAATGGTGATTTTGATTCTTCCTTTGGTGGATGATCTTCTCCAAGTTTAAGTTCTTGAATATAGCACCTTTGCTCCTTGTCTTCTATGCCTCCAATGTGTTTATTTCTATGTATGTTTTGACACATGCTCTTTAAAGATGTGCACTCTTTTTTTCTACATAAATGCAGCTTGATGATAGCCTTATGTGGGCTTTAATTTTGTAGGTTCATCCATCCAAGATGAGTCCTTTGAGTGGCTCCTTTTTCTTGGAAAGAAGAGTTCTAACATTCATATTTCCTTGGATGATTTACCCTATAGTTATTGTGTCTTTTGAGGCACTTTAAAATATGTTCTTGTATTGTAAAAACCATATTAGAGTAGTGCAATAAAATGTACCATAAATTGTATATAAAAATCCTTTAATGCACCTTATTTTGCACTCTTTTTTCAGATCTGAAATTCTGGTTTTGTGGTAGATATTTTTTCTGCAATATAATGGTTTTGAGGTTGTATTTTATGAGTAGACACCTTCCCATTTTTGCTTGGAAAATTTGATAACAAATCCAAGCTTAGATAACAGTAGATAGAAGCTCTTTAATTGATGCAATTTTCTGCACTTTCTTTTCTTGCATCTAACCTTGTAATACTTTGGATTTGAGACTCACCAAGTCTTAATATTAGAAGCTTTTATTTATGTTTTTGGTTATTTGTGTTCTTCTCCAAGTTTTTGGAGGATTCTAACATATTTTTGTGGATTCACTTGGCCACTATGTGTTGCAGATTTATGTGCTTTAATAGTGTCTTTAGACACTTCATTCAAATAAAATTTTGTGTCTTTCAAAAACATAAAACTAATTTCTTTTGAGAGTAGTATAATAGTGCAAATGGATCTAATATTATTTTACCTTTAATGGACTAATAATTACACCTTAGCACTCCAATCAACTCTCAAAATAATGCACTTAATCAAATTTACTGCAACTAATCAAGAATAATCTAAAATGAATCTTCAAAATTTATTCTGTAATTTCACTATAAAAAATATTGTAGGACATAGTCTTATTTTTATTTTTCCAAAGTAGATGATAGGTAGTTGATAGAAGCAATTCTGAAATCTAATCAACTCTTAATTAATGTGTAAATAAACCTTTAAATAACCTTGTTTATTTTGCACTTTTGAAGACTATAATCCAATTTTCTTCTTGCAACTTTAATCCAAATTTAGGTGCTCTAACAAATCTTCCTTATTTAATATACTTGCCCAAATTTTCCCTTTTTTTTTCACATCTTCTCTTTGTAGACTGTCCTGAACAACTCCTTCTTCACCAAATGGTGGTCTCGAAATTTCTTTCATGAGCCTAGGATTTGGTGGCTTGTTTTCCTCTTGTGTTCTCCTCCTTCTACTATAGATTAGGATAATTCTTTGTCTTTGAAGCAATGCCTTATTGCTATGAGAGGTAATATTTAAATCTCCAATATTTGGTGAGCTTCTTCTGTCTTTTTATTTTTATTTTTATCTGTGGAAAACATCCCAAAAGTGATGCCACTTTCGGGTAAGACCCAAGGAGGCATGGGTATCCATTCCACAAAAAATGCCTAGGTATCAGACCTGGCCTACCACCTTTGACATAATCAAGGAGCAAACAAACACACAAAACCAATTTAAAAATAAGTAAATAACAACAAAAATAATAAAATAAAATAAAAAACATGCTCCTTGATTATGTCAAAAACAAAAGCACAACCAAACATGCACAATAATATAAAAGAAACCACAACACAAACCACATAGAAAAACACAAGAACCACATAACAAAACACAAACAAGACAAAAACAACTAAACACTACAAAGACATAACCCAAAAAACATGAAAAATAAACACAACCAAAACCTAAAAAATAAAAAAAATAAAAATAAAATAAAAATAAAAATAAAAAACAACCAACAAAAGAAAATAAACAAAAACAAAATACATAGAAAACACTCACACATAAAAACATGAAATAACACAAACAAAGAGAAATCCAAGAACAAGAACGAAAAAAACACAAGAACAATAACAAAAAAACATAAAAAAAAAAAAAAAAACAAAAACACAAGAACAACAAAAAACAACACAAAGAACACAAAAACAAAACAAAACAAAACAAAAGAACCCACGAGCTTCTTCTGTCTTCAAGTCTTCTTATCAAATTATGATTTCAAGGAGGATATGCTTCTCAATATTTTGAATATCTTGAGGTCTTCACTGGATTCTTCTTCTAGGATTTGATACTCCTTGCCAAATTCTCCTTCTCTTGGGCTTATTTTCAGATGGTGACAATTGTCCCAAGTCCTTCACTATCAAGGGATTCTCCTTGGTAGTGGATTTCTCCAATGAGTTCTCCTTTGAGAATTTCTTCAATAAGGCTCTCCTAGCCTTTTTATGGATGCATGATGAGACCTTCCCAAGGTATTTGATCTTGCACCTTCTATTGGTCTTCCTTGAGACCTTCTCTTCAACCTTATTCTCCTAGAAATTTTGGTGGTGAGATCTTCTTCTGTATCTCTAATTATTTTTCTTATGGATTCGAGCAGGACTCACCTAGTCTTTCTTATTCTTTTTCTTCCTTGACTAGAATTTCTTCAATGATATCTCCTAATATCTTCAATTTTTCTTCAGGTTTTGAATTGATTTTGAAGAATATACTCTTCCTAAATTTCTTGTAGGAGGTTTCCCAACTCACTGAATCTTATTTCCCTACAACAAAAATATTAGTACTGAAATATTTAGTCTACTTTTGAATAAGATATTCTCTTCGAATTCTTCTTTAGGATCAAGGCTTCTATGGCCTTTCTTAGTATCAAGAATTCTATGGCCTTTTCAGTACCAAGGCTTTTGTGGCATTTTTAGTATCAAGGCTTCTATGGACTTTTTAGTATCAAGGCTTTTGTGGCCTTTTCAATGTTAAGGCTTTTGTGGCCTTTTCAGTGTCAAGACTTATGTGGCTTCTTCTTCAAGGATTCTATGGCATTTTCTTCAAGGCTTATATGACCTTTTTGTCTCAAGGCTTCTATGGTTTGTTCTTCAACTGTGAAGTTCTTCAATCTAGAAATGGATATCTTCAGTCTCCTGACTTCACCATGACTCTTCACCAGAAGTCTTATTCCATAGTATTCTACTCTTGCACAAGGAACTAATATCTACACTATGAAGGTGCGTCGACCTTCGGGTAACAAATTTGAAGTCTCTTTGCTTTCTATTGTAGGAGGAGTTCCAATCCTCTAAGAATTAATTTTCTACAACAAAAGAAAATTTAGGAAATAGTTAGCAAATTCCAGATACCCTGGATGATCTTCACTAGATGATTTTTCAAACTAGTGGATTGAATGTTGAGTCCTAGTCTACATGAGTTCTTCCTGCAAATTTGTGGAAATACTCTAGTCAAATGTAATCTCAGTATTTTTGGAGCTGAGATTTCTTTCAATCCTAACTTTATGACTCTCCCTAAACTCTTGTGAGTTTTTTTTATAGTGGTTGGTCCAACAACACATTGGGTTGACAAAAAAATCAAGCTCAATAATAATGGTGGTTTTCCTATTGACCTACTATGGCTAGATCTACTGTGGATCTGATACCACTATTATATTTTGATGTAACGAGCATTGGGAGATAGTAATCACAAGATGTAGAATAATATTAAAGAAAGTAAATCTTCTAGATGATTGAAATATGCTATAAATAGAAATGATATAGAAGAATATAATTTAGCTATGGAGCAAATAAGTACTCCATTAATAAAGCTACTAAACTACATTGCACCCATCATCAATGGATGGTGATCTACACAGAACTGTACTATTCTCTAAGCTACACTATCTAACTATGTCCCCCGACTCTATGTCTATCTAACAATGAGGTCTTTCTTATATAGGAAGATAGGTTCCTTGGCCAACACTCTACCTAGTTGTGCAAGGGACAACTTGCACATTGACAATTATGCATTTATTACATAGCATGAAGTAACTAGATAACTTTCCCCTAAATTAATATAATGTCTTAAGTATATACCTTGGAAGATACATTTACATGACCCAAATGATGGAATAAACTCTATTTCTAATAAGGGCTAGCCTAGACTAGCTAGTCTAAGAGTCTTACATCTAGGTTGACCAAGATTCAAATCCCATCCTTTTATTATTCATTGAAAACAATGATGTTGTATCATTCGATTATGACTTGGAATCCAATGTGGATCCTAGTTTACATGTAAAAAAATTATATATATGAGAAAAATACACAATTAGATCATAAAAAAATAGAATCTAGTTATTTTCTCAATTCACATAGTAGTAGACAAATGTGGAAAAGTTCCCCTTAGAAGCATTTGAAATGTGGCAAATTCTAGTTTTTGGTTATTCTATAAGGTATGAAGGGTTTATTTTTTCACTAATTTTTATTACTAATAGGGCAATCCTTTTGGATGCCATAACTTTTCTATACATAAGCATTTTAGTACTATATTTTTTTCTAAACTATATGGTTATTTGAGTTGTTCATATATATGGTATTTGTTCAAGGACTTGTATGTGTAAGTATGTCTCTTTCTGTGATGGTCTTCAAGACCTATAGTGATATTTTTTTGTAATAATATATTTAGATTATTCCAACCCATTCTAAGGGAGGAAATGACAACCTTTTAGCCCATAAAGAATTTTTAGGTGATTCCATCCCATTAAAGTCGACTAGTATCTTCCATATGATGAGGGAGGCTCATATATTATTCATTCTATTCAAGCATCCTTTATAAGGGGGAGATGTTATCAATTATAATGTGTTGTCTCCTTGGCCCCTAGTTCAGATTATGGGGGGTGTTTGAATATGGATAATTTAGCCTTAGTGGTCAATGTCAATAGTGGATGATGTAATCCTATAGGTAATATTTATATAAGCCTAAGGAAAATCATTAGGGAATTTACTTTGTTATGAATTAATTTATCTAGTCATAACAACATCAATTACACTACTATCATGGTTAACCTTGTAAATTGCAATTAACCTTAAAGTCTTATGTTATATTTGATCAAATGATTAATTATTTATGTTGATGATTTGTAATAAATACCTCTCAACAATCCTATCCATTATATTTATGTGACATGAATATGATATATTATTAAGGATCCAATGGACACTCCTCTCTTCTTTCATTTTCTTCTATATTCTCTTACATAAGACTTATAGTGAATGTTTTACTTCTGTAAATTTTTGGAAACTATTGTGAGATCTAACAATCCACAATACAATGCTCTAATTTCTCATATACATGAGAATGGCTTTGATATTTTTCTAATACAAAACTATAAATGGAAGAACACTAAAATGTGAATGATATTTTACTTTTAAAATAGTCATTGATGACTAATAAATAAACATCATGACTCTAGACAATTAATATGTGCTACTTTTAAATATATATTTTTTATTAATAAATACATGATCATTTGAGTATAATCTAAAGGAAAAAAGTAAAATATACATATTGGAATTTAAAAGGCATTTCATATTTACAGGTTACTTTCCAAGGGTTTTCAAAATTCCAATGCCTCCTATCATTACCACATCTCTAGAAACAATAACTTTGATAGAGAGTTTTTCTATAACATGTAGTACAACAATAATATGCATTCATGGATATAGCCAAAAAATGAAAAATAATTTTAATGAAAAGCTTCATGGAACGAAATATAATCATAAAATTATTGATTTATCTTGGAAAGTTATTAGTGATGTCTCACTTTTGTAGTTGCATATTAGATACCATCATTAATCAAGTATTTTCATCATTGATTATAATAACTACTATCAATTTGATCATTTTTTGGACATCCTCTTGCAAGTACTTCAATATGATCAAAAATAGGGATGTCATGTTTAGACTAAAAAATATCCAACCTTATAACATTACTCTTTACAAATCAAAGCATGCATAAGAAAGCATACATCCAATCCAAAAAATTATTTTTCAGAAAGTGAAAAACTTGGACCATGGCTTGAAATATTGGAAAATGGGACCAAATATCACATGTCTATATTTTCTAGGATCGTATAATCACATGCATATAATATCATTCAATAAATAACATCAACATTGCATAAAAAGAACTTTATCAATTCAATCCAAAAATATTATAGTCTTAGTCAAAACAATCTTAGAATAAGATTTTACCAAAAGTCAAGAAGCCCCTTCTGGAGAAGGGGGTTAGACCCTCGACTCAAGTATATGAGGTTGTTGGATCTTTGATCCCAACTCTTACTTTTGGTGACTCAGTTGTGTTGTAGTGGGAGGAATCTATATTGGCTCCTATGAACATGGTTTCAAAATACTAGTTGAGGAAAGGTGGGGGCTTGTCTCATCCCCTGGAAAGTTCTCCCCCTTAATTTCCCTTGTTGAAGGGGCAAAACCCCTTTGATTGCTTGGGCTTGAAAGTTGATTTCCATATTTATTTGGGAACAGTAGTAACTTCTAATCTAGATTTCCTCTTGCACAGTTGGTGGTAATGATAAAATGTGTACTGAGGTTGGAGAAGGGTTCCCCAGGCCCAAAAACTTATAGCCATAATAAAAATATGTTTTATGTGGAGGTAGAGTGAAAGCTTGAAAAACTATTTAATAGAGACCTCATGAAGAATGAGACAGAGTCACAAATAGCAGATGTAACTCAGCTCCTATTGGGCTTGGAAGAAGGAAAAGGGGCTGGTGAAAAGTAATTGAATATCACGTCTATTGGATCACTCTATCCATAAGAATGGGGGAGGAAGAAAACCCTCCACCAAATATCATAAATGAAACTCCTATCCTAGAATATAAGGGGTCTAAATGGCCTTACAAAGCAGTGAGTGGTGGCATCATTGAGGAAATATTTTTTTCCTGATATTTTTTTCTTTAAGAAATAAAGTTAGAGGAGGGGAGGATTGATTCGATGTGGAGGTGGAGTGAAATCTTGAAAAACCATTTAATAGGGACCCCAAGAAGAAGGACATAGAGTCAAAAATAGCATATGGAACTCAACTCCTACTGGGCTCAGAAGAAGGAAAAGGGGCTAGTGAAATGCAATTGAAGATCACCTCCATTGGATTGCTCTCACTCCATCAAAATGGGGGAGGAATAAAACTCTCTATCAAATAACGTAAATGAAACTCTTGTCCTAGAATATAAGGGGTCTAAATGGCCTTACAAAGCAACAAGTGGTGGTATCATTGAGGAAATAATTTTTACCTGATATTTTTTACTTAAAGAAACAAAGTTGGAGGAGGGTAGGATTGATTCAGTCAAAATAACTATTTGGAGGAGTGCACATTTTTTTTCCAGCTCGAGTTAAAGGGCTTCATGGGGCTTTTGTGTCTTTGGTATGGGGAGAAACTAGTAGGCTCAGTATTATCATCCTCAGATAGAGTTTTTAACATCCTTTTTGCTACAAGGAGTCCAATCATCGGTGGGCACTACACAAAAAAATGGCTTTAATGATGCTTATAAATCACCCTTAAATACCTTTAAATATTTTTATTCAATCATCGTCTATGAGGGCATCATAAAACTTTTGTGATATGCGATGGTAGCTAAAAATCGCCTCAAACAACCACCCTCTTAGGGTATAATACAGCGGTTAAAAACTACCCTCTTAGGACTATGAGGGTGGTTGTGAACCACCATATTAGGACTAAGAGGGTGGTTAGTAACTGCCCTCTTAGGTTTAAGACTCTTAGGCCTAAGAGGGTGGTTTATAACCACCCTCTTAAAGCCTAAGAGGGCAGTTTTAAACCACCCTCTTAGCCCTAAGAGGGTGGTTTATAACCGCCCTCTTAGGTCACCCTAAGACGGTAGTTTATAACCACCATCTTAGGGTGATCTAAGAGGGTGGTTATAAACCACTCTCTTAGGGCTAAAAGGTGGTTTAAAACCACCCTCTTATGGTTCCACCCTAAAAAAGTTAGAAAGGAGATTATCCATGTTGGAGGGACTAGAAGTTAGCCCAAATAGTTAGGCTCATGAATAAATTGTAGTGATAATGGTTATTTTAATTATCATTACCTATAACTTGGTTGTAGAAATTACCATTGATGTTCACTATTGTGTACTTACTCAGACAATAGAAAAGTTATACTAAAATCAATATATGGAAAAGTTGATATGGAAAGGCACTGACTTAACAATTGTGTATTTAAGTGATAATGTTATCAGATAAGTAATGCCATTGATTATAAAGAGCCTATGACTCTTTATTCAACACTCTCTTAGTAGAAACAATCCTATCATTGCATTTTTATTCTTAGTAGTGCATCGTGTGGAGCATCCTCTAGGTGTTTACCTGAGATCTTTCTCAGTTTAAGAGGAAGATTGAGGTTTTTTAAAACCATATTGTTGAATGCTCCTTCTTCAACCACTTATCATTTTCATGTTTTTAAACTCATACATGAAGTAAAAACTGGAGTGTGAGGTGAAATTCCATTACACATCTAATTAGTTCTACCTCAACAATTTCAATATTGTAACCATAAGTTTGCAGGACCTCCTTATGGACATATACTTGTGAATCCTAAAAAAATAAAGACTATTATAAAGTCAATGTGAACTAGTCATGTGAAACAAGAACCTACATTGAACAAACACAATTTTACATGATGCAAGAACTTTGCAGTCTAGTTTGACTACATCAAAATGGGAATTAGAATAAGAGTGGAGAAGATTATTGTGTCCAAAAGTTGCTAAGAATTGAAATTGATGACAATGTTGTGATGATTTTGTATTTATGGCTTGTGTTGGCAAACAAAATGATTGTATGATATAAATTTGAATAATGAGTCAGGTTCTATTCCTGCCACGTCCACCTGGTTGATTTCAAACTTCAATATTTTATGTGTGTAGAAGAATTTAATAGTTTATTCTCTTTTTCAATTAGTAGAATAGCTAACATAATTCCAAAATAATTGGCTAATAGCCAAAGATAAGAAATTAACAAAATCATGACAATTCTAGGCAATGTTCTATATTATTATTTCCAAAAACAATCTCTTAAAAATGTAAACATAACTATAATAAATAATGATTATTCACCAAAAGTGATACCTTTCACTTACATTAAGTTTCCCATTCCTTGTACAAGAAAAAACATTTCCATAACCTCATATGAAGGATAGTCAGTTAAACGTTTATGGGGACATATGAAATAAATGAAAGTTATTGACACCAATTGTCATATCTTCTCTTCCATATTCTTTTACTTATTCAAACTCTTTATTGCCTTCACGTCTTGCAAAATAATAATGACAAGAACGTAGTCAGTTAGTTGCTATATTAAATTTGTATCTAATGAGGTTGCCATGAATTTGTGTAATACTCTTTCACTTGATTGGTGTATAGGTTATGGTGTGGAGAATCCTCCAGGTTTTGACCTAAGATCTTCCTTAGTTGAAGAGAAATTTTGAGTTTTTTTTAAAACCAAATTGTTGAATGCTCCTTCTTCCACCGCTTATCCTTTTCATGTTTGTAAACTCATACATGAAGTACAAACTAAAGTGTGAGGTGAAATTCCATTACACATATAATGAGTGCTACCTCAATAATTTTAATATTATAACCATAAGTTTGCAGACCTGCTTATGGATATATACTTGTAAAACCTAAAACTATAAAGACTATTATGAAGTGAATGTGAACTAGTCATGTGGAACAAGAACCTACATTGAACAAACACAATTTTACATGATGCAAGGACTTTGCAGTCTAGTTTGACTACATCAAAATGGGACTTAGCAAAAGAGTGGAGAAGATTATTGTGTCCAAAATTTGCTAAGAATTGAAATTGATGCTAGTGTTGTGATGATTTTGTATTTATGGCTTGTGTTGGCAAAAAAAATGATTGTTTGTTGCAAATTTGAATAAAGAGTCATAGGTTCTATTATTTCCACCTCCACCTGGTTGTATTCAAACTTCAATATTTTACGTGCAAAAAATTTATAATGTAGAATAATTTAATAGTTTATTCTCCTTTTTAATTAATAGAATAGCTGACATAATTCCCACATAATTGGCTAATGGCCAAATACAAGAAATTAATAAAATTATGACAATTCCAGGCAATGTTTAATAACTTTGGATATTTTTATGATGTACCTTGGATCATTGTTTGATTCCTTTACATCAATTAGTGTTATCATAAACTCCTTCGATGCAAAATATAGAATCCCAACATTGTACAAACTTTTTTTACCATCATAAGTAGGTAGTATCTTACCCAAAAGTATCTCTCTGTAAATGTAACATAGACATTAGTTCTTCAAAAATTTATAAAACAACACATGCAACATACTATCTTATTCCAGGATAGAAGTAGCCTCACAAAAATCATTTTATCAAGACTTTGATTCCCACAAGCCACAATAGTAGTACCATATCCTGATATATGGTCTGCAAGTAGTCCTAAATAAGTAGTAAGCAATTGATGTTCATGTCACCTCAAAGTATATTGACCAGTAGATAGCAAAACAACACATACCTGCAATTGGAAAAAAAATAAAGGAGACGATCCATGTTGGAGGGACTAAAATTTAGGCCAAACAGTAATGTTATTTACAATTATACCACAAATGAGAACATAATAACAAGTCCACATGCAATTTTATCAAAAATATAAAAGATAAATTAGATACACTTAAAGGGTTTTTTCAATCCATCTAACATAAAACATGATAATTTCTTCTCATGCAAATGCAAAAACATGTCAAATTTCTTCAAGCCTAAAACTAAATATCTTAAAATTATGAAATTCTTTGCAAAATTAAATTCTTCTTGCTTCTCATCATTCCATTACCTTGTATGTAGCAGTAAATAAATTTCCATGCCACAACGCATCCCTATAAAATACTTTCCAAGACTAATATCTTGTAGTGAGAACATAATGTATTAAGAATGAAATAAATATGAAGTTCCAAAAAAAATGCAAGAATATGCAACCGAATGATCATGATAATTAGTATCATATATCAAGACTAGGCAGAATTTGCTCACAATCTAACCATATTTTCCTTACAGTGATCAAGACACTCAGTCTCAAATTCTTCATCAATGTTAAAGTTCCTTTTAGGTGTCAGTTTTGGAATTACATATAGTAGTGCCATTATTTTATCATCACCACTAATAACACCACACTTGACATTGAAGCCAACACCGATCCTAAATTACAAATTACATAAGTAAAAATTAGGGTCTTTTAAATATTTTCTTATACAAAAGTAAGATTCATCAACTGTTGTCAACAAAAATTACAAATAGTTCATCTTTCTAAACTTAAAAGGATATATTGTAATAAGCTGTCATTGAATTTCAGTAAACTACAAACAATCTTTACATTGGAGAACTACCACAGTGCTATATACTCTAAGTTTCACCAGTTGACTGACATCCATTATATAGAACATAAACTATCATAGAGCTAAATCAAAATATAAAATTTTTGGGGGGCATGTTTAATTTAGTCAACCATTTGTTGCAAGTCAAAAATGAATGAAGAAATAATAGTTTTTGATATATAGATATTGAAACAATGACAGCCCCAGGTGTTCCATTCTTTGGTTGAATTTATGCCCAAAATATCTTCCCTCAAACAGAACTAAAAATTCTTAACTTCATATCCAAAATTTCTTCCTATGACAAATAGGCACATTTGTAAAACATTCTCATAATTGTTGTGCAAAAATATTGCCATTATTTTATAATATAAAACTTCTTTTAGCAGCATTTTAAACCAAAATTGCATGAATGAGTTAAACTCTAGCACCATCTTGTCACAACCTCTATTAGATAAAGTTCCATCATCTTCAAGCAACATAAGAGAAAACAAGGGCTATGAACAAGTCATTCATAATACAAATGTCAATAACTAAAAGAGGTAACATCAAAGATATAGTAGAATTGATTTTATCCATAAATAGAATATAAACCCTTTTGAAAAGGGAAGAACAAAACACTAATAAACAACTACATAAACCAAAATCAACTATAAAAATACTCAGTTCAATGTAAGCTTAAATGGACAACCTAAGCCCTCCATATAACGGGTAGATTTCTAAACACCGCTACCCACCCCAACCATCAAAGATGAGTCAAAAGGATATCCCAAGACTTTCATCAAATACATAAATATCCATCTATACAAATCAAGTACTACTTCTAATTAAGGACTAGGACTAAGATTCAAACATGAAACATCAATTTCATAACTAACACACACTCAACACAATAAACCTTAATAGTCTTACAATGGCACTGAGAGGGAGGGTGAATCAGTGTAGCTATTTAAAACTTAAATGTGCAACTCTTAAAGTTGAAGCAAGGAGAACTTAAACCACAAATAGCAAATATAACAAGAGAGCATTCCACAACACATGATTTAATGAGGTTCATCAGTTTTGGCTACTCCTCAAAAATAGACTGCTTGGACATCCATCCAAATCTAGCTTTTGCAAAGCACCAACTTTACAAATAGTTTACCAGCACCCACTGGAAGGAACACCAACCCCTAATTTATCTACACCAACAGAAAGGAGCACCAACCCCTAATTTATCTGCACCAACAGAAAGGAGCACCAACCCTTGATTTACCAGCACCAACTGGAAGGAGCACCAACTTGGATTTCTATTTTAAATCTTGATTGACATAAAAATGCCTTTTGTGTTACAAGACCCTCACTGGTCTAGCTTAACTCAAATCAATCTCATTGAAGCATACACTCTTTTACAGCTCTACTTACTGCATACTTACAGCCCTTTCTTATAGCTTACTCTTGTAGCTCTCATAGCTCTATTTACTGCACTCTTACAGCACTCTCACAACTCACTTATAGCCAGCAGCACTCTTGCTCTCTGCTTACTACACTCTTACAGCACTCTCTCTGCTGCACTCTATAAGCTTCTCTATTTTAGCCGTGCTTTCTATACTCTTCTTCGCAACACTTTCCCTCTATTCTGCAACACGCTACTCACTCTTCCCACACTGAGCTCAACATTACTACTTCACGCAAATCTCCTTTTATAACAGTGTTCTGTTTCTATTCTTAACTTTCATATTCATGCATGCAGCCTATTAATAGTAACGGCTTCTTTATTCTCACATGCAATCTTATTAATAGAATGGTTCTTTGTTTGGTCTTCGAGACGTTTCTCTATCCAAATCGTGGTCTTTGTCTGATGGCTTTCAGTAACCACTACTGCATGATATTTCTTTGTAACAGCTCCTGTAACTGTAGTTATGACTTCTATTTCCTGTCACTGTAACTGCCCCTATAACTATCGTAATTACTTTAGTTTACTATTCCTATTTAACTGCATGATTTCTATCTATAGCTGCACCTGTAACTGTTGTACTGACTTTAGTTAATTCTTTTAATTTTGGCTGCATGATTTTCCTCTACAATTGCCCCTTTAACTGTCATTCTACTTCAGTTAACTATCTATAATCGTGCTGCTGCGACCTGTCACAAAATCGTGACATTTCTCTCTTTGTACTCTTCTCGCCTTTTACCCACGAAAACATGACATGTCATGATATCATGACATTTTCTACCTCCTTGTCCACTTCTTTGCTTGCACCCACGAAAACACAACATGTCACAAAATCGTGACACTTTTTGCTTCCTTGCATTCTTCTCGGCATGCACCTACGAAAACATGACATGTCGTGAAATCATGACACTTTTCACTATCGTACACTCTTCTCTGCATGCACCAGCGAAAACATGACATGTCACGAAATCGTGACACTTTTCACTATCGTACACTCTTCTTTGCATGCACCAGCGAAAACGGAACATGTCGTAAAATCGTGACACTTTCACTGCCTTGAGCTTTTCTCTGCTTTATGCCCACAAAAATAGAACATGTCACAAAATCATGACGCTTTTGCCTTTGAGCTCTTCCTCCTTGAATTTGTCATGAAATCATGACGCTTTTGCTTCCATGCTCTTTCATTTTGCTTCTGTCATGAAATCACGACACTTCATCCTTCGGAGTCTTCCTCTCTGTTGTTGTCGTGATATCATGACATTTCTATCTCTGTACATTCTCTCTCCTCTCTTAGTCATGAAAATGCGACATGTCGCGACATATTTTCTCCTTAGCTCTTCTCTTCTCTTCAGGTGGCGAAAATCCAACATGTAGCGATATCGTTACCCTTTTGTTCCTTGAACTTTACCTTTGCTTCGGCTCGCGATAATACAACATGTAGAGATATCGCTACACTTTTTCTCCTTGCACTTTCTCTTTGCTTTGGCCTCCAAAAATACATGTCACAAAATTGTGACACCTTTTTCTCTCTCCTCTTTCTCTTCGCTTTGGACCACGAAAATGAAGCATGTCGTGAAATCGCGACACCTTTTTCTATCGGACTCTCTCTCCTACATTATGTCGTGAAATCGCAACACTTTTCCTCCTTAGCGCTTTTCTTCTCATCGGATCATGAAAACCCGACATGTCACGAAATCATGACACTTTTTCTCCTTAGTGCTTCCTCTTGCAAATTGTCATGAAATTGTGACACTTTTCCTTGCAAGCCTTTTCTCTCAAACATGTCACGAAATCGTGACACATTTATTTGCTTGCGCCTTCTCTCCAAACATGTCACAAAATCGTGACAATTTTCTTTGCCTGCGCCTTCTCTCCAAACATGTCATGAAATCGTGATAGTTTTCTTTGCCTGCGCCTTCTCTCCAAACATGTCACAAAATCGTGACAGTTTTCCTTGCATGCGCTTCTTCAAACATGTCGCAAAATCATGACAATTTTCTTACTTGCCTTCTTTGCTTCCAACATGTCGTGAAATCATGACAGTTTATCTTGCGCTTTCTCTCTCTTCCAACATGTCGCGAAATCGTGACAGTTTTTCTACTGGCCTTCATTGCTTCCAACATGTCATGAAATCGTGACAAGTTATCCTATGCTTTCTCTCTCCTCAAACATGT
This sequence comes from Wollemia nobilis, assembly GCA_028583015.1. Lineage (NCBI taxonomy): Eukaryota > Viridiplantae > Streptophyta > Pinopsida > Araucariales > Araucariaceae > Wollemia > Wollemia nobilis. The sequence continues at coordinate 9,501,706 of JAQPPZ010016890.1, forward strand.
CGCAATATCGTGACAACTTTTCCAGCTTTTTCTCTCTCCTTCAATATGTCACAAAATCACGACAGAAAACATGTCGCGATATCGTGATAGTTTACTTACTTGTCTTTTTCTTTGAGCTTTTGAATCTGGGCCACTTTTGTCTTCTTGGAAATTCACTGTACATGCTCTGACTGCTCTGAACTCTTGTTCACTTCATCAACCGATCCATCTAATGACCTCTGCACTCCTGTCCATTGCATCAACCGATCCTTTGTCTGTGTTGACAACAATGACAATACTTTGGCTGCACCTTTCTCATCAATGAACTCCTGTTCATTGCACTTTGGCTGCACCTTGCTCATCAATTATCTCCTATCCATTGCATCAACTGATCAACCTGACTGTGTTGACAACAATGACAATACTTTGGTTGCACCTTGCTCATCAATATCCCCCTTTGGAATTGTTGGCAACACACGTAATTGCATGCAATTACCTATAATTCTTCTCCCCTTTGACAATAATACCAAAGGGCGGCTACAAAACTCCCCCTGAGTCCATGCACAACATTCTCAGGAAAAAATTATTACATTTAGCAAAAAGCATAAACATGAGCAATAAGATAAACAGATGCATAAATGCTCCCCTTGAGAATTTGATCCCAATAGCTAGTCAATTCTTAGACTATTCTTGGGAATATGTGACCACTTCATTTCAATGTTTGACAACATCATGATAAGCATAAAAGGCATCACTCAGATCTATCTTCAACTGTGTTGGTTGCTGGATCTCTATCCATTGAGACTTTGTTCTCTATACTATATCAATAGGCTCACATAGAACCTGCTTAACAAGCTCTCATAGAACTTGTCCAAATCAGCTCAGAAGTCCTCACTAGAACCTGTCCAATTCAACTCAGAAGTCTTCACTAGAACTTGTCCAAATCAGCTCACAAGTTCATCAAGAAAAACTTGCTTAGAATGAACCCACAAGGAGAATTGTTAGAGACCCAATGTGATTCATCAACCTCATAGAAGCATAAAGAGAATTGTTAGAGACTCAATATGTTCTATACTTAACTCCCAATCTCAACACAACTCAACCAATCACTTTTTACATTTTCAACTTGGTCTGTGTTTTCTACAGTCATGGCTGGTCACACCTTACTTTCAACTGTTCAACTCAGGAGACAACATTTTGTCACACACTTCACGGCCAAATTTTTGTTCTGCAATGCTAGCAGCATCTGTATACATCTCCACCATGCATCTTGGATATTCTCAACAAGCTTGAACCTAATGACAGTTGTTTGTCTCTCTCTGCAGTGAGAATCTAGTAGGCTACCTCAATCTACCCAGCCAAAAATACATCTACAGTATGCTCTACGTCGTTCCATTCGAACTTAGCGATTGTCTTCGCATTTTGCATTCTCTGCGCACTCTGCTCTCTCTTTGCACTCACTTCACACACATTCACAACACTTCCTCAAACCACTACTAAAACTGAAAACACACTTTAACAACTGAAACAACAATATCCCAACTACTTGCCTTTCATCCTCAGATACCCAGAAAAATACATAGGAGCATTAAAATAAAACTTTAATACTGCTCCCCCTGAGGATGTGCCACCTGGAGTGGCTTAGTGCAATAGCGGAGTAGCCTCCTTCAGTCCAAGGAGACACGATTTCCTTTCTTCTACCTTTCTCCAGACTTTCCTAAACTTGGGCTTGAGTTTTTCAATTACTTCCCTATTTTGAACCTTTTCATGAACCCGAACATTCTTCTTGCATAGTTGTTTCTTGTGCATCCTTGATGGTTGATTATTTTCTTTTCTTTTATGCACATGATATGTTCTCTTCCTGTGTTGCATTTTTTGTGTCTGATGAAATCTACGGTCTTGCCTTAGATTAGATATAGACATGCTCGAATAAAACCTTGCTATGTGCCCATGACCATTACATTTAAAACATTGCACATGATATGTCCCCTTTCTATGTTGCACTCTTTGTGTCTGATGAAATCTAGGGTTTTGCCTTAGATTAGATACAAAAGTGCTTGGACAGAACCTTATAATGTGCCCATGGCCATTACATTTAAAACATTGCACAGGGTGTTCACTCAGGAAAGTAGATGTGTTTTTACTAGCATAACTTTTTGATCTATTGTTCAGTCCACAATAAATTGCCTTGTGACCATAGCAGTTGCATTTAGAACAATAGCCATTAAAAGCATTATTATTAAAAGAGTGAGAGTGAGAGAACCTCTTTTGATGTGATTGCTTTGCTATAGATCTTCTTTGATGCTTTCTTCCTTTTGAAGATTCGGCTTCAACCTTGAACTTCTTCTTCTCTGCATATTTGGAAGATGACGGTTGTTCAGCTTCATACTTTTCTTGCCTCGATCCTTCAGCCATGAGCTTCTTCTTCTCGACATATTTGGAGGATGAAGGTTGTTCAGCTTCATATCCAAGACCAAACTTAGCCGTGGAGCTTCTTTGTTGCTTTATCATTGTATCTAGCAACTCTGTGCTCTTCTCAAATTTGAGACTTATATTGACCTCTTCTAGTTATTTCTTCAATGAAACAATCTCTTCTTGTTGGGAGCAAACAGTCTCTTTCTCATTGATTTGAGACCTGAGAATATATTCAATCCTTTTGTACTATTCTACTCACAGCTTTAGATCAACAATAACTTTGTTAGATTCCTCTTTACTTGTGCTGCATACATCATCCTCATCATCAAGGTGTGTCTTCAAGGCTTCTTCTGATTTCTTGGCCTTTTGAACTTGTAGGAAGAGATCTTCAATCTCATCTCCATATTCTTCTAATTTCTTGGACATTCTTGTGTTCTTTTTCTTTTCTATACTCAACTCTTCAAGTGCAGCTATCAACTCACCTTCTAGATCTACTTCAATCTCTAGGTTTTCATTGCATACTTCAGAATCCACTTCTTCTACCTTCTCTAGTTCAGTTTTCTCTTCCACAAGAACTAAAACTAGCTGAGATGCCTTTTTGGAGGAGGATATATTCTTCTTATCCATAGTGTACTAATCCAAGATCAACCTTAGCTGATTTAGCCTATTCAAGAACTTGGCTCTGATACCAATTGATAGTCTTACAATGGCACTAAGAGGGGGGGTGAATTAGTGTAGCTATTTAAAACTTAAATGTGCAACTCTTAAATCTGAAGCAAGGAGAACTTAAACCAGATAAAGCAAATATAACAAGAGAGCATTCCATAACACATGATTTAACGAGGTTCACCAATTTTGGCTACTCCTCAAAAATAGACTGCTTGGACACCCATCCAAATCCAACCTTTGCAAAGCACCAATTTTACAAATAGTTTACCAGCACCTGCTAGAAGGAGCACCAACCCCTAATTTATCTGCACCAATAGAAAGGAGCACCAACCCCTAATTTATCTACACCAACAAAAAGGAGCACCAACCCTTGATTTACCAGCACCAACTGGAAGGAGCACCAACCCTTGATTCCAAGCACCAACTTGGATTTCTATTTTAAATCTTGATTGACATAAAAATGCCTTCTGTGTTACAAGACCCTCACTGGTCTAGCTTAACTCAAATCAATCTCATGGAAGCATACACTCTTTTACAGCTCTACTTACTACATACTTATGGCCCTTTCTTATAGCTTACTCTTGCAGCTCTCATAGCTCTGTTTACTGCACTCTTATAGCACTCTCACAACTCACTTATAGCCAGCAGCACTCTTGCTCTCTACTTACTACACTCTTACAGCACTCTCACTGTTGCACTCTATAAGCTTTGGACTGCGAAATTGAAGCATGTCATGAAATCATGACACCATTTTCTATCAGACTCTCTCTCCTACATTATGTCACAAAATCGTGACACTTTTCCTCCTTAGCGCTTTTCTTCTCATCGGATCGTGAAAACCTGACACGTCACGAAGTCACAACATTTTTTCTCCTTAGCACTTCCTCTTGCAAATTGTTATGAAATTGTGACACTTTTCCTTGCAAGCTCTTTCTCTCAAACATGTCATGAAATTGCAACACATTTCTTTGCTTGCGCCTTCTCTTCGAACATGTCACGAAATCGTGATAGTTTTCTTTGCCTGTGCCTTCTCTCCAAACATGTCACGAAATCGTGACAGTTTTCTTTGCCTGCGCCTTCTTTCCAAACATGTCACAAAATCGTGACAGTTTTCCTTGCATGCGCTTCTTCTTTAAACATGTTGTGAAATCACGATAGTTTTCTTACTTGCCTTCTTTGCTTCCAACATGTCGCAAAATCGTGACAGTTTATCTTGCGCTTTCTCTCTCTTCCAACATGTCGCGAAATCACGACAGTTTTTCTACTGGCCTTCATTGCTTCCAACATGTCATGAAATCACGATAGTTTATCCTGTGCTTTCTCTCTCCTCAAACATGTCGTGATATCACGACAACTTTTCTAGCTTTTTCTCTCTCCTCTAATATGTCGCAAAATCACGACAGAAAACATGTCGTGATATCGTGATAGTTTGCTTACTTGTCTTTTTCTTTGAGCTTTTGAATCTAGGCCACTTCTGTCTTCTTGGAAATTCATTGTACATGCTCTGACTGCTCTGAACTCTTGTTCTCTTCATCAACGGATCCATCTAATGACCTCTGCACTCCTTTCCATTGCATCAACCGATCCTCTGTCTATGTTGACAACAATGACAATACTTTGGCTGCACCTTGCTCATCAATGAACTCCTGTTCATTGCACTTTGGCTGCACCTTGCTCATCAATGATCTCCTGTCCATTGTATCAACTGATCAACCTGACTATGTTGACAACAATGACAATACTTTGGTTGCACCTTGCTCATAAAACCTTCATTTCAACACATTACAACATGCATGCATGATTAGACTCTTAATCATATGCCCTAGCAGCACTTGTATTCTCTCTCTTTCTTTTTTTTACCAAATTACCTTCTTGTATCTGACTGGCCAGCCTCATGCTTAGGATACCTACTCACCTCACTCGTAGCTTGGTTGTCCATTAATTATCTACTAGCATTTTCTAAAAATAGAATAAAAAATGTAATATCAAATATAGAGTAGAAGTGATTTTATCCATAAATAGAATATAAACCCCTTTGAAAAGGGAAGAACAAAACACTAATAAAAAACTACATAAACCAAAATCAACTACAAAAACACTCAATTCAATGCAAGCTTAAATGAAAACAAAATAACAATTATGCAGATAGACCACTAAGGGAGAATTAAATGGAGAAAGGGCAATCTCTTTTGTAATCATTGATGTCAGATTTTAATTCAAATCATCAAACAATATTGCTACAACATGGCATAATTTATTTGTAAATAATTTTTAATATAGGCTAGGTAATGAAGGAGCTCAGATCATCCTTCATTGTGGCCATTTCATCATTCCTTCTATACAATATTATTTCTACTTTATAGGTAACATGCACATTGACTTTGCAATAACCTTCACCCAAATGTTGACTATGTATAAGGTATTTAGTGTTAGTATTGATAATTGTGCCTTCAAACACTACATTATAGTTATGGATATGAGTCAAGTAGTATTCCCTTCTCTTAGTTTGAGTGATCAGTGTCATTTTCAGTTCCTACATGGAAAATCAACAACTCAGATAAATTCACTGCATAGCATATAGTACAAACTAAGTCAGTTGTTTTATATTTGAAATAATAGTCGTACCACTGATGACTCTGGTCTAGAAGGTATTGAACAACTGCCTATACCTTGATCACCACCACCAATGTTGTGTCCACTTGTAGGGGTAGCTTGTAGTGATGTTGCTTATGAAATTATATGCAAGGGATCATTACAACTTCAGGGGTAGCATGTAAATATTTCAAATATGAAATCTTTAAAAAAATAACACACCTCTATATGTGCAAGCCGTGTCAAAATATCATCAATTTTTTTCTCTCTGTAAGCTTCTCTTCCATATTTTTTTCTCTCTCTGTAAACTTCTCTTCCATATTTTTTTCTCTCTCTGCAAGCTTCTCTTCCATCTTTTTTTCTCTCTCTGCAAGCTTCTCTTCCCACTTTGTCTCTTTCTCTACCATATACTCTTGCATCTGGTGCAACTTCTGTAAGTAACCCTCGTTAGCAAATAGAGTAGTTGCGATACTCCTTTTTCGACACCCCAAAATCAACCTGGTATTTTAGGTCCTAAAACCTTGGAAAGGGCATCATCCTTAATATATTTATTTATGGAGCTCGTAGATGACATTTCATCATCCAATTTGTTTTGGCAACATCACATGCATAGTTAACTGGTAACATGTTAAAAAAACAATTGATATAACAATGGTTTGAAGTTCAACGTATTGTTATTTCCAAGGGAATGTCACTTACGATTGTCTCTACAAATTCTAGTGAAACAAGAGCCCCATCCTTCTTTGTATGAGCTACCATCCACACAGTTACCCTTGGTAGTGGAGTTTCCACATTTTGTTGGCTCTTCCTCTGCAAGATATATAATTGGAGAGACATGGGGATAAGTCATACGTCAAAATAATATAGCTATATTTGTCATATAATGGACGAGTATGATAAAATACCATTTCATGCTCTAGTTGAGCATATCCTATTTGATTGCAAGTATGCATAATGGATTGGTGAGATCTATTTTTTTTGTTCCTTTACCTCACCACCTACAACGCAATGAAGAAACCAATATTTAATTCATTAGGAAGAGTGAGGTCGGAAAAATTCACATGAACATAACAATGATATGAAATACCATAGCAGATTGGCTGGTACTTGCCTTAAACTCAGCGCTACTCCTACCATTCAAAAATTCTTCTCAATATTTTTGTGATACACAAGTTGAGGGATTAGCAATTCTATCTTCGTCATTATCATACTTATCATAGTGGTTTTTCACAAGTCGATGCTTATGTTCATGCCACTGCTTGTCCATGATTATGAAGACCCATCTATTCATTTGTGTTCAAAATGATATATTTTTGCTACATCACACCAGTATCTTATTAGATGCAACATTTATATAAGTATTCAAAAAATGGACACTAGATATGAACTACATTGGTTAGAAATTATTACATAATGAGTGTCCATAACTAGTTTTTAACTTCCACTAGAAGTGCTCTCTAGTCTGTATGGGTAATAGGGACAATATCCCTCACAATCACCCCCAAGTAAGATGAAAACTTAATAGAATTTGGACCTACGGACTTTCCATTTAGATTGCAAATGATCTCCACCCTATCTATGTTTCTTGACTTTGTTGCACAACTTGTTGGACCTCTCTTTCTATGATATTTAGTGTCCAAAGTGTGTGATGACCTAGCATCAACACCTATAATGCTGACACCATACAAATATAATTATGCCATATAGTATGACAACGACTAACCCAACATCATGAGAAAGTTTCTTGTGCAGTCTATGTACCTTCTTCACTAGACAAAGCATTTTTAGCCTCATTTCGAGTATTCTCAACGTCAAATTCATTTATGTTATGGGTTGCCTTCTTATCTTGTTAACAAAATGAGGTAGCTGGTATTGTCCACAAGTTTCTATAATACACCATAGTTGAAAATAAAACCATGATCAATTCTAATATGCCTAGGTCAACCACTATTGAACAACACTATCAAAGTTCAAGTACTTACGTATAAGGCATGTGTCACTGACTCTTGATTCATTGTGACAAACTCAACTATATATGACCTCTTTCTTGGTCTTTTCTTGGTTTGTAAAAGAAAAATAATTAGAAAGCACGATTGTAAGAATGCTAAATGAATGGAAAATTCTAATTTCAAGTGCAATTCTTATCTATAGATATATGTGAATGGACAACTTGAGCCCTCTATATAACGGGAAGATGTATAAACATCCCTACCCGCACCAACCATCATAGATGAGAAGAGAGGGTATCTTGAGACATTTTTTAGATACATACATATCCACTATTCAAATCAAGTATTGTTGCTAAGAACTAGGACTAAGATTCAAACATGAAATATCAATTTCATAACTAGCACACACTCAACAAAATAAACCTTCATTTCAACACATTACAACATGCATGCATGATTATACTCTTAATATTATGCCCTAAAAATACTTGTATTTTCTCTCTTTTTTTATATACCAAATTACCTTCTAGTATCTGACTGACCAACCTCATGCTTATGATACCTACTTGCCTCACTCCTAGCTTGGCTACCCATTAATTATCTACTAGCATTTTCTAAAAATAGAACAAAAATAATTGGAACTCAACATCATTATCTCATAGTTCTTGTCCACTCTTTGAGCAATTTTCATTGAATAATTTGTATACGTCATTGACCATTTCAACGATGTCATCTTAAACATATTCAATAATTTGACCCTCATCAATGGCAGAGTACATGTTCGATGTATATTTGTCATTCCAATAATTTTTACAAAAAAAACTCATTTCCATAACCCAGTATATGTTTGTTCTAAAACAAGTTCTTTTCTTTCAAATAACTCTTTTAAGACAAAAAGTAGAAGACCCCTTAGCTAAAAAAAAACTAGAAGAGTCAATTGAAAGAAAAAAATTGATTTAAGAACAAAATAGAGAGCCATGGTTAAGTCTATCTCCATTAGCATTAGTTTTTGTTACTGTGGGTGAAGTTGTGCACCCTTCACCCACTCTTTCTTAAAAAGATGATGATTTTTAGATTTGCCAAGTTTTGGAGCATTAGTGGTTGGGTGGAGTATGGAGGAAGCAACATCAGTAGTGGGTGGATGCTAGAAGTAGGTGGGTGAAATGATGTTCGAGAAGGTGAGGTGAAAAAGCAAGTAGGGTGGACATTTAGGCCCTACATTTGGGTGGCACTATTTAAAAAATCCACTTGCATGACGAATTGACATTTTTATCGGCCAACATGGGTGGTGATATTGAGAAACCCCGTCCATGAGAAATATGGAGACCCCCACCCATGGTTGGGTGGAACTTTGGAGCATGAATTGGGTGAAACTCATAGTAAATACCCATCATTATTCATAATGCCTCCCTAGGTGGAAGTTAAACAACCACCTAGTTTTTGGATTCCTATCATCACCTATTAAAGAAGTACTCATTACTACAGATGCCCAGTACCAGGAATTTGTACTCAAAAATGACTTATTTGAAATGTGTTGCTCCCAATATTATTAATTTCGATCAATCATCACCTAATAAAAATACTGTTGACTACTTTAAGAGGTTGAGTAGATCAAAAAGTTAATGATCAAAGCAGAGGTGGTAGAAAGATCAAAGTCCCAAGTTGATGGAAAATCACTTTTCCTTCCATAATACTTCCACAATCTTAAGGAGCAGAGTACCGACTAAGCTAGCGGATTACATCAACTACATCTTCTCACCTAATGCTATTAATGTTTAAATTTTGATTTACTGTATTTTACCTATAGATAGTGGAATGCTAGTCATTCCTAGGCATGGCTCTTTGGCCATTATAATTCATATGTAATACTTAGCATTGCTAGATGAATACAAGATATTACTGTTTGGCTTCTATCCTTGTTCTTATATTTCATGTTAAGTGTGAACACTTATTTATGCTACCATTTCTTGAGTGTTTCTCATTTAATTATGCTAAACTAGATTTTATGGGGATCACTGGGTAGTTTCTAGAATTTGTATTTGCAAATTGGGTTGGGTGTTTATTTCTGCAATAGTTCGATCGGATATGAGTACTCTAATTCTAAATCCTAGATTTTATGCACTCATCCGTCGGTCCTGGAATTCACCCTAAACCTTATTGCATCAACAACTAAGTGATAACTTGGGTGGGTAGTCTATCTGGTAGTATGTCGGTATCTATTCTCGACGGTGGTGATGGTGCATACGTCTTGATGTGGCCATAACCTATCCTTGAGAATTCTAGTTATGGCTTCCCTTTTATTTGCTTTCCTTCCTCCCTTTTCTCTTTTCCTTGTTAAGCGGCTTAGGTAGCTAGGACTACCGTACTAGAACCATTATTCTCTGAAGATCAATCACCCTACCCTGGCATGATAGTTTTTTTATGTTTGCGCTGGTCTATCCTTGCCCTTGATGCAGGATTCTAGATCAATATTTTTTAGTGACTCTATTGAGGAACTCATTGAGTTTATGTATTTTAGGAAGTTAGATATTGGTGATACTCTTATTTGACCATATCATCTCAAGATAACCTAGCGACTCTGACTGTACAATATATCTAGATCATGAGATCAATTGCCTCCATGCATTGAAAGATCCAAATATCCCAGAGTACTCAAGGTTATATGAGCAACTTTGACCTCGCTAGCAATGAAAGTATGTTCATATAGATACTTATACTTTGAATCTAACACAAGAACCAATATTCCTGAAGATTGGTGCCAATATGACTCAGTTGTGTTACCCCTAGTGGGATGACCTCGATCCACTAAACCTCCAAAGTTGACATGAAATTACCAAGAGTTCCCTAAAAACCTTGACCAAATACAATGGCAACATGGGAATTGTGTGAGAGCACCTTGAATATGTTATCGCACTAGAACCCCTCCATGATATTATCAATGAATTTATCATGATTAGGCTTCTGATAATTTCTCTAGAAGGAAGGGCATTGTTGTGGTACCAATCCCTTGGGAAAAAAATCATCTGCTCATGGGTGGATTTGGTGGGAGCTATTGTTGACACATTTAATGGCTCTATGGAATCATTCCAACTCTTTATGCACATTTCATTCATCAAGAGGGCCCCTTTTGAATCTATCACAGATTTCAATATTCGATTTGAAAGGAGTTGGAAAAGGATCCCCCTTAAGTACCAGCCATCCCTCACCCAGACTCACTTTCACTAAGTTTGAGCTCTTAACTTAGATATTAGCCTCCTCCTGTATCAATATGGGGAAAGGATATTCTCTCAAATATTTTAGGAGGTCATACGGGTTGATTGGCTCCTGCTTCAAGTAGGAAGAATATATTTAGAAGACTTTGCCCCATCACTTTTTTCTTCTACTACTCCCCTTTTAATTGTACAATACCTGCCATGGAAGCCACCCCATGTTGTACAGTAGCCAGGGTTGTAGTTCTGTAAAATGTAAGGGGAAAACCTCTCCTCAAGATCATGCATAGGAGATACAAGCACAAAATCCACAATGAAAAATTTCTCTACTTTCATCTTCTCCTAGCAAATAGAGGACCCAGACCCAAAAGGGGATGCCACTCACAAAGAGGGAATAATTTTACACCTTTTTTGTATTCAAGAGCACAAACAACAAGGGCCAAGCCATATTCATGATGGCTCGGTCAATCAATATAGGTCCTGAGGGGGTCCCATCAATAGTAGGCTCAATTAATTTCTCCTACTATAAAAAATGCATGAAGACGTCGAAGGTGTGTGAGGCAAGGATTTCATGGCAAGTGGATCCCAAGGAGTGGCAACATTAGAGCTTTTTGCCACATGAACCAATACCAAAGAAGGGCTCCCACATGGAGAAATTCATTGCCACATTAATCATTTATTGCATAAGTACTAGTATGCATGATGATTTGCCAAGTTGTGAATACATTGAAGCTTGGAAGGATGACTGGTAATGTCAATCAAACTACAAAAGATACCTCAAGTTCAATATAATATGATTTGATCATTGCAGATTCACTAGATAATATCTATGATGAATCAGTGGTTGTGGTGTGCCACTCGCGCTATAATTTTGTGTACATAAGCTGATAGCTAAATAAAAGTGCATAAGGCACATGGCAGAATGACATCATCTTGTTCCATGGTAGACCATGGAAAATTATATGAAATTGCTCTAATTTTTGAAATACACCCGTATTCCCTATGTTCTTCTTTATTTGTTGTTGTGACCCCATTCCCAATGGATTAAAGTCTTGTGATTTAGGCACCTCTTCATGCAATCCCAAAAAATATATCCACTGCATCTTTGAAGGTAGTGCCCACTCATTGAGTGCTAGGGAAAATTGACCTAGAAATAGAGCCTTAGAGGGTAAAAAGCAACATATATTGAAGCATTAATCCAAGAATGAGGTTACAATTGAATATTCCCTAAAAGAGTAAAAAAAAGCTGATAAGGTCCTTGCATGATTGTGTCAAAATGAGGTGTTGCATTAGAACTGGTAAATGCCCCTAGAATTCTGTTTGTTCTTGAATTCGCCATGGTCTTTGACGGGGTATGTTGATGGGAGTGTGGTCTATGGGGATGTCCCATGGATCACCTTCCCTTTTGTTTCTTTTATTTTTCTACATTCTTCCCTTCCTTCTCTTTCCTCAGTTCCTTACTGCTACTAACCAACAAAGTTAGTGGTGGTCGTCCTCTTACTTCTATGGTTTCCTATGTTTCCCTCCCTTCCCTCTTACCCTCTTGTTCTACTTTCTTGGTTTTGCTTGTTGTTTCCACTTGTGGTATCCCTTATTTTTTTCTCTTATGCTTTCTCCCACCCCATTTTCCATTCACCTTTTTCCTTCTTCCTCCTTTGTCTTGCAGTGTTCCTCAACTGCTTTTGTTTATGCGCCCTCACTATCCCCTCCTTCCTCCATCCTATGTATGTTTTTTGTATTTTAAAAACCTGGGTTCTCCTTTCCCACAAGGGAAAAGTCCCTATGAGTCACCAGAGATTTGGGTGAAGTTTTGCACCCTTCACCCCCTCTTTTTAGAAAGATGATGCTTTTTAGAGTCACCAACTTTTGAAGCATTAATGGTTAGGCGAAATATGGAGGCAATAACATCAGTAGTGGGCGGATGCCAATAGCAGGTAGGCGGAAGGATGTACAATAATACGGGGCAAAAAATCAAGTAGAATGGACATTTAGACCCAGAGTTTGGGCAGCACTATTTAAAAAACTTGTTCGCATGACAGATGAATATTTTGCCTAGCAAGCATGGGCGGAGATATTATGAAACCTCACCCATGAGAAATATGGATACCCCTATCCATGGTTGGGTAGAACTTTGGAGCAAAAATTGGAAGAAACTTAGAGCAAATGCTCACTATCATTCATAATGCATCCCCTTGCGATAAGCAACCGCCCAATATCTGGATTATTTCCATCACATATTAAAGAAGTACTCATTACTGCGACTGCCCAATACTAGGTTTTCATACTCAAAAGTGACTGATTTGAAATGTGCTACTCCCAAGGTGATTAATTCCAATCAATCATAACCTAATCGAAAGACCTCTGACTGCTTGAAGAGGTAGAGTAGATAAAAAAATTAATGATTTGAGCAGAGGTGGTAGGAAATATCAAAGGCTTAAGTTGATGGAAAAGCACTTTTCCCTTCCAAAATATTACTATAATCTCGAGAAACAAAGTATCATCTAAGCCAGTAGATTGCATCAAATTCATCTTCCCACCTAATGTCATTAATATTTAAATTTTGAATTTATTATATTTTACCTATAAATAGTGGAATGTTGGTCATTCCCAAACACGACTCTTTGGCCATTACAATTCATATGTAATACTTAGCATAACTAGATGAATATAAGATATTACTATTTGGCTTCTATCCTTGTTCTTATATTTCATGTTAAGTGTGAATACTTATTTTTTCTATTGTTGCTTGAGTGTTTCTCATTTAATTCTATTGAACTAGATTTCATGGGGATCACCGGGTTTTTGGAATTCATATTTGCAAATTGGGTTGGGTGTTTATTTTTGCAACAAGTCGATCATATGAGAGCACTCTAATTCTGAATCCTAGATTTCATGCACCCATCCGTCGATCCTAGAATTTGCTCTCAACCTTACTGCATCAACTGCTAAGCTAGAACTTGGGTGGGTAGTCTATCTGGTAGTATGTTTGTATCCATTATCGACGGTGGTGAGGGTGCATACATTTTGATGTGGCCATAACCCGTTTAGTTTTGGATACAACCTCCTTTTATTTGCTTTCCTTCCTCCCTTTTCCCTTTTCCTTGCTAAGTGGCTTAGGTAGCTAGGACCACTACAGAGGAACCGACCTTCTCTAGAGATTGATCGCCCTGCCCTGGCCTGACAGTCATTCAATGTTGGAACTGGTTCATCCTCACCCTTGATACTATATTCCAGATCAATATTTACCCTTAGGGATATTGAACTAGTTAAAATTATCGAGGTACACAGTCAAGAACTAAGAATCCCAAAAAAAAACTTGGATAATAAAAGTTATTCGAGTATACAATGAATCTCAAGGATAAAGGCAAGAGTCAATAATAGAGTCAAATAAATTGCATCTAAAAAGTAGAGTGGATGATGAAAATAATCAAAGATAGTATATATATATATATATATATATATATATATATATATATATATATATATATATATATATATATATATATCTTTAAAATTAATTTCTTAAACTAATCCTAGAACAAAGGCTTCTAATTAAGAAAAGAATCCCATGCAAATTTATCTAATGGATAACATTTGGTAGTAATCAAAGACACGATTTTATTAGATTTAGTAGGAGAAAAAATGAGAATGAATTGAATGCACTCAAACAAACATAGTGTTGAGCAAGGTGCAACGACAATATTGTCATTGTTGTCAACACACTTAGATTGATACGTTGATGCAGTGGATAGTTGTTCGGAGGTTGTTTGGAGTATGTAAAGTGGTGTTCAATGCTTATGATAATGTTTGTGATGTTCAGGTGAAGTTACAAGTTGTTCGTGCAAATTTGCAAAAGTTGCAAAAATTGTCAGGAAGTTGTCAAAGTAGCAAAAAAGGAAGTTGTCAAAGTGGCAAAACATCAATGGAATGTGTTGGACAGTCCCAGATACTATTTGGAGGTTTTTTTATTATTAGAAAGTGTGGTTGCAGTGTTGGAATGGTCGGTTTCTTTGTCAGTGCATTGTTGGTCATGAAACTACAGTTGTAAAATCTACGTCGAAGGTCACTTTATAGGAAGAATATTAAGCAATCCATGAGGAATTGGACCTAAAATGTTTTACTAGGGGTATTTGGATATACTAAGAGCTTAAGTTTTAAATTTAAGCCCAAACAGAGTCCGAAGGAAGAAACGGTGAGTGCTGCAAAATGGCTCTAGAGTACTTTTTGCAGTTTGTGACAGGTGTAAAATCAACGTCAGAGGCCACTTTTTCGGAGGCATATTAAGTAATATTTGAAGAATCAAACTTTGAAATTTTTACTGGAGGTATTCTGATATACAAAGAGATTATATTTTAAATTTCATCCCGAACTAAGACCCGAGGAAGAAACGGAGGCAGTTGCAAAATGCCTCCGTAGCACTTTTTCCAGTTTTGGGCAGCCAAGTGCTTTTGCGCTCGAATACTCAAATTCATATTTTCTTGTTTTCGAATGTGTTGTTTCACGTATAGCTCATCGAATTGAACATCTTTGATTTTTGGTCGGAGTAATTTCGAGGCCTCCAAGTGTGAGAACAAGTAATGTGCACAACACTTTGTCCGTGAACTGTTTGACAAAATGCCTCTCCAAAATAAAAGTAAATTTTAAAAAGGTCAACTTTTTATCCATAACTCCTTTTGAGTTCGTTATTTTTCTAGCACATGCAAAATTTTAAAATCTAGAAGAACGTTATGTCTCCTAAGGGAGACATTATTGAATGTTGAAACAGTCATCTTGCAGCTCAAAATTTGTTAGGAAGTTGAAGTGTTGGAAGTTAAAGGTATTGTAAAAAGGTTTTTAAAAGGAGTTAGTGTGAGTACAGAGTAGGGTGTGAGATAGAGATTCAAATCATATGAGACTAGTCAGAGTGGATGTGTAGAGAGAAGCAATGAGCTAGACCACTCAGGGTCTTTTAGAATGGAGATCAGATTTTATACTACAGTTTTTGTTTTTGTCGAGTGGGTGCTTGGCGATCGGGGTCGGTGCTCTTTGTAGTTGGTACTGCTAAAGTCTGGGTTGGTTTGTGCCATTCCCCACAGTTGGTGCTGCAAAAATATTGTAAAGACCAAACTTTTTTTAGGCTAGATTTGGATGGGAGTCCAAACAGTCCATTGGCACAGTGGTTTTCCCACATTGGGTTTCCACTATAAATCCGGTGTTATGTGATGCATGTTTGTGTGATTGGTTGTTTTGATTTGATTTAATAGTTGGATTAAATTTTTAATACACATTGATTCACCCCCCTCTCAGTGTCGCGCTTAGTTCTACAATTGGTATCAGAGCGAGGTTTATGAATAGGCTTAACCAGCTAGGGTGATCTTGGAAGTGACACAATGGCAGGTGGTTAAGGGTTCTTATCAAACAAAGCACCATTGTTTGATGGAACTAATTACGCATTTTGGTTACTTAGGATGCATACATATCTTTGTGCTTTGGGATACAACATTTGGGATTCAATAGATAGTGAATACACAATACCCACCACTTCTCTAATCGATGTTGTTGATAAGAAACTATATAAGAAAGACTCAAAAGCAAAGAATGCTATCATGTGTGGATTAGTGGATAGCGAACTGGTAAAAATTATGGGTTGTAAAATGGCAAAGGAAATATGGGACAAACTAAAGAGCATTCATGAAGGATATGATAAGATCAAGGAGGCCAAGTTACAAACACATCGAGCTCAGTTTGAACGATTGAATATGAATGAGGATGAGAATACAGAGGCATATATGTTGAGAGTTAATGAAGTCATCAATGCTATTAGAGGACTTAGAGAGGAAATCAAAGATCCAATAATAATCAAAAAAGTATTAAGATCTCTTTCTCAAAGGTTTGATTCTAAAGTTTCATCTATAGAAGAAGCTAAAGATCTGAATTCTTTTAAATTGGATGCGATGCATGGCTCTTTGACTGCATATGATATGAGAATAGAAAAATCTAAACCCACCGATAGAGAAGCTGATTTTAAAGCCCAAAAAAATATGAAAGCAAAACAAGAATCCAAGGAAGAAGAGACATCAGATGAAATGGAAGCAAACTTTGTTCAAAAACTAAAAAGGGGAAAAGGTAAAATATAGAGGAAATTTATCATTTAAAAGTTTCAACTATGGAGGTATTGGGCATTTCGCAGCTAAATATCCACTTAATGAAAAGAACAGAAGTTATGAAGGATCGCACAGAGAAAGAAGTGACTAGAATAAAAAATCAAATTTTAGAAAAGGTAACTTCAAGAAGAAAAGTTTCATCTCCAATAATGTCAGCTCATCAAAAGACAGCTCTAATGAGGATTCTAAAAAAGAAACAGGTGAAGCTCTTTTCATGGCATTTGAAGAAGAAAAACCATAAAAAGAACATGAGTGTGATGAAGAAGAAATTAATGTAGAAATAAATTTGGAAGAGGAACTAATTGCAACTTTGGATGAATTGAAGACAGAAAGAAAAAGGAATAAGAAAATTTCAAGAAAGCTTGAGGATTAAAATGAAATAATAACAAGTTTGAAAGTGTATATAGAAGAATCCAAGAATATCTTCGAAGATCTCGAAGTGCAAATAATCATGAAAATAGATTATTGCAGCAAGTTAGAAAAAGAGGTTGTTGGTTTAAGGATGCAGCTAGAAGATATGAATAAGAAAATTAGCTCTTATCATAAACATGAAGAGAGTTCTATGAAGCTGGATAAGATTATAAAGAACTAGAAGACTACAGGCATCAAATTTGGTTTGGATTTTGACGAAGGAGAATCATCAAATGGATGCAAGGCCACAAATGAAGAATCCACAAAGAATGAAGAAAATAAACAGGTTAATCAAGCAAAAACGAATCATGCAAAGGAAAGCAATAATGCAAGGCAAGAAAGGAGAATTGATAATGATGGTTTCACCAATGTCACACATCAAAGAAGAATATTTATGGCTCCTACAACAACATGGGAAATACCACCACCTAGGTTCAATCATACCTTTTTTGGTTACTATTTTAAATGCAATGGTTATGGACATAAGATTTTAGATTGTAAGTATAATGTAGGACCAAGGAATTTTGCCAATAGAAATGTTTTTTCACCTTTGATGGATTATGCAGTAGAATGTTATAATTGTCATAACCTTGCACATATTACAAGAAATTGTAGAAGTACATTTGCATCAAATCAATTTCAGGGAAGAAAATTTCAACCAAATGGAATAAGACAAAATAGAAAATTTCTTGAAAAACATGCACAAGCTACTGAAAAAGAAAAGCCAAAAAAAAAGCCCAAAACTATAATCAAACCAAAGTGGAAAGAAAAAGAGCAACCTAAGGAAGAAAAGGAATCCTTAATATTACATACGATATTTAAAGCGCAGAATAAATCCACGCCATGGATACTTGATAGTGGATGCTTCAGTCATATGACAGGTGACAAACAAAAATTTGAGAAGTTACAGCAATATGAAGGTGGTTCAATGAAATTTGAAAACAATGATGGAGCTAAGATAGTTGGCAGAGGTTCAGTTAAGATCAGTGACAAAAAAATCAGATCAGAAGAAGTCTTGTTTGTGGTTGGTCTAAAGCATAACTTGTTGAGCATAAGTCAAATTTGTGACAGAGGTCATGATGTGATCTTTAAGAAGCAGGGTTGTGAAATCAGAAAGGTAAATAGTGGGAAGTTGATAGCAACTGGATCAAGGACATCTGGAAACCTATACACTCTCTTAGAGACTTTAGAAGAAGCTTTCTTGATTGGACAGGAAGAAGAGAATTGGTTGTGGTACAAGAGGCTTGGTCATATCAGTTTTGATAATCTAGTAAAAATTAGTTCAAAGAAAGTAGTGAGAGATATTCCCACCATTGGCAAACCATTAAATAGGATTTGTGCTTCATGTCAAAAAGGGAAGCAAACTAGAGTCTCATTTAAAACAAAAGAGTACTACACGAGAAAACCTTTGGAACTAGTGCATATTGATTTATGTGGATCCATGAGAACGCAAAGCATAAACGGTGACAAATATTTCATGTTGTGTATAGATGACTATTCCAGGATGACATGGGTATTGTTTTTGAAGCATAAATCAAAAGCTTTTGAGATGTTCAAGGTTTTGAAAAACCAAGTTGAGAATCAAACAAGAAAAAGGATTAAATGTTTAAGGTCAGACAAAGGAGGAGAGTTCATTTCAGAGGATTTCACAGAGTATTGTGAAAAATATGGCATCAAGAGATAGTTTTCAGCAGCCAGGACACCTCAGCAGAATGGTGTGGTAGAAATAAATAACATGACAATGCAGGAAATGGCACAGACTATGTTGACTAAGAGTAAAGTAGCAGAAATATTTTTGAAAGAGGTAGTCCATACTACGGTATACATCCAAAATAGGTGCATGTTGAGGACGCATGAAAGTAAAACTCCTTATGAGTTGTGGTTCGGTAAAAAGGCAACAACAAGATATTTTAAAGTTTTCGGTAGCAAGTGTTACATCAAAATAACTGAAGAAAACCCTGGTAAGTTTGAAGATAGAGCGGATGAAGGCATTTTTCTTGGCTATTCATCAAAAAGTAAAGCTTATAAATGTTACAACAAGAGGCTAAGAAAAATTGTGGAAAGTGTCAATGTTAAAGTTGATGAAGGAAGGGAATGAGTAATTAGCTATGAAGAGAGCTACCCAATTTATGAAGAGGACATTGAAGGAGATGAGGAATAGGAAATGGAAAAGAAATCAAGAATTGACTCAGAGGATTTGAAAAGTGATTCAGAATTGGAAGAAAAAAGAAATTCAAAATAGGTAGTTGGTAGAAATATCATCCTAGAGAGCAAATAATTGGAGACCCCATAGTTGGTGTTCAGACAAGAAGAAGATTAGTAAGTTACTACTCTTTACTATCCAACATTGAGCCCAAAAATGTTTTCGAAGCAATCAAAGATGAAATTTGGGTAAAGGCAATAAATGAAGAATTAGATAAGATCGAGAAAAATAAGACTTGGGAGTTAGTACTAAGACCCACAAATAAAAATGTAATCGGTACTAAATGGGTCTTTCGAAATAAATTGAATGAAGATAGACAGGTAGTCAGGAACAAAGCAATATTGGTATGCAAAGGGTATGCACAAGTTGAAGGTATTGACTTCGAGGAAACCTTTGCACTTGTGGCCAGACTAGAGGCAATTAGAATATTTCTTGCTTTAGCAGTTTACAAGAATTTCAAAGTTTATCAAATGGATGTGAAATCAACATTTTTGAATGGGAAACTTGAATAAGAGGTTTATATTGAGCAACCAGACAATTTTCAGCTTGGTGATGATCCCAACTTGGTTTGCAAGTTGAATAAAATGTTATATGGATTAAAACAAGCACCCCGGGCATGGTATGCAAGGCTAGACAATTATCTTACTCAGCAAGGGTTCAAGAAAGGTATGGTGGACAGTAATTTGTGTGTTAAAACAAAAAATGGTCATCATATTGTTGTTGTTATATACGTAGATGATATCTTATTTGGCAGCAACAAAGATGAGTTGTGTAAAGATTTTGCAAATAAGATGCAAAAAGAGTTTGAAATGTCAATGATTGATGAACTTTCGTATTTTCTTGGATTGCAAGTTAATCAAAAGGAGAAGGGCATATTTATTTCTCAAATCAAATATGTGAAAGAGATGCTAAATTGTTCACAATGGAGGATTGCAATCCAGTTAGCACTCCCATGATGACAGGTTGCAAGTTGAGCAAGGATGACAAATCTCCACCTATTGATCAAACTATGTACAGATCCATGATTGGGAGCTTACTGTACTTGATAGCTACTAGATCTAATATTTTGTAGGTAGTATGCATGGTAGCATGATTTTAGGCTAGTCCCAAGCAGACTCATGTGACAGCAGTAAAGAGGATTTTTCGGTACCTCAAGGGTACTATGGAGTATGGGTTATGGTATCCGAAAGATAAGGACTTCATCCTTATTACGTATTCAGATGCAGATTGGGTAGGATGTGTAGATGACAAGAAGAGTACCATTGGAGGTGCATTCTATATTGGTGATAATCTTGTTGTGTGCCATAGCAAAAAGTAGGAGTCAGTCTCATTATCCATAGTAGAGGCAGAGTATATTGCAATGACATCATGTTGTACACAAGTACTTTGGATGAAACAAACTTTGAACGATCTTGGAATAAATTTTAGTGAGCCCATATCGATCATGTGTGACAATACAAGTGCAACCAATATCTCAAAGAATCTCGTTATGCATTCTTGCACAAAACATATTTCTATCTGGTACCATTTTTTGAAGGAGAAAGTTGCGGAAGGTGAGGTTAAGTTGGATTTTGTTCCAACAACAAAGCAAGTAGCAGAAATCTTCACCAAACCATTGCCCAAGGAAATATTTGAGTACATTCTCAAGAAATTATGAGGGGTCACACTTCCCAAGAATTGATTAGCTATCGAGGTCACATTCTCAAGGGGAGCATTTGTGTCTTTGTTTATATTTTTGCTCATGTTTGTGATTTTTGCTAAATGTAATAATTTTTGCCTGAGAATGTTGTGCATGGACTCAGGGGGATTTTGCATTAGCCCTTTGGTCTTGTTGTCAAAGTGGGAGAAGAGTTACAGGAAATTGTGCGTATGTTGCCAACAATTCCAAAGGGGGAGATTATTGAGCAAGGTGCAGCGACAGTATTGTCATTGTTGTCAACACACTCAGATGGTTAGGTTGATGCAGTGGACAGTTATTCGGAGGTTGTTAAGAGTATGTAAAGTGGTTTTCAATACCTATGAGAATATTTATGATGTTCAGGTGAAGTTGTTATAGGTTGTTCGTGCAAATTTGTAAAAGTTGCAAAAATCGTCAAGAAGTTGTCAAAGTAGCAAGAAAGGAAGTTGTCAAAGTGGCAAAACATCAATGGAATGTGTTGGACATCCCTAGATACTATTTTGAGGTTTTTTTATTATTATCAAGTGTGGTTGCAGTGTTGGAACGATCGGTTGCTTTGTTGGTGCATTGTTGGCCATGAAACTGCAGTTGTAAAATCTACATCAAAGGTCATTTTATGGGAGGAATATTAAGCAATCCATGAGGAATTGGACCTCAATTTTTTTATTTGAGGTAACTAGATATACTAAGAGCTTAATTTGTAAATTTCAGCCCAAACAGAGTCTGGAGGAAGAAACGGTGAGCGCTGCAAAATGGTTATGGAGCACTTTTTGCAGTTTATGTGACAGGTGTAAAATCAACGTCAGTGACCACTTTGTTAGAGGTATATTAAGAAATCTGTGAGGAATCAAACTTCAAAGTTATTACTGGAGGTATTATGATATATAGAGAGCTTATGTTTTAAATTTCAGCCCGAACAGAGACCCAAGGAAGAAACGACAGCAGTTGCAAAATGCCTCCATAGAACTTTTTCTAGTTTTGGGCAGCCAAGTGCTTTTGTGCTCGAATACTCAAATTCATATTTTCTTGTTTTCGAATGTGTCATTTAAGTATTTTTTCACGTATATCTCATCGAATTAAATATCTTTGCTTTTTGGTCGAAGTAATTTTGAGGTTGATGCAAGAAAATGGAGAGCAAATGATTAGCCAATAATTTCCAATCAAGCATTAGCCTTACCTTAGGATAGGTAGGTCTTAAATAGATTACAAAATAAGATATTAAACAACCTACACTAATGATGCTAACAAATCACGCTAACAATAGCTGAAGATGCGTGATGCTAACAACTAACCTAGGATAGCGAATCATGAATTAATCACTAACCTAAAATATCTAACCTAGGATATTGTAGGTATCTAACCTAGGTTAACCAGTAGATATTATGGAATAGTAAATATCTAAATGGTAATGCAGTAAAAAAAGTAAATGTAATAACCTATGTAGTATAATGCAATATACTACCTATTTTACCCTAACATCCCCCCTTTATTACATTACTTTGATATACAAATTTTATTTCGGAATAGCTCAAATTTGACACGTCCAAGTGCCTTTGTGAAGATGTCAGCAACCTGTTCGTCAGTGGGAATGTATTGGAGCTTGATGTTGTGTTTAGGAACCTCATCATGAATGAAATGACAATCTGTGTCAATATGCTTTGTGCGTTCATGATGGACTGGATTTTTGACCAAGTTCAAAACACCTGAGTTGTCGCAAAACATGTGAATAGGAAGTTTCTTTGGTAGGCCCATTGTAGCCAAGATGCGACTTAACCATATCGCTTCACACACAGCTCCACGTGCAGCGCGATACTCTACCTCTGTTGAAGATAAAGCAACCACCTGTTGCTTTTTACTATGCCATGAGATAGGACCAGATCCAAGATGAAATACATATCCTGATGTTGATTTTCTGTCATCTAGGGATCCAGCATAGTCAGAGTCAGTATAACTCTATAAGAAGAATGAGTTATTCTTCTTATACTCTAGACCATAATCTACACTACCCTGAATGTAGTGAAGAACCCTCTTAGCTGCTTTCCAGTGAGAAACTTTTGGTTCCTGCATGAACCGAGAAAGATAGTTTACAGCATAAGTAATGCCTGGTCTAGTATTGGTCAGATAGATAAGGCTTCCAATAATCTGTCTGTATAGCATGCCATCTACCTATGGTGAGTCATCATACCATGATAACTGAAGCCTTGATTCCATCGGTGTTGCCTTGGGCTTGCATTCAGTCATACGATATTTTTCTACTAAAGTCTTGGCATATTTTTTTTGAGTCACCCTAAGATGATTCTTTTTCTGTTCTATCTCAAGACCAAGACAGTAGTGGAGAAGTCCTAGATCTGTCATATCAAATGACTCTTTCAAGTCATCTTTCATGGCTTTAATCAATTTCTCTGAATTGCCAGTGATGATCAGATCATCTACATATAATACAAGAATCACTATTTTAGAACCTGTGTTCTTGATATAGAGATTTGCATCAGATGGACTTCTCTTGAATCTGTGCTACAATAGGTGACTATCCATTTTAATGTACCATGCTCTTGGGGCTTATTTAAGCCCATATAATGATTTGACCAATTTGCAAACTTGTTGCTCATGGCCTTCCTCAACAAATCCTGGAGGTTGAGTCATGTATACCTCTTATTTTAAGTCACCATTTAGAAAGGCACTTTTTACATCCATTTGATGTAATTTCCATCCAAATTGTGCTGCCATAGCACAAAGAACTCGAATGGTGGTCATCCTTGAAGTGGGTGCAAAGGTTTCCTCATAATCAAGGCCTTCCTTTTGAGCATAGCCCTTTGCCACAAGACGGGATTTATGCTTGTCTATGGTACCATCTGCCTTATATTTGATTTTGTAAACCCATTTGTAGCCTATGGGTTTCTTTCCTCTAGGAAAATCTACCAGCTTCCACGTTTTATTCTTGATGAGGGAGTTATGTTCTGCATCCATAGCTGCCTTCCATTGAGGTATTCTAAGTGCTTCATCAACTGTAGAAGGTTCATTTTCATCAAATGATGACAAGTAAACCCTCTCCTCATCTATTTCCATATCATATTCCCTTGCTAGCTCTCTATCAATAGAAAGGTCTTGAAAATCTGCACAAATATCATCAACTAAAGTGGATGCTTCAGTATTTTCTTGTTGAGTCATGCTTCGTGTCTTTGGACGATTGAGAGTAAGATCAGGTGGGGAAGTGAGTTTGGAATATTTCATTGTGCTTGTATACCATTTGGGAGGATTTTTTTGTTGTGGAGAAGGAAGTGGTTGTTGCTCCTCATCATCTAGGTATATTGATGTAGTGTTGGGTGTGAAAGCTTCATCAAACACTACATCTCTGTTGATATGTATTTTCTTGGTAAATGGGTCTATCAATCGATAGCCTTTTGAGAATTCATCATATCCAAGAAAAACACATGGTAGGGACTTCTCATCTAATTTCTTTCTTTTCTCCTTAGGTATATGCATAAAAGCCTTACACCCAAATACTCGTAGATGAGATATGGAGGGTTTCCTTCCACTCCATGCTTCCTAAGGAGTCATACCTTCAAGAGCCCTTGTGGGTGCTCTATTTAGAAGATATACTACAGTTTGAACAGCTTCAACCTAGTATATTTGCTCAAGATTCGCTCCCTTAAGCATACATCGAACCATTTCCATAATGGACCGATTTCTTCTCTCAACAACTCCATTTGACTGAGGAGAATAGGTTGTGGTTAACTGTATTTTTATCCCATGAGTCTATAAAAATGAGGAAAATTCCTTTGATGTGTATTCCCCCCCTCGATCTGAATGGAGGGTCTTGATGAAGCATCCATATTCTTTCTCAACAAGCATTTTGAATTGTTGAAAATAGGTAAATGCTTTAGACTTCAACTGTAAGAAGAAGACCCACATCTTGCGTGAGTGATCGTCGATAAAAAATTGAAAATACCTTTTTCCTCCACAACTAGTAGACATGGGACCACACAAATCTGTGTGAACCAACTCCAAAGGTCCCTTAGCTCGAAAGGAGCTAGGTTCAAAGGGAACTCTATGTTTCTTGCCTAACAAGCAATCTGAGCACACTGGCAAAGTAGATGAAAGAGTAGGCAGTCCTTTCACCATTTGATATTTACTGAGCTCAAGTAAATATCCTGAACTTAAATGCCCAAATCTCTTATGCCATAGAGATGTGGCCTCTTTTGTGGTTACTACCATTGCAGTATGGGTTGAGGTAATTGCATCTAAGACAAACAAACCATGTTTGTATGAACCTGTTGCTATCTGTTTTCCTTTCTTGGTGATAAAGCAATGTTTCTTTTCTTTGTCCACCTTGAAATTGACATTCATGTGATTGTCCAGGATTTGTGGAACTGACAAGAGATTATTTTTCAATCCTGGTACATAAAGAACTTTTTGAATTTTACATTCACCATCTGGAAGGGAGACAGAAACACTTCCTTCTCCCTGAACTCGATAGGTTTGATCATCAACAATGGTGACCGGTCTACCTTCTCGAGCCTCAAATGTCTCAAACCAGGACTTATCGCTAGTCATATGCTTACTAGCACCTGAATCTATGTACCACACAGTGTCCTTGTGAGGGGAATCTGTATGTGTCATGAGCACTTTGTGTGCTTGTTCAGAGTTCAAACTAGAATCTTCAACTACAATGTGTCTCTGTTGTTGTTTATTCTTGTTCTTTGGTTTGCCTTTGCCCTTTTTGTTTCCTTGTTCATTGGGCGGTTTGTTCTTAAACCAACATCTTTTGGTTTCATGAGTGTCCTTGTCACAAATCTTACAATATTGCTTCTTCTTCTTAGTCTCTTTGCCTTTACCCTTGTCTTTATTAGAAGAAGAACCTTTCTGTTGATTCCACTTTTTCTTACCACCTTGTCTGTTTGAGAAAAGAGCATTGTTGGATGCCTCATCTCTTTGGAGTTGATTAGCTTCTTCTGTTTGAAGCATATTTACCAACTCGACAAAAGTCATTGTCCTTCCAGAGACTTGTAATGAAGTTATCAACATTCTGTAGGAGTCAAGAAGAGCCCTCAAAATGATAGAGGTCAAGACTTGGTCTTCCACTTTTTCTCCTAAGGATTGCAGTTTTGTTTTCAATTATGCCACTCTACAGAGGAATAGCTCTATTGTTTCTCCTGATTTCATATGAAGAGTATGAAGCTGTGTTTGGAGGTGAAGAATGGTTGATTGATTCTTCCCCGCAAAGATGGTGGTTAAGGCATCCCATGCCTCCTTACCATTCTTAGCTTCACTGATATGAGGTTGGATATCATCAATAATAGCTAGCAAGATCATTAAGGATAGTTTTCTATCCTTTTTATCAAATGTTGTTTGATCTGCTCCTACTGATTGAGGTCTAGTTTCACTTCCATCCACTATAGACCAAATATCCTCTATAGTTAAGATAGCTTTCATCTTAGTCTTCCATGCAGAATAATTTGAACCTTTGAGCAGTTGGCTCTCAGTGAGATACTTGTGCATCATGGCCATGGTGAAGGTTTCAAATTTGATAGGACTAAGATGGTTGTATCTTGCACTATACCCTCAAAATAGTATATGGAAGATGTTTTAATTTGCTTCTAGAAGATATTCAATGGCACCTGCCTTAACACCCTTAACAAGGGATGAAAAGTTTGAGGTTTTTAAGCCAAACAAATAGAGCAAATTAAAGGGGTAGGTTTTGAAAGACTTCTGATTATGCTCTCTAGGATATTTAATGGCACCTGCCTTAACACCCTTCAAGAAGGATGGAAATTTTGAGGAAATTAAGCCAAACAAAGAGAGTTAATCAAGGTGTTTTGAATTTTGACCTTTTGATGGGGAATAAAATTGACTTGTTTTTAACCTGTGCAAGGTGTAGCACGATTTGGAGTGAAGTTTGGGTTTTGTGAAATGCTTCTTCAATGTTCTATCTGATTGTTTAATTGCACACAAAAAACATGATTTGTTAGTGCAATAATAAAAAACAAGAGAGCAACCCAAATTTTTATCACTCTAGGTGTCGGATGCAACCGAAAATGCACCTAGAATAGTCATTTTTTTTTTTTAAAAGAAGGTGTCGAGTACAATCGAGAATGCACCTTTCTTGCTTTGAAATATCCCCCCTTTCTCTTTACAATTTTGCAAAAAAAATAGAATCACAAGATATGACTTCTATCCCCCATTTAATTTTTACAAAATTGAAAAATTAGAGCACTCCTTTCAAGACAAGTCGACACACGACCCGCGTTTGAAAGGCTTCCAGACCAGTCGACACACGACTTTGGTTTTGTCTTCAACAGGTTAGCATGAGGAGCAAAAATTGGTTTGATGGAGCTCAAATTTTACAACAAAAAAAAATGTGCTATTTAATGTTTTTATGTCTCCTTTCGTGAAGGAGAGAACAAAAAGCAAAATTTGTTGTTTTGGGAAAAATGAGACTTCCTTTTAAGCTCCCTCAATGATGGCTTGCTCTTTGTTTTGCAATAGAATTTGTGAGTTTCTATGTCTATTTATCTCCAAAATGGGTGAAGAAAACTATAGAAATTTTTGAGGATTATATTGCAAAAAAAATGTGTTGAAGAAATCCTTTTGTTTTGCAACCTAAAAATTGTTTCTTTGTCTCTTTATCTCCATGTGTGAAGAAAACAAATGAAAATTTGGGCTATAGTTGCAAAAAAAAAAAGGAAGGTTTTGATTTTTCTTATTTCTCAAATTTTCTAGTTTAAAATGCTAAAAAATATATTTAATAGTTAAATTAATTCTATAATAAAGCAATTTTTGGAAAAAAAATAGATTGACTTTCAAATCCAAAAAAAATGCTTAATTATAAAAAAATACTAAAAAACATATAATTTTAACCATAAAAAACTTTAGAAAACATGAAAAATTAAAAATAAATAAATAAAACCTTGTAAAATAAGCAAAACCTTGCTTATGGGACGCGCTCGGGGTCGATCTCGCGACCTGGTGGGCGCAAGGCGGTCGCCTTGGCCAACCAAGCTGCCGCCTAGCTTGGAAGCTAAGCCACGACGCTTGGTGTTATCGAAGCCGCCCGTTGCAGTGGAAGGTTCGTGGGATTAATCCCACATGCAGCCCATTGTGGGATGCAAAGGCTTTATAAGCCTGAACCCTCCCTTAAGTGGTCGATTGCCTACGAGCAATCCACGTTAGAGCGTCCACCCTTTTTGGTCATCGCCACGTGGCGCCAAAGGGTTTGTCCAATCGTCGCGTCTGTCCAGTGGCAGTCCGCCACATGTCAAGGTGGAGTTTGGGTGGCGCATGGCCCAGAGTGCCACGTGTCACCTCATGAGGGCTAGAATGGATGCCTCGAGATGCATGCTCATGAGGGCTACCTACCGCTCGGTCCACGTGTCGGCTCGGGGTTCACCTCAAAATTCATGCAGAGGTTAGGGATCGGAGGGCCTCTTGCCCTCATGGATCCCGATGGGGATTAACCCATGTGGCGTGCTGGGAAAGAGAGGGTGCACCTGCCCTCATAGCTTTCTCGAGCGGCCACCACGTGGCTCCTGGGCCCACGTGGGTCTGCGGGCCGTATGGGCCTGCGGGAGCCGAGGCGGGAAGCCTCTAGCTCCCACCGCGTGGCCGTAGTGGTCTGCATAGGCCCGCAAAGTCGATCAATAGTGCTGCTATCGACTGTGGGCTCCCACAGTGAAGGCCAGGATGGCGATCACGTAAAAGTGATCTACCTGTCCACATAGGTCGATGTCGATCTGGCCTGGCCAGTCGACTCGCCTCCTAGGCCCTGGTAGGTCAGATTGACCTAGCCAGGGTGAAGCGAGAATCGCCTACCGCCATATGCCGAGTATGGTGGTAAAAAAGTATGGCTCGGATACCAATGATGCAAGAAAATGGAGAGCAAATGATTAGCCAATAATTTCCAATCAAGCATTAGCCTTACCTTAGGATAGGTAGGTCTTAAATAGATTACAAAATAGGATATTAAACAACCTATGCTAATGATGCTAACAAATCATGCTAACAATAGCTGAAGATGTATGATGCTAACAACTAACCTAGGATAGCGAATCATGAATTAATCACTAACCTAAAATATCTAACCTAGGATATTGTAGGTATCTAACCTAGGTTAACCAGTAGATATTATGGAACAGTAAATATCTAAATGGTAATGCAGTAAAAAAAGTAAATGTAATAACCTATGTAGTATAATGCAATATACTACCTATTTTACCCTAATAGAGGCCTCCAAGTGTGAGAACGAGTAATGTGCACAACACTTTGTCCGTGAATTGTTTTACAAAATGCCTCTCCAAAATAAAAGTAAAATTTAAAAAGGTCATAAATTTTGATCCATAACTCCTTTTGAGTCTGTTCTTTTTCCAGCGTGTGTAGAATTTTAAAATCTAGAAGAATATTTTGTCTCCCAAGAGAGACATTATTGAATGCTAAAACGGTCATCTTGTAACTCAAAATTTGTTACGAAGTTGAAGTGTTGGAAGTTAAAGGTATTGCAAAAAGGTTTTTAAAAGGAGTCAGTGTGAGTACAGATTAGGGTGTGAGATAGAGATTCAGATCATATGAGATTAGTCAGAGTGGATGTGTAGAGAGAAGCAATGAGCTAGACCACTTAGGGTCTTTTGGAACAGAGATCAGATTTTCTACTACAGTTTTTGTTTTTGTCGAGTGGGTGCTTGGCGATCGGGGTCGGTGCTCCTTGTAGTTGGTGCTACTAAAGTCTAGGTTGGTTGGTGTCATTCCCTGTAGTTGGTGCTACAAAAATATTTTAAATGCCAAGAATTTTTGAGGTTGGATTTGGATGGGAGTCCAAACAGTCCATTGGCACAGTGGTTTTCCCACATCGAATTTCCACTATAAATTTGGTGTTATGTGATGCATGTTTGTGGGACTGCTTGTTTTGATTTGATTTCATAGTTGGATTAAATTTTTAATACACACCGATTCATCCCCACTCTCAGTGTCACGCTTAGTTCTACACATAGGAAGTGATAAACACCTTGAAAATTATTATTATTTACTTTACAATATGACTTCCTCGGGCTCGATCATAATATTCTCTCTTTACTCATCCTTTGCTAATATTTTCACCTATGCTAGATTGTGGAAATGAGGCTATGTGTTAAGCCTCCAATCCTTATGTATTTAATCAAACGACCTTCCAAAATATTCATGTAAACAAATAGTAGAGGGTTGATTGTGAAAAAATATTATTTATTGTCGCACTGGGGTAAGGTAGCCTTAAACAATTCACCAGGAACCATCATATATATAAGCCCCATCTAGGGTAAATAATATTCTAAAAAAATAAATGATAAATCAAATATGTGGAAACAATTTTATTCTCATGAGATAAAAATGGTTTTGTTGGAAAGTAATTCCTATAATACATCTTGATCCATGGACTGTCAGTCGACAGCTAGATGTAAGGGTATGTAAAATATCTCGTAATTGTTCTAAATCTACATAAATCGTAGACCTAAAACTTAAACTAACAAAATGAATTTTGTAGATAATTGAGATATAAGTGTTATATTAGTAGACCTAGAACTTAAACTAATAAGTTGTTGCCCCTTCATCACAACTCATCGAAACTAATAATAAATCTTTTAAACATCCTAAAACATATTACAATGTACAAAATCATGCAAAGTCTTAAAGTTTATTTTTCAAGACTCCATAACATGCTATACTTAAAGAAATATTATTTATAGCTTATTTTCATAAATAAGATTTTTTTGTAGTTGACATTTTACTTGTATAAATTGTATATATTACTTGTATATCCAAAGAGGATTACCAAACATGCATAAGCCTAAAAAACAAATTGGTACCTTATTATTAAAAATTCATTTCCAAAAATGGTGTATACCCAACCTTGATCATATTCAAATATTAGGTATCTATATAGAAGCTAACAAGTTGCCTCCTACTGATATTCTAGCCCTTTCAATGTTTAAGAATCATACTTCTGAAATTCCAGCTCTTGTTTTATATAAGAACTTGGAAAAATATGTAATTGTTGATGACTTACATTTTGTATTTGGGTCCCTTTTGAAAGCGTGGAGGAAGCCAAATTTAGATTTGACATAAATTTAATGCAGGAGGGTCGGATGAGGGTCCAAAAATTTGAAACTTTTCCATCTATAAAACTTGCATACCATGCATTAAAAATGGTACATCAGTATGTGTTAAAAGGAAAGCCAATCATAATCCAATTTGGGAGAAATCCTTCAGCAAGCAAAGTGAATTGAGTAGTGGAAAATATGAGGATAGCACAAGCACTCCAAGATCTTGTTGATCTGAAAAAACAAATTCAATTCAACCAATAGATGATGAATGGAGATATTTGCTTGTAGCACTGGAGTCATATTGGCTGAGAATTAGGTATACAATGTAGCTATGTTATTACAATTGTATCTGTCAATCTACTAGAAGTGCAATTTATTTAAGCAAGCAATAATTTTAGAGGCCTTTTGAAGGTCAAATATGCTACACAAGCCCTATACAAAAATATTGTTGTTTTGAGTATCACACATCATTGTCACAAATATGTATTGCAGATCTGTAGAGCATCTAGAGATAATAGTATGACTAATAAATATCAACTATTATTTCTATGAATTTTCCCTCTATGGATACCTATGAATATTTTCTCTTTTTTACTTGCCACAAAATCCTTGCTTCTAAGGCAGATCTAGAAACCTAAATAATTCTGGAACTTTTCTTAATCTTATTCACTTGTGTTGAGGTTAACCTTTTAGCATGATATTATAATATAAAAGAACTATGGCTTCTTTCTCAAAAATTGAATTTTGTGATGTTTTAAAGGTCCTAGTTAAAGAATAATTTTTGATAACATAACCAGCTATAAAATGATTCATGCATGACCTTTGTAAATTGTAGCAAGCAAAGAAAATTGATTTCCAACTTTTGTGGTCTTTGTCTAATAATGCTACAAGAAGAGAGGTCATATACAATGAATAACTTAACTAATATACCACTACCAACAACAAAACATACTATATTGCTCTTGTGTAGGGATTGGAAGCAGTAAAATATATTGTTATTGTTTGAATTTGTGTATATAGCACCCTTCTTATTTATCATTAAACAAATAGATCATAGAAAATTAATACTTACCATCTGAAACAATGGATAGAATAGCAAAATAACTTGCTAATTACTTAATCCTGTGTCATTGACCACAATAGACCAAGAGACTATAATCCCAAATCTATAATGATATGTGGGGGTTTCTTGTATGGAGATAGTAATTAGGTGATTTTTGTTTACACTTAAACCACAAAGAAGAATGTGTATTTTTTTGCCCTACAATAATTAGTTTATTTTTGAGTTTGTTTTTTAAAGAAACAAGATTTCATATTGCAATGCCATGAACAATATGAAATTAAACTTAAAAATGGTGACATAATTGTGCACATTATTGATGTCCTCAAGTTTTGAAAATATGTCTTTGTTATACATGGTTGCTTAATGGTATAATTCTAAGCTGAAAGAATTGTTATCTCTAAAATTTCTTAAGGTCATATTATCCCATTCAATAAAATTCTAAAGGCCCTCATGCGTAAACACAACATTAGGGTTTAAATTTTAATCTAGGGTTTAAATTTTACAAATATCATGCGTAAACACAACATTAAAAACTAAAAATTTTCAAACCCTAATCACAAAAATACCTAAAATAATGCAAAATTCACTAAACCTAACTAACCTCGTCTCTTCCAATATTAAATTCGTCTTCATACCCCGTTCTATACCTTCGTCTTCGGCCCTCATCTCTTGCCATTTCGGGTAAATTAGTAGAAGTTTTGGAGAAATTTTAGGGCAAACACCAACCAAAAAATGAACAGCACGAATTGAAGCCCGGGAGCCCTAGAAGTTTTAGAGAACTTTCAAGGCAAACCCCAATAAAAAAATGAACACGAATCAAAGCTCGAGAGCCCTAGGTTGTGTGCACGGTGTGGAGGTTGTGCACACGGTGTGGAGGTTACGATCAAGGAAAAACATAGACAAAAAATGAGCAGCATGAATTGATGCTCAAGAGCCCTAGGTTGTGTGCATGGTGTGGAGGTTGTAGTAGCTAAGGTGCGGTGTGGAGGTTATGCACACGATGTGAAGGTTGCAATAGCTAAGGCACAGTGTGGAGGTTATGCACACGATGTGGAGGTTACATTAGCTAAGGTGTTGTGTGGAGGTTGCAATAGCTAATGTACGGTGTGGAGGTTGTAGTAGGTAAGGCACAACATGAAGTTTGTAGTAGCTAAGGCAAATGGACTATCTATTTGTGAAGCTTCAAAGAAACAATGATGTCACCGCATAGGGGTTTAAGCCCACCTATTAAAAAAACCTAAACCACCTCTAAGAAGGTGGTTTATAACTGCCCTCTTAAGGATAAGAGGGTGGTTTATAATCACCCTCATAGGGGCACCCAAAAAATTTTGGTTTCCCTAAGAGAGCGGTTATAAAATACCCTCTTAGATCACCCTAAGATGACAATTTATAACCACCATCTTAGTCTGA
Organism: Wollemia nobilis; assembly: GCA_028583015.1. Taxonomy (NCBI): domain Eukaryota; kingdom Viridiplantae; phylum Streptophyta; class Pinopsida; order Araucariales; family Araucariaceae; genus Wollemia; species Wollemia nobilis. The sequence goes on from JAQPPZ010016890.1 coordinate 9,535,494, forward strand.
CCCCTAAGATGATGGTTTATAACCATCGTCTTAGTCTTACGAGGGCAATTTATATCCACACTCTTAGGCTGACCCTAAGAGGATCGTTATCCTAAGGGGACGGTTATAAACCACCCTCTTAGAATCTATTAGGGCGGTTTTTTACTACTGTAAAAAACCGCCTTATTTTAGCCATTGTTAAAGCCCTTTTTAGGTGTAGTGGGGACTCGTTGAGTGCTATGATATAAGCCTTAAAGGAGGAAAGTTATATTTTGGCTAGAGATTCCAACTCTCTACTCTTCCAATCTAACAAGAAAGGGAGAACTACTAGCACTTTGAGAGGTATGGAATATTTTGCTTCATTTGTGAATCAAAATAAATTAATGGATCTTTATATTAAAGGCAGTAAATATACGTGGAGTAATAGTAGAATTGGAAATCAACTCATTCATATTAGGTTAGATAGAATCCTAATTTCTAAGGAAGCCTTACCCATTTTTGGAGATGCTTCTCTATGCTCTCTCCCTAAAGTGGGATCAAACCATAACCCTCTATTGATGTGTTTGGATCAGCCTTCCAAGAGGTTTTCAAGGCCCTTCAAATTTGAGGCGATGTGGTGCTAGCACCCTCATATAGAAGAAAATATTAGAGATTGGTGATCCTGGAACTTCTATGGCCCCTTAGTTTCCCAAATATCTTATAAGCTTAGGTGGGTTAAGTCAAACATTAAAATCTGGAACAAGGTCATCTTTGGTCATGGGAAACTATGAGATAGCACCAACATAAAAGGATTAATGGAAATTGAGAGAGTAGTTAGTGTTGGGGACTAGTCTAGGGAGATTAGAGATAGAGAGAAAGGGGTGCTTGTTGAGCTCCATAATACTCTGATTGAGGAGGAGATTCTTTGGAAACAAAAGTTGAGGGAACTATGGCTCAAAGTGGGAGACCAAAATACAAAATATTTCCATGCATCTACTCTGAGGCATAGAGCCTCCAATAGAATTAGAGAAATTTTGAAGGTTGATGGATCTAAAACAAGTGATATTCAAGAAATTAGGTTGGAGGTTGTTAGTTTATTTTAATCCTTGTTTTGTGACATGGAGGACAATGACTCACGGGCTAAGGATCACTTACTAAAAAATATCCCAAACCTAATTTCTAAATATATAAATTCATTCTTGTTGAGCCCCTTTATGGACGAGGAAATCAAAAAAGTATTTCTTAAAATGGGTAGTTTGAAATCCCCTAGTCCAAATGGATTTCCCCCAATCTTCTTCCAAAATTTTTGGCACATTGTGGGGAAAGACATAGAAGGTGCCCTGAAAGAGAATCAGAGGTTTGGTGCCATTCTTAGGGATGCAAACTCCACTTTCCTGGTCCTTGTTCCAAAATTCCAAAGAGCTAAGGTCTTTAGTGACTTTAGACCTATTAGCCTTTGTAATACCATCTACAAGTTTTTGACAAAAATTTTGGCTAACAAGATCAAGCTATTTCTTCCCATAATTATTGACCTAGCTCAGAGTGGGTTTGTGGTAGGAAGGTAGATTCTAGATGGAATTATTCCAGTTCATAAACTCATTCATTCTGTGGACAGGAGTGGGAGAGCTAGGATTTTTCTCAAGCTTGATATGAACAAAGCATATGATAGTGTTTCATGGAGTTTCCTCTTGAAAGTGCTAAATAAATTTGAGTTTCATCAAAGATGGATAAGCCTGATAAGCCTGATCAATGCTTGTATCTCGTCAACCTTCTTCTTAGTTATCACTAATAGTTCGACTATGGGATACTTTAAAAGTTGCAGGATCCTGTGCCAAGGTGACCCCCTTTCACCCTTCCTCTTTATCATTATGGTTGAAGCATTGGGTAGATCTATAAAAGCAGAACTAACCATAGTAGGTATAAAACCAGCCCTTTCAGTGGTTATCCCACCAACAGTTTGTTGATGACACTCTTATAGCTACCTGGGTTTTTATTTCACAAGCAATGAAGATTAAGAATATTATGACATCCTTTGAAAGTGTTGTGGGCCAAAAGATTAACTCTTTAAAAAATTTAATCTTCTTCCTTAACACCCCCCAAGAAGACAAAGGGTGATCTCCCATATTTTGGGCTATGGGGTGGCTGAATTTCCCTCTACCTACCTTAGGATACCCCTATTTAATGGGAGATTGAAAGAGAAATTTTGGACCCAATCATTGAAAGGATGCAAAGGAAATTAGCTGGATGGAAAGGGGATTTTCTCAACTAGGCTGGCAAAGCCCAACTAGTTAAATCCACCCTTTAGAGCATTCCTTGATTCTCTCTCTCATTTTTCAAAGCCCTAGCTAAAGTTATTCAAAGAATTGAACTCATCTAGAAGTCCTTTGGAATAGAAATGAGGAGAAGAAAAATTTTCACCTTGTTTCCTAGGAACATGTATGCACTAGAAAAGAATTCGGTGGCCTTGGTCGTAGAAGAGTTAAGATCATGAACATCGCCTTACTGGCCAAGCAAGGGTGGAAGTTATTCAAGAATGAGAATGTTGATTGGGTCCACATTCTATTAGCTAAATATTTTTCTCAAAATAGATACTTTTTGGTTGATTTGCCCCTCTCTCCAAGATCAGTTTTTTGGCTTGGTATCACTAAGATTTGTCATGTTATTTCAAAGGGCCACAAATGGAAGCTGGAAAATGGTAAAAATATTGATTTTTGGAAAGACACTTGAGTGGGTGATACTCCTTTAGCTCGCATTCCTGAGGCAACAATTGTGAAACCCATAACTCGAGCTCACTTTGGAGCTAAAGTTGTAGACTTCATTCAGGTAAGTAATGGGGTGAAATCTTGGCGAAATCTCAATTTCTAAAACTTGAACCAACAGGAAAGAAAGGCTATGGACTATCTCAATCACATTCTAAGCTTACAGGTCATTAGATCTTTTGATGTTGAAGATTTTGTTCTATGGAAGGGGGAGAAGGATGACTCCTTTTTAGTGAAGTTTGCTTATTTCCTCTCTAAAGTTGATCCTATGGACCGCCTCCTTTCAAAAATATCTAGTATAAATTTCTTACTAAAATCAATTTTTTTTATGTGGCTTGTTATCCAAAACAAGATTCTCACTACAGATAACCTCCAAAAATGAGGTATAATCATCCCTAATAGGTGTCACCTTTATAGATGTGATGCTAATTCTACTAACCGTCTTTTCTTCATTTGTTTCTTTTCACTTGAGGTCCTCTATCTCCTTTTGAATACCTTAGGGATCTGTCGGGTTGTCTTAAACCAATTATTTTAATGCCTTTGATCAATGATCTCCCCTTTGCATGGTCCATTTATAATCCTTTTGAATACCTTAGGGATCTGTTGGATTGTCTCAAACCAGTTTTTTTAATGTCTTTGATCAATGATCTCCCCTTTGCATGGTCCATTTATAAATTAGTTTGTTGAAGGCGGACTTTACATATGTGGTCTTTTAGATAGGGTAATAGATTTGATAATAGTAGCTCCTGTGGATAGTGTGATTCTTCTACATAAAGAATGCGGACTTTACACTAAGTGCTCACGGCGTGGTTTTAGGTCTAACTGTATATATTGGTCCTGACCGACCAAAGGACAGGGAATCTCTTACCAAACTTGCCACATATGTCCACAGGAGTCATATATTGCTCTAGTATTTACAAGGTCGTAATGCCTATTCGTTTCACATTTCTAAGCCTTTAGATATAAGCATTACGTGGGAGAAATGTATTGGCCTCCGTACACGGGGTCAACTATTGCATTTACGGTGCAATACGTAAACTTTGCGCTGGACATGTTTTCGGTACGTCCTGCAATAACTTCGTCGTGCTGTCGTTGAAGAAATCTCACCCTACCATTAAATACTATATCTTTTTGTTGAAGATATCTCACCCTACCATTCAATACCATATATTTTTGTTCAAGGTGCAATAATTTGGCAAGAGGTGTGGATACATCTCATTTTACAAATTTATCTCCACACATTCAATGAACTGTTCATTGTGCTTGCGAGGTCGTGAATATCTCTCTGCAACGTTGAAATGCAGGGGAAATACATTTGATCACGCATGTCTTGTGTAAAGAAGATATACGGCAACCTTATCAAAGATTTTGGTCAGCGAAAACTTGGATGAAGATTGTCAAGTACTGGACTATATTCTTCCATCTCTACCATAGATTTGTTTAACCCTCGGTCATACCAGTCGGACAACAATGACCTCCAACAAAATTTTATTACACCAACGGTTTTCTGTGGCATATGGCTATGATTGGAATTTCGTGGAATTTCGTGGAATATTAATACCTCCTCCTCCGTAGGCTTATCCAATACTTTGCTCGTCCCTGTTCATCGTACTCGGCCGCGTGAATAGGATTATGTAGGGTGGGACCATCTATTTATATTTTTCTCCATACTTCTAAACCTTTTGGAATTGAATCGGAAGAGTGTCTATGACGCTTCTTCCACCTATAAAATGAAGTTGCCTCCTGTTGGAGCTTGTCAAATGCGCATTGATTTTGTTCTTATAGAATGTGCAGAGTGTTAGGGTTACATGGAATGATGCCTGGGATTCCTGAAACTTATGATATATCTTCGTTCTTTGAATTAGCCTGTTTTTATAGCGTAAGCTGGCAGCCGGATTTCTCACGCCATACCTGTTTCAGTAGGAAGCACAAATCATGCAGGCCGAGTGCTTATAGAATGTTCAACGATGTAGAGCCTTCAGTGGAGGGTGAAGAGACAAATGAGGGAGCCTATGTGACTGAAGAGGAAGATCTTGCAGCCATAGTTGAAGATTTCATTGAAAATGGCACTTGCCAGCAGAATTCCTGCCGGTCGGACGCATATGGAAATGGCAACAGACGTGCAGTTGCTGACAACACCCAAAATTTTAACAAGAACTTGGAGGTCAGTACTTCGAGGCCAATATTAAGGTGAAAATATAAACTTGGCTTAACATCTCACCATGACTGAGCATATATAACTCGGTAATTTTAATATGATTTTTAGGGTTTAGTATCAAACATGTCGTCGCAAGAGAGGGATTTGGAGGCTAAAGTGAAAGCCCTGTTATCGCTGGCATCTGTTAACGAAGACAATGATGGAGAATATATACGACATCTTCTTGTGCGACAGCTAAGGCGTGCAGGATACAATGCGACGCTTCGCAAGGTTAAATGGCAGAGCTCAAGGACAATACCTGCGGGTGAGTTCCCCACACCTTTCAAATTTCCCGGATTGTTAAAAAATTTTCAATATCAGAAGAGTTTTCTTTTTAATATTTGTATCTCAGGGGAGCACGAATTTGCGGATGTAATACTGAACTCCGGCGATCGTATTATAATCGACACGGATTTTCCATCCCAGTTCGAGATCGCAAGGCCAATACCAGAATATCAGACGGCGATGAAATTGCTTCCACGGATTTTTGTGGGCAGGGCAGAAAAACTGATGAAGATTCTGCAGATTATGTCGGAGGCTGTAAAGTTTTCGTTGAAGAGCAGGTCGATGCATCTTCCTCCGTGGCGAACTTTCAGATACATGCGAGCAAAATGGTTTTCCCTCTTAGAGTAAGAATAAATTGCACATACATAACCGTTGGATTGGAAGAGACGACTGGTACAAGAAAATAAGTTTTAGACTTGTCGGCGAGACTGGAGAGGTATACATGTCATGTCATGGTTTAATTTACAGCAGAAAGCTGTGAATTTTTGCCTCCTCGTGACATTGTTGTCTACAGAGTTTTAGATATGGTCAATCTTGGACCGACTTTTAATAGAGTTTTGTACAAAATGATGGCCAATTTTGTCCATCTGCACCTTTTTTTCAAGCATGAAATGATGGCTCCTCGTACAGAAAGTCACGTTTTCATTTTAGTCAATAAAAAATCCAGGGAAACACTAGGCAAGTTACATTCTCTTTAGTGGGGCTATAATGACTCTCAACACTCAAATTTCACGCCAATGAATGGTCTCATTTTTTTCCTAGTTGACAGTAATTGTACGCCAATCGCACCAAAACTAAATGGCTTTCTTAGGTTGTGTAAAGTCTCGAAAAAGTCGGAATAAAAATTAAGTTTCTAAAAACAATGGTCTGTACAACAGTCTTAAGATATATATTTTCTTTCCTCGGTTCTCAAAATGGTCTGTACAACGTCCAGAATATATTACACGATATACGAAAACAGCCTGAAGATATATTTGCTTTGGTCGTTATTAAAATACAACGGCCACAACTTAATGATATCATTAAACAAATAGATTGCAAGTTCTAAGAACACCTCAAGTGAAGACGAAGTGCTCTTACATGCCACAACTTGGTTGACAAATCCTAAACTTATTCCAAATCTTTTAATATGGGACCTTATTTAGATTTGAAATCTACTAATAATAGATATTTATTTGAATTAAATTTGTTTTAATGCACCATGTCAGGATGGTATTATAACAAACATTGTTATTTATTATTATATATACTAAAAGGGTTGTTTCATTGAATTGAGTGATATAAAATAGCAAGTATGATTTTTTTTCTTAATTTGTACAAATATTAAGATTTATATATGCAATTTTAGTTTACAATAGAACTTCACTTTTTTTTTGAAAGTAAAAATTTATTTATAAAATTTGAACTTTTAAAGCGAAATTTTTTGCTTCATATTAACTATCCTATATTAAATAATAAAATTAAAATTTTAACATTAAAGTTATTAATAAAAATTTTAAAATAAATAAGTATTAATTTAATTTTTTTTATTATAAAATATAAATTTTAATAGAAGATATATATATTATTTTGTGGATTTGGTTATTGTGAGAAACCTTTAGTCTCCTTCCAACTATGATTCGTTGTAAAGCCGAGAACTATACTTATCAATAGGGAATTTAACGAAAGCCACCACACACCACCCCTCACACACTCGCCACACCACGGTTTGAATCTTGGACCTCCCGAAGAAGAGCCAAAGCCCGAACCCTTACTGCACCCTAGTGCATTTTTAATAAAATATTTAATTTAAAGTTATTATATTTATAATTTATTAAATATTTATGTGTTCTTTAAGGTAGTAAAAAAGTGTTAGGCAAATCGTTGGTGCTAAGAATCCAAAATATTAATTAGATTTTTTAATCAAATTGGTGGATTGTAAGGTATTAAATGTGCTAAGCAATTTATTATTCCAATAAGGATTCTTATATGCATGACTTTCACGCTATCCTTTTTCATGGTGGTGTTTTTTTCATGCAATGGTAATCTAAGCAATTTATTATTCCAATAAGGATTCTTATATGCATGACTTTCACGTTGTATTTTTTTATTATTATTATTATTATTATTATTATTATTATGGTGGTACGTTTTTCATGCAATGGTAATCCATTGAGTTCTCTACGACAACTATTACATGATTCTTGACCTTTCATTTTTATAAATAAGATGATCTCAACCATCTTTCTTAGCACAAATTAATTAATAATGAATTTTTTTAAGGAGAACTTTAACAAATTACATCAACAACCACTCTCAAGGGGTTTGAACACAAGACCACTTAAAAAACAACCATCATCTTAGCCACTAGGGCAACTGCCTGTCGGCTCATAGATTCATTAACATATATTCATTAGCATTGATGTGGAAGATAAGGGCATATGTTCAACCTCATATTATGGCTCATAGATATAGTATGGCTGCCTCAAAAGATTATTTTTTGTAGGGTAGATGTTGGATAGTAGTATTTTGGTTGTTTCCATATTTTTAAGGTTTCATGTAATTCTATCTTTTGATAATATTCTTTTCATAGGATTTAGATCCAAATGCTTCAACAATAATCATCACCACAAGTAACCTTAGAAACACATCAATACTTTGTTTTGGCTAACTATGTTTCCTCACTTAGGATAATGTATACAAATTGTTCTCTCTCTTTCTTATTTGAAAGTTGGGTTATAAAAGCAACAAGCCATAGGAAATTTTCTTTTTTGACATGAAACTAAACTTTATCTATTTGTATGATAGTCAGTACACTATAGTGACAATAACAAATATTATAGTAGTTATATCAAGTCTAACACCTCTATCGATGGCAGTAATAGTGTCCAACGAGAATAATATGATGGACACGATATGTGAATATCAATGTCTAAGTTGCAAATGAATGTGAGAGTTTTCTTCCATAGATAATATTCTATGAAAAAATGTTGTCTTATCTATTAAATCATGTTTAGATCTTACATCATCAAGACTTAATAATCTTGTAATTTATTAAGTTAAAAGAAATTTGATTTAATGAGGCATATGACTATTAAAAAATATGGCTTTGTAGAGGAACATGTCTGTGACAATTAAATTTAAACTTTACTCATTATGTTTCATGTTTGTAAAATTCTTCAAATTCTTAAAAACTATGGGGGTTATAGTAAAGAATAGTCTTATATTACAAGATTCTCAATATTCACCATTATTTACACCGTGGTTTATATAAGTTTATTTGATTTTTGGCTATAATGATTAATATGGTTATTCCTTAAATGCTTTGTGTAGCTTCCTTCATTTTTTGTCATAGCAAGCACAAAATCATTGTGCAACACGTGCATATAATCCACTTAATTGACATCCATCAAAATATAAAATGTAGTCTATTATTTGTTAATGCTTTATGTCATATCATCTACATAAATTGTATAATGGAACACTAGTATTCAATACAATTTACCTTAGAATCATGCAAATTGTCTTAGTTGTGGGGTGTTCCAAGGAAAAAGAGTCTATTGGGGCAACAATAGGTGTCACAAACATATGTAAAGGGAAGAAGGAAATTAATTCAAGTATGGATACATAAGAAATAAAATATTCTTCTCAAAAGAAAAATCAAATAGTAAAAAAGAATACATCAATGCTCATACATATTTGTTGGGGTTTTTAGTTGACATGTAATGCAAAATTTATATTCTAGATTGTATTGTTATTGTTCCATTTTTAATGTGAGAATCAAAAGAGTGTAATATGTGCATATATATATATATAGACACACACACACACACACACACACACACATATATATATATATATATATATATATATATATAAGAGAGAGAGAGAGAGAGAGAGAGAGAGAGAGAGTTTATATTTATATTTTTTAATGAGAGAAGATCATACCCAATCAATCCAAATGAAAGGATCTTTTAGGAAAGAAAATTAAAAGGATAATTAATTATTAAAATAATTGGAAAGAGTGGGACAAAATTACATAAGTACAATTGTTTTGTTGCATGATGATAATATTATTAAGAATAAATTTGATACCACCATATAAGCCTTCAAAATGTGCTAGATTATATTGATTTGGAGAATAGATTATACTAATTTATGAAAAATATTATAGAAGCCATGATGAATAGAAATATGAAGAAAAATAATGTGATGATCAAGTGCATTTGCAAGAGGATTTGATATCTTCACAAAATCCATTTACCTAGGTTATTTATATATCCATGAATTATGTTAGGAAGTATATTTAAAAATATATTACTAATAATAAGAAATTCAAGTGGAATATATAGACGCATTTTAAATAATTAATAATAAGAAGGCATTTAGTGGAATATATATATTATCAGGGTTACTTTACATGAGTAGTGGCAATTGCCAATTGATTCAAAAATTGTAGTTCCCACCTCCTTGACCCCTCAAAAAATTAAGACTTGTGGATGATTGTAGACTTATGTAGATATTAGTAATGTATGATTGAATTATTGAGTAATGTATGAATAAAGTATGTTCAATATGATGTATCCTGCTTAATGATACCATATTAGATTGAATGTGATTATTCTTTTCATGAACTCATGATCTACTCTAATTAATGATATTCATAGATTATAGTTCATTATGATGATGTTATAAAATATATTAACTATGTGAAAAAGCAAGTTGTTATCGCCTCAAAGTATCTCGACCTATCAGTGCAATGGCCCAACAAACCTGGGCACCCACACCTCACATTGAGTGACACAGCGGAAAGCTCCACAAGCGGAGAGAATACCTATGGGGCAACCTCCAATATTTTTGTTAAGGCCAATTCCTTGTTAGATGTGATCTTCTATGCACCATTAGACCTTGTGGGATTTGGTCTATATTGTATCAACTAAAAATAAATGAAATAAAATAAAAAATAACACATGAAAAAAGAAAACCTAAGCTATGGGGGTGATGTGCCAAGATCTAGATCCCTTCCATTTGCATGAATGAATTAGAAATAAATAGATTCATTATATTCTAATAGCTAAGATTGACCATACTATACCATGCATACCCAAGCATTCAAAATACATGATAAAAGTAGGATAGAGCAATATTAGTCACAACTTCTATAGATGCATCAAAATTACAAAGGCATATGACCAAAAGAGGTTCAATACTCCTTAGACAATAATTCACGGTTCAAGTCCTACTCATATAGATGAGAAGAGGTGAAAGGAAGAGCATACAAGGCTAGGTATTAAGCATGAGCAAGCAACTCCTAATGCATTACAATACATTTTACATGCCTATTTATAGGCTGAGATTGAGGGGGTTTTCCCTCTAAAATTCTATACAAAATATCTAAGAATTATCTTTTGATCTATAGTTGAGATCTTTATACACTTGAATTCAACTACCTTGAGGTCTTTGGATTCGGGGCCACTAATGTTAGAGTCTTTCAATCCCTTGTATGAGAACTTCCTACTACCATAATCCCTTACAATGGTGAGAAAAGGATTGTTGAGCCATTAATTCTTGACTAGTTCAAGGCTTTAGATATCAATGCTCTCCCAAGCCTTCATCTGCTTTCTAGAATGTCTTGTCCATTGACATTGTTCGCATGGCCTCCCTAATTAGTGCATGATAGTAAGGTAGACTTATTTGTGTGGTGGGTGGTTGGTGCAAGTACCATGTGGGTGATTGTGATGGGCTAGTCCATGAAAGTCAACTTTGGTTTTTGATGATGGGTTTCTCTACCCCTTGTGCTACCTTCCCTAGTTAATGAACAACCACCATGTGTCCTTGTTGAGATGAGATACCTTTTTGGCCAATGGTGGGCCTTTTTCAAATTTTTTATACTTCATTTCCCACTCCCAAACAACTACCATGTGCTTAGTCCCTGGCTACAATGAGGTAGTTTTTATTTTGCTATAGCCTCCATCGAAGGAAAAAGCATGAGCTATCAGATGGAAGTTTGAGGGCCTATAGGCTTCAACATACCTTGGTTACCTGCTTTAGGTAGAAAAAGAGTATCGACAACTAATTAATAATTCAACAACCACTGCAACTTGATGCTTGTTACTCTTTCCTTGCACTATGCATCCAATACTTGCGCTTTTGACTAAATATGGGTTGTGCCTTCTAACTCCTTTTTGTTGATCCTACTTTTTATGAATTTTTCTTTGAGTAAAGCAAGGATGTAGGGAATTTTTCCCAAATTCTTAGTAGCTCGTAGGGGCTCTTCATCCTACTAACGATGATGAATCCGAACAACTTACATTATGCATGGAGTCAAAAATGGAAGCTAGTATATAACATAATAAAAGTAAGAAAAAGGGGTAAATTTTTGAAAAGGAGTGTGAAAAGGAGTAGGGGGCTATTGTGTGGGTAGCTTTCTCATCTAGGCCTTTACTTCCTTCTACTCCTCTTTGGATGGTAATCTCACCTCCTAGAACTAGTGGTAGTACCTCTAGAGATTTACCTATTCATCATACGAGAAGCCTGTTGCTCTATGTGTGACCTCATGTGCTTGTACCTTGAGATTTATCAAGGGCCCGATGGCTTTTTGGTGGTAAGGATTTCTAGCCACTTATAAAATTTTAATATTTTATTTTTTACAATTCCATAACCCATGCATATTCTTGTTGTGGTAAGAGCCTCTTGTCAGTCACCCAAGGGGAGGGCATCTGAATCAAGGAGTCTATGGGACTCCTCAAGCTAGTGATTTTCACGACCAAGGTGCGCATCTAGGCCTTGCATTTCTATATGACCTTCTTCATATCAAGCATGTCCCATATTTTATTTAATACAATTTCTTGGTCTGGGATAGGGAATCTCTTACCAAACTTTTCACATATGTCTACAAGAGTCATACATATATATTGCTATATTTTTTACAAGATCTTATGCCTATTCCTTTCATAATTTAGAGATAGTGGGTGGCATAATTTTGACTTGGGAATACTTCTATAGGTAAATATCATATTGAATAAAAAGAGAAATATCTCTCTATGTTGCTTCACCATTGCAACTCATTCCCCTTCACATTTTTACCAACTTTTACAATGGAACCCCTAAGAATGAGAAGTTTGATTTAGACAAAAAAAAAATCACCGATCTTTTTTTTAGAGGATATGTCATCATATTCCACTGCTAAGAGATATTATTGGAATTAAATTTATTTTCATGTACCATGTCATGATGGTATTATAACAAATATTTCATTGAGTTGTGTGGTATAAAATTGGAAGTATGCTTTTTTATTCTTTACTTTTCATCCTTAATTTATGGTTTGCAATGTTTGCTTACTATAGAACTTCTCGCTTTTTCTTTTTCCCCCCCTCAAACCCTTTGCACAAAATGTAAAAGTTCATCTATAGAATTGGAATTTTTAAAGCGATTTTTTTTTCTTCATACTAACTACCCTATGCTAAATAATAAATTTTAATTTTTAATATTTAATAAGAAAAAATCTATTAATAAAAATTTTAATGATAAAAAATACAAAAAATATTTGAAAGACGAATAAGCATTATTCTATTTTATTTTATTATAGTGTATATTTTTAAATTATAGTTTATTTAATATAATATTTAATTTAAAGTTATATTTTTTATTTATTAAGTATTTGTGTGGCTTTTAAGGTAATGAAAAGGTGTTAGATAAATCATTAGTGCTAAGAATCCAAAATATTGATTAGATTTTTTAATCAAATTAATTGAAATGTACAAGGAAGGTGGGTTGTAAATCATTAAATGTGCTAAGCAATTTATTATTCCAATAGGGGTTCTTACGTGTGACTTTCACGTTATATTTTTTATGTAATAGTAATCCAATGCATTCTATGAGAACTTTTTTTATTAGGGTAAAATTTGGGTTTTTGAAAGGGCCCAAACCCTTTTACAATCCTAGACTGGTCTATCTAGTCTTACCAACCAAAAAGCCTCATCTCTAAAGGCTACAGGACATTCAAAACATTGAACTACCTTGTTTCAAAACTCTACAGATTTACATTCATTACCAGTCTCTTTACATTCATATCTTTGAAGAGTCTCTAAAAAATGGAACCCTCAGTAGACAAGTCCATAGATCTCCAGAAAATGGAACCCTCAGCATACAAATCCATAGATCTTCAAAAAATGGAACCCTAAGTAGACAAATCCATAGATCTCCAAAAAATGGAACCCTTAGCAGGCAAATCCCACAAAAACCCAAACTGACAGATTTCTCACTTTGAACCTCACAATGCTTCTAGAAAGTCACAAATCCACACATCTCCAGAAAATGGGACCCTTAGTAGACAGGTCCATAGATCTCTAGAAAATGGAACCCTCAACAGACAAGTCCATAGATCTCTAGAAGATGGAACCCTCAATAGACAAATCCATAGATCTCCAGAAAAAGGAACCCTCAACAGACAAATCCACAGATCTCCAGAAAATGGATCCCTCAGCAGACAAATCCATAGATCTTCAAAAAATAGAATCCTCAACAGACAAATCCCTTAAAAACTCAAACTAGATATTTCTCAACTTCTTATAGCTAAAAGTAGACAAATCCCATAGATCTCAAAAAGACCCTTAGCATACAAGTCCACAAATCTCCAAAAAACAATTTACTATGGACATTCTAAAAATTGGAACTTTCACCCAGTGAATTGACTTTCTAAATTTCCTCCCTCCTTTACCACTAACTGGAGTACATCTAGATGGATCCCATCTAGTAGTATCCATATTTTATCTTCCTCTCTAAGAGCTCCCCAATTGGCTAGCCAATCGACCACCCCATTTCCTTCTCTATACACATGTACCACCTAAAATTCTTCTAATGAATTCAGGGATCTTAGTGTATCTATTACTATGTCTACTACTCTCCAACTTGCCACCACCCTTTTATTGAGGTAATTAACAATATTTAATGAATCTCCCTCAATTATTAATCTCTTAGCCCCCAACTAAACCACCATCTTTACTCCTACCAAGACCACTCTAGCTTCAGCCTGATGACTAGTCATAATGCCCAAGTACTCACTCATCACTCCAATCACCATTCCTTGGCTATCCCTTAGCATTGCTCCTCCTCCAACCTTCCTTAGATTACCTTTAGAAGCCCCATCAAAATTTAGTTTCAGCCATCCTTGTTTGGGTGGCTACCACTTAGTCATGCTCCTCAAGTCTCCTCAGGGATTGTCATTCACCCCAACTAGACTTAGGTTCCAATGTTCACTTAATTTTGCCTCCTCCAATGACTCTGGACTCTCATGCACTTTCAATGCTTTAACATTCTCCACTATGACTGCTATGATGTGTTCTCTATTCCTAGTTGTAGATCTCTTCTCCCCTTTAAAAATCCTTCTATTTCTCTCCAACCAAACTCCCCATGCATAATGAAAGGGAATCAGATTCCAAATTTGATTCAGTCTTGGGCTCTTAAATGGCTTCTCCCACTATTCTATCCAACCTGCCATGTTATTAGGCAACACCCACACCACCCCCATCTTCTTTATTATATCATACAATATTTTGAGGGAGTATTTACATTCTAGTAATATGTGACTCACTGATTCCTCATGAGCTTCACAAAGGTAACATCTATTAGGGAATTGAAAACCCCTCTTATGCAGGTTATCTACTATTAAAATATTGTTTTGGACTACCATCCAAAGGAAAATTGTTAACTTTGGTATTGCTTTCCTTCCCCATAATCGATCCCATTGAAAGCCCCCTTAGGAACTACAAGTGAAAGATCATAGGCTGATTTAATAGTGAACGACCCTTCTTGAGTAGCTCCCCATACTATTGTATCCTCAACCAAATTAGAGCTTACATAATATGCTCTTAATTTAGTTGTTAGCTTTTGTAGCTCTTCCTCATACTAATTATGGATTCTCAACTCCTTCCATCTTACCTCTCCTCCTTCTATAGCCAAATAATCACTCACCATATTCCCATAATTTTATTCCAACTCTACTCTAATACTTGCTAACTCCTCATCCTTCACTAATGGGTACTTCTCTAGCCATGCATCTTCCCAGAAGTGGATAGACCTACCATTCCCTACCTTCCATTGGATGCCTTTCCATAGCATCTCTCTACCCTTTACTATATGGTTCCATAATGAAGATCCTCAATAAGGCTCTAGAGTGGTCAAAAATCTACTATCCTCTTGGTTGTCAAGGTATTTATCTCTTAGAATTCTTGCCCATAAGGCATGACCCTCCTTCACTAGCCTCCATCCTACCTTTGTTGCCAAAGCCTTGTTCATATCCCTTATTCTTCTAAGCCCAAGTCCTCCACTTGATTTATCATTGCATACTCTCTCCCAAGCTACAAGTAGAATTTTGCTCTTCTCCTCTAGTCCTAACCATAGGAAATTTCTCTAAATACTTTCTACTATATTAGCTACTTTAAGTGGGATCTTAAACACTAATAATAAATATACAGGGATTGCTTGGAGAGTACTCTTAAGAAGTTATAACTTACCTACCTAACTCAACAAATTCCCCTTCCAACCAACTAATTTACTCTAGACCCTATCAATCAACACATTCCACATCTGATCCTTGCATTCCCTAGTGAACATTGGCATTCCCAAGTAAACAGAAGGGAGAGTTGAAACACTACACCCAAGCTCTATTGCTATTCTTCTCTATCGATTCTCTATAGTGTTTATAAAAAACACCTTACTCTTGTCCATATTTATCATTTGTTGGGATGCTTTTTCATAGAGATTTAATATCCTCCTAAATTCCTTTGCCTCAGCTATAGATGGTCTCCCCAACAAAATTGTGTCATCCACAAATTGTTGGTGAGTAATACCTTCTATGGATATAGATGGTTTCAACCCACTTAATGCTCCTACTTGTTTTGTTGATCCAATGCACCTTCCCAATGCTTCTACCATTATTATGAAGAGATATAGGGACAAAGGGTCCCCTTGCCTTAAGCCCCTACTACTTCCAAAGAATCTAGCTAAAGAATTGTTCATTATAACTAAGAATTTAGGTCCTCCATAGCAGCTATTCACCCACCTTCTCCAACATCTACTGAAGCCAAACTTCTCTAGGACTCTATCCAAGAAATGCCATGAGACCCAATCATAGGCTTTGTTCATGTCAAGCTTTAACACCATTCCCTCCCTTTTACTAATTTTAACTGAATGCATGGTCTCATGGAGTGTGATTACTCCATCCAAAATCTTCCTACCCTTCACAAAGCCCCCTTGCTGCTCTGCAATGATCTCTGGGAGAACAAACTTTAGTCTTAATACAATCACTTTTGATATTATCTTATAAATGGCATTACATAGACTAATTGGCCTAAAGTCTTTAAATCCCTTCAACCTAGGCTTCTTTGGAATGAGCACTAGGAAAGTATTATTGTATTCTTTTAACACTTTGCCTGAATGGTGTGACTCTCTTACTATTGCTACTACATCCTTACTCACTATGTTCTAGAAGGCTTGGAAGAAACCCACTTGAAATCCATCAGGCCTTAGAGCTTTATCTTTTCCCAATGAGAAGACCACTTTCTTGACCTCCTCCTCACTCACCTCTTTGACAAGTTTTGCATTCATATCTCTAGATAGAATCCTTGGGATATGTTGAATTAATTCCTCCATAGCTTCCTGATCATCCTCCCTATCCTTTGTTAGCAATAATATGAAGAAGTCCACCACCCCTTGTCTAATTTGATCTTCATCTCTTATTACTTCTCCATCCTCTTTTTGAATTTTAGTTATCCTTGTTGCACTTTTATGTCTTATAGTAGAGACATGAAAGAATCTTGTGTTCCTATCTCCTTCCATTAACCATTGGTTCCTTGAATTTTATCTCTAATACATCTCCTCCCTTGCCATTATTGTATGCAATTCTGCCTAGATAACTTTCTCTCTACTAAAAAGGACCTAGTCCATCCCATTTCTACTTATTTCCTCTTCAATTCGACTCAATTCTTGCCTTAACCACTCCTTTTGCAAGAAGATGTTTCCAAAGACCTCCTTGTTCCACTTTTTTACTTCCCTCTTCACATGTTTCAATTTCCCAGCAACCACATACATCTTGGATCCTTGGATCGGATGCATCCACCATCTTTCCATTTCCTCATAAATGCTTGGGTGCTACAACCACATGAATTCAAATTTGAAGGGGCTATTTTTCTTTCTATCCTCTAGACTACACCAAAAGACAAGAGGGTTATGGTCTGATCCTATTCTTGGAAATGGTGCCAATGTATGCTCATAATTTTCCTCAAACCACTCCAAGGATAGCAAAACCCTATCCAATATCACCTAGATCAAGTCCTCCCCTAACCTCCTATTAGTCCACGTGAATGCATTGCCACTCAAATCAACATCATAAAGACTTGATGTTGATATAAAATTGCTAAGGTCCTCCATACTCTCGGTGAATCCCTGGGACCCCCTTTCTTCTCACCTAGCCTTAATGGAGTGTTGAAGTCTCCTACCACTATCCATATTATCCCCCTGACCTATTGTCCCATCTATTCTAGCTCTTTCCAAAACTCCTTTCTCAATCTACTTACATTTGGAGCATAGACATTTGTAACAAGGAAATCCAACTTTGAAGACTTGGCCGAGAAAAGAACAGACAACTGATTTACACTTCTAGAGATGACTTCTCCCTCATAGAGGTTAGAGTTCCATAGAGTTAACAATCCTCCTAAAGCTCCTCTAGCTCCCTCCTGACAACTCTTACCCTTCTTCCATATTCCACTCTGAATACTTTCCCACCTTGCACAAGATAATTTAGTTTCTTGCAATAATACTATTTCAGGTTGGTGGTCCTTCAACATGGATCTCACCAATCTATGTTTGTTAGGGGCATTCATTCCCCTAACATTCCATGATATGAATTTCATTTTTTACTTCTTGTAGTGGGCTTCTTCCCACTCAAGACTATGGTCATTTGCTTCCCATATTTCAAATCCTTCTCTATTTCCTTTAAGCATTTTTCCTTCAAATATGGCCTACCCACCTTCTTTCCCTCCTCTACTCCTACATCTGGGTGCTTCTTAGCACTCCTTGACATCCTTAGGTATGGTACTTTCCCTGAAGACCCTACATCCACTTCTTCTTGATTAACTGTACATGACACAACTTCTAGATCCGATTCTCCATGGGCCTCCATCTCCCCTACCATTTCTTTCTCCTTTTCTTCCATTTGATCCATATTTTCTTCATCCTTTTTAGTCACCTCATCTCATGGTATTGGAGAGCTTATCCTTTGTGGAGCATCTTGGCTTTTTATATTTTCTCTCTTAGAATTAGTATTTCACCTCCTTCCATCTCCATTTCCTTCTATGAGTTCTTATATATTTTTTTATTAGGGTAAAAATGGGATTTTGAAAGGGCTTGAACCCTTTTACAACACAAAGTCAGCCCATCAATTACACAGTTGCCAAGGGCAAAGATACCCTAGACGCAAGACAAACAATATCTATACTAGACCCCAAATAGTTGTAGTCCTTTATCGTGAACTTTTTGAAGTCCTCATGGACCACCCCAGGGGGATCCATCTTGTATCCTCTTCTTTAATGGCACTAAAGTTCGCCAGTCAGTCTGCTAATTTTTAACCTTCTCTATAGACATGAACAAAGTCATCTTCTTCAAAATACTTTACAATCTCTCTAATATATTGCAAAATATAATCAATTTACCAATTAGCTTCTCCCTCGTTTTTCAAAATATTGAGAATATTTAAGGAGTCTCCTTCAAAGATAACTTTTTTAGCTTCTCCCTCCTTTTGAGAATATTGAAGGAGTCTTCTTCAAAGATAATTTTTTTAGCACCTAGATCCTTGTCTAGCTTTGCACCCAGATATAAAGCATTAACTTTAGCTTTATGACTAGTATTAATTCCCAAAAAATTACAGGTTGCCCCCACCAATCTACCCCGATTGTCCCTCAAAATTTCTCTTGCTCTGGCCTTACTTAGGTTACCTTTGGATGCCCATCAAAATTTAACTTCAACCAGTCATCTCGAGGTGGTTGCCATTTTACATCAGTTTTGACCTAAACATTTGCCTCTCCATCACTAGTAGGTTCTAGATTCCATGTCTTAGCTATCATAGTCTCTTTAGTATTCTCTAGCTTGATAGGGTACTTGATAGATTTAACATTCTCCTCTAATAAGTGGGTGATACTTCCAAAACTTCTCATTACAGACCTTTTTTCCCCTCTAAAAATTTTCTTGTTCCTCTCTAACCAAACTCCCCACACAAAATGAAATGAAATCAAGTTCCAAATTACATTAAGACGAGGACTAAAAAAGGGGTTCTCCCATTGTTGTAACCATAGAATCATATTAGAAGGCATCACCCAAGAGATGCCCATCCTATTGATGAGGAGCTAGAAAATATTTAGAGCATAGGGAAATTCCAAGAAGATGTGTTCCACTGATTCTTTTGCCTTTTCACATAAACTGCATGTATTAGGATACTAAAAATCTTTCTTCTTAATATTATCCACTGTTAGGATCTTATTCTAGACTGCTTCCTAAATAAAAATCTCTAGCTTAGGAATAGATTTTTTTACTCCAAATTCTATTCCAAGGGAAACCATTATCTATAGCAGAATCCAAAAGATCATAGGTTATCTTCATGCTGAATTCCTCATTCTTAGTTTTGCTCCAAACCACGAAGTCTCTATACCTGACAACACCTAAGTAATAAACCTTTAATTTACCTTTAAGGAGGTTTAAAGCCTCCAAATTCTCAGGGTCTACCTCTAAATATTTCCAGCTCAACTGGTTATCCAATAAAGTCATGTAATCACAAACCTCTTTACCATATCTATCTTCTAGATCCTCTTTCAAATTAGAAAAAATATCATTGTTGGCTAAAGAATTTTTATCTAACAAGACATCTTCTCAAAAACTTATAGATGCCCCATATCCAAAAAACCATTTCAAACCCTTCCACAAGGCCTCCCTAGCCTCTACCAAGTGGTTCCATAAATAAGAGCTACGACAAGGGTCCCAAACTATGAGAAATCTGGTATCCTCCTAGATTTCAAAATATTTTTCTTTAATAATCCTTTCCCAAAGAGTCTGACCATACCTTACAACTCTCCATCCCACCTTGGTTGCCATAGCACTATTAACTAGGTTGAGTCTCCTCAGACCAAGGCCACCATGCTTCTTTTGATGGCATATTTTTTCCTAAGCAACAAGATGATTCCTCCTCCTCTCTTCAAATCCTGACCATAAGAACTATTTTTGAATTCCTTCTATGATTTTTGAAACTTTAGAAGGGATATTGAAAAGGGAGAGAATATAAATGGGAATAGTCTGCAAAACACTCTTAACCAAAAATACTTTACCTGCTTTAGATAAGATATTACCTTTCCATCCTGCAAGTTTGTATTGAAACCTATCAACCAAACCATTCCAAAGAGGTACCTTCCAAGTTCCCACAAACATAGGCATACCAAGGTAAGAAGAAGGTAAGGTGAACATAGGACACCCTATCACTCTATCCACCCTTATTTGGAGAGCTACTTTAGTGTTAATGAAGAGGCTCTTGCTATTGTCCAAATTGATCTTTTGGTGAGAGGCACACTCACAAAGGTCTAATATTCTTTTAAATTCAGTTGCCTCTGCCACAGTAGGATTACCAAGTAAAATTGTATCATCCAAAAATTGTAAATGAGTAATACCCTCAATATTATGATATGGTTTAAGGCCCCCTATCTGACTAAAAGCCTTGGCAGCATGGAGGTATCTTCCAAGTGTTTCAACCATAATAATGAAAAGATAAGGAGAGAGAGGTAGTGTTTCTTATCTTCACCAATACCATCTTCCTTTATTTCTTACTTATTTTGTTCTGGCTCCCTCCTCTTCTCAACTTCTTGATTTTAAAACTCATTACCCTTCTCCTCAAATATTTTCTCCTTTTTCTTCCATATTAGACCCTTTTCTCCTTCTTTCATTCTTGATTTGGATTTCTCTACTGATCCTCTATATTTTTGGGTTATCCTTTTATAGATGTCCCATTTTGGCATATATTCTATAGCTAAAGAGGTCATCTTCTTAAATTATGCTTTGATTCACACACCCCATCTTGAGACCATATTGATCTCCTTTGACAGTTTTTATCTTGATTCAACCATTATACATATCCGAGCAAAAAACACCTCTTTTCTTTCCTTGGTGACAAAATACATTGTGAGAAAGCACCCAAAGAAGTTTGGTATGCTTTCAAAAACTTCCTCCTCCTAGAATTCTAGAGGTAAATCAAGGAGCCTTACCCATACAAGGGCCACATCTATCCTCTCTATGTTAGGGTTAAATCCAAGAGCCCATTTCTTAAGATAAAGGCTAAATTTACCCATAAACCATGGGCCTCTTAGAAGATCCCTATGGAAATATTCAAAATATGTAAGGAAAATACCTTTTGGTAGAAAAGAAAATTCCACATGACCTTTAAATTTCCAATGATTAGTTGTCCACTTCTTGATCTCCTCCCTTGTTGGTCTTGAGTCTATAAACTTTCCTATAAGATTTTTATTAAGTTTGTTATATGCTCTTTCATAGACTTTGTCAAGAATATTTAAAAATATTCTTCCCTCCTTAGTTTTAGAGGAAATCAATACCCATTATTCCTTGTTTTCCTTCTCACTTCTCTTCCCCTTCAAACATTTTACCCATGTTCTATTGTCCTTGTCCAAATTACTATTCTCATGTAGCATATTTGGGTTCTTCTCCTTTAGAATTAGGGGAGATGGATTTTACGGAGCATGAGCATGATAAACTCCACATTCACAATCCTTAGCATCAATAGGCTTAGCTATATCTTTCTAAATTCTTATCTATGCCATAGAAGCTTCAATAATGTATTACAACTCTAACTTCATTACTTTGCATCTAAATCCAATTGTTACCTCATGCTTCTACCTCCTGCAACTCCTTTCTCACCTCTAGAAACTGCTTTCCTACCACCATACTTGTCATTAAATTACAATCTCTACACCTCCTCTACACTCATTTTCTCAACATCCTCCTATTTTTTGAACTATTTGCTTTGTTGAAGTTATTGTTGATGGCCAAATAAAACTTATGTAAAAAATTTGGTGATGAAATGGGTCCCAAACCATGGCTTCCTTATGGCTTAAGATAGATCTCATCAACCACAAATATTGTTTTATTGAGTACCACTATTTGATTACCAATAGTATTCCACTAGATAATAATTGCTAAGAAACCAACCACAATCTTACCTTCAAATAACAACTCTTTGTATGCTCTCTTAGGCTAAAAAACTACTAATAGGGTGTGGGGTTGTTGACCCTTTTCACTGGTGACACACTCAAACAAATTACATTGTGGTTCTTGGGACTCCTAAAAATAAGTTCTAGGGAAATTTTTAGCCCAATTACTTCCCCCAATTAAGCAATCAAGACTTGCACTTGATCCAGTAAGAGATTATTAGCCTAGTGCATGTGCTTATTAAGCACAAAAAGTAAGAACAAATACAAAATAGTCAATCACAAAAAACTATAGCTTCTATAGTAAAACATAGCCTTAGAAAATCCTCTTTACCCCTGCTAGATCCTTGCTCCTCTGACTCTCAAATGTTGCCATTGTGCAAACCCACTCTACCAACCCTAGGCTATAAATATTACTTTTATTTTTTAAACCACTTTACAAACCTACTTTGCACCCCCACTCTACAAACTTGCTCTGCAACCCTAGGCTATGCATATGAATTTTTTTTTTATTTTTTAAACTCTGCAGACCCTCTGGTTCATGATCATCACTCTACAAACCTACTTTACACACCTGCTCTTGTTAGGGTTGCAACCTCAATGGCCAATTTCTCCAGACTTGTCAAACCATTCCTGAAGCTCCAGAGTTCAAACTTGGTTAAGGTTTCTCTAGTTTATTGGTTTCTCCCTAATGCTCTATTCCATTTTATTCTTGATGTTATAGATTATACCTTCATAGATTTGCTTCCTTCTCTTCTCTTCCCAAAAATGTATTTTTAATTTTTCTACTGTATTTTATTTTCTTTTTTTTTTAATTTATCTTCACAAAGCCACTACCTTGTCTTCTTTGACTAGAAATGCTTAAATATTTTTCTAATTAATTTTTATTAAAAAAAAAATCACAAATTTGCTCCCTTGTCTTCTCTACCCAAAACCTGTATACCCAAAACTACTTTTTTTCTAATTCATTTTCTCTTTTAAACAATTGTCTTCATAGAGCCTCTCCCTTGTCTTCTCTACCCAAAAACTATCTTCATACAACTATTTTACAAACCTACCTCGAACACCTACTCTACACCTTTTTTAGCTAGGATTGTAGCTTCCATGACCAATTTCTCTAGATTTGTCAAACCATTCTTGAAGCTCTAGAGTTCGAACCTAGCTAGGGTTTCTCAGATTGTTGATTTCTCCATAGATTTGCTCTTGGCTAGGGTTTTTCTAGATTATCAATTTTTCCTAATGCTCTAGATTTTTCCTTCATAGAGCCTCTCCATATTCTTATCTATCTAAAAATACCCTCTCTTCCTTCATAAAGTTATAGAGTTTAAACCTATCTAGGGTTACAACCTCTATGACAATTTCTCTAGTTGTCAAACTATTCTTAAAGCTCTAAAGTTTGAACCTAGCTAGGGTTTCTCCAGATTTTTTATTTTCTTTTAATTCATTTAAAAAAATAAAATTTTCTTCTCAGATCCACTCCCTTTCCAAACCTTTCTTGAAGCCCCAAATTTCAAACCTGGCTAGGGTTTCTCATTAGAGTTGCTCTTGACTAGGGTTTCTCATTAGAGTTTCTCTTGACTAGGGTTTCTCCATATTGTTAAGTTTTTCCCTGATGCTCCATTACACTATGTTCCTAGTGTTCCAAATTATTCCATCACAAAGTCACTCCCTTGTTTTATCTTCCCAAAAACACCCTCTCTACCTTCATAGAGTTATAGCGTTTGAACTCGATAAGGGTTGCAATCTCTATGACCAATTTCTCTAGATCTATCAAATTGTTCCTAAAGCTCTAGAGTTCGAAGCTGACTAGAGTTTCTCCAAATTGTCAATGTCTCTTTGATGCTTTATTTTTTCTATTCCTTGTGCTCCATATTTTTCCTTCACAAAGCTACTCCCTTGTCTTATTTACCTAAATTTTTTTTTCCAAATTTTGTCTAATTCATTTTCTTTTAAAAAAATTGTCTTCATAAGGCCACTCCCTTGTCTTCTCTGCCCACAAACCATCTTCATAGAGTTTCTCTGCAAACCTACTCTACACACCTATTTTGGCTAGTATTATAGCTTACATGACCAATTTCTCTAGATTTTTCAAACTATTTCCAAAGCTCTAGAGTTCGAACCTAGCTAGGGTTTCTCACATTGTCATTCTATGAGATAACTGGTACATGATTCTTGACCTTTCATTTTTATAAATAATATGATATCGACCATATTTCTTAACAAGAATTAATTAATAATGAATTGAAAGAAAGATAAAAATGTACATTTATTAGCATTGATGTGGAAGGAAAGGGAATTTGATAGTTAGCTTTAAGCCTATAAATACACTTATTAGATGCATAACTATTTGAACATTTCATATCTTATTTTACAACAATGAACCTAAATAATAGGTATGGTTCAAAAAACATAAATTCACCAAACCCTTGACTAAGACAAACTTACAAATTTAAAATAGATTTGATGGTTATATTCCTTTTATAAATTTCTTTGCATTTAAGCTAGTTGATATGACTTTGTTCTTCTCTAGATATTCATCCATAGTGGACTTGGTGGTTCATTCATTGGCCATTATTGTTTAGTTCAAACTTATAATTGAGTAGATATTCAAAAATGTCAATTAGACTTAGATAAAATCCTTACTTTAGTGAATATTTTATGGTATATACATTTGAAAGACATTCCTTCAATTGAAATTACTTTAATAGAAATAGAGAGAAAGAAAGTAGAAAATTAAATTAACATAAAATTTGATAAAGAAAATAACCCTTTGAATATTCAGAGTATGATGACTACAATGATTAGAATTCCAAAAAGGATAATGAGATAGTCAAAGAAAGGAATGATAAGACAAATGCTTTAAAGGAAAGGAGCAAGCA
Organism: Wollemia nobilis; assembly: GCA_028583015.1. Lineage (NCBI taxonomy): Eukaryota > Viridiplantae > Streptophyta > Pinopsida > Araucariales > Araucariaceae > Wollemia > Wollemia nobilis. The sequence continues at coordinate 9,560,806 of JAQPPZ010016890.1, forward strand.
AGAATACACTAAAAAAACAATCAAGGAAATAGGTAATAGTATCAAACCTCATATTATGGCTCATAGATAAAGTATGTCTAACTCAAATGATTATTTTTTGTAGGGTATATGTTGGATAGTTCTTCAATTATTCTGGTTGTTTCTATTATTTTTAGTTCTCATGTAATTCCGTCTTTTGATAATATTCTTTTTTGTGGGATTTAGATCTAAATGCTTCAACAATTATCACCACCACAAGTAACCTTAGAAGCCACAATACTTGTTTCCATGGATGGCTAGGTTCCTCACTTAGGATAATGTATACAAATTGTTCTCTTTCTTATCTAAAAGTTGGGTTATAAAAAGCAAGAAGGAAGAGTACATTTATTTTTCGCATGAAACTAAGATTTCTTGATTTGTATGATAGTTTATACACTATAGTGATAGTAAGAATTATTGTAGTAGCTATATCAAGTATAACACCTCTATCAATGGAAAGAATAGTATCCAATGAGAATAATAGGATAACACTATAACTAAGTATCAATGTCTAAGCTACAAATGAATGTGAGATTATTCTTCCATAGACAACATTCTATGGAATAATTTTGTCTTATATATAAATCCTATTTAGATCTTGCATCATCAAGACTTACTAATCTTGTAATTTACTAAGTTAAAATAAACTTAATTTAACAATAACTCATATACTATTGAAAAATATGGCTTTGTAGAGAAACATGTTTGTGGCAATTAAATTTAAACATTACTGATTAAGTTTCATGTTTGTGAAATTCTTCAAATTCTTAAAAAATATGGAGGTTATAGTAAATAATAGTATTACAAGCTTCTCAATATTCACCATTATTTACATCATGATTTATACAATTTTACTTGATTTTTGGCTATAATGATTAATGTGGTTATTCCTTAGATGCTTTGTGTAGATTCCTTCATTTTTTGTCATAGCAAGAAAAAATATTTATGTAAAATATGTGCATATAATCCACTTAATTGACATCCATCAAAAGATAAAATATAGTCTATTATTTATCCATGCTTTATGTCATACCATATACACTGATTTTATAATGAAACACTAGTATCCAATACACTTGACCTTAGAATCATGCCAATTGACTTAGTTGTGGGACATTCCAAGGAAATAAAATATATTGGGAAAACAACAAGTGTCACAAACATATATAAAGGGAATAAGGAAAATAATTCAAGTATGGATACATAGGAAATAAAATCTTCTTCTCAAAAGCAAAATCAAATAGTAAAATAGAATACATTGATGCTCATACATGTTTGTTGGGGTTTTTATTTGACTTATAATGCACAATTAATATTCTAGATTGTATTGTTATTGTTACATTTTTAATGTGAGAATAAAAAGGGTGTAATATGTGCTTGTTTTTTATAGAATGACCATGTTTTGGGTTTAAACAATGAGGAATGTGAAATAGAAAATTCTTTGTAAATAATTTTTTTTTATGAGAGAATATCATACCTAAACAACATATGAAAGGATAGTTTAGGAAAGAAAATTAAAAGGACAATTCATTTTCAAAATCATTTGAAAGAGTGGAATTAAATGATATAGTACACTTGTTATGTTGCATGATGATAATTTTATGAAGAATAAATTTGATACCACCATATAAACCTTCAAAATCTACTAGATTATATTGATTTGGAGGATAGATTATACTAATTTGTGAACAATGTTGTAGAAGCCATGATGAATAGAAATAATGTAATGATCAAGTACATTTGCAAGAGGATTGGATATCTTCACAAAAGCCATTTATTGAGGTTATTCATATATCCATGAGTTATGTTAGGAAGCATTTTTAAAAATATATTACCAATAATAAGAAATTCAAGTGGAATATATAGACATAATTTAAATAATTAATAAGAAGAAGGCATTCAATGGAATATATATATTATAAAGTTTACTTTAAATGAGTAGGATCAGTTGCCAATTGATTTAAAATTTGTAGTTCCCACCTCCTTGATCCCTCTTTAAAATAAAAATTATGGATGATTCTAGACTTACGAAGATAGTAGTAATGTATAATTGAATTATTGAGTGATGTATGAATTAAGTATGTTAAATATGATGTATCCTACTTAATGATACCATGCTATATTTAATGTGATTATTATTTTCATGAATTTGTGTTCTACTCTAATGAGTTAAATTCATAGATTAAAGTTCATTATGATGACTTAATGGAATATATTAACTATGTGGAAAAGCAAGTTTTTGTCACCTCATAGTATCCTGACCAATCAAGGTAATGGCTCGATGATCCTAGGCACTCGTACCTCACATTGAGAAACACAATAGGAAGCTTCATGGGTTGAGATAATTCCTATGGGAAACCTCCAATGGTAGACCTTTTCCAATTGATTCCCAACACTTCCTTTCCCACTTCTAAGTAGCTACTATGTGTCTGGTCCCTAGCTATGATAGGGCCTTTTCTCTTTTGTGGTAGCCTCCATTAAAGGGATAAGCCTAAGCTATTAGAAGGAATATTGAGCTACCATAGGCTTTGGAGTCCCTTGGATGCCTACTCTTGGTAGAAAAATATCATTGACCATTTATTAATAATTCAACAACCAATGTGACTTGATGCTTGTATTTATTTATTTGCACTACAAAGCTAGTGCCTGCCATTTTTATTAAATATGGGATGTGCCTTATGTCTCCTCTCTACTTGTCTTACTTTTGTCTGAGTTTTTATTTGAGTGAATTGGGGATGTAGCCTTGTAGGAAAATTTCCCTATTGTCGTAGTGGCTCCTAGGGGATTTTTAGTCTACTAAAGATGATGAATCCAAATGAAATACCTTTTTCATGACAACAAATTAAAAAATGGAAGCCAAGAGAAAGCAAAATAAAAAGTAATATAAAGGGGTAAAAAATGAAAAGGAGTGAGAAAAGGAGTAGGGGAGGTACTATGGGGTAAGTTGTATCATTTGGGCATTTACTTCCTCCCACTCCTCTTTGCATGGCAATCTCACCTTCTAAAGCCGATGGTAGCACCTTTAGATCTTGACTTGTTCATTATATGAGAAGCTTGATACTCTACATGTGACCTCTTACATCTATACCTCAAGTTGTATCAAGGGACCAATGGATTTCATGACATCATTGGTGGTGATGCATTCTAGCCTCTTCTAAAAATTTAATATTTTCTCTTTTTGCAACTCCATCACATGCACATATTCTTGTTTCAACAAGATCTTATCATTAGTCACCCAAGGGGAGGATATTGAAATCAAGGAGTCTATGGGACCCCTTAGGCTAGTGATTATCACAACCAAGGTACACATTTGGACCTTGCATTCCTACATGGTCTTCTCCTTGTCAAGCATATCCCATATTTTATTCAATATAATTTCTCAATCTAGGACACCCACAATGGATAGCTCCTTATCACTTGTTGTAGCAATTCAAGTTTGGAATTCCTCTACTTCAAACACTTTGCTAGTAATAGCTACTAGGGTTTGTTCTATCTCTTGGTCAATTAGTACTCTTTTCTAGGAAGTTGTTTTGATAAACTCAATCATTTGAGACATTAAAAATATGGCCTTGGTTATGCTATCCCAATACATGGCATAAACTCTCCTTATCAACCCTATGGTATTCTATTATAAAGCCACAATACTTTTTTTTTTCCTCTAGTTTTTTTAAGAAATTGGTCCTATCCAAGATAATTTTGGCCTCCATGATGACAAGTTGGTCCTTTAAGACTTGATTTTCCCCTTTCCTCCTCTAGAAGAGAAGTGGTTTCGTAAGCACTTTTGAGTTGCTCTATTTGATTTTGGATTCCTTTAACATCGAGCTACAAGATTTTGAGGGTGTTCTTGAATTTCTTAAGCTCTTTCTCCCTCTTCATCAGTTTTATTTTATAGGCCTTAAAATCATGACTGATGACCTTGTTTTCTTGATTGGCTAGCTTGAATTTATCCTTGGCATTGAAACCTTAAAGGTTGATGGCTACCAAGATCACCTAGTAATTTTGTAGCTACATTTATCTCTTGAGGTTCAAATTGGATTCTAAACCCTCTTTCTACTAGCCTTGTTGAACTTTTGACTTCCTTTATCTGGGTATACTAGGAGACATTTTTAGATCTAGCTAAAATATGATAGCACACTTCATGCAGTAGTGGGGACTTGTGAACTTGTCACCTATCCTTGTGAGGGAAGGGTTGGTGACACCAGATTGAATAATGGATAGGTCATAAGGGGTTGAGAAGCATAAGGGAAGGGTATGAACAACCTAACTAGGAAGGGCTAAGAGCTAATATGTGGGGTAGTGAGAGTAAAATATAATGGGGTGAGGACCTTAGGGTTTGGGAGTGAAGGTCCCATGTGAAAAGGTGGTGTCAATAGGGTTACATAAGAGGTCACTACCAATGGGAGGAAATGATGTGGGCCTAATATAGTGGGGTCAACAACCTAGGAGATAGGATGCCAATAAGTAGCATGGAAAATAGGGGGCTACTAGGTTATCCACTACTCATCACATAAAAAATAATTTGAGATCCCATCCTTGAGGATTCTCCCCTTCGTATTTTTTCTTATGGAGGGATAGTGTCATGAGATGAATCCCTTATTCTTCATCATTGTGACACTAGGGAATTTTCTCATGATGGTAGCCCTATAATGGGGACATGTTCCCTAAAGTGGTCAAGGGCTATAGATTCTACAATTTCTAGGGGGGATTCCTCTATGTGTACAACCTATTTCAAAGTCACTTCTACTATTATATCCTAGGGAATCCTTCCCTATATCACCTTCTCATTGCCTTCACCTGCTTAGGTGCTTTCTTCGTTCATCTGCTTCTTGTCCTAATTCTCATCAAAATCTACATCCTCATCTATTTATCCATATACAAGTACAAGTTTCTCAATATTCTATCAAAATTCCCACTAGATATTGGTTTTCTCTTATTTCCATACTTGCCCTTTTAGGTACTTCAACTTAGCCACATGAATATAATAGTTTGGGTCTAATATATCTATTGTTATTTAGAAGACCTCATAAGCATTCTTCCTTGGTGGTGGTGTTAGAGCTTGCTCCAAAAGTTGCTTTAACAAAGGTGTGTCAGGTTAATCCATAGGATTATAGAGGGATTAAAGGTTTGATCTAGACTCATGCATGAATTCCATCAAGTTCTTGACTTTAGTGAGCCAATCGATGAAATTCTAGTGGGGTTCATACTTTCACTCCCTTGGTGTCATTTGTAATTTGAGTTCCTTGAGCTTCTTTTCTAGGATGTGTGGGTATTCTACTTTAGCAAGGTGATCTTGTCATAAGTGAAAGAACACTTGAAGAAACTAGTTTTGTTCTTTCCACTTGTGAAAATTGTGTTGATGGAGTTCATTTATTGAAGTACTTACAATGCCAAAACATGTTTGGACACATGCTTTGGTAACTAGTAAGTGCTCTTTCTAAAATCATACATTCTAATTATGATGGTATCTTTAATAAAGAATCAATCTCCTAGTTTTGGCCCCCAAAATAATTCTTATAACCAATTGGGATACGTTTGGGAATTTTCCCACTAAGGGATGTTAGTGTTAGGACCAATAAATTCTTCATGAATTCATAATAAGAGGACCCCTTCAAGCCCTCTGTTAAAGAAGATATGGGCCATTGTTGGCCCAATCCATCCTTGGGCCTCACAACTAGCCTAGGGTATACACTTGGATTCCAAAAAATAATCAAATGGGCCAAGAATGCTGAGAATGTGAAGATTCTGATCTTCTAGAAATTGACCAATCCTTCATGAATATTTTTAGCTATGTAGTTGCCAAAGTCAAATACCACCCTCTCTTTATTGGGTGTGTGCCTCATTTGATATAACACACCAAGTTGAGTTTTAAATAGGTTTTTTTCTTCCCTTAGGATGAAAATAAATGCTAGCATTTTGGCGATATCCCTAGTGCTATCCTTCAAATTATTTATACTTAAGGGGAATTTTAGTAGCTTATCCTTCTTGATATTGCACTCCTCTTGTATATAGGCTAGCTTACCAAAAATGGTGCTATAAATCTTAGTGGTAGTATCAATGTTCATGATAAATCTACCCATCTCCACCATTAGAATTCTTTGAATTAGGTGGGCATGGATGATGAATCTTAAACTTTCATCAAGAGGCCAAATCTCCCAAGTTTCAATATTATAGCATTTAGCACATGCAACCAATATTTCAAAGCAGTTTTATACCTCAAGTACCATATACTGAGCCAAGGTACCACTCCAAATTTAGGCCCCAAAGCACTCAAATATACTCTAGTTGATATCTACAATACCCCTTTAGGTTTTTAGTCAATTTTTATAATTTGGGATCTTCTACCCCTTTTTTCATATCTCTAATTGTTGTCTCCTAGCTAGAGGTAGATGGGAAAGAAACTAATAATATAGATAATGACCCATCTCTAGTAGTCAGGCTACAGGTGCTGCTTCTTCTCTCCATAGCTTTGTGGAAAATTACTTTTGTGCAAGTTGGGCTCTAACTTGTCTTGATTTTTCTTTTTTTACTCTAATTATTTGAGCTCTCTAGACTCTCTATTGACTTGAGTGGTAAGAAAAATTCTAAATGTATAAGCCCCATTTCTTATAGACTTTCCTTTTATATGTTGGTGCATGTATCAATCTTAAATTATCCTTACTCATAAAATGTTTACTTTCTAGATAGAGGACGGGACAAATATGTTGTTTCATCATTTATCTCATTTGATTTTGAAATAATTACTACCTTCTCAAGCCATAGTTTTTTTCTCTTGAAGTGGTGGTGATCTTGTATTCCATAACAGTGTGGTATATCTACTTGCACCTAAGAAATTTAGCAATCATACCAAGATATTGGTTTTGTATGCTTTGCTTTAAGGGATGGCTGGTGAGGCATTAATGCTTTCTAGCCTTATTTTTTACTCATGGTAGATTTATCTCGTGTGAGATTAGTGGTGGGAGAGGGTGTTCCCTTGTAATGGTTATTGGCCCTTCTTGCATCCAATCAGAGGGGACTACATCAATCATGGGTGCCAATGAACAAATCCTATTTGTTAGCTATATAGACACGTCACAAAGTTCTTTATTTATACCTTTGGATTTGGCATGTTCTCTCTAGATGTCATCCTTTGATGATGGGTTTTTAACTAGATTAATAACAAGTCCCAATATCCAAGATCAAGTATAAATCAAATAAATTATATGAAGGCTCATTCACAAAATAATATCAATATCAATGAATATAATATTCATGAAATATAATAATATAAACATAACACAATGAACAAACTCACTGTATTGTTGATGAATTAAATATACAATATCTCTATGATAATATTTCTTTGATGATGGTAATGATGATGATGATGATAAAAAACATGGAGCTTTATCTCCATAATATAGCCTTATAAGTGACCTTTCAATACCTTGACTATTGTTCTCTCCACATATCTGAGAGATGCATCCTTTCCTATTCCACACATAAGATAAACCTCTCATGTCTCTTGACTTTACATCTTGCCACATATATGTGACTCTTCACTTGTATACTTGACACATACACATATGACTCTTGACCTACTTATATGACATATTGCACACTCCTACACACTTGCACACTTTATTACATGACACTTGCACACTCTTACACTCTATACACTTGCACACTTTACTACATGACACTTGGACTCTTCTCACACATTGACACATACTTTAGGAAAATATAATTCACACACTCTAATGTAATGACTCACACTATAATCTAATATTTACAATGTACAATGGTACCATGGGGTACTTTCACTTCTACCAATTAATTTAATATTCTTCAACACCCCCTGTATTAAATTATTTGGTTATTGAAGACTTTAATATTCAATCTCTAATTCTTGCATTTATCCTTCTACTTTAGATTTGGCATTGCTTGAGATGTCGATGTTGATTTGTTGACCTATGTCCTTTAGTATTTAGAGTTTATTTGTTTTCAACTATATTTTTTCTTTAGCTATTTTTGATCTTCTTCTTTTGTTTCTTTGATAAGTTCGTTTTGGTCTCAATATTCATCATGTTCTATTGTTTCTCAGTGTTTTTCCTATTTTTTTAGTCTTATTTCCAACTTATTCTATTTCGTTACTTGTAATATCAATGCCATTATAAATTCTTGGATGATCTTCACATGCATCCTTTTCACAATTATCTTCAATTTGATCTTCAACTAGAATTCTTGTTGTAAGAGTTTCTATAGATACGAAATTGAACAACACCAAATAACTAAAATCAAATAAATGAACAATTAAAGCAATATAAACACATGTGATTACACAAAAATAAATTTAATTTTTATTATCGGGTGGATTTTTGATATTACAACCAAATATGCCCCAGATTAGGGGTTTTTACAAAAAATTATTGCTCAATAAAATAATCTCAATATGCTAGGGTTCTCTGAAACCCTAGCCAACAAATTAGGATGGTGTCTTCATGCTTGATCGATCCCAATAGAAGTGAATGGGCTTCAGATATCCTTTGATCGGACCACTCCAGCTTAAACAACTGCTCAATGCATGTATATCTCCAAACCTACACACAGAAAATGATGAAAGAGGATTAGTAGTAACTATGAGGGCTCCACTATGTGAGACCCTCAGAATTCAATAAAAAACATAAATTTGAAATAGTAAACTACATATAAATATGGAAATAATAAAATTAGTATACCAGTAAAATATTTACCTTATGAACTTGGTGTTTTTTGATTTGTAGTCGTCGTTGCAGGAAACAGGTACACAGATGCCCTAGTGACACCCGAGGGTTAATAGGACTACAAACATCTAGGTAAAAATTGTGGAAAGACCTGGATGGATGACAAGTGGCTAGGTTTTGGTGTCTACATATGCCCCTTTTTGTATTGCATTGCATGAAACACAATGTAGTGCAAAAATACGAGACACTTATTTTAGCTTGATGCAGAAGCAACTTTGTTGAGATATGGGCATGAGCTTGGACATAAAATAATTTTGATTGCATAGATTACCCCCTCAATTGGTGAATGAGTTTGCATATGAATCTCATGAGCCAATTAAAAATTGAGTGCAATTGGTTGTGTAAAAGAATGATGTGATTGTGGATGATATGAAATGATATGAATGATGTAAATATGATATTGTTTTTGCCCCAATAATGAAATGGTGTTGGTGGAAGATGCATTTTATTGATTTTATTTTTGCCCTAATAGAGAAAGGGATTTTTGCTAAGTGTATATACCATGATCATGTAAGATGTATCCATTATGGTAAAGTCAAAACCAAATGTGTTTGCCCAAAATTTGGGGTGATTCAATGTTGTTGAAGAATGTGCCTTCTGGTATCATTGATATGCAAAGATGAAGATGCATAAAGAAAAAGAATCAACTTCAAAGGGCCAACTAGTGACTGTTAGATAATTCCTATGATCAGAACCAATCACCCTAGCTAAGGCAACAAGTGGTAGAGCAAGATGTGATGGTGATGGCTTGGGATGAGAGGATCACAAGGCTCTAGGTAGAGCTGCTAGAGATGGGGTATCATCATAATATTGACATAACATACCTTCAATATTGATAGAGGTATATCGATTCTTTGGAGGATAGGTTGATGGAGCATCATATTTCACTTCTAGATCCTCCTACCTCATTTGTATCTAAGGCTGCTAGGCGTAGTGAGTCTAGGCATAGATCTAGGTCTAGGGCTCCTTCTAGGTCATAGGGGTCCTATTGGAGGGCTTAACTAGTGCTTAGATGCATTTTTTTTATATAAGCCTTTGTGCTCCATTGTATGTAGCTTTTGTGCACTCATTGTATATGCAATATTTCACACACACACACACACACACACACACACACACACATATATATATATATATGGCTTTTACTTTTGTGTTATGTTTTTGTGTGAATGCTTTTGTGTGGATGCATTTGTGTATATGGATGATTAATGCATATGATATGTTATGGATGATTAATGCAATTTATGGAATGCAAATGTTCTAATGATCATTTATAGTTTAGTTTTTGTTTGGCCATGTTCTAGCATTGTTATTTAATCAGGGGCACCAAACTTGGTATCGTATGATGTGGATGAATCAAGAAATGACGTGGATGTTGACATGGAAGAAGATATGGATGTTGATATGGAAAAATGATTGTTTTACAGAGACTCATACATACTAGTGGCATCAACCAAACTCACTAAAATTGCCTAATTCCTCTAGGACCAAATATGTGTGTAGTAAAATCATTTACTGAATCAAGAGCATGGTAATGACTCGAGGTAATCAATAACCAATGTGTGTGCAAGTGAGTTCATTAACTCATCTTGAGTAAGTTGGGTGAGACTTGTTATGGATGAGACCAAGAAGCTAGATTTTCTATATGTGTAGTCAGATATCTCTTTAAAAGAGATGTGTTGACATGCATGAGCGTACTCCAATGTCAGTCAAGCATCTATAGCTTCGGTGGAGACTAGCTCCATAGTCCAATAATTTTGATCTCTCAATTGTTGGGTATGACTACCTAACCGTATGACTAGAAATGTAGTAATATCCTTACAATCCAATGATCAATGGTGTGTTATGTGTAAAGAATTTATATTTTTTAGGGGATTTTTCCCTACTATTTCTTTTATTTTGGAATTTGTGATAGTGGTGAAAACCACTATTTTTGTGGATTATGTTGCATGATGAGACTAGAAAGGAATGCCATTTTCACTTTAATATTCAATCCAAGTATGGTGTTATCCCTCTTTGACACAAGACGTTTTTAAGATGTGAAATTATGTTTGGTTCAAGAATGTTTTTGAGTCAATTTCTAGAACTCAATATTTTCTTAGTGAAGATGTGTAATGGTCCTAAAAATAACTCGACATGTATTTTGGAGGTTTCTTAAAACACTAGGAGTGTTTGAGTGACCAAAAACACCTAGGAATTATGGACAATGTGGGTTTGCAAATGATAATATGGCTTTATGGAATGGTGACTTTCGAGGTGCCCCTGATTAAGGCAACATGACTTTTTTGGACCAATTAATACCTCAAACTGAATAAATGATCTCTAATATGAGATGTGAAATGTGGATGGAATGTATGAAATACAATTTTATGAAATGGAGTGTATGTATGCAATTGTTTTGAAATGAATTTTTTACAAATGAAATGCAATGTTTTTGAATGAAATATGTGCAAATGAAATCCAAAATGTGTGCCAATGAAAATGTAATATTTTTATGTATTAGCCATGTATATATACATATATATAAATCTCATTAAGCATAGAATTAAGTGGTTCAGGTTCTTCCTCTCCCTCTAGACTGGCAAGCCTATAAGTACCTTTATTGAATTTTTGAGTGACAATGTTTGGACCCAACCAATTAGCTATGAATTTATCACAAATATGTAGCAATGCATTGGTGTTTTGTTGATTCTCTTTAAGGACAAGATCTCCTACTTGGAATTCATGTAGATGAAATTTGGAATTTTAAGCACTCTTTAGGTGGTCTTGATAAACTCTTAAATGCTCTAAAGTATTGACTCACCTCCCATAAAGAAGTGTGAGTTGGTCAAGACATGCTGGTCTAGCAGTATCGTCATATATGAATTCTTACAAAGAAATTCTCAAGGATGGGATCTTAAGCTCAAGAGGTATGATTGTTTTGGATTCATAGACCAATGAAAATGGTGTTGCCCCAGTAGGTGTGTGGATGCTTGTTTGATAAGCCCATAATGCCAAGGGAATCTTAGTATGCCAATCTCTATGATTTTCATTAACAAGCTTCTTGAGAATAGTAATTAAGGTCTTGTTGGTAGCCTCAGCTTGTCCATTTGCTTGTGGGTAATAAGGAGTTGATAAACTATGTTGGATGTTATATTTTTTGTAAAGTGCTTGAAAATCCTTGTTGTTGAAAGACTTACCATTATCTAAGATGATTTTCGATGGAATACCAAAACAACAAATAATATGGTGAACTATGAACTCCATAATTCTAGGTCCTGTCATACTAGTTAGAGGAATTGCCTCAACCCACTTTGTGAAGTATTCAGTGGTTGTAATGATGAATGCATGTTATCCCAAGGAAGGAGGTGAGATTTTTCCAATTAAATAAATACTCCATTATGAAAAGGGACAAAGGCTTTGGATAGTCTATAATTCTTGTGATGGCACATGAGTTAAAATAGAGTGCTCTTGATATTGCTTGCAATGTTTGACATATGTGCAACAATCTCATTCCATGGTGGTACAATAATAACTCATGCATAGAATATGCTTTGCAATGGCCATCCCACTAAAATGACCACCACAAGTACCATAATGAGCTTCAACTATGGATCTTTGTGCCTCAATAGTCTCGAGACATCAAAGGAGAATTCCATCATAACCACGTTTATACAACATGTCCCCCAAGAGAACAAAATGAGTTAATTTTTGTTTAAAAGTGCATTTAGTAGTTTGCGACATGTCACGTGGTAGTATTAAAAACTTGATAAAGGCTACTATTTGGCTTGACCAAGGCTCATATAGATCCGATTGGATAAAGTAAACATCTTTTTCATCCTTAGATTCAACATGGACAATTGCATATTTAGAGATTGTTGTGATGATTAAAGGTTGTACCTCTCCTAAGGAGTCTTTTAGAATAAATGATCCAAGAGAGGCCATCACATATGTAAATCTATTAGTTGAATGTGGAAAACTATCTATTTCATACAATTCAAATGTAGAGAGCAATTTCATTTCTACTTCATGATAAATCTTAATAGTAGGTTCTTTACATTGGTATTCTTCATTGATTTGCTTGACAACAAGTTGAGAATAACCAAATATCTTGATACACTTTATGCCCATAGCTATAGTTGATTGAAGGCCTAATATTAAGGCTTTGTACTCTACAACATTTTTTGTGCATTGGAAGTCGAGTTTGAATGATAAAGGGATAGGTACCCTTTGGGGTGTATGAAACACGACTCCAACACCTTGACCTTTCTTGCACTTAGAGCCATCAAAGAATAGTGTGATATCGATGTCTTCCTCTGGAATGACATCTTCTTCTTGTTCGATGATAGAAAATATCAAATCATCTAGGAGCTTAATAATCGAGGGATGATCACTAGGTAGTGGAGCTTTTGCAAGTTGATAAACTATGACTTGATCTTGAATGGATTTTGGCTAATGAACTCAAGGTTAAATTTAGTAAGAAGAATTATCATTTTAGCAGTGCAAGTGTTATTGTAAGTGTGGGACATTATATAATGTAGAGGATTTTCTCTACCTATGATATATGTTGTGTGGTTAAGCATGTAATGTCAAAGTTTCTTAGTGGTAAAAACCACTGCTAAGCACAATTTTTCTACATAAGCGTATCTAGTTTCATAGCTTACCAATGTTTGACTAATATAATAGACAACTTGCTCTTGATTTTCTTCATTCTTTTGTGCAAGCATTGTCCCTAATTCAAAGTCCATTGCTAAGACATAAATATAAAAAAGGACCCTTGTTCGAGGAGGAGCTAAGATTGGTGGAGAAGCTAGGTATTGCTTAATTTCATCAAAGGTTGTTTGACACTAATTTTTCCAAGAAAATGGTACCCTCTTTTGTAGCAGGTGATTGAATGACCTACATTTATCAAAATTTGCGCAATGAAATGATGGATCAATTGGATATTTCCTTGTAAACTATGCAATTCTTTTAAATTTATTAGGTGAGGCATCTCCATGATAGCCTTGACCTTTTTTGGGTCCACCTAAATGCCTCTTTTGGAGATAATAAACCATAGTATTTTTATAGAGGTAACACCAAAGACACATTTATTGGGGTTCAACCTTACATTATGCTCTAGAAGTCGATCAAAAACTTTCTCCAATACACCAATGTGATCTTGTCAAGTTTTGGATTTAGCCAAGAGATCATCCACATAATATTCAATAATATTATGCATATAGTCATGGAAAATGTATGTCATGGCATATTGATAAGTGGCACCTACGTTTTTAAGGCCAAAGGGCATCACCTTGTAACAAAAATTTCTCCAAGGTGTAGTGAATGTTGTTTTGTATTGGTCATCAATATTTATTCGAATTTGGTTGTATCTTGAAAAACCATTCATGAGAGAAAGCATTTCATGGCTAGCACAAGTGTCGACAAGAGTATTAATATTTAGGAGAGGAAAATAATCCTTAGGACACACTTTGTTAAGATATTGAAAGTTAGTGCAAACGTGTATCACCCCGTTAGGTTTACGAATGGGTACCATGTTTGATAGCCACTCAGGATAATACATGGATACAATGAAACCCACATATAATAGCTTTTGGAGCTCTTCTTTGACCAAGAGGGCAATGGTAGGATGCATCCTTCTAAGTTTTTGTTTGACTAGCTTAGCATTAGGATGTAAGGTGAGATTATGGACAACCAACTTAGGGTCAAGATCGGGCATGTCTTTGTAGGACCATGCAAAAATCCCCTTCTTCCTCTTGAGGAGAGTAATTAATTCCTCTTGTTCATTAAATAGAATGAGAGATGTTCTACCCCGCATCATAGATCCGTGTCAGGGAAGCTTTATCCAGGGCAGGTCAATCTTGGATGGAGTTATCATAGTTCATGAAGCTCTGCACTCTGCTCATAAGACTAACAAGTCTATTTTTCCCTCAAGCTTGATATGAACAAAGCATTTGATAGGCTAAATTGGGACTTTATGATTGTTGTCCTCCTTAAGTTTGGTTTTCACCACCAATGGGTTAATTTGATCAAATAATGCATTTCTAAAGCATGGTTCTTGATTTTGGTTAATGGAACAACTGCTGGTTACTTTCAAAGTCGTAGAGGAATTTGGTAGGGGGACCCTATCAGCCCCATGTTATTCATCATTGTGGTAGAAGCTTTAGGCAGAACCATAAAAAATACTTGTAGTTCAAGGCTAATATCGGGAATCAAGGCAACATTTCTCACTAGGGCTATTTCTCACCAAAAATTCATTGATGATACCCTTCTATTGACTAAGGCATCGATGGTTGAGGCCAATAGAATTAAATACATCTTACAACTCTACGATGACGCAGCTAGTCAGAAAGTTAATTTCAGTAAAAGCAAGTTATATTTATTGAGCACCCCCATTCAGAGGTAAGGAAGGATTACAAAAATTTTAGGGTGTGATATATCAAACCTCCCCACTTCATATCTTGGTCTCCCTCTTTTCATTAGTTCTCCGAGAGAGTCAATGTGGGTCAGGGTTATTGAAAGAATTAAAAAAAAAACTTGTTAGATGAAAAGGTCATCTTCTATCTCAAGTAGGAAAGCTGACCCTCACTAAGGCCTCTCTTCAGAGCATTCCAGTCTATTTCCTCTTCGTTTTCAAAGCCCTTGTGAAGGTTTTACAAAAAATTGAGAAAATATAAAAATAATTTTTATGGACTGGATCAGAGGAGAAAAAAAAGATACACCTTGTAGGATGGACCAAAGTGTGCAGATCCAGGGAAAATGGGGGCTTAGGTCTGAGGAGATTTGCTCATATGAATTTAGCTTTACTAGCTAAGAATGCATGGCACCTCATTTTTGGTGAAGAAAATGAATGGACAACTATTATCAAATGAAAGTATCTTCAAAATATGAAATTTCTAAGTGACTCATTTCCAATCAGAGGTTCTGCTTTTTGGAAAGCAATTCTCAATTGTAAGGAAATAATCAAAAAATGTTTACGATGGGTTTTAGGCAATGGTGAGAGGATAAATTGCTGGAATGATAGGTGGGCTAAGGATGAACCACTGATGCAATATCCTAAATTAGCCCAAATCAGAGATATCATGAAAGAACTCATTGGCAAAAAAGTCTTTGATTATATGGTTGAGGACAGAGGTAGAATGAAGTGGAAAAAAATAAGGATTTAGGGATTTCAAGCGAAATAAAATAATATTTGTAACATTCTCGGGCAATAGTTTATCCCAATGAGACCCAAGGAAGATCAAGTGATATGGGCTCCTACAGAAAATGGGCAGTTCACTGTTAAATCAGCTTACAAGCTTATGCTTGATTACGAGGATTTTGTCCTACAAAAGGACTTAGTTTGGATAAAAAATTTAATTCCAAAAATTGCAGTATTTTCATAGTTGGTTATCCAAGGAAGAATTCTAACCATTGATAATATGATGCGTAAAAGTATTTGTATCACCTATTATCTGTGCAGGGCTAATTGGGAGACTATTTATCACATTTTACTTGAGTGTCATTTTTCCTTGACTATCCTAAGTGGGGTTTTTTAGGCCTTCAATATTTCCTGGGTTAAACCAGCCACCATACTTTATTTGTTCGTCCAATGGCCTTACCCCTTTTCAAGACAAAGACTTAGATACATGTGGAAAATTTGTCTCAATCACTATCTTTGGCAGGTGTGGTTAGAAAGGAACCATAGAGTCTTTAATGAGTCTATCCATGATTATTAAACTATCATTGCCAAGATCCTATCCTTTTCCAATGAGAATGTGAACCTTATCCCTTTTTATAGTCATAAAATTCATCTACAAGAGACCACGATTGCTCAATATTTAAGCTTAAACTTGTTAGATGAGTCTGTGCCTAGGGTAGTCAACCCTAGAGCCAATGTTAAGTGGTCTCCATCTCCTACGGGTTGGTTTAATATTAATTTTTATGGAACGGCTAAGGACAATCCTGGTAGAGTAGGCACTGGTGGCATTGCACGAGGGAATATTATGCTTGCATTTTTTGAATATTTGGAAACAAGGATGAACAATGAAGCTGAAGCTAGAGCTATGTGGAGAGGCCTTCAAATGACTCAAGACTTAGAAGGTAATTTTATCGCATAAAGAGACTCTATGCATGTTATAAATCTCCTCAATAATTGGAAAACATCTCCTTGGAGGATTAAAATAATTTTTGAAGAGGCTAGGATCCTTTTCCAGGGAAGACAGGACAGAAAAGCCCAACATGTCTTTCGGGAAGCTAACAAAGTTGTTGATAAGTTGGCCAATTTGGGTGTCGATGGTGACAAAATTTTCAAATGGGAAAATGGTGTCTCGAGTGAAGTAGAGGATCTTATTCAACAAGAATTCCAATAATTATAGTCAAATTTACCAACAGGGAAGGCACTGTAAGTTCGAAGGCTATGAGTATTCCCGTCTCTTTTTTGAAATGGACTCACAATAAAAATTATCCGAGTTTTCAGTCTTGGTGGATGCTGCTTGGAAATACCACAAAGACTAATGGGGATAGTCACATGTTAGATAACATGGCTCCTAGTCGTCTTAGTAATTTTAGGTTGGTTGATAATCATAGGGTAGGAAAGAAACGACAATATAAGACTTCGAACCAGAGCCACATGGACCACCAAATAGCCACCACCATAAATCTAGCCAACAGGTTCACTTCTCCAAGGCTGATTGGCCAAGACGGGATGTGGTCCCAAAGCATGTCATATATGAAAGAAAGCAATTACCAAAGAATTATTAAGAGTAACTATCAATATAGAGCTTGTGGGAGTTTTTTCAGTACTTTGCTATGTGTGTCTGTAGATTTTTGTTTCTCCACTATTTCAAGGAAGGGATCTGTGTCTATTTCTTTTTTATAATTATGATGCAGGTGTGTTTTCTTGGGGTATACCAAAAATGTTGTATGGGAATTTTCTTTTTGATAACAGGCTATGTGCCTTACCGGATGTAATGGCTTTGGCGGTATGTAGATTTTACATATATAGGATCCTTAGTAAGGACATGTTCATCAATAGCCCTGGGCTGATTTTTGTAAAAGGTTTTGGGTCAACCTGTAAAACCCGGTATTAATGCTATAGTATATTAACTACCAAAAAAAAGATAAGATTTTTCTAAGCTTGAAAATTTAGGGATTTTTGGCATCTGAACTAAGGTTCACATCAATAGTATCTTCAATTGACATGTGAGAACCTTCCTCAAGTTGATGGGAAGTTGGGATCAGATGAATATCATCTAATATATCATCAAACTCTTCTGACTTATCCTCATCTATGTCTGCCTATAAAAACTTGGGGTTCAAAGGTGAAGGTGAAGGTGGAGGGGATGGAGGAATGTAGTTGTCCGAAGCCCTTAACAATTTCTCAGATAGTACAAACTCGAAAAAGGATGGTGGTGAGGAAATATGATCCATATCAATAAGACTCATGTCAATAGGAATTGGATTTTCCAAATCATATGGATTACAGAGTGGGGTGAATAAGTTAGCAGGATTCATCTTGACTTATAGAGAAAATGGATGAGGTGAAATGGATGGGATAGATAGAGCCTATGAATCGATGCTAGGACCTTGGTAAACCTATACAGCAACAAGGAACACAAATAAATGCACTTAACTAAATGCTATATACATGAAATGCATAAAAAGAAAATGTTTTTATTTATTTTATGTTTTTTTGCATTATATACATATGTTACAATTTTGGCTGATGAGATGGATTAATGAGATGGAGGTGGTGGTTCACCGGTAGGTTCAGATCACTCTTGTGGAAGAAGTAAGCAAAATATAGACTCATGGGTGGGAAAAATTCTGAGGTAAAACTCATATTATTCAGTGTAGGGAATGATGGGCTCTGATTCCTCATCAGATTCATCAGAAGCTATGGACATGAGGTCGAATTCTTCGTACATTTCCTCATCAGATTCCCCAAGATAGAGGGCTTTTTCTTTTGAATTCATATTAAGACTTTGGAAGGCTTGTTCAAAATAAGAGATGGTGGGAAGTGGGTGATAATATAGAACTAAAATTTCATGCACTTCTTGATATGGAACATCAATAAGCTGAGGCACTCCCTGTTTATATCATCCTAAGCCATGTATTTGCCAATTATGTCTGTGGAAATAGCGGGATGGAAAATATATAATTTATTGGATATTAGCAAGTAGTGGTGGTTTGGGTTCTTCTGGGGGAGTAGAATTAGACAAATATTTGGTCCCCTCATACACAAAATTTATGTTGTTAGGCACCGAACCCATATTGTATACCACTCCTATAGATAAATATGGATCACATGGGTGACCAAAATACTTGGTAGTTGAGATATTAAACGATGTGATTGTGATGTATTGGACCACATATTCACCAATACCAGGGTTGGTGAGGTGGAAATCAACTTGGTATGATGAGGATGAAGTGGACATGGGAGGCTCATGGTTGGATAATAGCTTGGATGATGAAGAAGATGTGGGCATGTCATAGTTTGACAATTCAACTTGTGAAATGTTGGCTTATGGAGATGGATTTGGTTGTCAAGGAATCATTGTGGCCAATTAATGGGATGATGATGTGGATGGCATAGATTGGGTTTGACCACACGTAAAATTAGTTGATGATGATGATAATGAAGGTGTAGAAGTGGATGCTTGGTTGGAATTGGTGATGAAAAGCTACTAAGGATTGGGAGTTTTTTATGAAGGATTGGATGGAGTGATTGATGATGTGGTGGAAAACATGAGAAAAATATGGGTAGAAGGAAGCATGGATTCATAAGGATTTGAGATGAATTTGCAATACTTAAATAGCTCAAAATCCATTGGTATGCAATGTACTTGCCCTTTGTGGACATATTTCAAACATTGATGTAATATGGAAGGGACACATCTAATTTCCCTCATACAAGGTCTTCCAAGGAGTACATTGTACGCCATGGATCCTTCTAAGATATGGAACAAGGTATGCAATGTTTTTACCCCTAGTTCAATGGGCAAAACAATAGTGCCAACTATAGAGTAGTGAGCATCGTTAAATGCTTTCAATGTGAAGGTGGATTTGGTTATGTGAGATGAAGGAAGATTGAGATGTTGTAGGGAAGATGTTGTGATGATGTTAATGGAGGATCTAGTATCAATTAAGACTCTTTTAAATGGCTTCTTGTCAATTTTAGCCATTATATGCAATGGAGTGTCTACTTATTCTGATGATATTAATTTAATATCAAAGTCATAAAATGTGATGGAAGGCTCCATGCATGTTTGAATGCTCCCTAAAAAGTTATTAAAGGTATTGGAATCTTGAGATTGGAATTTTATGGATTTTAGAATATCCATTAATGCCTCACGATGTTGGGGATATTGTTGAATTATGTCATAAATAGATAGTTTTGATAAATCCATTTTTAAACTCATGGTTAACCAGCTACTTAGAGAAATTATTGGCCTTTGAGGGTGGTTGATGTGATGAATTGATGGATTAGAATGGTTGGGAATGTGGATTTGTAGAGAAGGATTTGGAGAAATTCAGATGGGTTGTGATGGAATAGGTTGAGACTCCCTTGCTTGTGAATCCATGGGTTGTTGAGTGGGTTATTGTCGTGCATCTTTTTTATTTGTTTGTTGTTGTTGACCTCATGTTACCACATGAATGGAACCTATAAAACCTTGGTACTATTGAATATGGTTAGCTTGATTGGGAGGGGTCTTGATGTTAGACCCTCCCATTGTGGATTGCACCTCCTCATGATGAGGAAGTGGTATTTGGAAGATACCAATATTTTGGTTTTGTTGAGCTAGGGGGTTTCAAGCTTGATGGCCCCCAAGTCAATGAGGTCTTGTACTATATCCTTAAACACATGGTAGTTATTTATGTCATACCTATTTTGTCTATGATAAGGGTAAAACAAATGTTCCCTATAGTTTTTACCACATCTAGTGGGATCATCTAGTTTGACCTTAAGTAAATTAAATCTATTTGTGTCATACAACCTTCAGAATATGAAAGCATAAGATTCAGATAGAGGGGTGTATTGACGATTTTGTCGAACAAATTATCGATATTGGAAATTCTCCATAGTTGGCACTATGTTTTGCATAGATTAGGTTACTAAGGGCACCACATGATAGGAAATTTGTTGTGGTGGTTGTTACATTGGTTTTTGTTGAGCCATTATTGGCTGGCTCATCACCACTTGATTGATGTGATTGGCTTGATTGGTCGGATTGGCCTATGTTGATTTGGTTTGGTCATAATAGTTGCTTTTGTATTATCCCTTGTTTTACCATTTCTTCTTTCTTGGCTTAAGTATACCTTCTTAGATTTTTATCTCTTCGATGACACTAGCTTAGACAAGAGCTTCCTAAAATGAGTGATATGTTTACAATTGAAGCATCCAAGAAATGGGTTTTAGGAAACTCTTAGTGAATAACTTAATAAGATCTTCCATTGGTAGGGTGAATGGCATTTTGGTTATGATGGCCCTCCAACGGTTGCCAAAATCATAGATAGACTCATCGACATGTTGTCTTAAACCATACATATCAGTCAATGAGACTTTATTTCTTACATTAAGGGAAAATCGTTAAAAGAATTGGTCAACCAACTAATCAAAAGTATAAATACTATGATTGGGAAATTGGTTATACCACTCTATGGCATATACCCCTAATTTATAAGGAAATGTGTGGATCATGAGAGCATTATAATTTTGAATTCTGAAACATGAGTGCATGAATGTGCTCACATGCTATTTAGGATACTCAATCCTTTTAAACCACCAAATATTGTGGTGTTCATGATTGAATTTGTGGATGAATATGGATTGAGTGGAAATTTGTTGAGGCTTAGGATTCACTTGAACTTGTTGTTGAGTTGTTTGTCGCTTCTTAAGTAATTTGTTCAAATGTTACCATACTTCATTAATTTCCATATCATCATTGGAAGGCATGTATGAATATGAGATAGATGATGTGTATGGGGACACATGGCAATGGGAATTATAACTTTATTAGATTAAGTGGGCACTTGTGAAGCAACATTGACTTGTGCTTCATACAAAGGGTTGGTATAGGTGGATATATATGATGTGCTCAGAGCACATGATGGTTGGGGAATGGAGACATGGGATAAAGGTGCAACTGATGCCTCAAAAGGAGGGTTAGTGTACACTTGGTGAAGCTAGATGGCTAGGAAGGAAAAAGTTCCTACTGTAAAGAAGGATCTTGATCCGAGATATCAAGGATGGGTTGTAAGACATAAAGTTGATTTGTAAAAAGCCTCTACTTTGGCCATAATTATATGGGTAATATTATAGTCAGTTGTAGGTGAAGATGATTTAGTTTGCAGAAGAGATGTGGAGGTGTATTGTGTGGGACATCAATAGCCTGCATAGTATGTGATGGACCTGCAGACAAATATGTGCAATATTTCTGAACCACACTGATTGTATTTACCACAGAAGTGGTAAGAAATAAAGATGAATAGTCCGTAGATGTATTGTTTTAGTTTAAATATATATTTTTTATTTCTTGTTAAGACCATAAGCTACTAAAAAAATGTAAAATATGCTAAAAAGGAAATGCAAAATTGGAAATTCACAGAAATCAAGTGAAAAAAATCAATGCTATGTTTACCCAACAACTGTGTCTTACCTCATTCATTAATTATATCCTTTTAATATATTTTTTTATTATTTTGATTTTGTGTGTTTGAATGCACTAATATGAAATTAAAATGGGTGAACACTATGGCTAGGAACATGAAACAAGATTCTTACTGGTAATGAAATCCAACAAGTTTGCTCAGTGGTAACCTATGGTTTCTAGAGGTAGATATTTGTGGATGGATATGAAACCCACCGTCACTAGATCTCAAGCAATGGTTGGTGATGAAATCCAACCATTATTGTTAAAAGTTCCATGTGCAGTGTGTGATTCCTTTTAAAAAGTTCAATTTTCTACTATGTTCATACAATGTCAAAAAATAATTGCTTTCATCAATATAAATAAGAATCCAACATTAAAATACCAATTTTCCCAAAGAAGGTAGAGTACATCTCTTAAGACCGATCTATAAATAGAGGAGGATTCATATACTCCTCTGCCTTGAATCACAAAACATGGGGGTACTTTTGGTATTTTAAATGTTGTTCCTACTTAGATTAATAAAAATAGAAACTTCTAACCCTAGGATGCACACTACTTTATGCTTTTAACATCTCATATGCAAACAAAATATGCAACACACTAGAAAGCATGAATTATTTTTAAATGGAAATGTGTAAATGTGACTATATGCAACAACTATTTTGATGTCTAAATGCACACTAGAATTGTTATTTCTTAGCAAATATATTATTATGTTCTTTTTAATCCAATATATGAAAGAAAACAAGAAAAACATAAAAATGTAAAATATAAAAATGCATAAAATAGATATTAAGGTTTCAAAGTAAGATTATAGAGAAGCCTATGTATTTTTATTTCTCTCTAAAAATTCACCTCTATGCCTCAAAAATGTCCCTAGGCATTTCTTGAATATACC
Source organism: Wollemia nobilis (assembly GCA_028583015.1). Classification (NCBI taxonomy): domain Eukaryota; kingdom Viridiplantae; phylum Streptophyta; class Pinopsida; order Araucariales; family Araucariaceae; genus Wollemia; species Wollemia nobilis. The sequence goes on from JAQPPZ010016890.1 coordinate 9,584,094, forward strand.
ATGAGCACCGCAGGGCATTTGTGCACCTTCTGCGACCTTCTGTTGATCCGTGCTTCTGAAAACTTGCAAGATAAAATAGAAAACAACAAGTTAGATCATAAGATAAATCAAAGTAATAAACCCTTAGGGGGTCCCACCGTGATCGCCATTTGTAGATACAAAATCAAACAACACCAAATAACTAAACTTAAATAAATGAACAATTAAAGCAAGATAAACACATGTGATTACACTTAAATAAATTTGATTTTTATTGTCGGGTAAATTTTTGATATTACAACCAAATATGCCATAGATTTGGGGTTTTTACAAAGCTTTATTGCTCAATGCAATAATCTCAATATGCTAGGGTTCTATGAAATATTAGCCAAAAAATTAGGGTGGTGTCTTCATGCTCAATCGATCCCAATAGAAGTGAATGGGCTTCATAAAATCTTTGACTGGACCACTCCAGCTTAAACAACTACTCAATACCTGTATATCTCTAGACCTACACACAAAAAATGATGAAGAGGATTAGTAATAACTATGAGGGCTCCACTATGTGAGACCCTTATAAATTAATAAAAATCCTAAATGCCAAATAATAAACTGCATACAAATATGAAAATAATAAAATTAGTATACCAGTAAAAGATTTACCTTGTGAACTTGATGTTTTCTTATTTGTAGTTGTCGTTGTAGGAAACAGGTGCACGGATGCCCTAGAGACACTCGAGGGTTAGTAGGGTTGTATAACTTTGGTCTAAAACACCTGCGAGCACTTGATAGTAGTAGAGAACACCCATGGGTGCTCGAGGATGGCAAAAAGCACCCAACGATGCTTGAGAATAGAAGGCGAACATTTGATGATATGGATGGGCACTCAAGAGTAGTAGAGAGGCGTTCGAGGGTTGAAGCAAGATCTACAAAAGTAGATCTACTTTAGGTGAGGGCTACGATGATAGATGTGGCAATGAATGTAAGGGTGAGGGTGATGATGGATGAAAGGAATTCAAGGACTTCTAAAAGCTCAGGTCATGAATTACTTGGGGGATTCAAGGACTTCAAAAACTTAGGGGTTGAGTCATAAAAATGACTCCTATTTATAATCTTTCCTAGGACACATTAGGGTTTCAACAACACAATTTGTGTGGTCAATATTAAAATGTGACAAAGGGTGGAGATTAAATTTGGGCAGGTGGCATGGATTAAGGTGGATGAATGGCTAGGATTAGACCAATATGGATGGCTAGGATTAATTTACACATATGTATACACATTTATTAAATATATATAAAAATATAATATAAAATATTAATATTTAAATATATATTAAACAAATATATATAAATATATGTAAATAATGGGTAAAATGATGGGAAGACCTGGATGGACGACAAGTGGCTAAGTTTTGGTGCCTACAGTTTCAATTTTATTTCCTTCTTCAACTTCTATCATCTCTTGAATCTCTTGAATTTCTTGGACTAAATTGCCCTTTTGATTATGTTCTCTTGGTTGTTGTTGTTGTCCATATTGATACTGAGAATAATATTGCCTTGGCTAATTTTTTTGAAAATGTCTATTCATTTGATTTCTTTGATTCAAAGAATTATATCTACAAAAAAATGTAGTATAACCTTTTTTTAATACATACATGATAGTATATTTGTTTCCATTTAGACCAAGACTGTGATGATGCTACAATTTTACTTGGTAGATTTCCCTTAGATATCAAATCATTATTAGTCATTTCATCTTTGACTAAATTTTCCACTTCATACTCTTGAAGAACATTGACTAATTCATCAAAGGTTGTTGTCTTATTTAGCACTTGAAGTGAAGTGACTAAATGTTTGTAAGTTTATGGAAATTCTCTTAATGTAACTTGGACAAGAAGCTCGTATTCTACTTTTTCTCATAGACTTAATAACTTTACCTTTAAATTAGTTATTCTTCAAAGAAAGAGTTATATACTCTCTCCACTAGTAACCTTTAATGAATACAACTGTAATTGCAAATTCAATATAGTTGCTTTATTTTTTCCTTCAACTATTATGCATAATTATTTCCAAGCATATTTTGAAGTTTGTGCTTCACTTATGCATGGTTGGATTTCATCAATTATCCCAAATGTAATCAACATAAGGGATTTTGCATCATTTTTTTCAAAAAATTGTTTTTCTCTTTCTTCTTCTAGTTTGTCCTTTGTTCCATTTACTATATCCAAAAGTTTCTCAACAATGAGAATTTATTTCATTTTATTTTTAAATGATGCAAAATTTGGTTCTTTCAGAAGTTATGATTTAGAAAGGAAACTTTTACTATTTGACATAATGGAACTCATTAAACAATTTCTTTAAATCCTTATTACTCCATTTTTTAATCAGATAATCAACTTTTCAACTTCTCCAAAATAATTATTTTGGAATATAAAACCTTGTCTCCCAAATTTTAATCAACAATCAAATAATTAACTTCTTTAAATATTCAATTTCAAAAAAATTGTCCATCTCTCAACAATCAAAATTTTAAATTTCAATTTGCAAAAATTAATTTACATTCTTCAATATTTAATAATCAAAAAAAATTTCAAATTCAATTATCAAATTTAAATAGTCACTCTATTGAGAAGCAACACCCCCCACTAAAAATAAAATTTTTTGAGCCTTTGAAAAAAATTAATTTTTATTTTTCGAGAGGACCCCTATGAAGTTTTTGGTTTTAATACCAAATTTTGCTTGCATCATTTTTTAAAATTGCCTACATCAAAATGTAGAATTCCTTGCATAAGAGCATTGATTTAAATTATTTTTTCTTGAATATTCATGTGTCAATGGTATTATTTCTGGTGAAGTGTTTCAAGAATTTTAATTTTCAATTGTTTCCTAAGGTCTAAAAGATTAAAAATCAAATTTTAGGTTTCTTTTAAAATGCTTCATCTTGCCCTATTTTACTTCAAATTTAAATTCACCATATCTTTTGATAGAATAATCCATTTGCTGTGATTCAAAGTCTGGTGTATTCCTATGATACCAAGTTTGTAGGTTTTCAGGTGTAATTTACTTTCCAAAAATAGCAGTTTCTAATTGCAGTCAATGAACTTATTAATGTTATATATATATATATATATATATATATATATATATATATATATATTGATTTGGGGTTATTGTTTTATTTGTTTTTGCATATTCGGATACCCATTTGGCTCATTTGGACACCTAAAAAGTTTCATTCAATTTTGAGTACTTTCAATTTTCATCATATTTTTACACCAAGTGAAATGGGCTTCTTCCAAGCAATTCAGATTTGTTTTCTAGTGTTGAAATTTATATTCGAGCAATGAGAATCCTTCACAAGCCTTTAAAAATAACAATACAAAAGGGCCGAGTCATTGGGATCAAGGTGTAATTTTTGGAAATTTTAATTAGTAAAAGAAGGGCAGAGATATGGGTTGCTACCGTACCATGATGGCATACCAAAAGCCCACCTTAGAGAAAAGTGAAATTTGCTTAAGTGTGAAGTTGAATGGAGAAATGAGACTTCATTACACTCTGATAGCATCCCAAAGTTTCGTCCACTCTCAACGAAGAAAAGAAACTTGGGCGGTAAAATGGGATATTGGTGGAGAAAGTGGAATCCCAAAGTTCCACCCACTTTGAGCAAAATCAAAATTACCTAAGTGTGCTTGGGTGGAAAAGTGGGCATTGTCGGAATAATATTATACCCCAAAACCCCTCCCACACTCAACAAAGAAATAAAACCTAAAATGGTAGAGAAATGAGATGCTATTGCATCTTGATGAAACCTAAAATGTTGCCTAGGCATATTATCGAAAATATTGGAGTATGCCAAGTATAAAAAGAATGCCCAAAAAATTGAAAAAATATTGGAAAATTAGAAATTAAAGTCCAACATTGAAAGAAAAAATAAAACTTTGCTAAGTAAAAGAGGGCGGAAATATGGGATTCATTGCACTTCAGGAGCATCCTGAAACCTCGCCCAACTTCATAGGTAGAAATATGGAACTTCACCAAAGAAGTAAGCATCCCAAAATACCACAGACTCTCATTACCAGCAAAATGGAACTCCACAAAAGAAGCAAGCATCCCAAAATGTCATCCACTCTCATTACCGGTAAAATGAAACACCATCAAAATAAATGACAATGTGTGATGATCTTAATCTTAGGGAAGCATGGTTAAAACCTAAAAAATATCTTTGTTGCAACCTTAGAAGAAAAATTTAAAAATTTAAAATTTGAACCTTAGGAAAATTAAAATAGTTAAATTCATTTTAATCCTAATATGTTAACCTTTGCTTTTTAATTGTGACAGGAAATTTTCTAGTGGTCACATTTAATATTGCAAACATCATAGTGGCCAAGGAACTTCAATGCAAAGTGGGTGAATGTGGTTGTGTAGAGGTAGAAGATGTAACAAGTTAATAATCCACCTAGATTTTTTAGAGCTCACTACAACCAAAGACTTTATAAGGCGTGACCGAGGAGTGCCCATTCAATGAAATGCATCTGCAATTGGCTAGAAAATTAAAACATCTACATGCAATTCCAGTTTGATGAAGATGAGATCGGATCGTGTCTTCTCCATTTATGGCAAGATACCCAGGAAAATTTTTAGAGTGGTTGGAGTTGAATAGGACTCTATTAAAATATGTTTTTTTTATTATTATGTGAATACCTATAGTGGGATTTTAAATTATTTTTTCTTGACTCGGAGCTGGATATTTTGTGAAAAGATCAAGGCATATCCTAAGTCTATACATAGTCCCATTGAATGTAAAGAAAAGGATGCAATAATTTATAATAGAAGGGTTTTCTATAAAACTACTTTTTTGGAAATCTCTATGTTGTCGACATAGGATATTTTATGGTGTTGTTACTCTGAAGTGGCGTAGCCAAGTGCTTAATCTACCCTTGGAGTTTGAAAGGTGCTTATTTTCTTATTCTTATTTTCATTGAAATGTATGTGATAATAATTGTTATGAGTTTGATTGATTTTGGCATGTTGTTGATGTGAAGAGCTTCATTGAGGTTTACTCATTCTAAAATTTAGTTCTTTTCCTACTGGCTCTGGTTTTACTGCATGTGCTATGCTACTAGCAAAATCATCCTAGCAAGATTGAATCTTTAGAATGATTAAACTATCCTAAGAGAGTGTTTAAATCCATAGTTTAAGGATTTGGAATTGATAGCTCTGGTTTGTGTGCATGAGCATTTGCTATCCATAGATATATCCTATTAGTTACAAGGAAAATTATGATTTAAATAGATTGGTTTGTTCTATAAACTTGTTTCACCCCTTGCTAGATAATAAATTGATCTTAGAAAGTTGGATAGTTTATTATTCTATTGGTTACGATTGGAAAACATAATAATATGCCAAGTTGAAAGAATAATTAAAAATTAAAATTATAGGATTTCACCTTTCTTTTTTTCCCTACCTTACCCTCTCTATTTTTATTTCTAAAGAGATCCATTTTTATGTTTCTTAAAATTCTTTATTCTTTTAATTTGTTGAATTTTGAAAGAGCTAGATCTATTTACAAATGTAAACATAATTGATGAACCAAACAACAACAATGAACGGAAGTTGAACCACCTTGCAGGTACATAGACAACCCACTAAAACTATTTTGGAAGTGGACAAGAGCGAGGATATTCGACCCAACTCTGTAAGTCACACCTTGGATATCTAGCAAGATCCTAAAGTGAGAGGAAATTTATTCCCATTGATGTGTTACTTGTGTTTCCTGTTTGCCCTTCAAAAGGTGTGCATGAAAGATAAATCAACAGAGGTAAGGTTTTTTACCATAATATTCTAGGATCAGACTAGTTTGAAGTTCTTAATGATAAACTACTATAAGAAGTACCTTTATTTATAACAAATTAATACAATGGGAAACCAATGGAGCCTATTAATATAGAAGAAGTTCATTTGGCTCTTTTTTATTTTGATAAGGATAAATATGTAGGTTTGAATGGGAAATCTACAATATTCTATTAGCATAATTGGGATATAGTAAAGGATTCTTTATTAGTGGCAATGGAACAATCTAGGGTAAAACAATACATACCTTATAAAATAAATGTAATATATCTTACCTTAATTTAAAAAAAAAATGATGAAATTGTTTTTGATTCATTTAGTCTCATAAGTCTATGTAATATGGCACATAAAATAATCTTCAAAGTGATGGAAAATTGGTTAATACCATTGTTATACAAAATTATTGTAGAAGAGCAAGGAGGATTTGTGAAAGGGAGATAATTTTTTGATAGGATCATAGTAGCTCAGGAAGGTATGCATTCAACAACTTTAAGAAAAGAGAGAGCAATGATATTAAAACTTGATAAGAGTAAAGCCTATGATAGGGTTAATTAGGAATTTATTTTTATAGTATTAGAAAATTTTAGGTTTGGGAAGAAATGTGTTAGATGGATTAAAGTTCATCTCTACAATATCATATTCAATGTTGGTCAATGGGTTAGTAACAAAATCATTTAAAGCCAAGAGAGGTCTTAGACATGGATATCCTCTATCACCATATATGTTCATTATTATGGTAGAGGTATTTGGTAGGAACTTGAAGAAGGCTAATAAATATGATCTAATAAGTGAACTTAAGGCTAGTAATAACATTGAAAACATCACCCATCCACTATTTATAGATGATACAACCCTTTTTGGGAGGATAGGGATAAATGAGATCAAATATTTGAATATATTATTAAAGGAATATGAAAGAGCATCAGGGAAAAAATTTAATAGGACAAAATCTAAATTTTACTTCCTAGACACTCCAACTAGAATCAAAGTAGGGATATGCAAGTTACTTCAAATGGAAGAGGCAAATTTACCAGCAACTTATTTAGGGATGCCTTTATTTTTGAGGAGAATGAGGATAGAATTGTAAAATATTATTATAAGTAAATTTTAAAATAAACTACCGACATGGAAATGTAGATGGTTATCATTAGCAGGAAGAATGCAACTAATTAAATTAGTATTACTAGTTATTCCAACATGTTATATGCCCTTGCATACTATGCCAAAATCAATAGATTTTTTTTTTAAATTATATTATGTCGTCATTATTATGGTCAGGTTCACATGATAAAAGAAAACTTCCTTTTGTGAGGTGGAGCAATGTGTGTGATGATAAAGCTAGGAGAGGTCTCAGTTTAAGATTTCTTATTGATGCAAACTTAGCTCTTAGGGGAAAAATGATTTGGAGATTGTACAAAGAGAATCAAATACAATGGACAAGAATTCTTCCAAGTATGTTGAGCCCAACTGACCCAAGCTTAATATTTATTGCATTCTCACTTCTTGATGGTTTTGCACTATGGAATAATTTTTAAAAATCAATTGATCTATGATTAAAGGTCTAATATGGGATATGGGAACTAGAGAAAAAATCTATTTGGATTGATACTTGGTGTGATAAAAAACCACTCAATCTAGATCCAATTTTGAAACCATGGATGAGATTACTTCAAGATAAATATGGTGATAGGGTTTCAAAAATTATATAAAAGGATCAAGAAGGAAGATACAAATAGAATTTTTTTTTGTTACAAGTATAGACATTGGTGCTAGGAGGTAATTGAGCAGAAAAATAACAACAATATTTTTTTAGGAAATTTGAGAATAAGTTGATTTGGAAGTTGAACAACAAGAGAATACACAAGAAGAAGCAAATATAATGTAAAGCACCAACAAAATAGGAATACAACAAGAATATGGAGAAATATTTGGGATATTTTGAGCATTATTAAAGTCAAAATATCTGTTTGGCTAGTAGGTGATAGAAGAATTTTATCTTGGGATAAAATCATGCAAATAATGGCCCCTCACAATGTGTTCTATGTAAAAAGGAAGAGGAAAGTATAAACCATATCTTGGGACACTACTCAATAATCTATAAACAATGGCAATGGATTCTTAATATATTTGGTGAATGCATGGTGATGAATTATGGAATTGAAGAATGGTTAAAACAATGGAAGAGCACTTTTAAAAGTGATGATTTATAGACAATCTAGGATATATCAAAAGATAAAATACTTTATATTGTTTTTTATCTGAAAGGAATAGAAAAATATTAAAATAAAAGGAAATAAATTTAGATGTAATGAAATGTTGGCATATATTATTACATTATGTTATTTTATTAGATGTTAGTAGCGCATACTCCGCCTACACTAGGTGGTTAGGGAAGTTAGTGGTTATGGTGGTTATGGTGCAATATTATGTATTATATATTTGGCCTCATTTTCAATACAAAACTAATGCTTATTATACTCCTATATGGTATCAGAGTGATCATGGTGCTAGGAAAATATGTGGGCATATTTTTCAAGGTATGCTTCTCGAGATGGATGGTAAGCATTTAGGGAACAAATCCCAAAGCGAGAACCCTAAACATATCGATTTGGATGTGGACTAAAACTAGGTGCAAGCAGGCGATATTTGACATTGTTGTCATCTCGGGCATGGATGCCAAGGACCGATGCAAACCCTGTAGACACATGGATCGAGGTAAAGCATTGATGTGGCATCGGTTGACCTAGCGAGGTGGTGATGTGGCTACTGATGTGGAATCTAACCAGGTGATTGATGTGGCACGATCATCTGATGTGGTAGTCATTGATAAGTGGTGATGTGGAAGGCATTGGTTCATTATTTTTTATGGCAAAATCTCGTTCATAGTCTCCTCAACTGCTCAAAGGTAATCAAAGCTGAAGGTGAGCGAAAGCATTTTTAAATTCTTCATTGTGCATCACATGGTGCATGTGGGACTAAAGTCCCAAAAAAATTGACTTACATTGTGGAAGGAAGTAAATTAGACACCCTCACTTCACACTCTAGCGAGAGTTGTAACCTAGCTAGTAGCATTGGCAAGCGCTAAGGTTATACACGGCAGGTCGGGGGATCCATCCCCACATGTAGCAAAACAATTTTTTTGCTAATACAAACAACCAAAAAAGTTACCATTTTGTTTTGCAATTTATTTCTTTATTTAAATTAATCTTTTTTTTAATATATAAGTTTCATATTTTTTTTATCAAATCACATGTTTCTTTAGAAAAATATTTAATTTATTGAAATTATATTAATTTTTTTCAAATTATTTTGCAAAGAAATAAAAGGAGCACCATATTTTTACCAAAACAAAGATAAAATCGTACAATTTTTTTTTCTCTAGAGGAGGGATGCAAAACAAAATTGCACATTTTTTTTACAAACTGAAAGGGGATCTCAAAATTCCTTCAAACCTTGTTTATTTTGCAAACAAAAGGGGGACAAAACTATATTATTTTTTTCTAAATTATAACACAATGGGGGAATTGTGAATATCAATTTTTGCAAACACAAAACAAAATTTCTTGCAAAAAATATTGTAAAAAGGTGCATTTTCGATTGCATTCAACACCTTAAAATTGGCATTGTAGAATAGGTGCATTTTTGGTGGAATCCGACACCTATGCTTTAAAATTTGTGGGCACTTTTGATTGTATGTTGCATTTAATTTATTTTTTTTGCACTTACATCATAAGTTAAAATTCAAAAGCACATAAGACCCAGAATTTGAAACCTTTTTGTGCAATTTATTGCACAACAATGTTCGGTATATACGGTACCTCTAGTCCACACTTACAGGTGAAGTTTTCGTGCTTGAACTATTGTATATAATGCCTAATATAGCTACAACAATGATGTCTAAGCTATTTTTCTCTATAAATTGTTGGGGATAAATAAGGAAAGCCAATTTTATTTTGATATTCACTCCATCATATACCCTAATTCCTTCCTATTGCTTGGATTAATTTCCTCCAACTAATAATCCTTTTTCGAAAGGGTTTTTAGGAAGGTGCCATCAATTAGAGTGAATTTTCTTTCAATATTCATTTGTGGGATATTGAAAGAGAGATCATTTTGGTGATATAAGGAACCTTCATAATGGGCACTATACACAAATATATTTTAGATACATAGTTGCTTAAAGGTTTCAATTTTGCTCCATGGAAAACCAAAATGAGAGTCATTCTATAGGTTGAATATTTGTGGGATGAAGTGATTGGCACTACAAAACATCTTACAATAGTAGGTATAGATCAATAATTATATCATAAAAAGGATAGAAGGTTCCTCATGCTTATCGTGCTTGCTACTACTGATGAAATATAGCCTCACATTTGTGATTCTAAAACTGGTAAAGATGCTTGGGATGCATTAGTTACCATATATGAAGGGAAGAATCAATCCACCATTCTTAACCTTCAATCCCAACTTCATACTCTTAGTATGAAGTCTGGTGAATCAGTAGAATTGTTCCTATGTAGAGTGGTAGAATTGAAATCCAAGTTGAATGCTTTGGGAGAAGCAATAGAGGATAAGATCTTGACTTCAATCATTTTGAGAGATTTTCCAGATTCCTACAAGGTGTTTATCACATCCCTTCAAGTTTCCATGAGACAAGTTACTTTTGTGGAGTTGGTAAATTTACTTCAAACTGAAGAGGTAAATCAACTTCAAAGAGATGAAGTGATAGATAATGAACTTTACTCAAAACAGGGGTCAAGAAGATAGGGTAAATTTCAAAAGGAAGGATCTTCTTCCAAAGGTTCCAATGGTAAGTAACCTCAACAAGGACAAAAGAAGTATTGCATAATTTGTGATATGGACAACCATGACACCAATAGGTGTTGGTTCAAAAATAAACAACCACATGATCAAGGTCAAAAGAAAAATGGCAAGTACAAACCACAAAATAAGAATAAGCAACCAAAGGGACATGTTGCTTATGAGGAATCAGACTCAGATTCTAAGAGGGCATACAAGGTGCTCATAAATCACATAACTTCTTAACAAAATGATCATGTGTGGTATATTAATTTCAAATCAAGTAAACACATGACTGATGATAAATAGTGGTTTGAAACATTTGAGGCTAAGGAAGGCAAACCAATTACCATTGTTGATGATAAGACCTATCGATTCCAAGGTGAAGAAATTGTTTCTATCACTATTCTAGATGGAAAATGTCATATTGATAAAGTATTTTATGTTCTAGGATTGGCAAACAATTTGTTTTTAGTACCTCAAATCTTGGATAAAAACATGGTGGTTGATTTTAGAGTTGAGGATGGAAAGAAGTATTTCTTCATCACAAGGAATGGCAAACATGTAGCAAAAACTTCCTGCAAGCATGACTTGTTTTATTTAGATTCCATTTTTACACCTCATGTTGTCGTGATGATCAACACAAAAGAGGCCACTTCTATTTGGCACAAAAGATATGGCCATCTAATTTTAGGATATTTACTTGAGTTGAAAAAATATGAAATGGTGAAAGGTCTTCCCAACTTACATCCACTTTACCTATTTTCTTGGATTGCTTAGTAGAGAAGCAACATCGAGTACATTTTGAGTTGATCTCCTCACGAGCCAAAAGACCGTTGTATTTGGTACACACCAATCTGTGCAGTCCTATGCCAAATAGTTATGGGGGAAAGAGGTATTTTCAATTGTTTGTTGATGACTACTCATGGAAGATGTGGGTTTTCTTTCTACAATTGAAGTTAGAGGCCTTTCTATATTTTTAGCAGTTCAAGAAAAGTGTTGATAAGGAATCAGGATGTTCCATTAATACCCTTTGATCAGATCAAGGGGGAATATACCTCCAAAGAATTTTCCATATTTCTAAGTGCACATGGGATTAAGAGGAAACTTACAACATCCTATACTCCATAGCAAAATGGAGTTTCTGAGAGGAGGAATTGTTCCATCATGAAAATGATTCACTGTATGCTTATAGAGGTACATCTTGAGCAAAATTATTGGGCAAAAGCTGTCAATACAACAATGTACCTCTTGGATAGAGCACCCACAAAATATCTTAAGGGAATGACTCCATAAGAATCATGGAGTGGTAGAAAACCCTCCATTTCTCATCTAAGGATTTTTGGGTGTAAAGCATTCATGCACATTCTAAAAGCAAAGAGAAATAAGTTAGATGATAAATCCTTACAGTGTATTTTTATTGGTTATGATGAGTATTTCAAGGGATATCATTTGATAGATCCTAAAACTAAGAAAATGCACACTAGTAGAGATGTGGTATTTTATTAAGCTTTCACACGAGATAACACATCTATAGTTGTATAATTGGATGATGAGGAGCCTAAGAAATAGACTCCTCCCCCATATAAGAATATTTCCAAATGGTATACAAGCACAATGAGAGATTCAAAATTAACTACACCTCCAAATCTAACTTTAGATCGACCTTGTACACACAGTAGGACTCATCAAATGAGAGCAAAAGCATCAACTTTAGCAGCAGCATCAACTTCAGCAGCAACATCAACTTCAGAGGTTGATAAGCTTTACCAACAATTTGAGGAACTTTTTGTAGATGTAGAGGAAGATAAAGAAGAAGATATGGATGTGGATCATGATTAAGAACACAAGCTTATACTGAGAGGGAGGGTGAATAGTATAAGACAAATTTTTACTTTTCTTTCACAAATAGTATTATGCAATATTATAAATGGCAATATCAACAACAGTAACCAAAGTAAGGCAAAAATCATCACACATAATAGAGACACCAATTTAATGTGGTTCACCCAATGTGGGCTACTCCACAGAGAAAATATTTCACTAATATTTTCTCAACAAATATCTTTGGGAATCCTTCCCTATTACAATATTTATGGACCTCTGTCCAAAGGAGACACCAATCCCCTAATCAATTTTGTGGATCTCTATCCATAGGAGACACCAATATCCTTAGTTGGTTTGTGGATCTCTATCCATAGGAGAACTCCTTCTCCTCTACTCTAGCTTGTTATCTTCTAGAATAACTGATGCCTCCAATACATTGGCTTATGGATCTCTATCCACTAAAGATTCTTGTCCTTACTCAGAAGACCTATCCTCATTGCCCTAGCTAATGTACCTCTATCCATTGGAGACTATCATCCTCTATAATTTATCACCTCCAAATATCTGTCTCAAATTTGCACTAAACACAGTCCTTCGATCTAGCATAAATCTACTCAATATCTATCTCTAATATATACTAAACACAGTCCTTCAATATAGCACAAATATGCTCAATATCTTTCTTTAATATGTACTAAACACAATCCTTCGGTCTAGCACAAATCTGCTTAATATCTATCTCTAATCTACACTAAACATAGTCTTTTGTTCTAGCACACATCTGCTTAATATATTTCCTCAAATATATCCTCAAGCCTTAACACAAAGCTTAATACAATCACAAATCAACTCTTCTAGATCTACCCCAAGCCTTAACATAAGGCTTGAACAAATCAATCAATCAACTCTACTAGATCTACCCCAAGCCTTAACACAAGGCTTGAACAAATAAATAAATCAAATCTACTCACAAGTATTCTCAAAGACTTGCCTAAACTCTGTCCAACAATTCCTCTCAAGAACTTGTCCAATCTGATCTCAAATTTTCTCTAAGACTTACCTCAAATATATCCACAATTCCTCACAAGAACTTGTCCAATCTTCTCTACAAGTCTTCACCAAGACTAGCCTCAAATATGTCCAACAAGTATCTTCAAAGACTTGCCTTAATTCTGATTGTAAGCTTCCATAAAAGCTCACACAAATCTGTCCTTAAGCTCTTACAAAAGCTTACTCAATTATATCCTTAAGTCCCCTCTAGGACTTACTCAAAAACTGCTCACAAGCTCTCACAAGAGCTTGCCCAAACCAAATACAAATCTTGCATATAAAATGCAACTTAATCTCTTTGTAGAAAACCTCTTTAATCACACAAACAATATTCACACAGAATCTTGTTTGATCTCACAGAAACATATAGAGAATTGTTAGAGACTCAATATGTTTCACACTTATCAAATCCTCAATCACGTTCAATCTCTTTTCACCATAGAAACATATAGAGAATTGTTAGAGACTCAATATGCTTCTTACTCACTAACACCAAATCACTTCCAGAATATTTCTCAAATCAATTTAGAATATAGAACAATTTATTTCACAGAACTAGAACTATCACTTCAACACTTCCACTTGACTAGGCTCAATCAACTCCACTCAATCAATCACTCAATGAAATACTTCTTGCTTACAAACCCTAGTCCAAGCATATGAACACTCACTCAATAATTTCCAAAAATGTTTATCAAAAAATCTCACATAACAATGATACTCATGTTCTTGCAAAAATCCTAGTTCCAAGATAGTTCTCAACTTACACAACAATAATAATCAAGTTCTTTCTCAAACCCTAATCATGCATATGAAGTTTCATTCAATGTTTCCAACAATGCTTATCAAACAATGTTTTTATCAACAACTATCACTCATAAAACCTATAACAATCAAACTAAAAAATGCTTATCAAACATTCACAACATTCAACAATCACTCACAAGGAATATGTGCCCATACCTTTTGTTTGATGAAGAGTAGACCCAAAAAATATGCTTCAAACACAATCAACCTCTTTGCTAATCTCAAGGGTTAGATGACATACTCCTCAAAAATATTTCTCAATACAAAATAATAGAACTCAAATACACCTTATTACTCCATATTGAAATTAGCAATCATAAAAAATAATTACTCAATTACACCTTATAATATCCAATATTTAATTAACAACCTCCAAAAATCAAACCCTCAAAAATAATATTGCCTACCCTTTTATCTTCCTCAAATACTCAATAACCAATTTAAAAAAAACATTATAAACCTCAAAAAATATTTATTTTTCATCCAACCTTAGAAAATCCAAAATATTTCATGCAACCTTGGCAAACAATAGCACATACCTTTTATCTCAAGAAAAAGGCCTCAACGGGTTTTGGACATGAGACCACTACCAGCCGAGTGCATTATCGAGGTGCTAGTCCACCACATGGGCTATGAGCCTCCACACGAAGGGGAAGGCTCGAGCCTTTCCTTTGTCCTTTTTTGATCGGCGTGGCGCAAAACAAAACACACTCTTCTCCCTTGAAAAAACCAACTCGGTGGGTTTCAAACCCTGCTCTCCTCTCCTTAGAGTCTTTCACTTCCATACTTAGTGAAACTATCTCATGTTCTAATTTTTCACACTCTAGATATTTTATCTTTAAATTTTCAACCATACCTTCTTCAATATTTCTTGCTTCTTCAACCTTAATTTTGAAGTTAGTGAGATCTTGTAGAAACTTTGCTTTTGCTTTCTCATCTTCTTGAGCCTAAAACCTTAATCCTGAGTTCTCCCTTTTTAATTCTTCATGATCAACAATAAGTCTTTCACATTCTACCTCTTTTACCTTTGACTGTTCAACCATATATTTTTCAGCTCTCCTTGCCTTTTCAATCTCATCTTTCAAGTCAGATAGATCTTGTAGAAGCTTTGTCTTACATTTCTCATCCTTTTGTATTTGAGCCTTTAATTCTAAGTTCTACCTTTTCAACTCAACAAGTTCCTTAAGAGTAGCTTCCTCTTTTTCTTTTTCTAATTTTTTCTCTTTTTTTTGGTTTTCAATTTCTTCTATTGTCCAAAGTATAGTTTCTTCTTCATACCTATTTTGATTGTCCCTATTATATTTTTCTGAACCATCCTCTAGGACTTCAATTTTTATTGTATTATCTTCATATTCATCGCTACTAAACCCATTGGAATAACCTGCATCATGACTGAGTTGACCACAAACAAAACACTCTTCATATTCTTGTGGAAAATAAACTACATGGTGACCTATATTCCTACATCTAGTACAAAAATTTATCAATCTGGTATTTTTTCCACTGCTTGATTCATATCTTGAAATTTCCATTTTTCCTCCCAAAATAACAACATTAAATTCATCTTCCTTTTCTTTCATGACCATATTTTTTCTTTTATTCTTGTGTCTCAAGGTTCTACTTTTGCCTTTCTTTACCATTTGTGTTCTTGTAAGATCTTCCTTCAAGCTATTAAACCTTTTTTGAAGGAACCAACTTTGATACCAATTGAAGAACACAAGATTATACTGAGAGGGGGGGTGAACAATATAAGACCACTTTTTAATTTTCTTTCCCAAATAGTATTATGCAATATTATCAATGACAATATCAACAACAGTAACCAAAGAAATGCATAAATCATCACACACAATAGAGACACCAATTTAATGTGGTTCACCCAATGTGGGCTACTCCATAGAGAAAATATTTCACTAATATTTTCTCAACAAATATATTTGGGAATCCTTCCCTATTACAATGTTTATGGACCTTTGTCCAAAGGAGACACCAATACCCTAATCAAGTTCATGGATCTCTATCCATAGGAGACACCAATATTCTTAGCTGGTTTGTGGATCTCTATCCACAAGAGAACTCCTCATCTACTCTGGTTGGTGATCTTCTAGAAGAACTGTTGCGTCCACTACACTGGATTATGGATCTCTATCCACTGAAGACTCATGTCCTCACTCATAAGACATATCCTCACTATCCTGGCTAATGGACCTCTATCCACTGGAGACTATCGTCCTCTATACTCTATCACCTCTAAAGCTCTATCTCAAATCTACACTAAACGCAATCCTTAGGTCTAGCACAAATTTGCTCAACCTCTATATCTGATATGTACTAAACACAATCCTTTGATATAGCACAAATATGCTCAATATCTATCTCTGATATGTACTAAACATAGTACTTCGATCTAGCACAAATCTGCTCAATATCTATCTCTGATCTACATTAAACACAGTCTTTTGATCTAGCACAAATTTGCTCAATATTTGTCCTCAAATCTATTCTTAAGACTTAACACAAATATTGATCCAATCATAAATCAACTCTGCTAGATCTGCCCCAAGCCTTAATACAAAGCTTAAACAAATCAATCAATCAAATCTGCTCCCAAGTCTTCTCAAAGACTTGCCTAAACTCTGTCTAAAAAGTCCCCTCAAGAACTTGTCCAATCTGCTCTCAAATCTTCTCTAATACTTGCCTCAAATCTATCCACAAGTCCTCTCAAGAATTTGTCCAATCTACTCTACAAGTCTTCACCAAGACTAGCCTCATATTTTTCCAACAATTTTCTTCAAAGTCTTACCTCAAATCTAATTGTAAGCTTCCATAACATCTCAAACAAATTTGTCCTTAAGCTCTTACAAAAGCTTACTCAATTTTGTCCTTAAGTCCGCTCTAGGACTTACTCAAAAATTTCTCACAAGCTCTCACAAGAGCTTGCTTAAACCAAATACAAATCTTGCATATAAAACTCAACTTAATCTCTTTGCAGAAAACCTCTTTAATCACACAAACAATCTTCACACAAAATATTGTTTGATCTCACATAAACATATAGAGAATTGTTAGAGACTCAATATGTTTCACACTCATCAAATCCTCAATCACGTTCAATCTCTTTTCACCATAGAAACATATAGAGAATTGTTAGAGACTCAATATGCTTCTTACTCACTAACACCAAATCACTTCCAGAATATTTCTCAAATCAATTTAGAATATAGAAAAATTTATTTCACAGAACTAGAACTATCACTTCAACACTTCCACTTGACTAGGCTCAATCAAATCCACTCAATCAATCACTCAATGAAATACTTCTTGCTTACAAACCCCAGTCCAAGCATATGAACACTCACTCAATAATTTCCAAAAATGTTTATCAAACAATCTCACATAACAATGATACATGTTCTTGCACAAATCCTAGTTCCAATATAGTTCCCAACTTTACACAAAAATAATACTCAAGTTCTTTTTCAAACCCTAATCATGCATATGAAGTTTCATTCAATGTTTCCAACAATGCTTATCAAACAAGGTTTTTATCAACAAATCTCACTCAAAAAACCTTTAACAATCAAACTCAAAAATGCTTATCAAACAACCCTTTTCTCTCCAACTTAGCATTCACAACATTCAACAATCACTCATAAGGAATATGTGCCCATACCTTTTGTTTGATGAAGAGTAGACCCCAAAAACCTGATTCAAACACAATCAACCTCTTTTCTAATCTCAAGGGTTATATGACAAAAATACTCCTTAAAAATATTTCTCAATACAAAAATAATAGCACTCAAATACACCTTATTACTCCATCTTGAAATTAGCAATCATAAAAAATAATTACTCAATTACACCTTATAATTTCCAATATTTAATTAAAAACCTCCAAAAATCAAACCCTCAAAAATAATACTGCCTACCCTTTTATCTCCCTCAAATACTCAATAACCAATTTAAAAAAAACTTTATAAACCTTCAAAAATATTTATTTTTCATCCAACCTTAGCAAATCCGAAATATTTCATGCAACCTTGGCAAACAATAGCGCATACCTTTTATCTCAAGCAAAAGGCCTCAGTGGGTTTTGAATGTGAGACCACTCCCAGTCGAGTCTCTTATCGAGGTGCTAGCCCACCACGTGGGCTACAAGCCTCCATACGAAGGGGAAGGATCAAGCCTTCCCTTTGTCCTTTTCCAATTGGCATAGTGCAAAACAAAACACACTCTTCTCCCTTGCAAAAACCAACTCGGTGGGTTTTGAACCCTACTCTCCTCGCCTACCGAACTTCTTAGCATCACCCACTGTCGCCAACTGTGCTACATCGCACTATGTGTAGAAAAGGAGCCCTGCTCCTATTTTTTTGTCTTCTACCATTGAATTCTTTCAAAACATGTGAAATCCTTTGTCTCTTCCTTGTGCATGAATATTTGGAGCTTGATTAATCGATAATGCATAGACTTAAGACAAAGGTTCTTGCCCCCCTTTTATACACAAAGGCCAATGCCTTAGGAATATCGGTGCCACATTCGAATTTCAAATTCGAATTAATAATTAACATTTATAACCCAACCTTAGGGTTATTTAATTAATATAAATTAATTTTATAATTAATATATAATTAACTTAATAACTTTAGAAGTTAATTAAATTAATTAATAAATTAATTTATAATGAAATTATTTAAATTAATTTATAATTAATTTAAATCTCTCCTTTTAATATTATAATAAAATATTATAATATTATTTTTCTTGGGCCTCTTCATTGCTCTTTGAACCTCATATGACCACTTGGAATTGGATATGACCAACTGGAAGTAGAATTTCTTTTGCACTGATTGGGAAACTACTTCTTCTTGCACTGCTCACTGAAACTGACTCTTGACATCAATGACAACTCAACTACTCAAAATATACAATAGATGATAGGGTTTTTATATCTGCATTGGATTAGCATGAACCTACCATAGTCCAAGATGCACTTAGTGAGCCTCAGTTGAATGTAACTATGGATGCAGAACATGTCTCGCATCAAAAATAAAACCTAGAAGTTGGTTGATCTGCCTTTTGGAAAGAAGCCCATTGGCTACAAATGGGTATACAAAGTGAATTATAAGGTATATGGAACTATAGATAAGCATAATACCCACATTTTTGCAAAGGGCTATGCACAAAAAGAAGGCATTGACTATGATGAGACTTTTCCACCTACTGCTAGAATGACTACCATTCATGTACTTTGTGTTATGTCAACTCAGTTCGTATGGAAGCTACATCAGATGGATGTAAAAAGTGCCTTCTTAAATGGTGATATCAAAGAAGTGTATATGACTCGGCCATAAGGACTTGTGGTTGAAGGCCAAGAGCAAAAAGTTTACAAATTAGTTAAATCCTTGTATGGGTTAAAATAAGCTCCACAAGCTTGGTACATAAAAATTGACAATCACCTATTACAGCATGGTTTTAAGATAAGTCCTTCAGATGCTAGTATCTATATCAATAAAAATGGTTTTGAAATAGTTATTTTAGTACTCTATGTTGATGATCTGATTATCACTGGCAGTTCAGAGAAATTTATAGATGCAATGAAAGGTGACTTGAAAAAGTCATTTGAGATGATAGACCTAGGAATTCTTCATTATTGTCTTGGTTTAGAAGTGGCACAGAAGAAGAATCACATCATAGTGACACATAAGAAATATGCCAAGACATTGATTGAGAAATATTGCATGACTGATTGTAAGCCTAAAGCAACTCCAATGGAAACATGGCTACAATTATCATGATATGATAATTCTCCATAGGTAGATGGTATTCTCTATCACCACTTGATTGGGAGTCTCATATATCTTACCAACACCAAACCAGACATCAGTTTTGTTGTGAGTTATCTTTCGAGGTTCATGTAGGAATCTAAGGTTAGTCATTGGAAAGTAGTGAAATGAGTTCTTCATTATGTCTGTGGCAGTACAGAATATGGCCTAGAATACAATAAGAATGACAACTTCTTATTGCAAGATTACATAGACTCTAATTATATCGGGTCAATTTATGATAGAAAATCAAATTTTGGATATATTTTTCATCTTGGCTCCAATCCTGTCTCTTGCCACAATAAAAATAAGTAGGTGGTTTCTTTATCATCTACAGAGGTAAAATATCATGTAGCACGTGGAGCATTCTACAAAGTGATATGGTTACGTTGCATTCTTTCAATTATGGGTCTTCCCAAGAAACTTCCAATCCACTTTTACAACAACCAAGATGTTTTTAAGCTTGTCAAGAATCCAGTGTTTCATGAAAGCACCAAACACATTGAAACTCAATGTCATTTTATTCAAGATGAAGTTCCAAAATACAAGATACAACTTCAAAACATTCCCACCGATGAACAAGTTGTGGATATTTTCACTAAGGCACTTGCATGTGTCAAATTTGAGTTGTTTTGCAACACTCTTTGTATTTTAAAATAATGTAATAAAGGGGGGATGTTAGCGTATATTATTACATTATGTTATGTTAGTAGATGTTAGTAGCACATACTCCGCCTACACTAGGTAGTTAGGGAAGTTAGTGGTTACGGTGGTTATGGTGCAATATTATGTATTATATATTTTATCTCATTTTCAATATGAAACTAATGCTTATTCTAATCCTATATGAAAAAGGCATATTTATTTAGCCAAAGAGAAGGCTAACCATGTTTGCAAATGCAAATAGAAAATAAAATGCATGAACTAGTAGAACTTAGTATTGATAGTTATAGTGTTTAAATAAAAATAGGCATAGGCTATGAATAACCTAATAGGTAGTCCCCCATTAAAGGTAGCTACCTGCTAGGATTAAGTGCTAATGACTAACAATATATTAATCACTAACAATATGATTAATATCTCACATCTAAACAATAGCGTGTGATAACCATAAGATATTCAACATGAATATATTCATGGTTAAGTAGATAGATAAAGTAATTAATCTAACCTACTAGGGTAATAATGTAATAACCTAATGGTAAAAAAGTAAATACTACTTTTTACCCTAACATCCCCCCTTTATTACATTATTTTGAAATACAAAGTATACTTCTAAACAACTCAAATTTGACACATCAAAGTGCATTTGTGAAGATGTCTACAACCTGTTCATCACTGGGAATGTATTGGAGCTTGATGTTGTGTTTAGGAAATTCATAGCAAATGAAATGAAACTATGTGTCAATATGTTTGGTGCACTCATGGTGAATTGGATTCTTCACTAAGTTCAAAACACCCTGGTTGTCGCAGTACAAGTGAATTGGAAGTTTCTTGGGTAAACCCATACTTGCTATGATGCGACTCAACCATATTGCTTTGCACACTACTTCTTGTGTTGTGTGATATTCTATCTCTGTTGAAGATATAGGAACCACCTGTTGCTTCTTCTTGTTCTATGAGACAGGTTTGGATCCTAGATGAAAAACATATCCAGATGTTAACTTTCAATCATTTACTGATCCAGCATAGTCAGAGTTCATGAAATCCTGTAAGAATAATTTGTCATTCTTCCTATACTCTAAACCATACTCCACACTACCATAGATATAGTGGAGAACATGATTTGCTGCTTTCCAGTGAGTAACTTTTGGTTCTTGCATGAACCGAGAAAGATAATTCATAAAAAATGTGATATCTGGTCTAGTGTTTGTCAGGTATATAAGGCTCCCAATCATCTGAAGATAAAGAGTGCCACCTACCTAAGGTGAATTATTGTATCATGATAACTGAAGCCCTTGTTCCATTGGTATTGCTTTTGGCTTACAATAAGTCATATGATACTTTTCAATTAGTGTCTTGACATACTTCATTCGAGTCACCCTTAAGTAATTCTTTTTATGTTCAATCTCTAGACTAAGACAATAGTGGAGAAGTCCTAAATATATCATATCAAATGACTCTCTCAAGTCATTCTTAACGACATCTATTAATGTCTCTGAGTTGTTGGTTATGATCAAATAATCCACATAGAGTACAAGAATCATTATCTCAAAACCAATGTTCTTAACATAGATATTTGCATCTAAAGGACTTCTATTAAATCCATGTTGTAAAAGGTGATTGTCTATATTTATATACCATGCTCTAGGGGATTATTTCAACCCATACAAGTATTTAACTAGTTTGCAAACTTGTTTCTCATGGGCTTCCTCAAAAAATCCTTATGGTTGAGTCATGTATACTTCCTCGTTCAAATCACCATTTAGGAAGGCACTCTTGACATCCATTTTATGAATTTTCCATTTGTACTATGCTACCATAGCACAAAGAACATGAATGGTGGTCATCCTTGCAGTGGGTGCAAATATCTCTTCGTAATCGATTCCTTCCTTTTGAGCATAGCCCTTTGCCATAAGGCAAACCTTATGTTTTTCAATGGTTCCATCTGCCTTGTATTTCATTTTGTAAACCCATTTACAACCAATGGGTTTCTTACTTGAAGGTAAATTAACTAGCTTCCATGTATTGTTCTTGATAAGAGATTTATATTCAGTATCCATAGCTACCCTCCACAGTGGCTCACTAAGTGCTTCTTTGATCATGGTGGGTTCATGTTCATCATATGAAGACATATAAACCCTCTCATAATCAATCTCCATATCTTCTCCATTATCAATATCTCTCTACATAGATATCTTTAAAATATTGGGAAAGGTCATCAACTATTGGTGATGCTTCTGCTCTCTTCTGCCAACACATATTGCAAGTTCGAGGATGATTCAGAGTAAGATCAATAGGTGAGGTCAACTTTGAATCTCTCATCATACTTGTATACCATTTCAGAACCTTTGTCTAAGGTGGAGTTTTTTTCTATGGCTCCTCATCTTCTAGGTATACAAAGGATGTGATGTCAGGTGTAAAAGCCTCATTGAACACCACATCTCTACTTACATGTATTTTCTTTGTTCTAGGATCATAAAATCGACACTCTTTAGAATATTCATCATAGCCAATGAAAATGTACTCTAAGGTTTTCTCATCTAGCTTCTTTCTCTTTTCTTTAGGTATATTCATAAATGCCTTACATCCAAAAACTCTTAGATGAGAGATGGAGGGCTTCTTGCCACTCCATGATTCTTATGGAGTTATATCTTTAAGGGCCTTTATGGGTGCCCTATTCAAAATATATATTGCCATTGTGATAGCTTCTGCCCAATAACGTTGCTCAATATTTTTACCCTTAAGCATACTGTGAACCGTTTCCATGATGGAATAATTTCTCCTTTTAGCAACTCCATTTTACTATGGATAATAGGTTGTGGTTAGCTATCTTTTGATCCTGTGTGATTTCATAAATGAAGAGAATTCATTTGAGGTATATTCCCCCTCGCAATCTGAGCGAAGGGTCTTGATGTAGCATCCATATTCTTTCTCAACTAGTTACTTGAACTTCTAAAAGTAGGAAAATGCTTCTAATTTTAGTTGAAGAAAGAATACCCACATCTTCCATGAGTGATTGTCTACAAACAACTGATAATACCTTTTACCTCAAAACTTGGTGGCATGGGATGACACAAATCAGTGTGCACTAACTCCAACAGTATTTTAGCTCTAGAAGAGCTAGCTTCATATGGTGCTTGACATTGTTTCCCTACTAAGCAATCTAAGAAGATTGACAATGCATATGAAAGGGTGGGAAGTCCCTTCACCATTTGAGATTTACTTAGTTCAAGTAAATACCCTGTACTTAGATGCTGAAATATCTTATGCCAAAGAGAAGTGGCCTCTTTTGTGCTGACCACCATGGCAACATGAGACATTGAGATAAAATCTAGTGTGAACAAGCCATGCTTGTAAGAACCAATTGCTATGTGTTTACCTTGCTTGGTGATATAGCAACGTTTTAGTCCATTTTCCACTTTGAAATTGACAACCATATTTTAATACAAGATTTGTGGAACTAACAACAAGTTGTTTGTCAATCCTAGAACATAAAGGACATTTTGAATTTGACACTTTCCATCTAAAATGGAAACTGATACATTGCCTTCTCCCTAGACACGATAGGTCTTATTATCAGTAATTGTTACTGGTTTGCCTTATCTTGCCACAAATATCTCAAACCACTGCTTGTCACCAGTCATGTATTTGTTGGCACCTGAATCAATGTACCAAACATAATCCTTCTGTGTATAAGCTATATGAATCATGAGCAATTTGTGTGCTCTTTCTGAATCAAAATAAAAATTTTCATCATGTCCTCTTTGTTGTCTATTTTTCTTCTGTGGCTTGTTTTTGTCCTTTTTTTCTTGTTTGTTTTTAAACTAACATTGGTTGGTGTTATGGTTGGCCATTTTATAATTTGTGCAATACTTCCCTTGAGATTAATGTTATTTACCCTTATCTCTAGATTTTGAAGATGATCCTCCCTTTTAAAAGTTACCTTTTTTCTTGCCACCCTGTTTGTTTGTGTAAAGTGCATTGTTTGACACTTCATCACTTTGGAGCTGATTTGCTTCCTCAGTTTGAAGCAAATTGACTAACTCCACATAGGTTACAATTCTGTGAGATACATGAATGTTGGACATTTTGAGTTAATGAAGTTATCATTGATGTCAAGGAATGAACTGTCATTGATGTCAAGGAATGAACTGTCATTGATGTCAAAAGGTCAAAAGAAGCAATGCAAAATGTTGATGGCAAAAGAGCTTCATAATATTTATTTTTAAATATTATGTAAAAGGTTTTTATTAAAACCATGGTTGGGCAAAATAAAAGGTTTCTATTAAAACCTTATGTGGGAAAATTAAAAAGGTTTTCTAAAACCTAAGGAGGCTTTAATTTTTTAATAAAGCCCAAAGAAGATTTAAGGAGGCTTTAATTTTTAATAAAGCCCAAAGAAGATTTAAGGAGGCTTTAATTTTTAATAAAGCCCAAAGAAGGTTTAAAATATTAAAATTATAATATTTAAATTCTTTGGAATTTAAATAATTATAATTTAAAATAATTCAAAGGCAAATGTTAGTGCCGACTCCCCAATGCATTTTCCTTCTTCGACATGCATGACAAAGAAGGCATTAGGTATTAATACCTTAGCCATTCCAAATATTGAAATCTGATTTAATGCATTAGAAATACAAAGAGCTCATGTGAAATTCAAATTAAGTGCCTCCAGCTAATTTTGGTTACTGCCGCATCAAAGGAAGAGCCAAGGGCTCTTAAGGTTTGAGAGTAAGTCAAAGCACATATTGCGCTTTTTGGCTCCAAGTGGAGCATGTGGTTCACACGGTGTGGAAGCCACGACCAAGGTGTTGTGAGAGGACTGTGCTATGTTTGAGCCCTGTGGATTGTGAAAAGTGGTAACAAGTTTTTGAAAATTATTTTTATTTTGCATTTGCTAAGGTTTAGGAGGAATAAGGTGGAAGTTAGGTTATGAAATTAACCTAAGTGTTGAGGAAAGAATTTTGTGTATGAAGGATTGTTTTTGTTAAAGTAAAAGCTATGATAATATTATTTTACCTTAGTAAAGTGGGAAATAAATTTATTGAGTTATTTTATAAAGTGATTTATTTAATTAATGCAATATTAAGTAGGGAGTCATAAGTAGAGTGTGGATTATTCTTGAGATATTTCTGAAAAGGGTTATGATGATACTGAATTGTTAAAATGTTATTTTGATGAGTTAGAATTTTGGAAGAAGTGTTTTGATTAAATATTTGTGGTGTTGGATATTATTTTAAGGAGTAATAAGGTGTAATTAAGTTTTATTATTTTTGTAATTGAAAATTATTTTTTGAAGAAGTTAGTGTGATATTTTATCATCTAACTATTGATATTGGCAAAAGAGAAAATTGTGATTGAGACAGGTTTTCTAAGGTCACTTCTACATCAAATAAAAGGTATGGGCATATTCTTCCTAGTGAGTGATTTTTGAATGTTTTGAATGGAAATTTGGAGTGAAAAGGATTGTTTGGTAAGCATTGTTGAGTGTGTTTTGAATTAATGCTTCAAGGTTTTCTAGAATTGAGAGTTGATGATAAAACCTTGTTTTATAAGCATTATTGTTGAAGTGAGTGGTTGAGTAAAGAACTTGAACTAGGGTTTGCAAGATCATGAGTATCATTGTTATGATTGGTTGATAAGCATTGTTGTTGAAGTGAGTGGTTGAGTAAAGAACTTGAACTAGGGTTTGCAAGATCATGAGTATCATTGTTATGAGAAGATTGTTTGATAAGCATTGTTGGAAATATTTGAGTGAGTGTTCATATACTTAGAATAGGGTTTGTAACCAAAGGTTAATTGGTTTAGAAGAGTTGGTTGAGCCTATTCAAGTTGATGTTTTGATGTCATGG
Source organism: Wollemia nobilis (assembly GCA_028583015.1). Classification (NCBI taxonomy): domain Eukaryota; kingdom Viridiplantae; phylum Streptophyta; class Pinopsida; order Araucariales; family Araucariaceae; genus Wollemia; species Wollemia nobilis. The sequence continues at coordinate 9,610,746 of JAQPPZ010016890.1, forward strand.
TTAGAGTTCTGTAAAACAAATTATTATATATTATGAATTAATATGAGAAAGAGGTTGAGTGTTGATAAATGTGAAACATATTGAGTCTCTAACAATTCTCTATATGTTTTTGTGGTAAAAAGAGTGATTGAAAGTGATTGAGCATTGTGGTGAATGTGAAACATATTGAGTCTCTAAAAATTCTCTATATGTTTCTAAAAGAGTGATTGAAAGTGATTGAGCATTGTGGTGAATGTGAAGCATATCGAGTCTCTAAAAATTCTCTATATGTTTCTAAAAGAGTGATTGAAAGTAATTGAGCATTGTGATAAGTGTGAAGCATATTGAGTCTCTAACAATTCTCTTTATGTTTCTATGAGTTTGGACAAGTTATAGTGAGGACTTTTTGAGAATATTTGAGGTAAGTCTTAGAGAAGACTTGTGGATAGATTTGTGTGAGCTTTTATGGAAGCTTACAATACAATTTGAGGATAGAGATTGAGAGAAGATTTGGACAAGTTCTAGTGAGGACTTGTAGAGCAGATTTGGGAAAGTTCTAGAGAGGACTTGTGGACACATTAGTGTGAGATTTTGTCAAATCTAACAAGGCAGATATGAAATAATTCTTTGAGAAGACTTGAGAGTAGAGTTGATTAATTTATTTGTTCAAACATTGAGTAAAAATGTTTGGGGAAGATCCAATAGAGTTGATTTGTGATTGAGTCAAGCTTTATGTTAAGGCTTGAGGACAAATTTGTGCTAGACCGAAGGACTATGTTTAGTCCAAATCAAAGAACAGATATTGAGGATATATTTGTGCTAGATCGAAGGATTGTGTTTAGTGCAAATTTGAGGACAAAGTTTGGTGCATATTTGAGGATAAGTTTGTGCTAGACTAGAGACATAGATTGATTAGATTTGTTCTAGACCTGAGGACTATGTTTAGTATAGATTTGGGATAGTGCTTTGAAGGTGACAGAGTATAGAGGATGATAGTCTCCAGTGGATAGAGATCCATTAGCCAAGGTAGTGAGGATAGGTGTCTTCAGTGGATAGAGATCCATTAGCTAGAGGAGTGGGGGAAATAGTTCTTCTAGAAGATCACCAGTCAGAGCTAAGGAGAAAGGAGTTATCCTGTGGATAGAGATCCACATACTTTATTAGGGGATTGGTGTCTCCTTTGGATAGAATTCCATAAATATTGTAATAGGGAAATTATTCCCAAGAGATGGATTGAGAAAAGTTTAGTGAAATATTTTCTCTGTGGAGTAGCCCACATTGGGTGAACCATGTTAAGTTCGTGTCTCTATTGTGTGTAGTTATTTGTGTATTTATTTGATTACTTTTTTTGATATTTCTATCTATACATTGCATAATATTTATTAGGAAAGAAAAGTAAATGGCGGTCTTATACTGTTCACCCCCCTCTCAGTATAAGCTTGTGTTCTTCAATTGGTATCAGAGCGGGTTCTTTCAGAAGAGTTTAACAGCTTGAGGGAAAATATTTCAAGAACACATGGATTCTAATAATGTGTCCTCAAATAATTCAAAACAAATATTTTATGGAAGTGATTATATTCTTTGGAGTATGAGAATGAAGATTCACCTGAAGGCACTTGGAAATGAAATTTGGGAAGTAGTTGAAAATGGATACATACCACCAATTGATCCACCTACATATAAGGAAGGTAAGCTTCTATGACATTACAATTCAAAAGCAATGAATAAAATTTTGAGATGTTTGCATAGAAAATAATTCATAAAATTTATGCATTTTCAATATGCAAAAGGAATTTGGGATAGGTTGCAAAGAATATATGAAGGAGATAAAAGTGTGAAAAATACAAAGATACAAAATCTCAAAGGATAATTTGAAGAATTAAGAATGATGAATGAGGAAAATATTAGTACTTATCTACTTTAGGTAGATGAGGTTGTTAATTCCATGCAAGGACTTGGACTTAAGGTTGAAGAAGTTGATGTTTGTGATAAGATCTTAAGATCTCTCCCAAAAAGATTTAGTGAAAATATTTTAGCTATAGAAGAAGCAAAGGATTGTGATTATTTGATAAGAGATATGTTACTTGGTATTCTTACAGATTTTGAGTTAAGAGCAAAATAGGAACCTAATATCTGGAAGGAAGCATCCTTCAAAGTCATTAAGAAAACAAAGAGCAAGAAGTCAGATTCAAGCAATGAGTCATCCAGTGATGAAGAAGCAAATTATGGCATAAGAAATAAGGATTAAAGAATATTTAAGGATGAAAAATCTGTTAGATGTTTCAATTATGGAAAGTATGGTCACTATGCAACTGATTGTCAAGAAGCCAAAAATAGCAATAATGAAGAAAAACAAGATCATAAGAACATGGAATCAGAAAGATATAGGTGCCAAAAGAAAGGCAAGGATGGACAAGGAAAACAAGAAAAGAAGTTCTTTCAAAGACAAAAGAGGAGATACTATGTAGATAAGGAAAGTAAGTACTCAAGTGATAGTGATGCTAGTTCTTCAAGTAATGATAAGGATGAAGTCCTATTTCTGATTGAAGAAAAAGAAGAAGTTCAGAAAAGGTCATCGATAATTATCAAGTATTTTAGATGTGGTAATTTTGGACATCTTGAAGATAGTTGTACAAGGAATGGTTTCAGTTTCAGTGATGATGAATATGAGGATGCACTTGAAGGACCAGAAGATAATATTCTAATGGCACTAGAAGAAGAAGAAGGTGATCCTATAGAAGATAAGTCAAAATAAAATGAAGATGTTGACAAAGGTAAACAAATAGAGGAAGAATCAAAAAAGAGGATTTGATCTTGAGGGAGAGATTAATTATTCTCTTAAAAATTTAAAGAAGGTAAGAAAGCAAAACTCCAAACTTGAGATCCAATTTCAATAATTTTATGAAGAGAGAGGAAAGCTTATAGATGATCTAAACAAGTCAATGGCTAAGACAAAGAAGTTCAAGGATAAGTTAGAATCAAAGGTCTTATAATGTGAAAGGTTAGAACAAGAAGTAACTCTACTATGGTAAGAATAAGAAAAGTCCAAGGACAAGCTATACAAGTTTGGGAAGAGTTCAAATATTATAGATAAGATGATCAAGGTACAAAGAAGATCAACAAACAAACTAGGTCTTATTTTTGAATAGGCTCAAAAGAAACAAGAAAAAGAGTCAAGATAAAGTTCTGAAGAAGAAGAAACTTTAGAAGAAGACAGTGTAAGAGAAAGAAAGACTTCTGAGGATGATTTAGACAATAGAAAGTTCAAAAAGGAAGGAAAAAATAAACAAAGAAGAAATATGTGGAACAGGAACCAGGATAGAGAAAATAGTCTAAGAGACCAATGAGGTCAAGGCAATGAAATTTCAATGGATGATGTTTCTCATGTCATAGGTTTGGGCACATGGCTTCACAGTGCAGGACCAATGAAATACAAGAATATGCGAACTTCAGAAGCAGGCAGATTTTCCATGGGCATTGCTACTCATGTAATCAATTTGGTCACAAGGCTATGAATTGCAAGGTTCATGATAGGAACAGATATGACTTCACTAGGAGAAATACCAAAACATTTGCACCTCCAAGGAATAATAATATTAAGTGTTATAAGTGCAATAATTATGGACATACATCAAAGTGGTGTAGAGTAGACATTCCAGAATCAAGCATGAACAGGAACAAGAATAGGAACAAGAATATGTACATGAACATGAACAAGAACATGAATATTGACAGAAACAAGAACAAGAATATGGACAGGAACAGGAACATGGACATGAATAGGAATAGTCAAAAGAATCAAAAGGATTAGATGAGAAGGAAAGAGGAAAAAGGTAAAGAACAGTGCTTGATGGGAGTAGAAATACTCCCACCCCAGAATTAACCACCTCAAGAGGAGTTGGGAGAGGGGCTAAGCTAAGAGACTCATTCTTAGCCTCGAGCCCCAACGGTGAACCTTTTCCATTGATGTCAAAGGGGGATATATTTGAGTAAGGGGAGAGATTTGATTTAAGGAGAGAGCATTGAGTCATGGGGAGAAATTTCCCAGGGGGAGAGAACAAGAAAAAAGTAAAGTTTTGGTAAAAAAAAATTGGGTTGACATCAATGACAAAGGGGGATATTGTTGGACATTTTGAGTTAATGAAGTTATCATTTATGTCAAGGAATGAACTATCATTGATGTCAAAAGGTCAAAAGAAGCAATACAAAAGGTTGATGGTAAAATAGCTTAATAATATTTATTTTTAAATATTATGTAAAAGGTTTTTATTAAAACCATGGTTGGGCAAAATAAAAGGTTTCTATTAAAACCTTATGTGGGAAAATTAAAAAGGTCTTATAAAACCTAAGGAGGATTTAATTTTTAATAAAGCCCAAAGAATATTTTAAATATTAAAATTATAATATTTAAATTCTTTGGAATTTTTTTTTTTTTTTAAGCGAAAAACCCCTTACGGGGCTGCCTTGGTCTGAGAGACCATGAAAAGGGGGTTCTACACCATCAAAGTCACCTGGGAGTCGCACCCAGCCCTGCCCGCACCAACATTATCAATTGGATTTTGGTACCCAATTCAACTTTTTGGTAGGGTGTAGATTCGAACCTGGGACCTCCCTTGGAGGATTGCCCTCTCCTCTCCAACTCACTACAACACCTGGGTTCAAACTAATTTATAGTGGAAAACACCCCTTTCGAGGTGCCACTTTCAACGGGTTGGGCATAGGAGGAATAGAGCCTTGTCGGCCTCTACCAGCACATAGGAAATTCCTAACTATACCGTATATCTACAGCAGGATGGAGACAAGGGGAATGGAACCTGGGTCGGCCTCTACCAACACCCAGGGCATTTACCACTGCACTACAACAACCAGATTCTTTGGAATTTAAATAATTATAATTTAAAATAATTCAAAGGCAAATGTTAGCTCTGACTCCCCAATGCATTTTCCTTCGTCGACGTGCATGACAAAGAAGGTATTAGGTATTAATACCTTAGCCATTCCAAATATTGTCATCCGATTTAATGCATCTAAAATACAAAGAGCTCATTAAAAATTTGAATTAAGTGCCTCCAGTGAAGTTTGGTTACCACCGCATTGAAGTAAGAGCCAAGGGCTCTTAAGGTTTGAGAGGAAATCAAAGTCCGTATTACGCTTTGTGGCTCCAAGTGGAACACGTGGCTCACACGGTGTGGAAGCCGCGACTAAGGCATTGTGAGAGGACTGTGCTATGTTCAAAACCTCGTGGATTATGAAAAGTAGTAATAAGTTTTTGAAAAAAAAAAATATTTTGCATTTACTAAGGTTTAGGATGAATAAGGTGGAAGTTAGGTTATGAAATTAACCTAAGTGTTGAGGAAATAATTTTGTGTATGAAGGATTGATTTTTGTTAAATTAAAAGCTAGGGTAATATTATTTTACCTTAGTAAAGTGGGAAATTAATTTATTGCATTATTTTATAAAGTGATTTATTTAATTAATGCAATATTAAGTAGGGAGTCATAAGTAGAGTGTGGATTATTTTTGAGATATTTCTAAAAAGGGTTATGATGAAATTGAATTGTTAAAATGTTATTTTGATGAGTTAGAATTTTGGAAGAAGTGTTTTTATTAAATATTTGTGGTGTTGGATATTATTTTAAGGATTAATAAGGTGTAATTAAGTTTGATTATTTTTGTAATTGAGAATTATTTTGTGAAGAAGTTAGTGTGATATTTTATCATCTAACTATTGAGATTGGAAAAAGAGAAAATTGTGATTGAGACAGGTTTTCTAAGGTCACTTCTACATCAAATAAAAGGTATGGGCATATTATTCCTAGTGAGTGATTATTGAATGTTGTGAATGCAAAGTTGGAGTGAAAAGGATTGTTTGGTAAGCATTGTTGAGTGTGTTTTGAGTTAATGCTTCAAGGTTTTCTAGAATTGAGAGTTGTTGATAAAACCTTGTTTTATAAGCATTATTGTTGAAGTGAGTGGTTGAGTGAAGAACTTGAACTAGGGTTTGCAAAGATCATGAGTATCATTGTTATGTGAATATTGGTTGATAAGCATTGTTGTTGAAGTGAGTGGTTGAGTGAAGAACTTGAACTAGGGTTTGCAAAGATCATGAGTATCATTGTTATGTGAAGATTGATTGATAAGCATTATTGGAAACATTTGAGTGAGTGTTCATATGCTTGGACTAGGGTTTGTAAGAAAAGATTATTTCATTGAGTGATTGGTTGAGAAGAGTTGGTTGAGCCTAGTCAAGTGGATGTTAGTGATAGTTCAGTTCTATAAAACAAATTATTCTATATTCTGAATTGATATGAGAAAGAGGTTGAGTGTTGATGAGTGTGAAACATATTGAGTCTCTAACAATTCTCTATATGTTTCTATGGTAAAAAGAGTGATTGAAAGTGGTTGAGAATTGTGGTGAATGTGAAGCATATTGAGTCTCTAACAATTATCTATATGTTTCTAAAATGAGTGATTGAAAGTGATTGAGCATTGAGGTGAATGTGAAGAATATTGAGTCTCTAACAATTCTCTATATGTTTCTAAAAGAGTGATTGAAAGTGATTGAGCATTGTGATGAGTGTGAAGCATATTGAGTCTCTAACAATTCTCTTTATGTTTCTATGAGTTTGAACAAGTTCTAGTGAGGACTTGTTGAGAATATTTGAGGTAAGTCTTAGAGAAGACTTGTGGACAGATTTGTGTGAGCTTTTATGGAAGCTTACAATACAATTTGAGGACAGATATTGATAGCAGATTTGAGACAAGTTCTAGTGAGGACTTGTAGAGCAGATTTGGGACAAGTTCTATAGAGAACTTGTGGATAGATTTGTGTGAGCTTTTGTGGAAGCTTACAGGGAAGATTTGAGATAAGTATTTGAGAAGAATTAAGAGAAGAGTTGATTGATTTATTTGTTCAAACCTCGAGTAAAAATGTTTGGGGCAGATCCAATAGAGTTGATTTGTGATTGAGTCAAGCTTTGTGTTAAGGCTTGAGGACAAAGATTGAGGATAAATTTGTGCTAGATCGAAGGATTATATTTAGTGCAGATCAGAGGATAGATATTGAGGAAATATTTGTGCTAGACCGAAGGACTATGTTTAGTGCATATTTGAGGACAAATTTTGGTGAAGATTTAAGGACAGGTTTGTGCCAGATCAGAGATAGATATTGAGCAGATTTATGCTAGACCGAAGGACTATGTTTAGTATAGATTTGAGATAGAAATTTGAAGGTGATAGAGTATAGAGGATGATAGTATCCAGTGGATAGAGATCCATTAGCCAGGGTAGTGAGGATAGGTGTCTTCAATGGATAGAGATCCATTAGCCATAGCAGTGGGGGTAACAGTTCTTCTAGAAGATCACCAATCAGAGCTAAGGAGAAAGGAGTTCTCCTATGGATAGAGATCCACAAACTTGATTAGGGTATTGGTGTCTCCTTTGGATAGAGGTCCATAAACATTGTAATAGGGAAAGGATTCCCAAGAGATTGATTGAGAAAATTTTAGTGAAATATTTTCTCCGTGGAGTAGCCCACATTGGGTGAACCACGTTAAATTGGTGTCTCTATTGTGTGTGGTGATTTGTGCATTACTTTTATTACTACTGTTGATATTGCTATCTATACATTGCATAATATTGATTGGGAAAGAAAAGTAAAAAGTGGTCTTATACTGTTCACCCCCCTCTCAGTATAAGCTTGTGTTCTTCAATTGGTATCAGAGCGGGTTCCTTCGGAAGAGTTTAATAGCTTGAAGGAAAATCTTTCAAGAACACAATGGATTCTAAGAATGTGTCCTCAGATAATTCAACACCAATATTTTATGGAAGTGATTATATATTTTGGAGTATGAGAATGAAGATTCACCTAAAGGCACTTGGCAATGAAATTTGGGAAGCAGTTGAAAATGGATACATACCACCAGTTGATCCACCTACAGATAAGGAAGGTAAGCTTCTACAACATTACAATTCAAAATCAATGAATGCAATTTTGAGAGGTTTGCATAGAACAAAATTCATAAAAATTATGCATTGTCAATATGCAAAAGGAATTTGGGATAAGTTGCAAAGCATATATGAAGGAGATAAAAGTGTCAAAAAGGTAAAGATACAAAATCTCAAAGGAAAATTTGAAGAATTAAGAATGAAGGATGAGGAAAACATTAGTACTTATCTACTTTGGGTAGATGAGGTTGTTAATTCCATGCAAGGACTTGGACTTAAGGTTGAAGAATCAGATGTTTGTGATAAGGTCTTAAGATCTCTTCCAAAAAGATTTAGTGAAAATATTTCTGCTATAGAAGAAGCAAAAGATGGTGATTCTTTGACAAGAGATATGTTACTTGGTATTCTTACAACTTTTGAGTTAAGAACAAAAGAGGAACCTAATATCCAAAAGGAAGCAACCTTCAAAGCAATTAAGAAGACAAAGGACAAGAAGTTAGATTCAAGCAATGAGTCATCTAGTGATGAAGAAGTAAATTATGGCAGAAGGAATAAGGATTCAAGAAGATTTAAAGATGCAAAATCTGTTAGATGTTTCAATTTTGGAAAGTATGGTCACTATGCAACTGATTTTCAAGAAGCTAAAAATAGCAATGATGAAGAAAAACAGGATCATAAGAACAAGGAATCAGAAAGATACAGGTACTAAAAGAAAGGTAAGGATGGACAAGGTAGACAAGGAAATAAGTTCTTTCAAAGACAAAAGAGGAGATACTATGCAGACAAGACAAGTAAGTACTCAAGTGATAGTGATGCTAGTTCTTCAAGTAATGATAAAGATGAAGTCCTATTTCTTATTAAGGAAAAAGAAGTTAAGAAAAGGTCACCAATAATTCTCAAGTATTTTAGATGTGGTAATTTTGGACATCTTGAAGATAGTTGTACAAGGAATGGTTTTAGTTTCAGTGATGATGAATATGAGGATGCACTTGAAGGACCAGAAGAGAATATTCTAATGGCACTAGAAGAAGAAGAAGGTGATCCTATAGAAGACAAGTCAAAAGAAAATGAAGATGTTGACAAAGGCAAACAAATAGAGGAAGAATCAGAAAAAGGAGGAGTTGATCTTGAGGGAGAGATTATTTATGCTCTTAAAACTTTAAATAAGGTAAGAAAGCAAAACTCCCAACTTGAGATCCAATTTCAAGAATGTGATGAAGAGAGAGGAAAGCTTATAGAGGATCTAAACAAGTCAATGGCTAAGAAAAAGAAGTTCAAGGATAAGTTAGAAGAAAAGGTCTTAGAATGTGAAAGGTTAGAACAAGAAGTAGCTCTACTAAGGGAAGAATTAGAAAAGTCCAAGGATAAGCTACACAAGTTTGAGAAGAGTTCAAATATTGTAGATAAGATGATCAAGGTACAAAGAAGGTCAACAAACAAAACAGGTCTTGGTTTTGAATAGGCTCAAAAGAAACAAGAAGAAGAGTCAACCTCAAGTTCTAAAGAAGAAGAAAATTCAGAAGAAGACAATGTAAGAGAAAGTGAGACTTCTAAGGATGAGTTGGACAACAAAAAGTTCAACAAGGAAAGGAACAATGCACAAAGAAGAAACATATGGAACATGAACCAACATAGAGAAAAAGAGACTAAGAGACCAATGAGGTCAAGGCAAGGAAATTTCAATGGATGATGTTTCTCATGTCATAGATTTGGGCATATGGCTTCACAATGCAGGACACATGAAAGACAAGAAAATGGGAACTTCAGAAACAGACAACTTTTCCATGGGTATTGCTACTCATGTAATCAGTTTGGTCACAAGGCAATGAATTATAGGGTTCATGATAGGAATAGATATGGCTTCACAAGGAGAAATCCTAAGATATTTGCACCTCCAAGGAATAATAACATTAAGTGTTATAAGTGCAATAATTATGGACATACAACAAAGTGGTGTAGAGTAGACATTCTAGAATCAAGCATGAATAGGAACAAGAACATGAAAAGGAATATGGACATGAACATGAATAGGAACAGGAATATTGATAGAAACAAGAACAAGAATATGGATAGGAACAAGAACATGGACATGAACAAGAACAATCAAAGGAATCATAAGGATCAGATGAGAAGGAAAGAGGACAAAGGTAAAGAACAAGCTGAATAATAATGCTTGTTGGGAGTAGAAATACTCCCACCCAGAATTAACCACCTCAAGAGGAGGTGGGGGAGGGGCTAAGCTAAGAGACTCATTCTTAGCCCCGAGCCCCAAAGGTGACCCTTTGCCATTGATGTCAAAGGGGGAGAGATTTGAGTAAGGGGGAGAGATTTGGTTTAAGGAGAGAGCATTGAGTCAGGGGGAGCAATTTCCCAAGGGGAGGAGAACAAGAAAAAGGTCAAGTTTTGGTAAAAAGTTATTGGGTTGCCATCAATGACAAAGGGGGAGATTGTTGGACATTTTGAGTCAATGAAGTTGTCATTGATGTCAAGGAATAAACTATCATTGATGTCAAAAGGTCAAAAGGAGCAATGCAAAAGGTTGATGGCAAAAGAGCTTCATAATATTTATTTTTAAATATTATGTAAAAGGTTTTTATTAAAACCATGGTTGGGCAAAATAAAAGGTTTTTATTAAAAACCATAGGTGGGAAAATTAAAAGGTTTTCTAAAACCTAAGGAGGCTTTAATTTTTAATAAAGTCCAAAGAAGATTTAAAATATTTAATTTATAATATTTAAATTCTTTTGAATTTAAATAATTATAAATTAAATATTAGAGGAAAATATTAGCGTCGACTCCCAAAGCAATTCCTCCATCGACGTGCATGACAAAGAAGGCATAAGGTATTTATACCTTAGCCAAACCAAATATTGGATAATAATAATGCATCCACAATATTCAAAGAGCTCATGCAAAATTAATTAAGTACCTCCAGGAAGTTTGGTTACCAGATCAAAGGAAGAGCCAAAGGCTCTAGAGGAGTGTGAAGCAGTCAAAGCACATATTGTGCTTTAGAGCATCAAGGGAGCACGTGGCTCACACGGTGTGGAAGCCATGACCAAGGCATTGTTGAAGAATTTGGTGCAAGTTCGAGCCCCATGGATTGCAAAAAGTGGTAATAATTTTTGAAATTATTTTATTTTGCATTTGCTAAGGTTTAGGAGGGATAAGGTGTAAGTAAAGTTTTGATATTAACCTAAGTGTTGAAAGGTTAATTTTTGCTAGGGTAATTTTGTTTTCACCTTAGGAAAGTGGAAATTGATTTATTGCATTAAGTTATAAAGTGAGTTATTTAAATTAAATGCAATATTGAGTAGGGAGTCATAAGTAGAGTTTGGATTATTTTTTAGATATATTTATAAAAAGGGTTATGATGAAATTAAATTGTTAAGAGGCTCTTTTGATGAGTTAGAGTTTTGGAAGAAGTGTTTTGATTAAATATTTGTGGTGTTGGATATTATTTTAAGGAGAAATAAGGTGTAATTAAGTTTGATTATTTTTGTAATTGAGAATTATTTTGTGAAGAAGTTAGTGTGATATTTTATCATCTAACTATTGAGATTGGCAAAAGAGAAAATTGTGATTGAGACAGGTTTTCCAAGGTCACTTCTACATCAAATAAAGGTATGGGCATATTCTTCCTAGTGAGTGTTTGTTGAATGTTGTGAATGCAAAGTTGGAGTGAAAAGGATTGTTTGGTAAGCATTGTTGAGTGTGTTTTGAATTAATGCTTCAAGGTTTTCTGGAATAGAGAGTTGTTGATAAAACCTTGTTTTATAAGCATTGTTGTTGAAGTGATTAAGTTGAGTGAACTTGAACTAGGGTTTGCAAAGATCATGAGTATCATTGTTATGTGAAGATTATTTATAAGCATTGTTGTTGAAGTGATTGGTTGAGTGAAGAACTTGAACTAGGGTTTGCAAAGAACATGAGTATCATTGTTATGTGAGATTGGTTGATAAGCATTGTTGGAAATATTTGAGTGAGTGTTCATATGCTTGGACTAGGGTTTGTGAGAAAATATTTACTCATTGAGTGATTGGTTGAGTAGAGTTGGTTGAGCCTAGTCAAGTGGATGTGTTGAAGTGATAGTTCAAGTTCTATGAAACAAATTATTCTATATTCTGAATTGATTTGAGAAAGAGGTTGAGTGTTGATGAGTGTGAAACATATTGAGTCTCTAAACAATTATCTATATGTTTCTATAATAAAAGAGATTGAAAGTGATTGAGATTTGTGAGTGTGAAGCATATTGAGTCTCTAACAATTATCTATATGTTTCTAAAAGAGTGATTGAAAGTGATTGAGCATTGATAAATGTGAAGCATATTGAGTCTCTAACAATTCTCTATATGTTTTAAAAGAGTGATTGAAAGTGATTGAGCATTGTGATGAATGTGAAGCATATTGAGTCTCTAACAATTCTCTTTATGTTTCTATGAGATTGGACAAGTTCTAGTGAGGACTTGTTAGAATATTGGGACAAGTTCTAGTGAGGACTTGTTGAGCAGATTTGGACAAGTTCTAGAGAGGACTTGTGGATAGATTAGTGTGAGATTTTGTGGAAGCTTACAAGGTAGATTTGAGATAAGTCTTTGAGAAGACTTGAGAGCAGATTTGATTGATTGATTTGTTCAAACCTTGAGTTAAGGTTTGGGGAAGATCTAATAAAGTTTATTTAAGATTGAGTCAAGCTTTGTGTTAAGGCTTGAGGACAAATATTGAGGATAGATTTGTGCTAGATCGAAGGACTATGTTTAGTGCATATCAAAGGATAGATATTGAGGATAGATTTGTGCTAGATCAAAGGACTATGTTTAGTATAGATTTGAGGATAGAGTTTGGTGCAGATTTGAGGATAGGTTTATGCCAGATCAGAGATAGATATTGAGCAGATTTGTGCTAGACCGAAGGACTATGTTTAGTATAGATTTGAGATAGATATTTGAAGGTGATAGAGTATAGAGGATGATAGTCTCCAGTGGATAGAGATCCATTAGCTAGGGTAGTGAGGACAGGTGTCTTCAGTGGATAGAGATCCATTAGCTAGAGTAGTGGGGATAATAGTTCTTCTAGAAGATCACCAATCAGAGCTAGAGGAGAAAGGAGTTCTCCTATGGATAGAGATCCATAAACTTGATTAGGGGATTGGTGTCTCCTTTGGATAGAGGTCCATAAACATTGTAATAGGGAAAGGATTCCCAAGATATTGATTGAGAAAATTTTAGTGAAATATTTTCTCCGTGGAGTAGCCCACATTGGGTGAACCACGTTAAATTGGTGTCTCTATTGTGTGTGGTGATTTATGCATTGATTTGATTACTATTATTGATATTGCTATCTATACATTGCATAATATTGATTGGGAAAGAAAAGTAAAAAGTGGTCTTATACTGTTCACCCCCTCTCAAGTATAAGCTTGTGTTCTTCAATTGGTATCAGAGCGGGTTCCTTCGAAAGAGTTTAACAGCTTGAAGGAAAAGCTTTCAAGAACACAATGGATTCTAAGAATGTGTCCTCAGATAATTCAACACCAATATTTGATGGAAGTGATTATATATTTTGGAGTATGAGAATGAAGATTCACCTGATGGCACTTGGCAATGAAATTTGGGAAGCAGTTGAAAATGGATACATACCACCAGTTGATCCACCTACAGATAAGGAAGGTAAGCTTCTACAACATTACAATTCAAAAGCAATGAATGCAATTTTGAGAGGTTTGCATAGAACAAAATCAATAAAAGTTATGCATTGTAAAGATGCAAAAGGAATTTGGGATAAGTTGCAAAGCATATATGAAGGAGATAAAAGTGTCAAAAAGGTAAAGATACGAAATCTCAAAGGGCAATTTGAAGAATTAAGAATGAAGGATGAGGAAAACATTAGTACTTATCTACTTCGGGTAGATGAAGTTGTTAATGCCATGCAAGGACTTGGACTTAATGTTGAAGAATCAGATGTTTGTGATAAGGTCTTAAGATCTCTCCCAAAAAGATTTAGTGAAAATATTTCAGCTATAGAAGAATCAAAAGATGGTGATTCTTTGACAAGAGATATGTTACTTGGTATTCTCACAACTTTTGAGTTAAGAACAAAAGAGGAACCTAATATCTGGAAGGAAGCAACCTTCAAAGCAATTAAGAAGACAAAGGGTAAGAAGTCAGAATCAAGCAATGAGTCATCCAGTGATGAAGAAGCTAATTATGGTAGAAGGAATAAGGATTCAAGAAGATTTAAAGATGCAAAATCTGTTAGATGTTTCAATTGTGGAAAGTATGGTCACTATGCAACTGATTTTCAAGAAGCTAAAAATAACAATGATGAAGAAAAATAGGATCATAAGAACAGGGAATCAGAAAGATACAGGTACCAAAAGAAAGGTAAGGATGGACAAGGCAAACAAGGAAAGAAGTTCTTTCAAAGACAAAAGAGGAGCTACTATGCAGACAAGGCAAGTAAGTACTCAAGTGATAGTGATAATAGTTTCTTAGATAATGATAAAGATGAAGTCCTATTTTTGATAGAAGAAAAAGAAGAAGTTAAGAAAAGGTCACCAATAATTCTCAAGTGTTTTAGATGTGGTAATTTTGGACATCTTGAAGATAGTTGTACAAGGAATGGTTTTAGTTTTAGTGATGATGAATATGAAGATACACTTGAAGGACCAGAAGAGAATATTCTAATGGCACTAGAAGAAGAAGAAGGTGATCCTATAGAAGACAAGTCAAAAGAAAATGAAGATGTTGACAAAGGTAAACAAATAGAGGAAGAATCAAAAAAGGAGGAGTTGATCTTGAGGGAGAGCTTATTTATGCTCTTAAAACTTTAAAGAAGGTAAGAAAGCAAAACTCCCAACTTGAGATCCAATTTCAAGAATGTGATGAAGAGAGAGGAAAGCTTATAGAGGATCTAAACAAGTCAATGGCTAAGACAAAGAAGTTCAAGGATAAGTTAGAAGCAAAGGTCTTAGAATGTGAAAGGTTAGAACAAGAAGTAGCTCTACTAAGGGAAGAATTAGAAAAGTCCAAGGATAAGCTACACAAGTTTGGAAAGAGTTCAAATATTTTAGATAAGATGATCAAGGTACAAAGAAGGTCAACAAATAAAATAGGTCTTGGTTTTGAATAGGCTCAAAAGAAACAAGAAGAAGAGTCAACCTCAAGTTCTGAAGAAGAAGAAACTTTAGAAGAAGATAGTGTAAGAGAAAGTGAGACTTCTGAGGATGAGTTGGACAACAGAAAGTTCAACAAGGAAAGGAACAATGCACAAAGAAGAAACAGATGGAACAAGAACCAACATAGAGTAAGAGAGACTAAGAGACCAATGAGGTCAAGGCAAGGAAATTTCAATGGATGATGTTTCTCATGTCACAGATTTGGGCACATGGCTTCACAGTGTAGGACACATGAAAGACAAGAATATGGGAACTTCAGGAATAGATAACTTTTCCATGGGTATTGCTACTCATGTAATCAGTTTGGTCACAAGGCAATGAATTGTAAGGTTCATGATAGGAAAAGATATGGCTTCACTAGGAGAAATCCCAAGATATTTGCACCTCCAAGGAATAATAACATTAAGTGTTATAAGTGCAATAATTATGGACATACAACAAAGTGGTGTAGAGCAGACATTCCAGAATCAAGCATGAACAGGAACAAGAACAAGAATAGGAATATGGACATGAACAGGAACAAGAATATGGAATATGAATAGGAACAAGAATATGGAGAACAGGAACATGGACATGAACAGGAATAGTCAAAGGAATCAGAAGGATCAAATGAGAAGGAAAGAGGACAAAGGTAAAGACCAATGCTTATTAGGAGTAGAAATACTCCCACCCCAGAATTAACCACCTCAAGAGGAGGTGGGGGAGGGGCTAAGCTAAGAGACTCATTCTTAGCCCCGAGCCCCAAAGGTGACCCTTTGCCATTGATGTCAAAGGGGGAGAGATTTGAGTAAGGGGAGAGATTTGGTTTAAGGAGAGAGCATTGAGTCGGGGGAGCAATTTCCTAGGGGAGAGAAAAGGAAAAGGTCAAGTTTTGGTAAAAATTATTTGGGTTGCCATCAATGACAAAGGGGGAGATTGTTGGACATTTTGAGTTAATGAAGTTGTCATTGATGTCAAGGAATGAATTGTCATTGATGTCAAAAGGTCAAAAGGAGCAATGCAAAAGGTTGATGGCAAAAGAGCTTCATAATATTTATTTTTAAATATTATGTAAATAAAAGGTTTTTATTAAAACCATGGTTGGGAAAATAAAAGGTTTTTATTAAAAACTTAGTTGGGAAAATAAAAGGTTTTTCTAAAACCTAAGGAGGCTTTAATTTGTAATAAAGCCCAAAGAATATTTAAATATTTAATTTATAATATTTAAATTCTTTTGAATTTAAATGATTATAAATAAATATTATTCGAAGGCAAATGTTAGCGCCGACTCCCCAATGAATTTCCTCCATCGACGTGCATGACAAAGAAGGCATAAGGTATTTATACCTTAGCCAAACCAAATTTTGGATCCAATTTAATGCATCCAAAATACAAAGAGCTCATGTGAAATTAATAAGTGCCTCCAATGAAGTATGGTTACCATCACATTGAAGGAAGAGCCAAGGGCTCTTGATAATTGTGAGGAAGTCAAAGCACATATTGCGCTTTAGAGGCTCCAAGTGGAGCATGTGGCTCACATGGCGTGGAAGCCACGACCAAGGCGTTGTGGAGAGTATTTGGTGCAAGTTCGAGCCTCACCGATTGCAAAAGGGTAATCAAATTTTTGAAATTATTTTATTTTGCATTTGCTAAGGTTTAGGAGGGATAAGGTGGAAGTTAAGTTATGATATTAACCTAAGTGTTGAAAATAATTTAAGGTTAATTTTTGATAGGGTAATTTTGTTTTCACCTTAGGAAAGTGGAAATTGATTTATTGCATTAAGTTATAAAGTGAGTTATTTAAATTAAATGCAATATTGAGTAGGGAGTCATAAGTAGAGTTTGGATTATTTTTGAGATATTTTTGAAAAGGGTTATGATGAAATTAAATTGTTAAGAGGCTCTTTTGATGAGTTAGAGTTTTGGAAGAAGTGTTTTTGTGGTGTTGGATATTATTTTAAGGAGAAATAAGGTGTAATTAAGTTTGATTATTTTTGTAATTGAGAATTATTTTGTGAGAAAGTTAGTGTGATATTTTATCATCTAACTATTGAGATTGGCAAAAGAGAAAATTGTGATTGAGATAGGTTTTCTAAGGTCACTTCTACATCAAATAAAGGTATGGGCATATTCTTCCTAGTGAGTGATTGTTGAATGTTGTGAATGCAAAGTTGGAGTGAAAAGGATTGTTTGGTAAGCATTGTTGAGTGTGTTTTGAATTAATGCTTCAAGGTTTTCTGGAATAAAGAGTTGTTGATAAAACCTTGTTTTATAAGCATTGTTGTTGAAGTGATTAGGTTGAGTGAAGAACTTGAACTAGGGTTTGCAAAGATCATGAGTATCATTGTTATGTGAAGATTTTTTATAAGCATTGTTGTTGAAGTGATTGGTTGAGTGAAGAACTTGAACTAGGGTTTGCAAAGATCATGAGTATCATTGTTATGTGAGATTGGTTGATAAGCATTGTTGGAAATATTTGAGTGAGTGTTCATATGCTTGGACTAGGGTTTGTGAGAAAATATTTCATTGATTGATTGGTTGAGTAGAGTTGGTTGAGCCTAGTCAAGTGGATGTGTTGAAGTGATAGTTCAAGTTCTATGAAACAAATTATTCTATATTCTGAATTGATTTGAGAAAGAGGTTGAGTGTTGATGAGTGTGAAACATATTGAGTCTCTAAAAAATTATCTATATGTTTTTGTGATAAAAGAGTTTAAAGTGATTGAGATTTGTGAATGAACATATTGAGTCTCTAACAATTCTCTATATGTTTCTAAAAGAGTGATTGAAAGTGATTGAGCATTTGAGGTATGGAAGCATATTGAGTCTCTAACAATTCTCTATATGTTTCTAAAAGAGTGATTGAAAGTGATTGAGCATTGTGATGAATGTGAAGCATATTGAGTCTCTAACAATTCTCTTTATGTTTCTATGAGATTGGACAAGTTCTAGTGAGGACTTGTTGAATTTGAGGGAAGTTAGAAGACGGAGAATTGGACAAGTTCTAGTGAGGACTTGTTGAGAGATTTGGACAAGTTCTAGAGAGGACTTGTGGATAGATTAGTGTGAGATTTTGTGGAAGCTTACAAGGTATATTTGAGATAAGTCTTTGAGAAGACTTGAGAGCAGAGTTGATTGATTGATTTGTTCAAACCTTGAGTTAAGGTTTGGGGTAGATCTAGTAGATTTGATTTGAGATTGAGTCAAGCTTTGTGTTAAGGCTTGAGGATAGATATTGAGGATAAATTTGTGCTAGACCGAAGGACTATGTTTAGTGCAGATCAGAGGATAGATATTGAGGATAGATTTGTGCTAGATCAAGGACTATGTTTAGTAGATTTGAGGATAGATTTTGGTGTAGATTTGAGGATAGATTTGTGCCAGACTAGAGATAGAGATTGAGAAGATTTGTGCTAGATCGAAGGACTATGTTTAGTATAGATTTGAGATAGATATTTGAAGGTGATAGAGTATAGAGGATGATAGTCTCTAGTGGATAGAGATCCATTAGCCAGGGTAGTGAGGACAGGTGTCTTTAGTGGATAGAGATCCATTAGCCAGAGTAGTGGGGACAACAATTCTTCTAGAAGATCACCAATCAAAGCTAGAGGAGAAAGGAGTTCTCCTATGGATAGAGATCCATAAACTTGATTAGGGGATTGGTGTCTCCTTTGGATAGAGGTCCATAAACATTGTAATAGGGAAAGGATTCCCAAGAGATTGATTGAGAAAATTTTAGTGAAATATTTTCTCCATGGAGTAGCCCACATTGGGTGAACCATGTTAAATTGGTGTCTCTATTGTGTGTGGTGATTTGTGCATTGATTTGATTACTATTATTGATATTGCTATCTATACATTGCATAATATTGATTGGGAAAGAAAAGTAAAAAGTGGTCTTATACTATTCACCCCCCTCTCAGTATAAGCTTGTGTTCTTCAATTGGTATCAGAGTGGGTTCCTTCGAAAGAGTTTAACATAGCTTGAAGGAAAAGATTTCAAGAACACAATGGATTCTAAGAATGTGTCCTCAGATAATTCAACACCAATATTTTATGGAAGTGATTATATATTTTGGAGTATGAGAATGAAGATTCACCTGAAGGCACTTGGCAATGAAATTTGGGAAGCAGTTGAAAATGGATACATACCACCAGTTGATCCACCTACAGATAAGGAAGGTAAGCTTCTACAACATTACAATTCAAAAGCAATGAATGCAATTTTGAGAGGTTTGCATAGAACAAAATTAATAAAAGTTATGCATTGTAAAGATGCAAAAGGAATTTGGGATAAGTTGCAAAGCATATATGAAGGAGATAAAAGTGTCAAAAAGGTAAAGATACGAAATCTCAAAGGGCAATTTGAAGAATTAAGAATGAAGGATGAGGAAAATATTAGTACTTATCTACTTTGGGTAGATGAGGTTGTTAATGCCATGCAAGGACTTGGACTTAATGTTGAAGAATCTGATGTTTGTGATAAGGTCTTAAGATCTCTTCCAAAAAGATTTAGTGAAAATATTTTTGCTATAGAAGAATCAAAAGATGGTGATTCTTTGACAAGAGATATGTTACTTGGTATTCTTACAACTTTTGAGTTAAGAACAAAAGAGGAACCTAATATTCAAAAGGAAGCAACATTCAAAGCAATTAAGAAGACAAAGGGTAAGAAGTCAGAATCAAGCAATGAGTCATCCAGTGATGAAGAAGCTAATTATGGTAGAAGGAATAAGGATTCAAGAAGATTTAAAGATGCAAAATCTATTAGATGTTTCAATTATGGAAAGTATGGTCACTATGCAACTGATTTTCAAGAAGCTAAAAATAACAATGATGAAGAAAAATAGGATCATAAGAATAGGGAATCAGAAATATATAGGTACCAAAAGAAAGGTAAGGATGGACAAGGTAGACAAGGAAAGAAGTTCTTTCAAAGATAAAAGAGGAGCTACTATGCAGACAAGGCAAGTAAGTACTCAAGTGATAGTGATAATAGTTTCTTAGATAATGATAAAGATGAAGTCCTATTTTTGATTGAAGAAAAATAAGAAGTTAAGAAAAGGTCACCAATAATTCTCAAGTGTTTTAGATGTGGTAATTTTGGACATCTTGAAGATAGTTGTACAAGGAATGGTTTCAGTTTTAGTGATGATGAATATGAGGATACACTTGAAGGACCAGAAGAGAATATTCTAATGGCACTAGAAGAAGAAGAAGGTGATCCTATAGAAGACAAGTCAAAAAAAAATGAAGATGTTGACAAAGGCAAACAAATAGAGGAAGAATCAGAAAAAGGAGGAGTTGATCTTGAGGGAGAGCTTATTTATGCTCTTAAAACTTTAAAGAAGGTAAGAAAGCAAAACTCCCAACTTGAGATCCAATTTCAAGAATGTGATGAAGAGAGAGGAAAGCTTATAGAGGATCTAAACAAGTCAATGGCTAAGACAAAGAAGTTCAAGGATAAGCTAGAAGCAAAGGTCTTAGAATGTGAAAGGTTAGAACAAGAAGTAGCTCTACTAAGGGAAGAATTAGAAAAGTCCAAGGATAAGCTACACAAGTTTGGAAAGAGCTCAAATATTGTAGATAAGATGATCAAGGTACAAAGAAGGTCAACAAACAAAATAGGTCTTGGTTTTGAACAGGCTCAAAAGAAACAAGAAGAAGAGTCAACCTCAAGTTCTAAAGAAGAAGAAACTTCAGAAGAAGATAATGTAAGAGAAAGTGAGACTTTTAAGGATGAGTTGGACAACAAAAATTTCAACAAGGAAAGGAACAATGCACAAAGAAGAAACAGATGGAACAAGAACCAGAATAGGGAAAGAGAGACTAAGAGACCAATGAGGTCAAGGCAAGGAAATTTCAATGGATGATGTTTCTCATGTCACAGATTTGGGCACATGGCTTCATAGTGCAGGACACATGAAAGACAGGAATATGGGAACTTCAGAAGTAGGAAGCTTTTCCATGGGTATTGCTACTCATGTAATCAGTTTGGTCACAAGGCAATGAATTGCAGGGTTCATGATAGGAAAAGATATGGCTTCACTAGGAGAAATCCCAAGATATTTGCACCTCCAAGGAATAATAACATTAAGTGTTATAAGTGCAATAATGATGGACATACAACAAAGTGGTGTAGAGCAGACATTCCAGAATCAAGCATGAACAGGAACAAGAATAGGAATAGGAACATGGACATGAACAGGAATAAGAATATGGATAGAAATAGGAACAAGAATATGGATAGGAACAGGAACATGGACATGAATAGGAATAGTCAAAGGAATCAGAAGGATCAAATGAGAAGGAAAGAGGACAAAGGTAAAGAACAGTGCTTGTTGGGAGTAGAAATACTCCCACCCTAGAATTAACCACCTCAAGAGGAGGTGGGGGAGGGGCTAAGCTAAGAGACTCATTCTTAGCCCCGAGCCCCAAAGGTGACCCTTTGCCATTGATGTCAAAGGGGGAGAGATTTGAGTAAGGGGGAGAGATTTGGTTTAAGGAGAGAGCATTGAGTCAGGGGGAGCAATTTCCTAGGGGAGAGAAAAGGAAAAGGTCAAGTTTTGGTAAAAATAATTTGGGTTGCCATCAATGACAAAGGGGGAGATTGTTGGACATTTTGAGTTAATGAAGTTGTCATTGATGTCAAGGAATGAATTGTCATTGATGTCAAAAGGTCAAAAGGAGTAATGCAAAAGGTTGATGGCAAAAGAGCTTCATAATATTTATTTTTAAATATTATGTAAAAGGTTTTTATTAAAACCATGGTTGGGAAAATAAAAGGTTTTTATTAAAACCTATGGTTGGGCAAATTAAAAAGGTTTTCTAAAACCTAAGAAGGATTTGATTTTTAATAAAGCAAAAGATTTAAAATATTTAATTTATAATATTTAAATTTTTGAATTTAAATAATTATAAATAAATAATTCAAAGGCAAATGTTAGTGCCGACTCCCCAACGCATTTTCCTCCATCGACATGCATGACAAAGAAGGCATAAGGTATTTATACCTTAGTCAAATTCCAAATATTGGCATTCCGATTTAATGCATCCAAAATACAGAGAGCTCATGAAATATTTAATCAAGTGCCTCCAATGAATGTTGTGTTACCAGATGAAGGAAGAGCCAAGGGCTCTTAAGGTTAGAGGAATTCAAAGCATGTATTGCACTTTGAGGCTCCAAGTGGAGCACATGGCTCACACGATATGGAAGCCACGACCAAGGTGCTATGGAGAGTTTGGTGCAAGTTCAAGCCTGGTGGATTGCGAAAAGTGGTAATAAATTTTTGAAAGTATTTTTATTTTGCATTTGCTAAGGTTTAGGAGGAATAAGGTGGAAGTTAGGTTATGAAATTAACCTAAGTGTTGAGGAAAGAATTTTATGTATGAAGGATTAATTTTTGTTAAAGTAAAAGCTAGGGTAATATTATTTTACCTTAGTAAAGTGGAAATTGATTTATTGCATTAAGTTATAAAGTGAGTTATTTAAATTAAATGCAATATTGAGTAGGGAGTCATAAGTAGAGTTTGGATTATTTTTGAGATATATTTTTGAAAAGGGTTATGATGAAATTAAATTGTTAAGATGTTCTTTTGATGAGTTAGAGTTTTGGAAGAAGTGTTTTGATTAAAGATTTGTGGTGTTGGATATTATTTTAAGAAGGAGAAATAAGGTGTAATTAAGTTTGATTATTTTTGTAATTGAGAATTATTTTGTGAAGAAGTTAGTGTGATATTTTATCATCTAACTATTGAGATTGGCAAAAGAGAAAATTGTGATTGAGATAGGTTTTCTAAGGTCACTTCTACATCAAATAAAAGGTATGGGCATATTCTTCCTAGTGAGTGATTGTTGAATGTTGTGAATGCAAAGTTGGAGTGAAAAGGATTGTTTGGTAAGCATTGTTGAGTGTGTTTTGAATTAATGCTTCAAGGTTTTCTGGAATTGAGAGTTGTTGATAAAACCTTATTTTATAAGCATTGTTGTTGAAGTGATTGGTTGAGTGAAGAACTTGAACTAGGGTTTGCAAGATCATGAGTATCATTGTTATGATTGTTTTATAAGCATTGTTGTTGAAGTGATTGGTTGAGTGAAGAACTTGAACTAGGGTTTGCAAAGATCATGAGTATCATTGTTATGTGAGATTGGTTGATAAGCATTGTTGGAAACATTTGAGTGAGTGTTCATATACTTGGACTAGGGTTTGTGAGCAAAGATTATTTCATTGAGTGATTGGTTGAGTAGAGTTGGTTGAGCCTAGTCAAGTGGATGTGTTGAAGTGATAGTTCAAGTTCTATAAAACAAATTATTCTATATTCTGAATTGATTTGAGAAAGAGGTTGAGTGTTGATGAATGTGAAACATATTGAGTCTCTAACAATTCTCTATATGTTTTTGTAATAAAAGAGAGATTGAAAGTGATTGAGATTTTATGAGTGTGAAGCATATTGAGTCTCTAACAATTCTCTATATGTTTCTAAAAGAGTGATTGAAAGTGATTGAGCATTGTGGTGAATGTGAAGCATATTGAGTCTCTAACAATTCTCTATATGTTTCTAAAAGAGTGATTGAAAGTGATTGAGCATTGTGATAAATGTGAAGCATATTGAGTCTCTAACAATTATCTTTATGTTTCTATGAGATTGGACAAGTTCTAGTGAGGACTTGTTGAGAAGATTTGAGGTAAGTCTTAGAAGACTTGTGATATTTGTGTATTTTTTTTACAAGTTCTAGTGAGGACTTTGAGCAAATTTGGACAAGTTCTAGAGAGGACTTATGGATAGATTAGTGTGAGATTTTGTGGAAGCTTACAAGGCATATTTGAGATAAGTCTTTGAGAAGACTTGAGAGCAGAGTTGATTGATTTATTTGTTCAAACCTTGAGTTAAGGTTTGGGGCAGATCTAGAAGAGTTGATTTGAGATTGAGTCAAGCTTTGTGTTAAGGCTTGAGGATAGATATTGAGGACATATTTGTGCTAGACCGAAGGACTATGTTTAGTGCAGATCAGAGGATAGATATTGAGGATAGATTTGTGCTAGACCGAAGGACTGTGTTTAGTATAAATTTGAGGATAGAGTTTGGTGCATATTTGAGGACAGGTTTGTGCTAGACCAGAGACAGAGATTGAGCAAATTTGTGCTAGACCGAAGGACTATGTTTAGTGCAGATTTGAGATAGAGCTTTGAAGGTGATAGAGTATAGAGGATGATAGTCTCTAGTGGATAGAGATCCATTAGCCAAAGTAGTGGGGGCAATAGTTCTTCTAGAAGATCACCAGTCAGAGCTAGAGGAGAAAGGAGTTCTCCTATGGATAGAGATCCATGAACTTGATTAGGGGATTGGTGTCTCCTTTGGATAGAGGTCCATAAATATTGTAATAGGGAAAGGATTCCCAAGATATTGATTGAGAAAATTTTAGTGAAATATTTTCTCCATGGAGTAGCCCACATTGGGTGAACCACGTAAAATTGGTGTCTCTATTGTGTGTGGTGATTTGTGCATTGATTTGATTACTACTGTTGATATTTCTATCTATACATTGCATAATATTTATTGGGAAAGAAAAGTAAAAAGTGGTCTTATACTATTCACCCCCCTCTCAGTATAAGCTTGTGTTCTTCAATGAAGGGATGTTATTAACTTCTTATAGGATTATGGAAGAGCCATTTTTATTACTTAGTCAAAATAGTATCTTCTAATTTGGCTTCTAAAGCATTCAACTTTGACTTCAGTTCTGCCAATCTGCAAAGAAATAGCTCTACTGATTCTCCTGACTTCATATGGAGTGTATGAAGTTGAGTTTGAAGGTTTAGAATATTCAATTAATTATTTCCTTCAAAAATGGTACATAATGTATCCCATGCATCTTTACCATTTTTAGCTTCACTTATGTGAGGCTGGATTTCATTAGTATTGGCAAGTAAAATCAACATGAGAAGTCTATTGTTATTTTTATCCAATGAAATTTGATCTGATCCTGTTGTAGTGGGTTTTTGAATAGTGCCATCCACTATATCTCGTATTTCTTCAACAGTAAGAATGACCTTCATATTGGTTTTCTATGCTAAAAAATTAGTACCTTTAAGAAATTGTGTATCATTTAGTTATTTGTTGATAGTTGCCATGATGAAGGATCTAGAATGGTTCCAAGATGGTCTCTCTTTCTCTCTTCTTGATATTTAATGGCACCTGCTTGAAATTGTTTTAGGAAAGATTAATCAATTTGAGGATATTTAAGCCAAACAAGAAGAAATGAGAGATAATTCACTCTTATTGGTATTTAATGGCACCTGCCTAAAATCCTCCTGAAGAGGGATAATTAGTTTGAGGGAATTAAGCCAAACAAAAAAGAGTGAATTAAGAATTTTGATTTAGGAGAGAATATCAAGAAAATTTGGGTTTATACTTATGCAAATGAGTTTACACAAATTATTGTGAAATTGTAGGGTTTTGAGTGCTTTTGATTTTGATGACTTATAATTACAAAAAACAAGAAATTAAATGCAATAATCAATAAAAGAGTGCCCAAAATTTTTTTATCACATAGGTGTCAGATGCAACTGAAAATGTACCTAATTTAGCAAGGCTAATTTTTAATAAAGGTGTCGAGTAATATTGAAAATGCACCTAATTATAAGTTTTTGCAATGAAATATGGATTTGTGTTTTGCAAAATATAAATTTTATGTTCAAATTCTCCCCCTTTTGTGTTATAATTTTTGCAAAAAGACAATTTATCAAATATTAATTATCCCCCTTTGTTTTGCAAAAATAACTAAGTAGCTCACCTTTCAAGACAAGTTGACACACGACAAGATTTTGAAAGGCTTTCCAGAACCAGTCGATAAATGACTTGGTTTTAGTGGAACCTTAAGGCTTCAATACTCAAAAATTGGAGGTGCATCAAGATAAAAAGGTTCTCTAATCCTCATGGGACCATAACTTTGATCCAAACCCTTCCAAGGATCTATGTAAGTATTGAAACAAGGTAAACTCTTTCGGTATCTTCTAAGCATTCATCGAAAATTGGATCTTGTGGTTTGATGATGGAGATCGTTTCTCTTTCGAATGACTCTTAGATGATGAAGATATTTTTGTATCCAAGGCATCATATTCATGAGACAAAAATTGTACTCCAAAAATTTGATAGAAAAATTTGGAGCAAAGTGTTAAAAATATCAATTTGTTGCAAAAGAAATTATGTTTTGATTTTTGTCTCTTATCCCCCTTTGATTTGGAGAAAACAAAAAAACAACAATTTTTATATTTTGCAAAAAAAATAGGCCTAAAATTTTTCAATTTTAATGTAAAATTCAAATAATTCTAATCATGCTTTTAATTAATAATAAAATTAATTTTGTTAAAATCAACTTAATATATTAAAATTTTGATTTTTATACAAAATATAGATTAAATTATTAAAAAAAATGATTAAAAAATATTAAAAGATTACAAAAAAATAAAAAATAAAAATTGTATACCTCTTTTTTTTAAACGTTCTTAGGCAAAAGTTTGATGTTTTACCCCTGCAAGGAGTCGAACCGCACTCGATCACGGATGGGCACCCAATATTGGCAAGCTTTGCTAGTTGGGCTACCTTGGTTGCTTTGTCAGTCAAGGGTTACCCCTTATCCTTATCCCATCGTGCTCCTTGTGATGGGAATTTTTTTTGGGGGGATTTTTCAATCCCACATTGCCTATGCAGGCAATGTATAGCTCTTTAAAAGAGCTAAAGCATGTATAGCACGTTGACTGCCTGTGGGCAGTCTGTTGGATGCTTTACATAATTTTTATGAGGACTACAATGAAGACCCCCCATGGGTGTGACACGTGTTGTAATGGATATGGTTACATGTCACACCAAATGGCATAAAATTATTTTCCAGCCAGCCATATCAGATCCCAGATGCCACCTCAGTTTCAACGTTAGCTCAGCAAGTCAGTGCCCATCACTTGTCGCTTTGAAAAATATGTCGTCCAGCTTAACAAGTCAGTACCTACCACTTGTCACCTCAAAAAATATTTCATCCAGTTCAGATATGTCGTGTAGTTGTCATGATTAGGATCGACCACATGGTCATCTTGGGATGTGTGCCCACCCAGTCATATGGATTAGATACCTCAAATTTTGAGCATCGGGTTGCATGCTATCATCAATATTTGTGCCATGATAGGTAATTACTACCTAGCTTCTATCAGATCACTGCTACCAAGGTAATTCATAGGCTAATATGATAATTAAATTAAGCAATTGCCAATCACTGCCACCAAGGTAATTCACAGGCTAATATGCTAATTAAATTAAGCAATTTCCAATGAAACACAAGAAATTAAATAATTGACAATAAAATAATTGCCACTAAAATAATTGCAAGTGAATCACCTGGAACCGAGGAATGAGATAGAATCTGCCAAAGAAATGTTTGTGTCCAGTCCGCTAGAGGGTTTTCATATCGAATCCTCCTTGGGATCTGTGCAAGCAACAACAATGAGTAGGAGGGGGGTCTCATCTCGAGATTTATCCCTTGGTGATCTAGTCAGCTTGCTACCTCAAAAAATATGGACAAAGGTTTGCTTTCGTCCAGGTGGGCCTCCGTAGCTCTAATACCAATGTTGGCAAATGCAAATAGAAAATAAAATACGTGAACCATTAGAACTTAGTATTGATAGTTGTAGTGTTTAAATAACAATAGGCATAGGCTATGAATAGCCTAATAGGTAGTCCCCCCTTAAAGGTAGCTACCTGCTAGGATTAAGTGCTAACGACTAACAATATATTAATCACTAACAATATGATTAATATATCACATCTAAACAATAGCGTGTGATAACCATAATATATTCGACATGAATATATTCATGGTTAAGTAGATAGATAAATTAATTAATCTAACCTACTAGGGTAATAATGTAATAACCTAATGATAAAAAAAAGTAAATGCTACTTTTTACCCTAACAAAACCAACCCTATTAACTCACCTAATCCCTAATATTGAAGCAAAGAGCCTTGATATATGGAGTCAAGTCAACAAAAAAAATTACGATGTTGGGTATAGGAGAAAAAAAAGAAGGCAAATAATATAAAGTAGAAACCACTAGAATTGGAGTTGGTCAAATTGAATTTTGATGGAACATCTAAAAGAAATCCAAGATTGGTAGGAGGAGGAATAATTAGAAATAATAGGGATGAAATTTTATATTATATTATTTTAATAGTAAGACAAATAATGAAGTTGGAGCTTGGGAATATTTGGAAGATTTAAAAATATGCAGACAAATGAAATGGAATAGAGTATGAATGGAAGGTTATTCACTAATAGTAATAAATGCAATTTTAAGGAAAGCAAAGGTTCCATGGAACATACAAGAGATAATTGTGGAAATACAAGACCTTGCTACACAGTTTGAAGAAATTAGGTTTACACATACATTAAAGGAAGGAAACAAATTTGTAGATGGGCTAGCCAATAGAGGGGTTTTAATTGAGGATTGTAAAGTTAAATTATCCTTTCCGTGGTTAGAGGAAGTAGTAATTTTATCTAAAGTTGACAAGAAAATGTTGTCTGTCTAAATCAACTAATGATTAATATTTACTTTAATATTTTTCATTGGTAATATTTGCTTTATTTTATAACATTAATGTGTTTTGATATCAATTATTTATTACAATTCTTATGGTTGCATTTATTCTTCAAGAAGAAAACTAGCAATCCAGATTTGGTAAAGCGGACTACGATTGCATAAAGTTTTAGAAATATTACTCTACTAAGATGTAGTGCCTAGACAGTAGAGGTGGAGTTTTGGTATTGTGAAGGCTGCTATAGGAAAATATCAAGAAAAAAGGATGTTGAATTTTAGAATATTTTTATTCACATAGGAAATTGAAAAAGATCCAAAAAAGGAAAATCAAGAATTTAGAATTTTATGAAAAATGATGTAGGTATCTGTTAGCAAATTATCAAGGTTATTTCATAGGATTCAATCATAGGATAATAAATAATATCAATATCATGCATATATCAAATGAACACAATCTCACATAAATCATTGAAAAACTCAAGCAATGCACAAATGCAAATCTTCTTCAAGTTACATATTACATGGCTTTGTCTTCAATATAAAGATACATGAGATTCACATTAAAGGACAATTAGACTTTGATCTCCTAAAACTCATGGGAGAATTTAACTCTTTATATTCCTCTCTTACATAGTAAATCTTACATATTACATAAATATAAAGTCTCTCATGATTGCATATAACTTCCTACTTCTAAACTTGATACATCACTCAAATAACTCTCACTTGCTAACTAGACACCTCACACACTTAATTACATGACACATGCTCACACTTAAGAACTTGACACATACTATAAACTCAAATATCAAACACACACCCTAATATAAATATTTACAAAGGGACCAAATAATGTAATACCTCCAACACCCCTCCATATTACATTATTTGGTATGAAGGTCTTCAATATCTCAACCTCTTCTTATCTTCATTCTCTGGCTCTAGTTTTGACACTGCTTGAGATTCTTGCACTGTGTCTATTCTATTTTCTATTTTGATCTTGACCATTCTGGCTCTGGTAGTAATTCTAATTGCTTCTAGAATTGTCTTAAAAATAAAATTTTGAAGAAATTTTTCTAGTGCCATCATCAATATTTTTCCATCCATGATTTATATCATTTTCTTTGTGCCAATATTATTATTGAGGAATATTATTGCCACCATAAAATTTACAAAAATATAGATCCCAAAATTTTTCTTCCTTATGTCCAAATCTATTGCAATGATTACATATTTTCACATTGTGCATATTATTTCCACATTTTGTATAGACCTTTGAATCACCATTCTCATTTTTCTTTTGATAAAGATCATTAGTGTCATAGCATGCATATTTCATTAAAGGTTTATTCTTCAATTCTTGTCTTTTTGTCTTGATATCATTTAGAATAACCATTGTCTTGTATGCATTTTTCCATATACTAATAGGTATTGCAATATGATGTTCATAATG
The DNA here is from genome assembly GCA_028583015.1 of Wollemia nobilis. Taxonomy (NCBI): domain Eukaryota; kingdom Viridiplantae; phylum Streptophyta; class Pinopsida; order Araucariales; family Araucariaceae; genus Wollemia; species Wollemia nobilis. Next base: position 9,640,865 of record JAQPPZ010016890.1, read on the forward strand.
GTTATTAGCATCCTTGAGAAGACCATGTAAGCAATGTTGAAGTATTAAAGAAATTCTATCTTTAGCCTTCTTGTGAATGGATTGTAGATGTTCCATTAATTTTTTTGACCCATATTTTCCAACTTTAGTAGTTATTTGTAAATGATTTCTTGAAGTCATTCCTTTATCTTTTGATGATGCACACTAAATGTTTGTTTTCCTCTTTATTTTCTCAATCACAATGATGTGTTTCTTCAAATAATCTAGTTCACACAAATTCTCCCAAATTTCTTCTTTTATTTCCTTTGATGTGGAATCCCTTATAGCTCCCAAATTTAAAATTTTATTTTTAATTTCAAATCAATTCTTTCTTTTCTTTTTCAATTTTGTAGAAATCCTTTTTATCTCCAAAATTTTAATTATATCAAATTTTCTTTGGTTTCAATCTTTGTATTTCAATTTCAATTTCTTCAAATTTCAATTTCCATTCATCAATGTTTTTCTCCTTCAATCTCTTCAATTTTTCATTTAATTATTCTTCTTTCAATTTCAAATATCAAATTCTTTCTTCAACTTTGTCAATTCATTATTTTTTCTTTAATCAATTTCAAATTATTTCTTCAATCTTTATAATTTCAATTTTCACTTAACTTTCTCAATTCATTATTTTTTCTTTAACCAATTTCAAATTTTAAATCTTCTTATATCTCCAATTCAATTTTTTAATCACTAAGTTTTTCAATTCAATTCAAATAATCAATTCTCAAATTCTTTGACTCATCAATTTAATCCTCCAATATTTAATTTCATATTTCCTTATTTCAATTAATTATTTCCTTCTTATAAATCCCATTCATTCATTTTAAATTTTGATTTATTTTTTATCTTCTTATCACTCAAAATTATTCAATTATTAATCAACTTCTTATATCTCCCAAAATAAATCAAATTCACTTTAAAATTCCCAAAAATAAAATGTGCACTCAATTAGATTTAATAATCTAAATGTTAAAGTTTACCTTTGGTGCTCTCCTTTTCTATTTGAATTCCAAAATGAAATAATGTTCTTGCAGCATGAATTTCATTAAAAAAAAATTCCATCCTTCTAGTAATATTCCACCTCTATGTATTATTGCACTCTAACATACAATAATCAATTGCATTAACCAATCATTCTACCTTCTACGTTGCTTCTCAAATGATATATTAGACATTTTATTAGGTTCTCATGTTCTTTGATGTTCATTCTTCATCACTCTTTGGTAACTCTATCGATCTCTACTCATAGCATGACTTTTATCACATCTAATTATTGGAACTCTCCACACTCATAGCCCACCCAATCTTTAAAAATATCCTTGCTCACAACTCATCTTTCAACTCAAATTTTATATCCAACCTCTAGATTCTTATCACTTTAAATTCTACTACATTGTTGCTCTCAAATTGTCTTCTCATATTCAAGCCCAAGACTCTATGTTATTCAAATATATCCTCCACTTAGATTTATATAACTCTTCCTCACTTCTTCAAACTTGTCTATGGCTCAGTATTTCATCGATACTCAGGTTTATCATGTATCTTCCTCCAACACTTCCACTCTAGCAATCATCGTCCAACGTTTCCACTCTAGCAATCATCCTCCAATGCTTCTACTCTAGCAATCATACTCCATTGCTTCTACTCCAACAATTATATTTTATAATATCTTCAAAATTCTTCCTCCATTTAATATCCTATCTCTCACATCCTTTCTTATTGCTACATGGCTTTTGAGATGAAAAACTCATTCAATCTATTCATATGCTTGTTCTAGATTACAATATATAACATTTACAAAAAACTGATTGTGGTTTGAAATAGTGAGAAATCATTGATTCTTGTAACAACAATTTGCACTTATCGCTAAACCCTAAAATAGTCTAACCTATTGCCTATATGCTTGCAATAAAAACTATAACAACATATACGTCTAACAAAGATTTAAACGTAATGCTCTAACTTATTCTATCTAATAATCTACGGAGGAGTGGATTTAATTAAATTCCAACATTCTCCCCCTTAAAGTTGAGAGGGCTGACAAGACAGTCTCTCAACTTTATATATTGAGCTTTAGCAACTCCTTTGGTGAAGATATCTGCCATGTTGTCCAAAGTGCTGCAATGTCGTAGCTCAACCACCTGTTTCTCCACCATGTCTCGAATGAAGTGATACTTCATATCAAAGTGCTTTGACCTGCTATGGTGGATAGGATTATGTGCCAATTGAATGGCACTCATATTGTCACAATACAATCTGGTAGGACCACTTTGTCTCTCTCCTATTTCTTCAAGTACTTTTCTCAACCATAAAGCTTGGGTACTAGCATTTGTGATTGCTATGTACTCAGCTTCAGTAGATGATAATGCTACAACAGTCTGCTTTTTGGAACTCCAAGTAATTAGTCCTGACCCAAGACTAAAACAATTCCCTGAAGTAGATTTTCTATCATCTATATTGCTGCCCCAATCACTATCACTAAAGCCAACTAATTTTACAGAATTACATTTGTGGTAATGGATCCCAAAATCCAATGTACCCTTTACATATCTCAAAATTCTTTTAGTTGCTTGTAGATGAAGTTCAGATGGATCAGCCATATACCTTGAAACAAGAGAAACAACATATTGAATATCCGACCTTGTGTTGGTGAGGAACATTAGACTCCCAACCATGCTCCTGTAAGTGGTCATGTCAACTTTTGGTGCTCCATCTTCTTTGCTCAATTGGATCCCATGACCCGTTGGAGTTGCAACAGACTTGCATTGCTCCATAGCAAATTTCTTTATCATATCTTGAGCATATTTGTGTTGACATATGAAGATCCCTTTACCTGTTTGATGTACTTCCATGCCTAGGAAGTAATGCATCAAGCCTAGATCTTTCATTTCAAATTCTTTCATCATGGATTTTTTGAACTCCTTATTCATCTTAGCACTACTACCCATGAATATTAGATCATCCACATATAAACATACAATGAGAATATCTTTACCTTGTTTCATGTAGTAGAGAGTAGGTTCACTTTTGCTCCTAGTGAATCCATACTTTTGAAAGTAGCCATCAATGCGTGAGTACCATGCCCTTGGTGCTTGCTTGAGGCCATACAATGCTTTCTTTAGTTTGTAGACAAGGTTCTCCTTACCTTGTTCTTCAAATCCTTGAGGTTGTTGCACAAAAACCTCTTCATTCAAGTACCCATTGAGAAAGGCACTTTTAACATCCATGTGCTGAATTTTCCACCCTTTGTGGGCAGCCAAAGAAAGTACTAATCTGATGGTCTCCTGTCTAGCAACAGGAGCAAAGGTCTCCTCATAGTCAATCCCATACTTCTGAGTAAACCCTTTTGCTACTAGCCTTGCCTTGTGTCTTTCAATGCTCCCATCAGCATTGAACTTGGTCTTGTAGACCCATTTACATCCAACACATTTCTTACCTTTAGGAAGCTCCACTAGCTCCCAAGTATCATTCTTTTTTATAGAGGTCATTTCCTCTTTCATGGCTTGTTGCCATACATCATGAGTGCATGCTTTTTCATAACTAGATGGCTCTAGCTCTACACTAGTCATTAAAGCATAATTTACTACATCTCCCTTAGGCTCTTGGGAGTCATCATCACCATACATATGCAGATTTTCAAGTCTTTTCAAAACTGCATTCATTTCACTAGCTTGACTTCTAGTGTATCTTTTTTGAAAATTCTTATCCAACATTTGAAAAGATGGATGGTGCTGAAGTGTTCTCTTACCTCTTGATGGTGAATCTATTTCCATTGGCATTGGAGAAGAACTTACTGATCTTTGTGGAGAAGGACTTGGAGTAGCATCTGTTGTACTTGAAGTAGTACTCATACTTGGGCTTGGAGGAGGACTTCCTTTGCTATTTTTGGGCTGCACTTGCTGCACTTGAGAGGAACTTGCATCATGAGATCCATCATCAACAAAAAGTTTTTGATGACCCCATTCTCCCCCTTCATCAAAAATTACATCCCTGGAGAGTACAATTTTATGTGTTTTGGGATTGTAGAGCCTATATGCTTTGGAAGACTCACAATATCCAACAAAAATACATGCTTGACTTTTGGGGTCAAGTTTCTTTCTTTGCTCATCAGGAATGTGGGCATATGCAAGACAACCAAAAACCTTAAAGTGTTTTACATTTGGCTTTTTGCCATACCATCCTTCATAAGGAGTGATCCCATATAAACTAGAAGTAGGACTCCTATTCAAAATGTAAACACTAGTTCTAACAACATCAGCCCAATACATGTTACTTAGATGCTTAGTTTGAAGCATTGATCTAGCCATTTCTACTATAGTGCGGTTCTTTCTTTCAGCCACACCATTTTGTTGTGGGGTATAGGCAGTTGTGAATTGCCTTTTGATCCCACAATATTTACAAAATTTTAGAAATGCATTAGATGAATACTCTCCTCCTCTATCAATCCTTAGACTTTTTACAACAAACTCACTTTGATTCTCTACATTATTTTTGAAATCTATGAAACAATCAAAAGCTTCATCTTTAGTTTTCAAAAAATAAATCCAACACATCCTAGAGAAATCATCAATGAAAGTGAGAAAGTAAGAGTTGTTACCAATGCTTTTGGTTTGCATTGGACCACAAATGTCCGAATGCACCAATTGGAGTGGATGGCTTGCTCTCCATGCTTGTCCCTTTGGAAACTTTGATCTTGAGTGCTTTCCCAAAGCACACCCTTCACACACCTCCTTGTGTTCTTCAACTCTTGGAAGTCCACTCACCATAGCTTGAGAAGTCAACATCTTCAAGCTTACAAAATTGAGATGACCATATCTCAAGTGCCAAAGCACACTTGGATTAGCAATAGCTACACTAGCAAGTTGAGCACCTCCTTGTTCCCCAAACTTAAGAGGAAACAACCTATTCTTTGTCATAGGTACTTGTGTAACAACTCTATTACAATTGTTTTTATCAAAAATTACACATTTTCCTTCATCAAAAACAAGCCTATAGTTCTTCTCCATCATTTGTCCAACACTAAGCAAATTATGTTGGAGTTTGGGGGTGTAATAGATGTCATTTACCTTCTTGGTGCCTTCTTTTGTTGGAACCTCCATGGCTCCAATACCTTCAACTTGTAGTGCCTTGTCATCTCCCAATTTGATCTTTGATTTGTAGGAGGAATCCATAGTAGCAAAAAGCTCTTCTTTGCCACTCATATGATTGGAACAACCAGTATCCAAAATCCAAGTTTCATTAAGATTTTGATCTGATTTTCCATAGGTTAGAAATAAATTTGAAGAACCTTCTTCCTCTCCATAGTTTCCATATTTACCTCTCCCTTCTTGAGAAGTCTTGGACCAACAATCCTTTTCAAAGTGACCAAGCTTACCACAATTGTAACAAGATTTCTTTGATTTGTCACCTCCTCTTCCTTGATTGCCACCTCTTCCTTGATTGCCACCTCTTGAGCTACTTCTTCCTTTGCCTCTCCTTTGTCCTCTTCCTTGTCCTCTTCCTTGTCCTCTTCCTTGGCCTCTTCCTTGTCCTCTTCCTTCACCCTCCTTGGATGAGAAAGCTTTGTCATCACCTCCATAGCTTGTTGATGTAGAACCCTGTAATATTTCTTCATGAGACATCAAAGAACCAATTAGAGCATCAAAAGATAGAGTAGACAAATATTTAGACTCTTCAATAATGATAGCAATATGGTTCCATTTATGAAGAAGTGTTCTCAACACTTTCTTCACCACTACTTCAGTTTTGATGTCTTCTCCAAGGGTTTGCATTTTGTTTACAATGGATTTCACTCTAATACAATAATCACCTACATTTTCATCATTTTGCATTTTTAGATTTTCAAAATCCCTCTTCAAGGTTTGAAGCCTCACTTGCTTCACTTGATCACTACCTTGATAGCTATCCTTCAAGGCTTTCCATGCTTCTTGGGCTGATAAACAAGAGGTAATCCTTGGAAAGATGCTCTTCTCCAAAGCAGCTTGAAGATGATAGAGGGCAGAAGAATTCTTCTTTTGGGCATCCTTCTTGCTGGTTTTATCTGCTGCACTCAAGGTTGTCCAATCTGCAGGTTCTGCATAACCTTCTTCGACTATATCCCATAGTCCTTTTCCAATGAGTAAGGTCCTCATCTTGATGGACCAATACTCATAATCTAGCCCATTAAACTCAGGAATGGGCAGATTATTATTAGTAGCCATTGATGCCAAGCAAAAAATAACACTACACTGTTTATAACCAAAAAAAAACCTATTATTATCTTATTAAGTATTGTTTGATGAATAAAAAATACCTCTCTATTCTCTCTTCTTGCAGCAAAAAAAATAGTCACTTCTTCTTGGAGAAAATGTGTGTAGGATATTACAGCACCATTGCTGCACAATTTTTAGTGCTGTGAAATCTCAACAGATTTTCCAAATGGTTGACCTTCTTCTTCACACAACACAGTCACCTCCAAATGGAAGCTACAAAAATTTTGTAGCAGGTAAAATAAAAATTCAACATGTATTACACCTTTGACTTATGTAATAATTTTACCTCTTCTATGACACCCTTTGTTGCACACTTGCAACAATTTCAATTTTACCTCCATACAAGTTGACTTTGCAGATTGTCGCTAAATGACATGATGTCAAAACTTGGCCTTCCTCTAGCACAAACTTGTTAAACAGTGGTCATGATGGTGCAACTCTCTCAATATGTGTGATTCTGTAGCATGGATCAAATACGCAACACGTCTTCATATGATGTCTCCCCTATTGATTTTTAGTGCACATAGCACACAACATGGCTTCATCTCCCTCCAATGAAAACCATGCTTGTCATAGTATATCTTAAATAAATTAGATCCACGTAGTGTTCCTCTCACAACATCACCATTATAGCATCGTCAATGCAAAAAACACCTTGCATCGTCAATGCAAAAGCATCCTGTGCATTCCAAATGTGAAAAGGAACAGGTGATCTTCCTTACATCATGCTTTCTAAAGAAGTGGTAGATCTACCACTTTCTAAAGAAGAAACACAATAGTCATGAATTTTTTCAAAAAACATTCACGTTTAATCATTCATGTCTTGTGAAGCTAACTCTTGTCTATCATGCACTCATTTCAAAACAAAATAGTGCCTTCTTGGATAGCTCATTTATCACTTGAATATCTCATCCTCACGCTAACCTTTGTATGTAAATCTTTGTCTTCTCCTAGCAGTGACAAATCATGTCTCCTACATCTCCAATGTCACATCTCCTCATAGCTTTCGAAACAACATAGTCACCCTACAGGAAAAACATTCTTTCCAAAATTAGAGCATTCACACTACAGCATGAAGATATTCATGATCTTCATAGGGCCTTTGAAATTTTTACGTAGGACAGCGTCTCACACAGTAAAGCATATGTTGTCTTCACACAACAAATGTCAGTTTTCACGATAGATGCCTCCAGTGGATAACTCCTTACAATGTCAATCACGATGTCTACCTCCAATGATCTAAGTGTGGACTTGCACAGTATCCCTTCTCACTAACAAATAATTGTACGTTTCTTGAGAGTCATTTTTGTTTGAATGCCCCTACAACCCTTCTTTGTAATCATGTTAGTCTCCTTCGTGGTTGTGTAAAAATGGCTCGCAATGTGAAAACACAATTTAAAAAAAATGGTTGTCTTCATGATGTCCGTCTCAGATCGAGACATTTTCCTTCACAAACAAATACATTGCCTATTTATATCCCCTTTGCCATGCATCGAAGTCTCCTATAAGAGTCTTTATTAAACAATCACTTCGTCCACGGTCAAGAGTACAACGTGGGCTCAACAGAAACGAATGCTCACAACAAGAAAGATTGGTGGTTGCAGATATGAACTCACAAATTGTAATGTGCAGATATTATTTATCTCACTTCCCTCACTTTGATACCAAAATGAGATGAAAAACTCATTCAATTTATTCATATGCTTGTTCCAGATTACAATATATAGCATTTACAAAAAAATGATTGTGGTTTGAAATAGCGAGAATTCATTGATTCTCATAACAACAATTTGCACTTATCACTAAACTCTAAAATAGTCTAAGCTATTGCCTATATGCTTGCAAAAAATAATATAACAACATATACGTCTAACAAAGATTTAAACGTAATGCTCTAACTTATTCTATCTACAAATCTACAGAGGAGTGGTTTAATTAAATTCCAACAGCTTTGATACCATTGTTAGCAAATTATCATAATTATTTCATAGGATTCAATCATAGGCTCATAAATAATATCAATATCATGCATATATCAAATGAACACTAATATCACATAAATCACACAAATTTTTTTATTAAAAATATCAAATAATGCATAAATGTAAAGCTTCTTCGAGTTACATATTACATGGATTTATCTTCAATATAAAGATACATTAGACTCTTCATATTACATGACTCTTGACCTTTGATCTCCTCAAACTCATGAGAGAACTTAACTTTTAATATTTCTCTATTATATAATAAAACTTACATGTTACATACAGACAAAGTCTCTTATGATTGCATATAAATCCCTACTTCTAAACTTGACATATCACTCAAATAACTCTCCCTTGATAACTAGACACCTCACACAATAAAATAACACATGCTCACACTTAAAAACTTGATACATACTATAAAATCAAATATCAAACACACATCCAAATATAAATATTTACAAAGGTACCAAATGATGTAATACCTTCAACACCCCCCGCCCATATTACATTATTTGGTATGACAGTCTTCAATATTTCAACCTCTCTTTCTTGTCTTCATTCTTTAGCTCTAGCTTTTATACTACTTGAGATTCTGGCATTGTGCTTGTTTCATACTTGGTTTTGATCTTGATCATTCTATTTTGGATCTAGTAGTGATTTTGATTGCTTTTAGAATTGTCTTAAAAATAATTTTCTAAAGAAGTTTATCTGCTTCCATCATAAATATTCTTTTCCATCCATGATTTATATCATTTTATTTGCATAAACAATATTCTTGAGGATGATTGTTTCCTCCACAAAATTTACAAGGATAAAGATCCCAATATTTTTCTTCCTTGTATCCAAATCTATTGAAACAATAACATATTTTCATACTATGCATATTATTTTCACATTTTGTATAGACATTTGAATCACCATTCTCATTTTTATTTTGATAAGATCATTATTGTCACAACATGCATCTTTAATTAAAGGTTTATTCTTTAATTCTTACATTTTTTTCTTTATATCAGTAGAATAAACATTGCCTTGTATGATTTTTTCCATATACTAATAGATATTACAGTATGATGTTCACAAGGGTTATTAGCATCCTTGAGAAGACCATGTAAGCAATGTTGAAATATTAAAGAAATTCTATATTTAGCCTTCTCGTGAATGGATTGCAAATGTTCCATTAAATTTGTTGACCCATATTTTCCAACTTTAGTAGTTCTTTGTAAATGATTTCTTGAAGTCTTTTCTTTATATTTTGATGATGCACACCAATTTCTTGTTATCCTCTTCCTTTTATCAATCGCCATGATGTGTTTCTTAAAATAATCTAGTTCACATAAATTTGAAACTACCAAAAAGATGCTAAGACATTCATTCAATATCAAAGAATCTACTGCATTTGTATTGATAATCATAAAAGGGGTTACAAGAATTGATATCCTTTTACAAATTTGCCCTGAAGGCTACAATGGGGTCTTCCCTAAGGAAGCCCTCTCAGATGTGGTACAAAGACAACAAGATTCATCTTTTTGGGTTCCTCGATGTAGGTGGGCTTCTTGCTCGTGAGCCACCACTTGTTGGAGATGTTTCCTTGTGCTTTGTTGGACCTTTAAACCTGCAAAATCCTATTAGTGCATTGGGGGTCTGCCTCAGTCAAACCCCATAGTTATGAAGACAAAAGACTCATAAAAAGTATTCAAAACATGAAAATAACTGCTAAAAACAACATAAAATAGTAAATTATGCTATTCTTACCTGTCTGGGTGATTCTGGTGCTTGTTGCAGAGGTTCGCACTCCTAGGGTGTGAACCAGGTGGTTCGCACGTGTGAGGTGCGAACCGGTCCTTTTTTGACCGTATTTCTCAGATGGCTTCTCTGGATGCTCAGGATTGGTTGTTGACTTGAAATTTGTCCGGTTCATCTTCTGAAAGTGCACTCTTGGTAGGATTATCAACCTATCTCACTCACAAAATAGTGTTATGAAAGAGACAAATTGATTGTGATGCTCGTATGATGGTTGTGTGATGGATGTGTGATGGATGTAATGGCAGTAGTGATTTTGGTAGAGTTTCGGTATGCAAAAGTTGGTTGTTATTAAAAGGTGAAAATGGCCTTCTATTTATAGAGTGGGCCAAGGTGAGAGAAAGGGGATGAGGTGTCCCCTGTGAGGTGGCAATGGTGAGGTGTCCACCAAAGAGGTGTCCTGGGTCATAAGTGGGGTTGGGTGAGAGAATCCCTCACCCATCCACAAATAATGATGAATTTTCTAAAAATATCAATTTGTCATTAATGATCACCTTTATTGAAATATCTTAGGATTAAAAATTGCTTTTTAGGTGCAAAAGTCTCCATCTTGCATTTATGACCCAGGGGGATGTGAGGTGGAGAAATATCTGGGTGAGAGGTGGCAGGGCTAGGATAGGCTAGGCTAGGTGAGGTGGAAGGCTAGGCTAGTCAAAGTAGACTAGGTGAGGTGGAGGCTTTAATTAAATCAAGATTAGATCTAATTAAGCATGTAATTAGCCATAAAGCATATTTAGACCAAAATGTTGACTTTTTGACCATAAAGTGCTTTTTGACCATGGTGAGAGTTTTCAACCTTAGTTGAGTTGGCATGAGGTCGCATGAGGACCTATGGTTAAGCGTAGGAAGGGGCTTAGCTAGCCCAAAGGGGCTAATGATGATGAATAGTATTTTGATTAATGAATAGTATTTTTAGCCAATTTATGCAATTTTTGAGGGTTTTGCAAATTGATTGACCATGAAAATGGGGAGAGGGACAATGTGTGACTTTTAGGTGTCTACATTTTACCCCTTTTTGTATTGGATTGTGTGAAAACATGGTTTAGTACAAAAACTGATGATGTGGATTGATGGGATGATTTGGAAGGCAAAGAATTTGTGATTGATGAATTGTGGATGATTGCGAGAGAGACGCATTGATAAAAATGGTTTGTGAATGATTGCTTTTGGAGGAAGGTATATGATTACCTTGCATTATGATCAATTTGAAATGTTTCAATTTGGAAGGAACAAATGCCTTTGTCTATTTTTGCTTTTGATTGATTGATGAGCTCTTTTGACAATATTTGATAAATTGTTGGAGCCATGGGGTAGAACTTTTAGGAGCTTCATTCACGAGTGGTCTTACGACTGCCACTATGAATATTGGAATCCATGAGGTGTCTACAGTCAGAGGTATTTTGAGGTCTATCAAACATTGATTTGTTTTTGGATTGGAGTTTTGATTGAGAAGAGAAATTTCATTTTTTGTATATGTCCTAGCATAAGGACTTGAGATAATCTTCAACAAAATTTTCTTAGGCATTTGTTATATCCATGATTGGATGTTTGGTTATTTGATCATATGCAAGGTATATTTTGATGTGTTGGATGATTACCCCCTCAAGCGATGAATTGGTGATGGAGGAAATGAAGATCGACGATGAGACGATTGATGAAGAGTAATGAGAATTTGTAAAATTTAATGAAAATAGTAAAAATGATGATATGAATTGTAATGAAATTTCAATGGTAAATTTGGTATGGTAGGTTCACAGAGGTAGGGAACATGGTTCACATGTGAGGGTGAACTATGAACGAGGGTTTTTAAGGTGAAAATGATGTTTTTGACATCATTTTCACATGGAAACGGAGTTGGAGAGGTGGAAGAGAGAATAAATAGAACAAAACACTACCAATTTACAAAGTGGATGATACAGGATGGCGAGTGCATCAACGAGTACGAGGGGCGAGAACGCCAGAGGTAAGCATTTTATTCTCTCTCGATAAATGTGCATTTAGAGAGGGTTTGAAAATGAAATTTTTGCTTTAAATGCTATAAAATGAATGTGGGGGCAGGAAATGGGTAAAATTCATGCACTTTGTGTAAAAAGGGTGAAATGGGTATCCCAATATGTTTTTGTTTTTGCATGTGACTTTTTTGTGGAAAAGTGTGGTTTTGATGTGATGTGGAAAATGGGGGATGAAAAGTGAATGCATGTGAAAACCGACAAATGGGATGGCCTAATGAGCCAAATGGGTATCCAGATCTATTTTTCATTTTTGATTTGACTTCATTTTGACTACCTCATTTTGTATGCCAATGTGGGAGGGTTTGCATTATTTTTAATTTTTGGCACGTGTTTGAATTTTTTTGCATGGATGGTATGGATTGGAATATGTGATTGAAAAGGTCATGTAAATTTTATTTTGAGTGGTTCCAGGTGGGGATGTAATTTTTTTTTTTTATTAATAAAAAAAAAATATTAAAAATAAAATATTCTAATAAAAAAAAATATTTTGTTATGTACAATGATTATGTATAAGACCATGAAGGATTTCTGACATGTGATGTGTGTGTGATGGCAGGTGAAGAAGATATTTACATGCCATAATTAAAATGTAGGAAGGCCTTGGAGGATGAGTGGACGTGGATGATGTGAGTTGGTTGAGGGTAGTTGGATTATATGGAGTGTGGGTGATGCACGAGGTTCATGTGAACCATGCCTATATAGGCATTGTGTGAGAGGTGGGATCCGAATAGGAACACCTTTCATTTACCTACAGGGGAGATGACAGTGACCCTGGAGGATATCTACCGCATCTATCGATTGTCGATAGATGGGATTACGATGATGACGATAGAGAAGGAGGTGCATGAGGGCATCCTAGAGAGGACATTTGGGCAGCATTGGCAGCAGGTGGATGCCAAGAAGGGTGTAGACTATATGAAGTATTGGAAGAAGGAGTGGCTTTCCATTCATCATGTGATGGTGATGTTATTGATAGCTAGCCATGCATTACCAGATGCTTCAAGGGTTAAGTTCCCCTAGAACATGATGGGGGTGGTATGTGATATGGTGGAGTGATAGATAGTGTATGCATGGGCACCTACATTATTGGCATAGGTATATCAAGAGTTGCATGGGGTGGTGAGGATAGAGAGGATAGGGCTTAGTATGAGTCCATTATTATAGATATGGGCTTGGGAGCATATGACCATTTTGAGACCTATCCAGTTACCATATGAGGTGCATGAGATGGATGGAGAGGATGTACCCTATGCGATGAGGTGGAGAGTGGATAAGGAGAAGAAGAAGAGGGTCCAAGTGGGTGATTTGATGTATCACCAAGAGGAGCTAGGGTGATTGACCATGGAGCAGGTGAGGTGGAGGCCATGGTGAGGAGGGCCTAATTGGGGTGAGGATGTAGTGCACTTGGCATGCATTCAATGTAGTCGATGGTTGGTGGGGAAGTACACATCGTAGGTGGAGTACTTTCCATTTTCTAGAGTACAACATAGTTTGGATTGAGGTAGGGGATTCCAGAGCCACCTATTGTGATTTATAGAGTAGAGGGTGATAGAGGACCACAACCCATAGTGCCACCTCTAGATGTGATTCTTGATGAGCCTATTGTTGTCCCAGATGTGGACAATGTAGGGACCACTCCAGAGTATGATGTATGGTGGTCGAGGTAGACTTGGGAGCTAGGTGGGGTGTGGTGGATGAGTGGGTGGAGGTAGTAGGATTTCTACCCTATGTAGGTCTACCGAGAGGGGTGAGAGCAGATCATCGAGGAGATGGGGGAGCAGGAGGATGTGGGATCACCCGAGCTAGGTGAGGAGGAGGAGGAGGAGCTAGATCAGTTGATTAGGTAGGTGAGGCCATGATGTGATGACCAAGATAGGTTGGTGAGTGATAGTGGTATAGGGCCATCATCTGAGAGGGGTGAGGGGATGGGGGTTGGCATAGAGGAGAGGGAGGATATTCCTTTGATGGATGTGGATGAGGAGGTAGATGAGTCACCAATGGTTGGTGAGGATGTGGATGAGGAGTCAGATGATTATGACTTTGGTGGAGATTTGGTAGTGGTGATCGAGGTGGAGGGTGAGGTGGTGGCTTTGAGGGGGAGGTGAAGAGGCTTAGAGATAAGCTTCTTGACACCAAGATAGATTAGGGGATTGATCACTCCATGATAGAAGAGGAGAAGAAGGAGGTAGAGGTAGACCTAAGGGCTACTTTAGAGGAGCGAGATGAGGCTAGGGTTTGAGTGCAGTAGATGATGGAGGAGATGGAGGTGCTCAAGATTGAGTGGGATGAGTTGAGGATGAGCGTGACACCATCCAGGAGAGCGAGATGAGATGATTGAGACCACAAAGTAGTTTTAGAGGTTGTTGGATGAGGCATGGAGAGAGACAGAGGTCATGAAGGCCTATCATTTAGTGAGGGTTGGAGCTAGAGCAGACTATGTGAGAGGCACAGAAGGTGAGGGAGAGAGTAGAGCAAGATATTGCTCAGATAGGGGATGTAGTGCCATAGCTAGAGGTAGCACAGAGGGAGGTGGTATAGCTATGGGTGGGGAATGAGCAGTTGATGACAGCCAACATGAAGGAGGCTACCAAGAGGATGAGAGTGGAGAATGAGCTGATGGTGAATGGCTACCTATTTTGACATACTCTAGGTCTCTCTCATTATCACAGCCTAGGTAGAGAGGAGTCACCGAAGTACCATCGATTGGTAGGATGGGTCAATAGGTGGTGGCACCTACGATGTCATATGCATCGATGAGGATGGCACCACCGATGTAGGTGGGGGTAGGAGGGGTAGAGGCTGGAGAGGCTAAGTCGTCATAGGTAGTGGTAGGATGAGCTCCAATAGATGAGGGGATTGGTGAGACTCCTACAGGGCAGTAGTCATGATGGGGAGGTATGGAGATGATTATTTTTTGTATTTTTGTAGGTGCTCAGGATGAGCGAATTATTTTTGGGGAGATGTGCCTATGAGGGTACACTCCTTATTGTAGTCATATGGCATTTTTGATGGTGATGTATGTACATGGATATGTGATGATATACCCATAAGGGCCCACACATTTTATTGTAGCCTGATGGCATCAATTTTTTATATATATATATATACATATGATATTCTATGACACTTGTGTCTATTTGCATTTTTGTGTTTGCTTGTTTTTACTTATGGTGGTGTATGATTAATGTAGATGTGGTAATAGATAGTTAGATGTGAATGGAATGATGATATGCTTAAATAAATATGAACTAAAGTGAGGTGTGAGATAAAAAGTAAAATGGCATGCATAAGATTAAAAGATATAAACACATTGCTTAGGGATAACATTTGCATCATTACAATAGTCAGATGATGTAATCCATTCCATTATTCCAAGGAAGTTGGATATAAATATTGTAGTGAAGAGATTCGAACACTACAGTTTGTAAGTAATCAAACCCATTGACTAACTGAGCAAACTTCTTGAACAGGTTCTAGGCTATCTTGGTAAACAAGACCTCAATCCTAGATTTGTGTGTGTAAAGTGATGTTCATTTTACCATTTTGAAAAAGGATGGTTTATAACTGCATGGTAACTTAGCCGATAAGCTAGCTCATTGGTAAAGACCTGAGGAATGCAAGGATTCAAGTTGATGGTACTCTTGAGGCTTTTCCTTTTTTTTTGCCCTTGTATGATGATTTTCTTATATATTTCTCTTTTCTTTTTTTCTTCTTTTTTTTGTGGGCGTTGGCTTTTGTTTTCTACCTTTTCTCTCTTTTTTTGTAACTTGTCCTTTTGTCAATCCTCAGGTTCGAGAGAAATCATGTGAATGATATAATGAGTGGAGTGATTTTCGCTAAGCATCAATCATCATGCAACATAGCCAATCCTATTTCCAAAATGTAGTTAATTTGTAGGACGTGTGGGTAAATCCAAGAATGAGAGCAAGGTAACCAAGGGAAGCCTAGAAATATTTTTGAAATGTGCCAACTTTGGATGGTGGTTGATTATATAACTATTGATGGGTGAAGCACTCAAAACATTTCAATAATCCTATCTCCTAAAAAGGGGTTTGGGCATCACACTGGTATGCTAGCATGTGCATTTTTAATTCCCTTCGCATGGTATTTACAATGATTATGTATAGATGCCTATATGAATGCAAAAAAGGCAAGAATTTATGTGTAAGGTTACCCCAATTTTATGTACAATGGATTGGGGTGTAAGTTAAATTGGTGTGGAAATAGAGAAGGGGATAAAGAAAGGAGGAGAAAGAAGGAGAGAAAAAGAAAAGAAACTTATCAAAGGTATGTAGCCGCTCGAAGCGTGACCATACAACATTGATGAGTAACTTAGAAGAAAAATAATATAAGAGAAAGAAGAAAAGAAACCTATCAAAGGTATGTAGCCACTCGAAGCATGACCATACAACATTGATGAGTAACTTAGAAGAAAAGAAGATAAGAAAGAAAGAAAAGAAAAAAAAGAAAATGAAAGGTATGTAGCCACTCGAAGCGTGACCATACAACATTCATTATAGAAGAAGAGGAGAAAGGAAGAAAGAAAGAGATGAATGAAGCAGATTTAAATGTAAATGCAAATGGAAGTAGTGTCATAGAATGTCAAAAATGATGATGTTGTTTTTGTGTTTTTTTTTTTTTTTTTTGAATTATATACATATATACAAGTGGTGATGAGCTATAATGCCTACAACTAGGCATAAAATGCTCATAGATGAATAATTTTAATGGGCTCAAGTTCAGAAATACCTTCCAATGTGGCCAGATGATATGCCCCAGATCCAAACTTGTGAGTAACCATGTAAGGGCCTAGCCAATTAGGTGCAAATTTATCATGGAGATGGCATGGTTGGCTAGTAATTTGTTGGTTTTATTTGAGGACTAAGTCTCCAACTTGAAATTCATATTGGTGTACCTTGGAATTGTAGGCACATCGGAGATGGTCTTGATAAACTTATGTGTGTTCAATAGCATGAATGTGATGTTCATCTAATAAGGTCAATTGGTCAAGTCAGGCCTGACGAGTTGTATCATCATCAATGAATTCTTGCATGGAAACTCGTAAAGATGGTATTTCAAGTTCCAAGGGCATGATGGCCTCAGCACCATATACAAGGGAAAATGGGGTTGCCCTAGTTGGAGTGTGAATACTGGTATGGTAGGCCCATAGTGCTAGTGGCATTTGATTGTGCCAATCACGATGTGATTCTGCAATAATTTTGTGAAGAATGGTACAAATGGTTTTATTTGTAGCTTCTGCTTGGCCATTACCCTATGGGTAGTATGGAGTAGAGAAGCTATGTTGTATGTTGAATTTTTCACATAGTGCATGAACATTCTTATTCTTAAATGGAGTGCCATTATCTATGATGATTTTGGATGGGATGCCAAAATGACAAATGATGTGTTGAGTGATGAAATCAACAATTTTAGGACCGGTCATTTGAACTAGAGGGATGGCCTCAACCCATTTTGTGAAGTATTTGGTTGCAGTAATGATGAACTTATGATTGGAAGATGATGCAGGTGTGATTTTTTCGATGAGATCCAAGCCCCATTGTGAAAAGGGCCACATTGATTGGATAGGTTGTAGAGCTTGAGAAGGCAAGTGTGTAAGATTGGCATGATGTTGGCATTTGACACACTTTTTGACATAGGCACAACAATCATGCTCCATTGTGGGCCAGTAATAGCCCATTCATAGAATGCATTTGGTGATGGCCATGCCACTAAAATGGCCACCACAAGTACCATCATGAGCCTCTTGAGTGATTCATTGGGCTTCGAAGGGCTCAAGACAACGTAATAAAATGCCATCATAACTTCACTTATAAAGGATATCACCTAGCAATGTATAGCGAATGGCACACAATTTAAAAGCTCATTTGTGAGTATGATTTAGATCAGGTGGGAGAATACCAAGCTTAATGTAGTCCTTGACTTGGGAAAACCATGGGTCATGTGGGTGAGCTTCGATGATATTGATGCCATCATCATGAGAAGGTGGATTGGTAGAAATGGTAGAATGGAAAAGGGTGTGGATGGACATGTGAGTTGTGTCAGAAAGTGGGTTTTGTGGAATGAGTGAGCCTAGTGAGGCCATGGTATCAAAAAAATGATTTGTGGATCGTGGAGTAGCGGTGATGTCATACCATTCAAATTGGGCCAATAAATCTTCAGCTACTTGTTTGTATTGTTGCAAGACTGGGCAACGACATTGCCATTCTCCCTTGATTTGATTCACAATGAGGAGGGAGTCACCAAATATGTCCAGGCGATGAATGTGCATGGAGAGGGCTTGCTTTAGGCCAAGGATAAGAGCTTCATACTCAACATTATTATTGGTGCAAGGAAAGCCTAATTTGAAGGAAAAGGGGAGAGGCTCCCCTTGTGGTGTGAAAAATACTATTCCTGCACCCCCAACATGTGTGCAATGGGAGCCATCAAAGAACAAGGTCAATTCAATAGTTGATTCAGGCTCTACTAGCTCTTTAACTTCACTTATATGAAATACTGAGTCATCTAGAAGTTGGATAAGCAATGGTGCATCACTTGGTAATGGGGCCTCAGCCAACTGATCAACAATGACTTGGCCTTTAATGGATTTTTGACTGATGAATTCGAGATCAAATTCCATGAGGAGCATGATCCATTTGGTCATTCGACTATTGTGGTAGCTCTTACCCATCATGTAGCGAAGTGGGTTATCATGGGAACTACGTAGGTAGTATGGTTAATCATGTAGTGTCATAAATTTTGGGTGGCAAAGACAATGACAAGGTAAAGTTTCTCCATGTAAGCATACCATATCTCATAATCAATCAATGTGTGACTGATATAGTATACAACTTGCTCTTGGTCTCATTCATTATTTTGAGCAAGAAGTGTGCCCAATGTGACATCGATAGTAGAAATGTATAGGTGGAATGGGCATTCTAGATGGGGTGGAATGAGGATGGGTGGAGATGTGAGGTATGATTTGATGTCATCAAAGGTGGCTTGGCATTTACTATCCCATTTAAATGGGACCCCTTCTATAAAATATGATTAAAAGCTGACACTTGTCTGAAAGTTGGGTGATGAATCACCGTATGGATTGAATCCTTCCTTGTAAGCCATAGCTACTTGAGGTTCGTAGGGGGAGGCATGTCAAGAATAGCTTGGAATTTGGTGGGATCTACTTCAATGCCTTTCTGTGAAATGATGAAACCCAATATTTTTCCAGTGGTGACACCAAAGACGCATTTCTTTGGATTTAATCGGACATTATGTTCCAAGAGGTGATCAAATATTTGATGTAGGTCCTCAAGATGTTGACCACGGGTTTTGGATTTAGCTATGAGGTCATCAACATAGTCTTCAATAGTTTTGTGCATCATATCATGAAATATGTAGGTCATGGCACATTGGTAAGTTGCCCCAACATTTTTGAGGCCAAAGGGCATGACCTTGTAACAAAAATTCCCCAAGGGGTCATGAAAGAGGTCTTATGTTGGTCATCTGGATTGACATGAATTTGATTATAACCTAAAAAACCATCCATGAGTGATAGTATTTCATGTCCGATTATAGCATCGACCAAAGTGTCAATATTAGGGAGTGGAAAATTGTCCTTGGGACAAGCTTTGTTAAGATCCCTAAAATTGATGCAAATGTGGATACCCCCTTTGGGTTTTCTGATGGGAACCATGTTTGAAACCCACTCAGGGTAATCGATAGGTACTATGAAATCGACATCAAGGAGTTTCTATAACTCCTGTTTAACCATAAGCGCAATGGTGGGATGCATGCGATACAACTTTTGTCAGACAGGTTTAGCATTGTCATCCAAGACAAGGTTGTGCATGACTAACGATGGGTCAAGGCCAGGCATATCCATGTAGGACCATGTGAACACCTTAATGTAGTATCTAAGGAAATTGGTATAAAGGACACGCTCTTCTTAGGATAGGCTAGCAATGAGGTAGATGATGTGAGGGTGTTCTAGATCATTGCCAATGTCAACTTCAATAGTGTCCTCAACAAGCATGTGAGAACCATCATGGAGTTGTGTAGGTATGGGGATGAGGTGAAGGTCATCGATGGAATCTAGGAGCTAGAATTCATCATCTAGATAAATATATATATGATTAATCCATGGGATGTGAGGTGGGATGGAGGGTAATGGTGCATTGGTGGAGTGCAACATGTGTGATGTTGGGAGGAATTCAACGATGATGGGGGTTTTAGAGATATCATCGAGAGCAATGAAATTAGGGATAGGTGGGGGAATGTAATTGGGATGGTTTGGATATCGTAGTGGAGCATACAAGTCAATAGAGATCATGTTGACCGAAGTGCTAGATAAGGGAGATGTAGGTGATGAGGGTTGTGATGAATCAGATGAGGATAGCAATGAATCCAAAAAAGGTTGGTTGCGACCTAGATTTAACACCATAGGTGGTGAGGGGGAACGAGAACATGGGCCAGGAGGTGGTGGTAATTCTTGAATGGGGAAGAATGGAATAGAGGGTGGGGTGAAGAAGGAGGATCTTCTAGAAAATGTGGATCAAGGGATAAGGTGGTGAAGTGGTGAGCAAGGGTTTTGAATTCATGGGGAGAGAGAGGCTCATGTGATGGGGATGGTGGAAAGAATGTAGATGGAAGATCAATTATGGAATGTGGGGAAGAACTACGTATCGAAAGATTAAGCTCAAATTCCTCATCAGAAAGAAGGTCCACAGGATCAAGATCCAAATTTTGCAACTCATGCTCGAGTGTACTGATTGTTGGGGGATGGTAACCAATGCCAGATTGATCAGTAGGTTTGCATGAGGGAGGATGAATATAGGTGTGACACCCCTATTCATATCTCCCTAGGCCATACCCATGCCAATTATACATACGTAAATAATTCCAAGAAAAATTTGGATTGGACATGTGGTCAAGATTACCACAAAATCTGGTTTGTGGTGGTGGAGGTGTTGGAGGTTCTACGGATGAGTCAAGTCCCCCATATACAAATTTCATGCAATTATCGAGAGGACCTAAAGGAACCACTACCCCAATAGTCAAGGGCATATCATGAGGTCGGCCAAAGTCATGAGTGGATTGGATGTTGGATGGAAGGACCCAAGCATTGCTTATGTTATACTCACCAGGACCTGGTGTGGTCATGAGTATTGAGACATGAGGAGGGGTCATATGCTCAGGTGGAGGGGAGGACCCCTAGGTGGTGTAGAAGATGGTGGAATTGGTGTAGGTGGATTGGAGGGGTGAAGGGGTGGAAGTGAAAGTAGTGGATTGAGCTAACTGGTCATCAAGTCGAGAGGCATGTTGTGTCCACTCATAGCACTCAATAGGTGTTCCAATAATAGGATGATTGGCATGGGTGAATTGGGAAGTGGGGATGGAAGTAGTGGTGGGTGAGCTAGAGATTACTCATGTTCATATCGAGCGAGGCACAAAGTGGTATGAATATGTAGGAGGTGTGGGAAGAATTGGTGGATTGTTAGATGAAGATGGAGTGGAAGGTGTAGTAGAAAAGGTAAATGGAGGAAGTGGTGTGAAAGGTGAGGAGGGATAATGAGAAAATGTGGGTATGGTTGTGGTGGGAGGTTGAGGTGGATTGGAGGAGGTGGAGGTAATGTTGCTTGGATCAGGTGGTGGAGGAGGAGATTGTGAAGTTGATGGATACGTGTTATCAAGAGACCGACGTGGAGTAGGGGTAAATTGAGTGGATGATAAGGGTGGACCAGGTGGAAGAGTGATGATATTGCAAAATTTGAATGGATCACCATCGGTAGGGATGTAGTGGACTAATCCATTATGGACATATTTGATACAATGATGGAGCATGGAGGGGATGCATTGCATGTCCCAAATCCAAGGGTATCCCAATAGGATGTTATACTGCATCTCACCTTCAATAACATGGAAGAGAGTGGAAATGGTTTTGGCACCCACCTTGATGGGCAAGACAATAGTACCAAGGGTAGGATGCATGGAGCCATCAAAGGCTCGAAGGTCCATGGATGGAGTGGCAATATGGGAAGGGGGAAGGTGAAGATGGCCCAGGGCAATAGTAGAAATGATGTTGATGGATGAACCGGTATCGATGAGAACATGCTTATAGGTAATGACATTGATGGAGGCTTGAATATGTAATGGGGGATCCGCTCCCTCACCTACAACTTCTATAATTTCATGGTCATGGAAGCTGATAGAAGGTTGTAGGCATCTCTGAACATTGCCAACGAAGTTGGCAAAGGCATCTGCATCATGGGTCTCAAGATCGAGAGAGCGAAGGATAGAATCAAGGGCTTCACGATGAGGTTGGGATTGTTAGAAGGTCATAAATGGATAACCTTGTAGGGGTGGTGGAGCTGATGAGAAATACTACCATGGATGGTGATGACATTCCATGGAAGGGGTGGAGGAATTGGTGGTGTGATGATTGAGGTTGTGGGAGGTGGTTTTTGAGAAGTGGAAGGTTGTTGGGTGGAAGGGGTGGATAGCATTGATTACGAGTGGTGATATTGATCATACCCACAAACCCCTACTGGGAAGGACCTCGATTGACATGATTAACTTGGCATGGATCAGTTTGAGGTGGATTACCCCCATGCTTGGGTAAAGGATTTTGATATATCCCCAAGTTTTGATTTTGTGGTGCGAGGGGATTTGAGACTTGAATAGTGCCTCGATCGATAAGGTCTTGCATGACATGGCAAAAAATATGGCATGAATCAATAGTATGGTCATGTTATCGATGATAATCATAGAAAGCCTATGGATTGTAGTCCCATGGGAGAGGATGATTTGGATCAAGAGGTTGGACATTTGGCAAAGTGATGAGACCTCCCTCAGTTAACCTATGAAATAGAGTGGGCATGGGCTCAGATAAAGGCGTCCAATTGCATGGAGGGTGAGGTGGACGTGGATTGTGACCTTGGTATGGATTATATTGTGGTGGAGGATTACCTAGTTGTGGAGTGGGAAGAAGTGGAGGATTGGCTTGGTATTGATTTTGAGGAGATCATGGAGGAGTGGGTTGTGGAGCTTGCATAGATGCCACTTGTAGTGGTGGATATGGAGAATTGAGAAGAACCTGATTGGTTTGAGGTGGTCGGGTGGTAGGTGGTACATATGGAGGATGGTTGTAATGGTAATTGGTGGGGTAGGGTTGTTTCTGATGCAACTTGATTTTTCCCATGTGGACCTTGATGTCCTCGATGACTTTGGCTTGGGAAATGGCTTCCTCAAATGTTCGACTCTGATGAATCTGCAATTTTTGGGAGATTTGTTTATGACAACTCTTGGCAAAGAGTTTGATGAGCTCTAAATGTGGGAGAGGGAAGGCTAGATCATGAATGACCACTCTCCAATGGGTGACAAAATTGGTAATAGGCTCATCATCCCACTGATGTAAAGCATAAACATCGGACAAGGTAAGCTTGGTTTTGATGTTAATCGAGAAATGCTCTAGAAATAGATTGGCCAATTGTTCGAAAGTGAATAAACTATGGTGAGGCAAATGATTGTACCAATATAATGCTTGTCCCCCAAGTGAAAGTGGAAATGTGCGAAGCATAAGGGGGTCACTACCATGCAACTGGTAGCAAGCAAAGTGATAATTATTAAGGTGCTCTCTAGGATCTTCCTTACTTTTAAATTTGTCAAATTTAGGGATCTCAAATCTGTAAGGATATGGATGGATAGGAATAGATGGGTGAATTGGTTCATTGCACAACTCATCATATGTGGGTTTTTGAGGCCCATAACCAGTTGTGCATAAATCCAATGTACGAATCTGCTCCTACATGGCTTGAAATTCACTAGAGAGCATCATGGTAGTATTTGGTGGATCCAAAAATGGAGGTGATGATGTGGATGTAGGTAATGGTTATGATGGGGGTTGTAAATAATCTAGATGTGGTGGATATTGCAATTGTTGTTCCTCCCATGGATGATAGTAAGCAGCCTGATTTGGATCAAGGCTCGACATGGTCTGATATTGTGGGATAGGAACCTGAGATGGATGGGGTGAGATGTAGGAAGAGTGGTAGGTGGGTGGCTACTATTACTGATCATAATACCTAGGGATCTACTGGGTAGGCATAGGCATCTACTACTATTGTGCATATGGGTAAGTCGGTTGCACCTGAGCAGTAGTGGTAGAGGACCATGTGGGTGGTGAAGTGAAGAAAGTGGGTGGTGTAGAAGATGGAGGTGGAAGAGATGTCGATGTGGTAAAAGTGGACTGGTGTGAAGATGGAGGTGGAACGGATGAGGATGAAGGGGGTACTGATGGGGATGGTGAGAAGGGACTCAGGATGAACCGAATATCGAGGTGGATGACCTTGATAAGTGGGGTTCAATGGTGGGGGGTGAAAGGAAGGTGGGGGTGGTAAGTGAAATGATGATGAGGGAGTCGATGGAGGTCCATAGGATGAGAATGGTGGGTAGTTAGTGGGTGGATAGGAGGTAAACTATGGTGTGAAAGGAGGTGGTTATGAGGATGAAGAGGCCTACTATGGGTGAAGCTGCAATGAGGGATGGGATAGATTGGGTGATGTCAGTTGGTAATACTGAGATGGGTGTGAATAGTGTTGAGGTGGGAGTGAGGAAGGTGGTTGGGATGAAGGTTGATAACTCGATGAAGCCTACTGAGATGGTGGGGTTTGGGATGAAGGTATGGTAGGAGGGTCCATGGATGAAGGGGGTGTGGATATCATACCAACTATCTAGATAGTGGTGACGACATCAAGTATGATTTGAGAAACAACTAGACCAGAGTCATCTCCCAAAAGTGGATGGGAGGAATGCTCAAGGAATGGATGGGTAGTAGAAGGTGAGGTAGGTGGGGTGAACTCATCTACCACCATAACTAGTATGGGGTAGCCAGGAGGGGTATAGATGACATGTTGGAAGTATGTGGATGGGGGATTGGGAGAGGAGAGATCTTCCAAAGGAGGGGTCTCCTCGAAGGTCTCATCCAAGAGGTGGGATGGAGTGGAAGATGCCATATGGGATGTGGGACTAGCAGTAGGGGTGGAAGGCCCAATCAATAGGTTAGGAGGACCTACAATAGTAACCTGCTCAGACTCGAAAGATGGATCAATGGTCTGAGAACTAGAAGCACCTACCATCATGACAGTCCATTGAGCAGCCTCAATGGCATGATGAAGGGCTTCATGCATCTGACTACGCATAACTAGCATGGTGATATGTGCAAAAGGTATGCTAATAGCCAACAGATGTGAAATCTAAACTCAAGAAATATCTATGACTGACTAGGACACTATCTATTTTGAAAAATATAGGTTCGCATAGGTGGGGTGCAAACCACTCAAAATGAAAAATTATATATATATGTTGTGTGAGTGTGTTTGTGTCCTGTGTGTGAAATTTGGAACCTAAAAATAGGTTTTTCACTCTAGAGGGGGTGCAGACCAATTGGTTCGCACTCTAGGGGTGCGAACCACCCAAAACTATGATAGAGAGTGAATTTTGTGTTGTGTATACCCTCTATGTGTTGTGGAGACCTATGAAATGTAGTTTTGTAGCTTGAAAGCTAGATTTTCACACAGAATCATGTGAAATAAATTTGAGTGTAGGAGAATCACACTTGGGGTGCAAATCTCCTAAAAATAGATTATGTAGTGTAAAGCATGGGAGTGAAACTATGGAACAACTGATAAGTGTGTTATAGCATATTTGATATGTTATTGTAACCACTTTTTCGAGACTCAACAATAAGCAAATGTTCTTTCTTTTTTATTTTCATGTGTTTTGATGAAAGTATGTATCCACCCTAGGAACAAATCAAGGTAATGGGTGAACTTCTACTTTGAATCAGGTATGTCATAGCATAGAACCTTTTGCAATACCCAAAAGTGCACAAAATAGAACTATGTTTCCAATAGGAGAGTGGCAACCTAGATGTAATCAGGTACAGTAAAATGATATCCAAAGGGGGAGACTCAAAATGCTCTAATGAGTCAAATAAACTCTCACGAAGAGAGGTCACACTGTCAATGTGGTGCTACCGGCATACCCATGCTTTCGCTTAACCCTCACATTTAAGGCATCCATAGTAACGATCAGCTATACCCACTAATTATTTGAAAAGCCCTATGGTAAAGGGGCTTTCTAAAACTACCCACTCTGAAGGTACCTTCCAATGATGAATTTTGGATAACCAACACTCAAAGTGGGAAGGACCGATCAGGTATTAATGCTAGAATGATCCACCTAGGGGGCTACTATGGTGACTAATCTGGAGGTGAGCCAGTGGAGAGTAATCCTAGACCTCACTAAACTCTGGTGGTGAATTGGTGATGAAATCCAATTCAGGCTGGAGATGAAACCCAACTCCTTACACCATTTAAATAGGACGTGAGTGTGTGGTGTTTGTTTGTGTGGTACTATTTTAGAAGCAAATCTACTCTAAATGCCTTTTTAAAATAAACTATGCTATGATGCCTTTTCAAAGCAAATCTATTTACTTGGTTTTGTACAAAAAAATTTAATCTATTGATTTTTGAAAGGGAAATCTAATTAAGTGGTTTTCACAAAAATAAATTTACACTATTGATTTTCAAAAGGAAATCTAATTAATTGCTTTGGAAGGGAAATGACTTGAAGGGAAATTACTAGAATTAAAGCTAATCTAGAAAACAAATGAAAATTTAACTAAAACAAATAGGAATATGTGATGTTGTGGAATTTGTAGCTCAATATGAAATATTAGCTTCAAAACAGAGGAAAAATAAATAATTTCACACAAAACCTGCATCCAGGTGAGTGTAAAAGTCTCCAATGTGCCCTCTAGTCCAAAACTATGTAGATTTGGGAGGTTCACACTCCTAGGGTGTGAACCTATCTTCTAGGAGTTCACACTCCTAAGGTGTGAACTAGGATTCGAAGATAGAGCTAACTAGTTTTGGGGTCCTGATGATGATTTTGAGGTTTCTAGAGTATTTTTAGCATAAGTACCTACACAAAAAGTTCCCAAAAACTCAATTTAAGTGTAGCAAGATGACCAAAAACTTAAAAATATTTCACACATACCTAAAGAAAATAAATAGCAAGAAAATAAATTAACTACTGATTTGTTGCACAAAAATACAAGGATGCTTTAACCTTGCATACGTCATGGCAAGAGACAATTTGTGGTCTAGGTATGGGGGCACGCAATCCCCGAGAACATGAGGCTCTTAACCTCCCCTGACTTACCTTACCATTGGTTGTGGGTGTCTGAACCAATACCTAGGTATCAAGTATCAAGTTTGAGGTAGATTGGGGAATTCACACGCCCAAGTGTGTACTCACTACTCTCTTTGGAGGCTCACCGGTGCACCAATGAACCTTTTGTGATTTGGCCTGAGATGTCTTTCAAGGCATTTTTGGTTTGGGGTTTCTTCAAAGATGACAACTACCTACCATACAGAAATAGACCACAATTTTTTGTTAGAAGGTGATTAAGCTAATGCTTGGTGGGGGTCCCATCGGGCGTGCCAGAATGAAACTACCAAAAAGATGCTAAGACATTCATTCAATATCAAAGAATCTACTACATTTGTATTGATAATCATAAAAGGGGTTACAAGAATTGATATCCTTTTACAAATTTGCCCTGAAGGCTACAATGGGGTCTTCCCTAAGGAAGCCCTCTCAGATGTGGTACAAAGACAACAAGATTCATCTTTTTGGGTTCCTCAATGTAGGTGGGCTTCTTGCTCATGAGCCACCACTTGTTGGATGTTTCCTTATGCTTTGTTGGACCTGTAAACCTGCAAAATCCTATTAGTGCATTGGGGGTCTACCTCAGTCAAACCCCATAGTTATGAAGACAAAAGACTCATAAAAAGTATTCAAAACATAAAATAACTACTAAAAACAACATAAAACTAGTAAATTAAGCTATTCTTACCTATCTAGGTGATTCTGGTGCTTGTAGCAGAGGTTCGCACTCCTAGGGTGTGAACTAGTTGGTTCGCACATGTGAGGTGTGAACCGATCCTTTTTGATCGTATTTCTCAGATATCTTCTTGGGATGTCCTGGAGTGGTTTCTGTCTTGAATTTTTCCGATTTACCTTCTAAAAGTGCACTCTTGGCAAGATTATCAACCTATCTCATTCACCAAATAGTATTATGAAAGAGACAAATTGATTGTGATGCTCGTATGATGGTTGTGTGATGGATGTGTGATGGATGTAATGGCAGTAGTGATTTCGATAGAGTTTCGGTATGTAAAAGTTGGTTGTTATTAAAAGGTGAAAATGGCCTTCTATTTATAGAGTGGGCCAAGGTGAGAGAAAGGGGATGAGGTGTCCCCTGTGAGGTGGCAATGGTGAGGTGTCCACCAAAGAGGTGTCCCTTGAGGTGTCCTGGGTCATAAATGGGGTTGGGTGAGAGAATCCCTCACCCATCCAAAAGTAATGATGATTTAGCATAAATATCAATTTGTCATTAATAATCACCTTTATTGAAATATCTTAGGATTAAAAATTGCTTTTTAGGTGCAAAAGTCTCCATCTTGCATTAATGACCCAGGGGGATGTGAGGTGGAGAAATATCTGGGTGGAAAGGTGGCAGGGCTAGGATAGGCTAGGCTAGGTGAGGTGGAAGGCTAGGCTAGTCAAAGTAGACTAGGTGAGGTGGAGGGCTTAAATTAAATCAAGATTAGATCTAATTAAGCATGTAATTAGCCATAAAGCATATTTTGACCAAAATGTTGACTTTTTGACCATGGTGAGAGTTTTCAACCTTAGTTGAGTTTGCATGAGGTCACATGAGGACCTATGGTTAAGCGTAGGAAGGGGCTTAGCTAGCCCAAAGGGGCTAATGATGATGAATAGTGATTTTGATTAATGAATAGTGTTTTTAGCCAATTTATGCAATTTTCGAGGGTTTTGCAAATTGATTGACCATGGAAATGGGGAGAGGGACAATGTGCGACTTTTAGGTGTCTACAAAATTCTTCCAAAAATTTCTTTTATTTCATTCAATGTGGAATTCCTTATAGCTCCCATATTTAAAATTTTATTTTTACTTTCAATTCAATTATTTCTTTTCTTTTTAATTTCAAATCAATTCTTTTTTTTCTTTTTCAATTTTATATAAAATCTTTTTTATCTCCAAAATTTTAATTCAATCAATTTTTCTTCAATTTTAACCTTTTTTCTATCAATTGTAATTTCTTCAAAATTAAATTTCCATTCATTAAAATTATTCTCCTTCAATCTCTTCAATGTCATTCAATCAATTCTTATTTCAATTTCAAATATCAAATTATATCTTAAATATTTATAATTTCATTTTTCATTCAACTTTCTCAATTCATCATTTTTTTCTTTAATCAATTTCAAATTTCAAATTTTCTTGTATCTCCAATTCAATTCAAAACATCAATTCAATTTCTCCAGTTCTTTAATTCATCAGTCTAATTCTCCAATATTTAATTTCACCTTTCCTTCTTTCAATTAATTAATTCATTCTTATAACTCCATTCATTCATTTCAAATTTCAAATTATCATTTTTCTTCTTATCACTCCACATTATTCTATTATTAATCATCTTATTATATATCCCAAAATAAATCAAATTCATTTTAATATTCTTAAAAATAAAATATTTATCTAATCAGATTTAATAATCTAAAGGTTAAAGTTTAGATTTGGTGCTCTCTCTTTCTATTTGGACATCAACATGAAACAATGATCTCGTAGCATGAATTTTGTCCAAAAAAATTCTAGCCTTCTAATAATATTCCACCTCTAAGCACCCCTGCACTCTCACTTGCAACAATCAATTGCATTAACCAATCATTTTGTATTTTGTGTTTCTCAAATGATGTCTTAGACATTTTCATAGATGCTCATGTTTACTAACGTTCGTTCTTTAGTGCTCTTTGGTATCTCACTTAGTCTTCACTCTTAGCACAATTTTTCTCTCATCTAGTTTTTGGAACTCTCCACACTCATAGCTCACGTGATCTCTAGAAATCTCCAAGCTCATAGCTTATCATTCAACTCAAACTTAATCTCTATCCATTAGATGCTTTTCACTTTATATTCTGCTAAGTTGTCACTCTCAGATTGTCTTCTTAGATAGTACCTGAGACTCTACGTTCTTTAAATGCATCCTCCACTTAGCTTTCTAAAACTCTTCCTCACTAATTTTTTCCAAATATCTTATTTTATTTCCTTTGATGTGGAATTCCTTATAGCTCCCATATTTAAAATTTTATTTTTAATTTCAAATTAATTATTTCTTTTCTTTTTAATTTCGAATCAATTCTTTATTTTCTTTTTCAATTTTATAGAAATCCTTTTTATCTCCAAAATTTTAATTTAATCAATTTTTATTCAATTTCAACCTTTTTTCTTTCAATTTTAATTTCTTCGAATTTCAATTTCCATTCATCAAAATTATTCTCCTTCAATCTCTTCAATTTTTCATTCAATCAATTCTTCTTTCAATTTCAAATATCAAATTCTTTCTTCAATATTTATAATTTCATTTTTCATTCAACTTTCTCAATTCATCAATTTTTTTCTTTAATCAATTTCAAATTTCAAATATTCTTGTACCTCCAATTCAATTTCTCCAATTCTTTAATTCATCAATCTAATTTTCCAATATTTAATTTACCTTTTTCATATTTCAATTAATTAATTCATTCTTATAACTCCCATTCATTCATTTCAAATTTCAATTTATCATTTTTCTTCTTATCACTCCACATTATTGGATTATTAATCAACTTCTTATATATCCCAAAATAAATTAAATTTATTTTAATATTCTTAAAAATCAAATGTGTGTCTAATTAGATTTAATAGTCTAAAGGTTAAAGTTTAGCTTTGGTGCTCTCCCTTTCTATTTGGATGTCAACATGAAATAATATTCTGGCAACATGATTTTTATACAAAATAATTCTAGCCTTCTAATAATATTGCACCTCTAGGCGTCACTACACTCTCACCTGCAATAATCAATTGCATTAACCAATCGTTTTTCCTTTTTTGTGTTTCTCAAATGATGTCTTAGACATTTTCATAGATGCTCATGTTTACTAACGTTCGTTCTTTAGTGTTTTTTGGTATCTCACTTAGTTTTTACTCTTAGAACAAATTTTCTCTCATCTAGTTTTTGGAACTCTCGACACTCATAGCTCACATGATCTCTGGAAATATCCAAGCTCATAGCTTATCATTCAACTCAAACTTAATATCTAGTCATTAGATGCTTTTCACTTTATATTTTGCTAAGCTGTCGCTCAGATTAGCTTCTTAGATACGGACCTGAGACTCTACGTCCTTCAAATGCGTCCTCCACTTAGCTTTCTACAACTCTTCCTCACTAAATTTTTCTAAATATATTATTTTATTTCCTTTGATGTGGAATTCCTTATAGATCCCATATTTAAAATTTTCTTTTTAATTTCAAATCAATTCTTTCTTTTCTTTGTAATTTCAAATCAATTCTTTATTTTCTTTTTCAATTTTATAAAAATCCTTTTTATCTCCAAAATTTTAATTCAATAAATTTTAATTCAATTTCAACCTTTTTTTCTTTCAATTTTAATTTATTCGAATTTCAATTTCCATTCATCAAAATTAGTCTCCTTCAATCTCTTCAATTTTTCATTCAATCAATTCTTTTTTCAATTTCAAATATCAAATTATTTCTTCAATATTTATAATTTTATTTTTTCATTCAACTTTCTCAATTCATCAATTTTTTTTTAATCAATTTCAAATTTCAAATCTTCTTGTATATTCAATTCAATTTCTCAATCATTCAATTCTTCAATTTAATTCAAAGCATCAATTTAATTTCTTCAATTCTTTAATTCATCAATCTAATTTTCCAATCTTTAATTTCCCCATTTCGTCTTTCAATTAATTAATTCATTCTTATAACTCCCATTTATTCATTTCAAATTTCAATTTATTATTTTTCTTCTTATCACTCCACATTATTCGATTTTTAATCAAATTCTTAAATCTCCCAAAATAAATCAAATTCATTTTAATATTCTTAAAAATCAAATGTGTGTCTAATTAGATTTAATAGTCTAAAGGTTAAAGTTTAGTTTTGGTGCTCTCCCTTTCTATTTGGATGTCAACATGAAATAATATTCTGGCAACATGATTTTTATACAAAATAATTCTAGCCTTCTAATAATATTCCACCTCTAGGCGTCACTACACTCTCACCTACAATAATCAATTGCATTAACCAATCGTTTTGCCTTTTCTGTGTTTCTCAAATGATGTCTTAGACATTTTCATATATGCCCAGGTGTTGTAGGTGAGTTGGAGATGAGAGGGCAATCCTCCAAGGGAGGTCCCAGGTCCACCCTACCAAAAAGCTGAATTGGGTACCCAAAATCCAATTGATAATGTTGGTGTGGGCAAGGCTAGGTGCAACTTTCGGGTGACTTTGACAGTGTAGAACCCCCTGTTTGTGGTCTCTCAGACCAAGGCGGCCCCATAAGGGGTTTTTCGCTATAAAAAAAAAAGTTTAGCTTTGGTGCTCTCCCTTTCTATTTGTACATCAACATGAAATAATGTTCTGGCAGCATGAATTTTATCCAAAACAATTCTAGCCTTCTAACAATATTCCACCTCTAGGCATCACCACACTCTCACCTGCATAAATCAATTGAATTAACTAATTGTTTTGCCTTTTATGTGTTTCTCAAATGATGTCTTAGACATTTTCATAGATGCTCATGTTTGCTAACATTCGTTATTCAACGCTCTTTGGTAACTCACTTAGTCTTTACTCTTACCATAATTTTTCTCATCTAGTTTTTGGAACTCTCCACACTCATAGCTCATGTGATCTCTAGAAATCTCCAAGCTCATAGCTTATCATTCAACTCAAACTTAATATCTAGCCATTAGATGCTTTTCACTTTATATTCTGCCAAGTTTTCACTCTCGGATTGTCTTCTTAGATATGGACCTGAGACTCTACGTTCTTCAAATGCGTCCTCCACTTAGCTTTCTACAACTTTTCCTCACTAAATTTTTCCAAATATATTATTTTATTTCCTTTGATGTGGAATTCTTTATAGCACCCATATTTAAATTTTCTTTTTAATTTCAAATCAATTTTTTCTTTTATTTTTAATTTCAAATCAATTCTTTATTTTCTTTTTCAATTTTATAAAAAAAAAAATTATTTCTAAAATTTTAATTCAATCAATTTTTATTCAATTTCAACCTTTTTCCTTTCAATTTTAATTTCTTCGAATTTCAATTTCCATTCATCAAAAGTATTCTCCTTCAATCTCTTCAATTTTTCTTTCAATTTCAAATATCAAATTCTTTCTTCAATCTTTATAATTCCATTTTTTCATTCAACTTTCTCAATTCATCAATTTTTTTATTTAATCAATTTCAAATTTCAAATCTTCTTGTATCTCCAATTCAATTTCTCAATCATTAAATTCTTCAATTCAATTCAATTTCTTCGATTATTTAATTCATCAATCTAATTTTCTAATATTTAATTTCCCCTTTTCATATTTCAATTAATTAATTCATTCTTATAACTCCCATTCATTCATTTCAAATTTCAATTTATTATTTTTCTTCTTATCACTTCACATTATTCAAAATCAACTTTTGACATCTCTCAAGATAAATCAAATTTATTTTAATATTCTTAAAAATCAAATGTGTGTCTAATTAGATTTAATAATATAAAGGTTAAAGTTTAGCTTTGGTGCTCTCCCTTTCTTTTTGGACGTCAACATGAAATAATGTTCAACATGAAAAATAATGTTCAACATGAAATAATGTTCTGGCAGCATGAATTTTATCCAAAAAAAATCTAGCCTTCTAATAATATTCCACCTCTAGGCATCACTACACTCTAATAATTCTAATATTTCATTAACTAATAGTTTTGCATTTTTTGTGTTTCTCAAATGATATTTTAGAAATTTTCATAGATGTTAATGTTCTCTAACATTTGTTCTTCATCACTCTCTGGTAACTCACTTAGTCTCTACTCTCAGCATGATTTTTCTCTCATCTAGTTTTTGGAACTCTCCACACACAACTTATGTGGTCTCTGTAAATATCCATGCTCATAGCTCGTCATTCAACTCAAATTTAATATCCAACCTTTAGATGCTTTCACTTTATATTTTTCTAAGTTGTTTCTCTCATATTGTCTTCTTACATACTAACTTGAGATTCTATGTCCTTCAAATACATCCTCCACTTAGCTTTCTACAAATATTCTTCACTAAATTCTTCCAAATTTCTTCTTTTATTTCCTTTGATGTGAAATTCCTTATAGCTCCCAGATTTAAAATTTTATTTTTAATTTCAAATCAATTATTTCTTTTCTTTTTTATTTCAAATCAACTATTTCTTTTCTTTTTCAATTTTATAGAAATCCTTTTTATTTTCAAAATTTAATTCAATCAACTTTTCTTCAATTTCAACTTTTTTTCTTTCAATTTTAATTTCTTAAAAATTCAATTTCCATTCATCAAAATTATTCTCCTTCAATATTTTAATTTTTTTATTCAATCAATTCTTCTTTCAATTTTAAACATCAAATTCTTTATGTTAGCATTTGAAGCTTCGGTACTTAATATAAATAACTAGAGAAAAATAATCACAGATTGAATGTATGCAAACTTGTATTAATGCACTTTCTATTACAAATATCTCATAGAGATGACTCTGTGAATAATGTAGATCACTATATTTATGATGTAGATCGCTATATATTTTCTTCACTCTATGGAGTAATATATAGCCTTTCTATGATGACTCTTTGGTTACCATGACTCTTCCTTTCCATATGCCAAGCCTTATGACTCTTGGCTTCTATACTTGACACTTGCATACACATGACACTATCTTGTATGCACACTTGGACATGAATCTTCATATAACTCTTCCTAATCTAAGAACACATGTACACACTTACATATTGGACACTTGTGCACATTTACAATAACAACATTTGCACACACCTTTACATGACACTTGTGCATTTCTTGCAAATTATTACATTACATAAAATATTTACTCACACTCTAATCTAGGATACAACCCTAATCTAATATTTACAATAATGTACCAAGGTGGTACATTGGCATGTGCCAAATAATGTAATATTCTCCAACACCCCAATGTATCACATTATTTGGTTATTTAAGACTTTAGTCTTCAATAGTGTCTTCATCCTGATCCTGGGACCTGTATTATCCTTTGTTTCTTTCTTCGGTCTTTTGCCTTTCTGTATTGTGATAAAGTGAATGATTAGTATATTTCATAAAAGCGTCTTCATAAATTACTAATTTTGATTAAAGAGATTTGAATTTATTTTCTTTTGTAGTTTCTTCTAGTTCCTGAATTTCTTGAGCTAGATGCCCTTTATGATTTCCTTCTCTATACAATGGTTGAGGTTGATTATATTGATATTGATAAGGGTACTGACATTTAAATTGTTTTTTATTTGGATGACACTAAGTTTAATATTATATTGATTGTATTTACCTATTTTTTTGACCACTTTGATTTATATAATTTTCTTGAGATTGATTCCTTGAATTATATCTACAAAAATTCATACTATGATTCATCTTTCTACATATTTGACAATATCTATTATTTTATTTTTATATGTCTCTTGAAGTTGTAGCAACATTTTCTCGTGAGTTATCTTTTGATACTAAGGCATTGTTAGTCATTTCATATTTGATAGAATTTTCCACTTCATATTCTTGTAAAATATTGACTAACTCATCAAATGAAGTATCTTTGCTTAGAATGTGCAAAGATGTAACTAGAAGCTTATAGTTCTATGGAAGAGCTCCCAAGATCATTTGAACAAGAAATTTGTCTTCTACTTTTTCTCCTAAAGTTAATATTTTTCCTTTTATATCTGTCACTCTTCTTAAAAATAGTTCAATGCTTTCTCCACTATTAACCTTCAAAGAATGTAACTGAGTTTGAAGATTCAAAATAGTAGCTTTGTTATTTTCCTCAAATATCTTGGCTAAAGTGTTCCAAGCTTCTATAGAGGTTGTTTTGTACTTATGTAAGGTTGTATTTCATTTGTAATTGCATATTTTATTATCAAGAGGGCTTTTGCTTCGCCTTCTTGATATTTCTTTCTCTATCATCTTCAACAGGTTTAGTTTTGGCTCCACTTACAATATCCCAAAGTTTTTTTACTATCAAAATTGATTTCATTTTGTTTTTCCATGAAGCATAATTAGGACCTTTTAGAAGTTGGGATTCGAAAAGAAAGAGTTTGTTGGCTGACATAATGGCACTCATATAACCTTTGTAGTTGACTACCTTATGTCTCCCTAGGTTTTGAATGATAATTTCTAAGTTTCTAAATTTCAAAAACCTTTGATTTTTAATTCATTTTATCTCCCTAATTAATTAGAAACTAGAAAATAAGAATTTTGCAAATTTAATATTTCTAAATTTGATGTAGACTTATTTATCTCTCCAAAATTAAATAATTTTAAAAAATTCTATGAGCAATTGTATTTCAAAAAATATTAAAAGTAATACTTTCAAAATACTTTAATAAAAAATAATCCAAAAAACTTGATAATTAAACAACTTAGCACTATAACATCTTATTACTCCAAAATAATCAAAAACTTGATTATTCTATCAATAAACCTTATCACTCCTAATTAATATTAATAAAAAACCTTATAAAATAATTAAACCTTAAAAATTAAAATTATTCCTTATCTCTCCATATAACCTTAATCAAAAAAATAATTAGCATTTAGAAAACCTAACAAATACCTTGTTGCCTGTGAACTTGCACTTGAGGATGAACTTGCACTCGATGCTTTTATTTGTCTTGAAAAATATTTCTCTGCCCTTGATGTTGCCTTTGAATTGATGTTGTGTTTTTAACATGCAAGTGACATATTTGAATATTTTGGTGGACATTTCAATTAATTCTGCCCAACCATTTCACCTTCCTAAATTGAGCTTAAAACTCTATCCAAATCTATCATTACAACAATATTCCTTGGTGAGGTGGTGATATATCCTTTCATTTGAATTACATGCAATTTGACTACTTACTTCAACACCTCATTGGTGCTTACTCCTTAGTGCAATATTTCTTGTGTTATACTTTACATGCTTGACCCTTTGAATGCTCATATCTTGGAATTCTTTGGAATTCTACTCTCTTGGAAATCTATGTAGAGTTACTTTGCACTTGACCATGGCTCTTAATATTCTACTAAGTGACTCATGTTTACCCTGAGTAACTAGACTTTACCCTTATGTTACTTAACTTATCCCTAATACCTAGCTAGACATTGCATCTTTTAGACTTCTACAGCTATTCGTTTCAAAGATTGATGTTTGGATTCCTGTGTCCCTTGGTCTTCTATGAACCTATGGTTGGCACTTCGTCTCTACATTCCTACTCACATCTTATGGTTGCTAAACATCCCTACTTGACTTCTCCTCTATTTGATGTTTCTTATCTTAGCTCGGTACAACTTGGCTCAACATGGGCTTTTGCACTCTTATATTGACTTCAACACTCTTATCTAGATTTGATGCTCTTGAATAGCTTTGACACTCTTTTATGGCTTTAGGCACTCTTTGATGGCTTTTGCGTTCTTGTATGAACTTAGTATTTATGATATCTTTGATTAAATCTCTTCTCTTGATGGTTTACAACTTTACACTTTAATTTCTCCTCCATGTGCTCAGTTCAATTCTGAGCATCGGTTTGTCTAACTAATGTTCACTATTTCTTCTTATCTATGCATATTTAGGTGCTCTACATCGACATTCAAGATGTTCAAGATTTCAACTTTAACAAAGAATAATAACTTAACATGGGCACTTTCAATTTATCTCTTCCTTGTTGTGGTTGTGAATTCTCCTAGCATTGTCAAATTCTTCTTCTTTCTTAGACTTGCTACTCTATTCATGCATTGTTCTTGTAGCTCTATCCTTGATTGGAATTAATCTTGTATTAAGAGTATTCAATATCTATATATTCTTATCCTCCATATTGTGACTCTTTAGACTTGCTACCTATTAGTCATAATTTTCAATGATTGCATATCCCTCTCTTTGATAATTTTTTATTTCTTGAAAGTTGTATCTTCTTCTCTTAACTTGTTGCCTTTAACTCTTTTTTCAACATGTAATATTGTTGTCTTACTATCTTGTTGTCCTTAGGACTTCTTGTTGTCTTGAAGTCTTCTATGACATTCAAACTTTGGCAAGATACTTGCCTTCCAAAACACTGCCTTCAAGTCTTTCTTGCTTGAAGTCTCTTTGTTGCCTCGAAATCTTCTTGCTGCCTCCAAGTTTTATTATTCTCTTGAAGTCTTATTACTACCTTCAAGTTTTGTTATTCTCTTCAATTATTCTTGCTACCTTTAATTTTTCTTTTTCTCTTGAAGTCTTCTTGCTACTTTCATATTTTTTATTCTCTTGAAGTTTTCTTGCTACCTTAAGTTTTTTATTCTCTTGAAGTCTTTTTCTACCTTCAAGTTTTCTCTACTTGCTTTCAATATCTATAGAACAAGCTATATTAATGATCTATTTTTTATAGGGTCATTTTAGTGAGTCTCCTTTCTTTATAAATATTTAATGAGACCTCTCTTCTCGGGTCTATTTAATCTTTGCTTTCAATGGGACCTCTTCTAACAGGTCTCATTTGTTTGATTTTAATTTTAATATCAAGGTCTATCTTCAAGACCTAAATCTATAATATATATTGGCTTCCATTTCAAATATATTATTGTATTAGGTTAACTCAATCTATGTTATTAAGGTTTATTTCTCGATGACCTAAATAATATACTTGATTGCAACTCAAATCAATCCCTACATGAGGAAAGCTCTCGGTCTTCAAGAAATTGAAGATGAAAGTCTTATCTATCTATTGTAGGAAGCTTCTCAACTTTTGAAGATTAATTTTTCACTACAACAATATCTTAGATAACTTTTTTTAGCATTACCTAAGAATCCAATATGAAACTTCTTCCAATATCTAAAGCAGAATGGTAATGACCAAATTTTCTCTTGAGTTGGTTCTCTCTTAATAAATAATAAGGTTGTCTTGTTAGGATCCTATCCTAACATTAATTAATAATCTTAATAATAATAATATATTATATCCTATGGTCATAATAATAAAATAATATAATAATAAATAATATAATAATTAATTATATTATTTATTATATTATTATAAGATTAGGGTTAGGAAGCATTGCAACCTTTCACCTATAACCCTAGAGGGGTATAAAACATTGTAAGAACTTATCATTCAATCATCCATGAATATAAAATATAATATAATTTATTGAAGGGACTTCTCGACAATATCAAAAGGCGATTCTTTTAGATTTAGGTTATTTATTATTTATTTATCATTTTATGTGCTAGGAACCCTAGGTTCCTACCATATGGTATCAAAGCCTTATGGATCCAACCATATTGGTCAAGGAAATGAAAAATGACATTGCAGAAATTAGAAGAATGATTGAACAAAAACAAAAAAAACAAATGGAACGTTCTGATCGTATTATACAATATTTAATGGAAATGCAAGAGGAGGAGACCCTAGCCATGGAATCTCTGGTAGAGGAGGAAGAACCCATAGCCATGGAATCCCAGGTGGAGGAAGAACCCATAGCCGACGAATCCCAGGTGGTACCCATTGCTCTTCCCAAGAAAGAAAAAAATGCAACTGAACATATTGCTCCAAACCCTAAATTAATTGTTTCTCTGGATGAGCCCATAACCAAAGAACTTTCAGAAATACATATTGCACTTCCAAAAAAAATTCAAAACCCTAAAAATGTAAATATTTTTTCAAAGAAGTGTACCAAGAAGAAAGGGATATCAAGGAAAAAGGCTTCCAAAAAATAGTGTTTTACATATTTGCATATGGGTGATGCACATAACCATCAATGTGGAAAACAACCTAATATAACCCTAAAGCAGCAAACAAGTTTTTCCAATATCTCCAATACTGTTCGCAATGATTTTTGGAATAATTTAATTAATGTTAAGGAAGTAAGTGTATTTACAAAATCAGCATACGATCCATTGGGAAGAAATATACTGCCAGTAGCACATGATATCACTACTAGTGGACGTCTATCTCCTTCGAGACCGCCCCCATGGCCACCACCATTAGGTGAAAAATAAAAATCCGAAATAGCAGAAGTGGATTCACATATGGCGCAGACGTCATCACAGTATGCAATCTGTTTGAAATCATATAGATAATAAGAATCTAAGACCACAAAAACACCGTTAATTATTGAAAATAACTGAAATCTCCAACTCCTTTTATTATTTGGTTTTCAATATCACAGCAAATTCAATTCGATCAAACACCACTTTTGACTGGTTCTACAATGGCTAACGATCAAGAAGCACTGGCATATATGGCAACAAGAACCTTTGTAGCGCGTTACTACGAAATTCTCCAGCAATCACCTCAAGAGGCCTTAAATTTTACCATGACTGTAGTAGGATGAATCGATCAACAGTAAATGATGAACTGCTCTCAGCAACTGGCTGTACAGGAAGCACCAGATATTTGCAAACATACATGACCAAGGGAAGTTGAACACACAAAATATGAGACTAATAATTGGACCCATTAAATCATTTTCATATTTTTTTTTTACCAAGTGATCAATTGCTTCTCCACACCTGGAGAAGTCGCAGGCCTTTCAGAGGTGGAATTCCAAAAGAAACCCATTATTATCAACAGAAGATTCCGTATTTACAAACAAAAAAAAAACATTTTTCTTAGTGCCCATCTCACCCCATGTTTCCTGAAGTTGGCCTCTTTTTTTTTCGATTTAATTTTATTATTATTATTTAACCAATTGATTACTTGAAATAAAACAACACACTTTTGTGTCCCAAGCCTGAAAGATCTTCCCCAGATGCGACATTTAAATTTCCTTAGTGCCTGTAAAAAAATACACAAATACATCACAAATTCAATTACAAATATACTCAATGTCAAAAGTTATGTTACCAAAGTGTGAACAGTAGAACAAGAAAAACATAACTAGCTTACCAGTTTGTTGTATTTTAACACTTTATGCCCATTCTACGTACACAATGATTCCTCTTAGTTCATCCAAGTACCTATCCAGTAGCAAAGATATACTGCGTGGGCTTATCCTTAAACTATACTTGACATAATTTGTGATTGCTCAGCAACTTGTGACAGTGATCTATGTGATCTGGGATAAACATGCTCAACATCTAGTAATCAATGCCCAGATTGATTTTACAGTCTCTCTGAATAACAAAAAAATATCATACTTGAAACTGTTGGGTCTGCTTGCGGTAGTTTGCATATTCCTTGCTGCTATGACTGCAGTAGTCCTTATCACACAACTTTCAGATCTGGTGAACCCTGCGTTGGATGGAAAGAATGAGGTCACGGAATAGAATGCAGACTCTTATAATAGAAATGATGTCTAAAAATAATAAGGGTAACAATCATGGTATTTATGTGAATAAAAAGGAGACGCAAAGAGGGTGCATTGGCATCACTCTGGACAACAAGTGGTTTGAGTCCATGACCGATGTCCAAGAAGAACTGGATGCTGCACAGAGATTGTAATACTAGCTCAATAAAGCAATGAAATAGATAATACGTTCAACATGGCACAATCTAACAAATGTAAAACAAGAAAAAACAACTTACTGGCCTCATATGGGTGATAAAGTCCCTGCTATATGGTTGGCAAGAGCAATTGCTCCACACATGTGAGGTACGTGAAAATAATGCTGCTAGGTAGAATTAAAGTTTCAGTCAACAAATAATGAGTGCCAACCACTATAAATTAGGTCAGCCCACTGCACAATTTAAATAACTCTCATATACTGTAACTCATTTTACAAGAATCCATTTTTTACATGGCAAAGCTATTAAACATACCAAGAGTGGCTTTTAGAAAAAAAAAAAAAAGACCTGGAGGCTCAGAAGATCCATCCTTTACACTTGGTCCAACATTATGTGATGAAGAAACATCTGCGAGTGGAAATGTGACCAGATTCATAAGCCGAAGTCTAAGACCTAATATGTTCGCCCAATATGTGGTTTATGACCACCATGATACCACTATTCCTCATGTCATGTTATTTGTCTTGGGGAACATCTCGCCACAGCTTGAGCTCGACATCAGCATGTGTGGAGGACAGAGAATTCAAAGACAGTTGGGCACGAAAGTGGAAACCAAAACAAGGATGATCTATTCCAAAAGTAAATTTTCTTGACTCTTTACACAGCCAAAAACTTTATTTCAGGGTGTAATTTTTTTTCTTTTACAGAGGAATATGGGGATATAGAGCCTTAAAAAGGATGGAAGGCGGAATATACTTTCAAATTTATTTGTTACCCTTGTGACTAAATACATTCATCTTATATTTTAAAAACTTGATTGTATTAAAAAAAAAAATACAGCAGCCAAAGGAGAGCATGATAAGCTAGTGAAGTATTTATTAGAGGAATATGTTGATCTCGCCTCTAATCTAAATAACGATGGTGAATCGGTATTGTTTTTAAGCTACCAAGGAAAGTATTATAACACCCCTTGAAAATATTGTTAGAAGTCACATCTTCTAAGGATATGTACTACAAGTGTTCCAATGACCAAACACTTTTGCATCTTGTCGTATCCAAATGCTAAAAATTCATGATGTATGCAACTTGGTGGGGGTGAATACAAGTAAATTTCGAGTTTCCTTTTGAAGAATGTTGGCATCAACCTTTATGAAAATTAAATTGGTTGGTTTTGGCTAGAGTATCACATTTAACAAGTGATACAAGGCATACGAAGCTCTTCCGACAAGGCCTTATACATGGTGATTATAAAAGAAATAGGGTTTCAACTTTGAGGACAAAGCTATTTTCAAGAGGGGTGGAATGTTAGGATCCTATCCTAACATTAATTAATAATCTTAATAATAATAATATATTATATCCTATGGTCATAATAATAAAATAATATAATAATAAATAATATAATAATTAATTATATTATTTATTATATTATTATAAGATTAGGGTTAGGAAGCATTGCAACCTTTCACCTATAACCCTAGAGGGGTATAAAACATTGTAAGAACTTATCATTCAATCATCCATGAATATAAAATATAATATAATTTATTGAAGGGACTTCCTGACAATATCAAAAGGCGATTCTTTTAGATTTAGGTTATTTATTATTTATTTATCATTTTATGTGCTAGGAACCCTAGGTTCCTACCATATCTATTCCCTACATGACCAACTTTTCTTTCTGAGTTGGTTCTCCAAAAATTATGAAACTTAATCTTCATTGGTTATCCTTCAACCTAGTGGAAATACTTATCTTCACTGGTTTTTCTTCAACCTAGTGGAAATACTTAGCTTCATTGGTTTTCCTCAACCTAGTGGAAATACTTATCTTTGTAACTTTCAAATACTATGCAAGTAACCTTTTTGTAGCTCTGATACCATTGTTAGCTTTTGAAGCTTCAATACTTAATATAAATCACCATAGGAAAATAATCACATGATCGAATATAATGAAGTTGCAATATAATGAATCCAAATAATAATATTGTAACAAAGATAATATGAGACAACTAATATGTATTTATCAAGGCTTAATAACATTCAATAATATATTGAAATATGAATGTAACAGCTTGAATCATACACAACAATAAGACTTACAATATCAGTTGCTCAAATGTATGCAAACTTGTATTACTGCACTTTCTTTTACAAATTATCTAATAAAGATGACTCTGTGAATAATGTAGATTTCTATATTGATGATGTAGATCGCTATATATTATCTTCACTCTATAAAGTAATATATAGCCCTTCTATGATGAATATTTGGTTACCATAACTCTTCCTTTCCATATGCCAAGCCTTATGACTCTTGGTTTCTATACTTGACACTTGTATACACATGACACTATCTTGTAAGTGCACTTGTACATGAATCTTCACATAACTCTTCCTAATCTATGAACACATGTGCACACTTATATATTGGACAGTTGTGCACATTAACACTCACAACACTTGCACACACCTTTACATGACACTTGTGCATTTCTTGTACATTATTTACATTACATAGAATATTTACTCACACTCTAATCTAGGACACAACTCTAGTCTATTATTTATAATAATGTACCAAGGTCGTACATTGGCATGTACCAAGTAATGTAATATTCTCCAACACTGTATTTAATTTTTATAATTTCATTTTTCATTCAAATTTCTCGATTC
Organism: Wollemia nobilis; assembly: GCA_028583015.1. Classification (NCBI taxonomy): domain Eukaryota; kingdom Viridiplantae; phylum Streptophyta; class Pinopsida; order Araucariales; family Araucariaceae; genus Wollemia; species Wollemia nobilis. The sequence continues at coordinate 9,685,258 of JAQPPZ010016890.1, forward strand.
ATTAATTTATTTCTTTAATAAATTTCAATTTTCAAATCTTCTTGCATCTCCAATTCAATTTCTCAATCATTTAATTCTTCAATTTAAATCAAATCATCAATTCAATTTCTCCAATTCTTTAATTCATAAATCTAATTCTCTAGTATTTAATTTTTCCTTTCCTTCTTTTAATTAATTAATTCATTCTTATAAATTCCTATAGACACCAAAATCTAGCCACTTGTCATCCATCCAAGTTCTTCCCACCATTTTTACCCATTATTTACATATATTTATGTATATTTGTTTAATATATATTTAAATATTAATATTTTATATTATATTTTATATATATTTAATAAATGTATATATATGTGTGTGTAAATTAATCTCAGCCATCCATCTTGGTCTAATCCTAGCCATTCATCCACCTTAATCCATGCCACCTACCCAGATTTAATCTCCACCCTCCATCACGTTTTAATCTTGACCACACAAATTGTGTCGTTGAAACCCTAACGTGCCCTAGGGAAGATTATAAATAGGAGTCATTTTGATGGCTCAAACCCTAAGTTTTCCTAAGCAATTCGCCCTGAAACCTATGTTTTTCCTAAGTTTTTGAAGTCCTCAAGCATCCAAGCATTTTTGCCATCTCCCCTCACTCGTCGTAGCCTCCGCATCCACCGCCATCTGCATCATTGAACCAGATCTACTTCTACAGATTTTGTTCCAATCCTTAATGCCTCTAGGCATCTCCTATTACCATCGAGCACCTCTAGGCAGCCTTCCCTCCATTTTGAGCACCTCTGGGTGCTTTCCACCATCCTTGAGCACCCTTGGGTACTTCCTGCTACTATCGAGCACCCGTGGGCATCTCAAACCCTAGTTCTACTAACTAGCGAACCCTCGGGTGTCGCTAGGGCATCTATGCACCTATTTCTTACAATGATGACAATGACAAATCAGAAAGCGACAAGTTCACAAGGTAAATCTTCCATTATTGTATTAATTTTTATTATTTCCATATTTGCATGCAGTTTTATCATTTGATAGCTAGGGTTTTTATTGATTTTTGAGGGTCTCACATAGTGGAGCCCTCACAGTTACTACTAATCCTCTTTTGTCATTTTTTGTGTGCAGATCTGGAGATATACAGGCATTGGGCAGCTGCTTAAGCTGGAGTGGTCCGATCAATGGATATCTGAAGCCCACTCACCTCTGTTGGGATCAATCGAGCTTTGAAGACACCACCAGCATTGTTGGCTAGGGTTTCAGAGAACCCTAGCATATTGTATTCATTGTATTCAAAGAATAAATAGTGTAAACCCCTATTTGGGGTACATTTGATTGTATTGAGATCCACCCAATAATAATAATATAAGATCTATATTATTGTGCAATCTCTTGTGTTTGTTTCGCTTTAATTGTTCATTTATTTAATTTAGTTATTTGGTGTTTCATTTTTGTCTTCACAAATGGTGATCATGGTGGGACCCCTAAGGGTTTCTTACTTTGATTTATCTTGTGATCTAACTTGTTGTTTTCTGTTTTATCTTGCAGGTTTTCAGAAGCATGGATCACATAATTTTCATAGAATCTAGATTTCTGGAACAATGCAGAAGTTGTAGAAGGTGCATAGAAGCCCTACGACATTCATGGGATATTCAAGAAATGCCCAGGTGCATTTCACAAGTTAAAGTGCATTTCATAGAGAAGAGGAAAAATACGTAGGCTTCTCTATAAGCTTACCTTGAAACCCTAATCTTTATTTTACGCATTTTTACATTTTACATTTTTTTATTTTCTTTTAGATATTGGATTAAAAAGAACATAATAATATATATATTAGAAACAATAATTCTAGTGTGCATTTAGGCATCAAATTAGTTGTTGCATATAGTTGCATTTACACATAACACATTTCCATTTAAAAAGAATTCATGCTTTCTAGTGTGCTGCATATTTTGTCTGCATATGAAATATTAAAAGCATAAAGTAGTGTGCATCCTAGGGTTAGAAATTTCTATTTTTATTAATCTAAGTAGGAACAACATTTAAAATAACAAAAGTACCCCCACATTTGGTGATTCAAGGTGGAGGAGTAGATGAACCCTCCTCTATTTAGAGAGCGGTCTTAAGTGGTGTACTCTACTTCCTTTGGGAAAATTGATATTTTGATGTTGGATTCTGATTTAGATTGATGAAAGTAGTTATTTTATGACATTGTATGAGCACAATAGAAAACTAAAAACTTTTTAAAAGGAATCACACACTACACATTGCACTTTTAACAGTAATGGTTGGATTTCATCACCAATCATTGCTTGAGATCTGGTGATGGTGGGTTTCATCTCCATCCACCAATATCTACCCCTAGACACCATAGGTTACCCCCGAGCAAACTTGCTAGATTTCATCACCAGTAAGAATCTCATTGCCCATTCCTAGCCATAGTATTCACCCATTTTAATTTCAGATTAGTGCATTCAAACACACAAAATCAAAATAAAAAAATGAAAAAATATTAAAAGGAGATAATTAATGAATGAGGTAAGACACAATTGTTGTATAAACATAGCATTGATTGTCTTCACTTGATTTCTGTGAATTTCCATTTTTGCATTTCCTTTACAACACATTTTACATTTGGTTTAGTAGCTTATGGTCTTAACAAGAAATAAAAAAAATATTTAAACCAAAACAATACATCTATGGACTGTTCATCTTCATTTCCTACCACTTCTATGGTAAATCCCATTAGTGTGGTTCAGATAGATTGCACAGATTTATCTATAGGTCCATCACACGTTGTGTAGGCTACTGATGTCTCGCACAGATACACCTCCACATCTCTTCCACAAACTGAATCATCTTCACCCACAATTGACCACACCATTACCCACATAGACATGGCCAAAGTAGAGGCTTTCTACAAATCGGCTAATTATGTCTTGCAACCCATCCATAATATCCTGGATCAAGATCCTTCTTTATAGTAGGAACTTATTCCTTCCCAACCATCCAACTTCACCCAGGTGTACACTAACCCTCTTTTTGAGGCATCAGTTGCACCTTCATCCCATTTCTCCATTCCCCAACCATCATGTGCTCCTAGCACTTCATATGTATCCACCTATACCAACCCCTTGTATGAAGCACAAGTCAATGTTGCTTCACAAGTGCCCATTTCATCCAATCAAGTTGCAATTCCCATTGCCACTTGTCCCCCATCCACATCATCTATTCCATCTTCATCCATACCTTCCAATGATGATATGGAAATTCATGAAGCATGGGAACATTTGAACAAATTGCTTAAGAAGCGGTAGAAGCTCAACAACAAGTTCAAGTGAACCCTAGGCCTCAACCAATTTCCACTCAACCCACCTTCATCACACAAAGTCCATCATGGGTACCACAATATTTGGTGGTTTCCATCCCTACACCTCCATCCACCCATACCCATTCCATTCCCATAGGCCAACCCAGCCATAGTCCTCATGCATTATCCCCTTTTCAATAATCACCATCATTTCTCAATCAATCTCATCATCATCAATTCCAATCCACTCCACCTATCCATCATCATCTTGTCACTCCACAACATCTTTCCACCCCTTCACAGAATCATCAAGTGATTCAGGGCTTTCACATTCCTAGGGAAGACCCTAGAATCAAGGCTATGCAACAACAGATTGATAATTTGATACAACATACTCCTAGTTACAATAACCAGAAGCCAACCTTACATCAATTAATCAATCAACCAATTCACCCTTTGGTACCATCACCACCATATCCGATAGACTTCATGGTACCAAGGTTTGACAAGTTCAAAGGGACTGAGGACCCTAAAGAGCATGTGAGCACATTCATGCACTCATGCTTTAGAATTCAAAATGATAATGCTCTCATGCTCCACACATTTCCTCAGACATTGGGGGGAGATGCCATAGAGTGGTATAACCAATTGCCCAATCATAGTATTTATACTTTCGAACAATTGGTTGACCAATTATTTGAATGATTTACCCTTAATGTAAGAAAGAAAGTCTCATTGTCCGATATCTATGGTTTAAGACAACATGATGATGAGTCTATCTATGATTTTGGCAACCATTGGAGGGCTATCATAACCAAAATGCCATTCACCCTACCAATGGAAGAGCTTATTAAGCTATTCACTAAGAGTTACCTCAAACCCATTTCTTGGATGCTTCAATTGCAAACATATCACTCATTTGAGGAAGCTCTTGCCCAAGCTAGTGTCATCGAGGAGATAAAAATCCAAGAAGGCATACTTAAGCCAAGAAAGAAGGAATGGCAAAACAAGGGCCAATACAAAAGCAATTATTCTAGCCAAACCAAATCAACACAGGCCAATCTAGCAAATCAAGCCAATCACGTCAATCAAGTGGTCATGAGCCAACCGGTAATGGCTCAACAACAACCAATGCAACAACCACCGCAACAAATTGCCTATCATGTGGTGCCCTCAGTAACCCAATCTATGCAAAACATAGTGCCAACTATGGAGAATCACCAACATCGATAATCTATTCGACAAAATCATCAATACACCCCTCTATATGAATCTTATGCCTCCATATTTCGAAGGTTGTATGACACCAATAGACTTGCTTTGCCTGAGGTCAAACCAGATGATCCCACCAGACGTGGTAAAAACTATAGGGAACATTTATTTTACCCTTATCATAGACAAAATGGGCATGACATAAATAACTACCATGTATTTAAGGATATAGTACAAGACCTCATTGACTTGGGGGCCATCAAGCTTGACAACCCCCTAGCTCAACAAAACCAAAATCTTGGTATCTTCCAAACACCACTTCCTCATCATGAGGAGGTGCAATCCACAATGGGAGGGTCTAACATCAAGACCCCTCCCAATCAAGTTAACCATGTTCAACAGTACCAAGGTTTTGTAGGTGCCATTCATGTGGTAACCCGAGGTCAACAATGACAAAACAATCAACAAGATGCATGGCAACAACCCATTCAACAACCCATGAACTCACAAGCAAGGGAGTCTCAACCTATTCCATCACCACCCATCCAAATTTCCCCAAATCCTTCTCCACCAATCCACATTCCCAACCATTCTAATCCATCAAGTCATCCCATCAACCCCCAAAGGCCAATCATTTCTTTGAGTAGTTGGTTAACCATGAGTTTAAAAATGGCTTCATCAAAATTATCTATTTATGACCTAATTCAACAATCTCCCCAACATCATGAGGCATTAATGGATATTCTAAAATCCATAGAACTCCAATCTCAATATTCCAATGCCTTTAATAACTTTGTAGGGAGTATTCAAACATGCATGGAGCCTTCCATCATATTTTATGACTTTGAGATTAAACCAATCTCATCAGAATTGGTGGACCCTCCATTGCATATAATGGCTAAAATTGATAGGAAGCCATTCAAAAGAGTCTTAATTGATACCGGCTCCTCCATTAACATCATCACCACATCTACCCTCCATCATCTCAATCTTCCTCCATCTCACATAACCAAATCCACCTTCACATTGAAAGCATTTAACGATGCTCTCTGCTCTACAATTGGCACTATTGTTTTGCCCATCGAAGTAGGGGTAAAAATATTGCATACCTTGTTCCACATCTTAGAAGGATCCATGGTGTACAATGTACTCCTTGGAAGACCTTGGATGAGGGAAATGAGATGTGTCCCTTCCATATTACATCAATGTCTAAAATACGTACACGAAGGGCAAGTACATTGCATACCAATGGATGTTGAGCCATTTAAGTATTGCAACTTCATCTCGAATCCTTATGAATCCATGCTTCCTTCTACCCACATTTTCCTCACGTCATCCACCACATCATCAATCACTCCATCCAATCCTTCATCAAAATCTCCCATTCCTGAGGAGCTTCCCATCACCAATTCCAACCAAGCATCCACTTCTACACCTTCATTATCATCATCATTGACTACATGTACATGTGGTCGAACCCAATCCATGCCATCCACATCATCATCCCCTTCATTGGTCACAACAATTCCTTCACAACCAAATCCATCTCCATCAACCAATGTTTCACAAGTCGAATTGTCGAACTGTGAGATACCCACATCTTCCCCATCATCCGAGCCATTAGCCAACCATGAGCCTCCCATGTCCACTTCATCCTCATCATCCCAAGTTGAGGTCCACCTCACCAACCTCGATATTGGTGAATATGTGGTCCAAGACATCACAATCACACCACTCAATATCTCAACTACCAAGGATTTCGGTCACCCACGTGACCCACCTTTATCTATAGGAGTGGTATACAATATGGGTTCAATGCCTAATAGCATAAATTTTGTGTATGGGGGATAAAATATTTGTCTAATCCTACTCCCCCAGAAGAACCCAAACAACCACCACCTACCAATATCCAACAAATGATGGGTTTTCCATCCCGCTATTTTCATAGACATAATTGGCAAAGACATGGCTTAGGCCGATATGAACAAGGAGTGCCTCAACTTATTGATGTCCCATATCAAGAAGTGCATGACCATTCAAGTCTAGGTTATCACCCACTTCCCACCATCTCTTCTTTTGAACAAGCCTTCCAAAGGCTTAATCTGAATTCAGAAGAAGAAGCCCTCCACCCCGATGACTCTGATGAGGAAATGTACGAAGAATTTGACCTCATATCGATAGCTTCTGATGAATCTGATGAGGAATCGGAGCCCATCATTCCCCACACCGAACAAGATGAGTTTTATCTCAGAATGTTCCCCATCCATGAGCCCATATTTCACTTGCTTCTTCCACAAGAGTGAGCCGAACCTACCGGTGAACCACCACCTCCATCTCATTAATCCATCTCATCAGCCAAAATTGTAACATATGTATATAATGCAAAAAAAAAAGAGAAAAACATAAAACAAACAAAAATATTTTATTTTTTTGCATTTCATGTATATAGCATTTAGTTAAGTGCATTTATTTGTGTTGCTTGTTGTTGTCCAGGTTTACCAAGGTCCTAGCATCGATTCTTAGGCTCTATCCATCCCATCCATTTCACCTCCTCCATTTTCCCTTAAGTCAACATGAATCCTACTGACTTATTCACCCCCTCCATAATCCATACGATTTGGCAAAGCCAATTCCTATTGACATGAGCCTTATTGATATGGATCAGATTTCCTCACCACCATATTTTTTCGAATTTGTCCTATCCGAGGAATTGTTAAGGGCTTCAACCAACTACATTCCTCCATCCCCTCCACCTTCACCTTCACCTTCAAATCCTGAGGTTTTCCAGGAAGACGTAGATGAGGATAAGTCAGAAGAGTTTGATGACATCATAGATGACATTCATCTAATCCCAACTCCCCATCAACTTGAGGAAGGTTCTCACATGTCTATTGAAGATACCATCGATGTGAACCTTAGTTCAGACGCCGACAATCCCCAAATTATCAAGCTTGGAAAAATCTTATCCAAAGATGAACAAGAGCAATTAATTGCTCTCCTCAAGAGGAAGAAGGGAATTTTTGCATGGTCCTACAAAGACATGCCTGGTCTTGACCCTAAGTTGGTTGTCCATAATCTCACCTTACATCTTGATGCTAAGCTGGTCAAACAAAAACTTAGAAGGATGCATCCTACCATTGCCCTCTTGGTCAAAGAAGAGCTTCAAAAGCTATTAGATGTGGGTTTCATTGTACCCATTGATTATCATGAGTGGCTCTCAAACATGGTACCCATTCGTAAGCCTAATGGGGTGATACATGTTTGCACTAATTTTTGAGATCTTAACAAAGCGTGTCCTAAGGATGATTTTCCTCTTCCAAACATTGATACTCTTGTCGACACTTGTGCTAGCCATGAAATGCTTTCTCTCATGGATGATTTTTTAGGATACAACCAAATTCAAATAAATCCTGATGACCAACACAAAACAACATTCACTACACCTTGGGGAACTTTTTGTTACAAGGTGATGCCCTTTGGCCTTAAAAATGTAGGTGCCACTTATCAACATGCCATGACATACATTTTCCATGACTATATGCATAAGATCATCGAAGATTATGTGGATGATCTCTTGGAAAAATCCAAAACTCGACAAGAGCACATTGGTGTATTGGAGAAAGTTTTTGATCGACTTCTAGAGCATAATGTAAGGTTGAACCCCAAGAAATGTGTCTTTAGTGTTACCTCTAGAAAACTACTAGGGTTCATAACATCCAACAGAGTTTCTTGACTCCTTATTACCCACAAGCAAATGGACAAGATGAGGCTCCCAAAAAGACCTTAATTGCTATTCTCAAGAAACTGGTTAAGGAAAATCATAGAGATTGGCATACTAAAATTCCCTTGGCATTATGGGCTTATCGAACAAGCATCCACATCACCTACTAGGGCAACACCATTTTCATTGGTCTATGGAGTCAAAGCAATCATGCCTCTTGAGCTTGAGATCCCTTCCTTGTAAATTTATTTGTAGGAATTCATAGATGACGATACTGCTAGACAAGCACATCTTGACCAACTCACACTTCTTGATGAGAGGTGAGTCAATGCTTTAGAGCATTTACAAGTTTATCAAGACCGCCTAAAGCGTGCTTACAATGCCAAAGTTCATCTACATGAATTCCAAGTAGGAGATCTTGTCCTTAAAGAGAATCAACAAAACACCAATGCATTATCACATCTTCATGATAAATTCATGGCTAATTTGTTGGGTCCATACATTATCACTCAAAAAGTGGGTAAAGGTACTTATAGGCTTGCCAGTCTAGAGGGAGAGGAAGAACCTGAACCACTTAATGTTATACACTTGAGAGCATTCTATGCTTAATGAGATTTATATATATGTATATATACATGGCTAATACACAAAAATATTGCATTTCATTTGCACATATTTCATTTTACATTACATTCACATTGCATTCATACACTTCATTTCATACAATTACATTTCATACATTGCATTCACATCCACATTTCATATTTCATATTAGGGATCATTTATTCGATTTAAGGTATTAATTGGTCCAATAAAGTCATGTTGCCTTAATCGAGGGCACCTTCATATTATTCCACCAAGTCAAATTGTCATTTACCTCCATATATCCATAATTCCTAGGTGTTTTTAGTCACTCAACCACTCCTAGTGTTTTAAGCAAACCACAAATACATGTCAAGTTATTTTTAGGACCATTACACATCTTCACTAAGAAAATCTTGAGTTCTAGGAATTGACTCCAAAACATTCTTGAACCAAACACAATTTCACATCTTAAAAACATCTTGTGTCAAATAGGGATAACACCATACTTGGTTTGAACCTCGAAGTGAAAAGGGTAATCCTTTCTTGTCCCATCATGCAACATAGTCCACAAAAATAGTGGTTTTCACCACTATCACAGTTGATTCCAAATTTAAAAGAAAGAGTAGTAAGGATAAACAACACTAGAACTCAATTCCTAAAAGCTCTAAATCTTTTACACATCACACACCATTGATCATTGGGTTGTAAGGATCATACTACATTTCTAGTCAGATGGTTAAGTAGTCATCCCCAAAACTTGAGAGATCAAAATTCTTAGACTATGGAGCTAGTCTCCACCGAAGCTATAGATGCTTGAATGGCAGTGGAGTACACTCATGCGTGGTGACACATCTCTTTTAAAGAGACCTCTGACCGCACATACGGACAAGCTAGCTTCTTGGTCTCATCCATAACAGGTCACACCTAATTTACTCAAGATGAGTTAATGAACTCACTTGCACACACATTGGTTCTTGATTACCTTGAGTCATTACCATGCTCATGATTCGGTAAATGAATTCATTGCACACACATTTGGTCCTAGAGGGATTAGGTAGTTTTAGTGAGTTTGTTTGATACCACTAGTATGTCTGAGTCTCTACAAAATAGTCAGTTTTCCATATCAAAATCATATCTTATCACATCCATATCTTCTTCCATGTCAACATCCATGTCATTTCATGAGTCTTTCACCCCACATATCACCAAGTTTGGTGCCCCTGATTAAACAACAATGTTAAAACATTGGCCAAGCAAAATCTAAACTATGAATGATCATTAGAACATTTGCATTACCACTTGCATTAATCATCCATAACACATTACCACTTGCATTAATCATCCATATACATATGCATTCACACAAAATCATAACACAAAAGTAAACCATGTATATGTATAAATATCACATATACAATGAGTGCCCAAAAAGGCTACATACAATGGAGCACCAAGGCTCATATACAAAAAGTGCATCTAAGCACTAGCTAACACTTATGTGAGGACCCATGTGACCCTAAAGGATCCCTAAACCTATACCCATACCTAGACTCACTAGGACTAGCTAAACCGGATATGGATGAGGAGGGTGGTTCTGGAAGCCCAATATCTCCATCAACTAATTCTCCAAAGTCTGGATATCCTGATATTAAAGGTGATGTACATCATGCCTCTGCCTATGACACCCCTCTAGTAGCTCTTCTTGGAGCCTCATGATCCTATCCTCATCTCCACCTGTTGATAGTCATACCTCCATATTTTTCCACAAGCGAGCTATCTTTACCTCTAGAATCACCTCTCTACCATGCAGTCAAGCTATCTCCACATCCTGAGCTGCTATCATAGCATCTCACTCTGCCACCTACTGCTCCAGCCTTGCCTGATCATCCTCACTCTGACTAGGAGGCCCATCTAAAATATCCTCTCTATCCTCCATAATCCCTCCATCTCCTCTAAACTTAGGAACTTGCTCTGACTTATCCCCTCTATATCGTCCATCCTCTGGAACCTTTTTCGCTTCCCTCCTAGTATGCCTCCTCTAAATTCTAGCCTAGAGATTCCTCCAGTGCTTAGAATCCTCCTTAGCTCCCTCAACCTTATCCCCATCTCCCTCTCCACCATATACTACTAGACTCGATACCCATGGTGATTGAGTCATGAACCATGTATCATACTCCTTCGTAGTCCTTACATCATCCACATCAGGGATGTAATGACCCAAAAGCACAAACAGAAAAATATAAAAATAGAAAAAGTTTTTTTTTTTTACTGAGATAGATACATGAACCCATAACCCAACTAATATTTACCTAAAGTTTCAATCCCCTAAGTTTTCCTAAAATATACATCTCATGTGTTGAGCAAGGTGCAGCAACAATATTGTCATTGTTGTCAACACAGTCAGTTAGATCTATTGATGCAGTGGACAGGAAGTTCAAAAGCCTTTCAGATGCAGAAGACAGGAGTTCAAAGGTTACTCAGAGTATGTACAATGATTGTCCAAGAAAACCGAAGTGGCCCATATGCAAAAGATCAAAGAAAAATACAAGTAAGAAAAGTGTCGCGATATCGCGACATATACAACAGGAAAGAAAACTATCGCGATTTCGCGACATGTTGGAAGAGAGAGAAAAAGCAAGAAAAACTGTCATGATTTCGCGACATGTTGGAAGAGAGAGAAAAAGCAGGATAAACTGTCACGATTTCGTGACATGCTAGGAAGAAAAAAGTGGAAAACGATTTCCGACATGTTGGAAGAGAAAAAGGCAAGTGGAAAAACTGTCATGATTTCGTGACATGTTGGAAGAGAAAAAGGCAAGTGGAAAAACTATCGCGATTTCGTGACATGTTGGAAGAGAAAAAGGCAAGTGGAAAAACTGTCGCGATTTCGCGACATGTTGGAAGAGAAAAAGGCAAGTGGAAAAACTATCGTGATTTCGCGACATGTTGGAAGAAATAAAGGCAAGTGGAAAAACGGTCGTGATTTCACGACATGTTGGAAGAAAAAGAGAAAGCAGGAAGAAGTGTCACGATTTCGTGACAAGTTCGAAGGAAAAAGAACAAGTAAGAAAAGTGTCACGATTTCGCGACATGTCGCATTTTCGCGACTAAAATAGGAGAGAGAAAGTAAGTTGGAAAAGTGTCATGATTTCGTGACATGTCGCATTTTCATGACAAAAGAAAGAGAGGAAGTGTACAGAAGTAGAACTGTCATGATTTCACGACAAAAGCAGAAAGCAAGACTTCGAAGCAGAAGTGTCACGATTTTGTGACAATAGCAAAGAAGTGAAGTACGAAAGCAAAAGTGTCACGATTTCATGACAAAAGAAAGAAGACTTCAAAGGCAGAAGTGTCATGATTTTGTGACAATAGCAAAGAAGTGAAGTATAGAAGCAAAAGTTTCATGATTTCATAACAAAGAAAGAAGGAGAAGTGTCACAATTTTGAAAAGCAAAGAAGGAAGTAGAAAGCAAAGTGTCATGATTTCATGACAAAAAGAGAAAAAGGCGAATGTCACAATTTCATGACAAAGAGAAAGAAGACCAAAAGAAAGTGTCACGATATCATGACATGCATGCATTTTCTCCGAAAAGAGAAAGAGAGAAAGAAAAAGTGTCACGATATCGTGACATGTCCATTTTTGGGGACCAAGGAAGGAGAAAGAGAGAGAAAGCGAAAGTGTCGTGATATCGTGACATGTATTTTTGCGGTTGAGTTGAAGTCGACGAACCTATGACAACCGACTAAAATTAGGGTTTACAGGTGTCATGAAAGCCGACTAAGATTAGGGTTTACAGCCGACTAAGATTAGGGTTTTCATCACAAGAATTATGTTATAAAAGGAGGGCTGATTTGAGAATTGAAAGTGTGTGTCGAAGTGTGTGAAATACGGTCACTGTGCGTAGAGAGCAAGTCATGTCAAATTATTCCAAGTGTGAGATTTTTCTAAGGAAGCAGAGTGCGCAACAGGGAGAAGATGATTGTGGAGTTCGAGTGCAGCGAAGCAGAGTGTGCGAAGTGATTGCGTAGAGAAAGCAGAGTGCGCAGAGAAAGCAAAGGTGACCAGTCAGGGTCTAGCAAAAGCAAAGGTATCTTACTATAAATCTTCTAGTTTCAGAATTGAAGTCCAAGTTGGTGCTTGGCATCGGGGGTTGGTGCTCCTTTCTGTTGGTGCAGATAAATCAGGGGTTGGTGCTCCTTCCAGTGGGTGCTGGTAAATTGTTTGTAAAGTTGTTGCTTTGCAAAGGCTGGATTTGGATGGTAGTCCAAGCAGTCATTTTTGAGGAGTAGCCACTTTGGTGAACCTCATTAAATCTTGTGTTGTGTGATGTTCTCTTATGGTACTTGCTTTATCTGATTCTAAGGTTTCATTATTTCTATTTTAAGAGCTAAGAATTTAAGTTTAAAGAGCTACACTGATTCACCCCCCCTCTCAGTGTCATTGTAAGACTAACAATTGGTATCAGAGCTAAGTTCCTGTACAAGCCTAATCGGCTAGGGTGATCTTGGAAGTAACACAATGGCAGGTGGTGAAGGTTTCTCATCAAACAAAGCACCTTTGTTTGATGGATCTAATTACACGTTCTGGAGAATCAAGATGCAGACATATCTTTGTGCTTTGGGATACGACATCTGGGATTCAATAGTTAGTGGATACACAATACCCATCACTCCTCCAAAAGAGGCTGACGAAAAGAAACTATTTGAAAGTAACTCAAAAGCAAAGAATGCTATCATGTGTGGTTTAGCAGACAGTGAACTAGTAAAGATCATGAACTATAAAATGGCAAAAGATATATGGGACAAACTGAGGAGTATTCATGAAGGAGACGATAAGATCAAGGAGGCCAAGTTACAGACACATCGAGCTCAGTTCGAAGCATTGAAGATGAATGACGATGAAAACATTGAGGCATATATGCTGAGAGTTAATGGAATCATTAATGCGATCAGAGGACTCGACGAGGATATCGAAGACTCTACCGTCATGAAAAAGGTATTAAGATCTCTTCCTCAAAGGTTTGATTCTAAAGTCTCAACGATAGAAGAAGCTAAAAATCTAAATTACTTTAGTATAGATGAGATGTATGGTTCCTTGACTGCATATGAGATGAGGATAGGAAGATCTAAACCCATAGACAGAGAAGCGGCTTTTAAAGCTCTTAAAGATAAAAATGCAAAACAAAAGTCCGAGGAAGAAGAGACATCAGATGAAATGGAAGCAAACTTTGTTAGAAAACTAAAAAGGGGAAAAGGAAAATATAGAGGAAAGCTACCGCTTAAATGTTTCAACTGTGGAGGCATTGGGCATTTTGTGACTAAATGTCCTCTTAATGAGAAGAACAAAAATGATGAAGGATCGCACCAAGAAAGAAGTGACTGGAAGAAGAAAACAAATTTCAAAAAGAGCAACTTCAAGAAGAAGAGTTTCATCTCCAGAAATGCCAGTTCATCAGAAGACAGCTCCGGTGAGGATTCTGAAGAGGAAACAGGTGAAGCTCTTTTCATGGCATTTGAAGAAGTAAAATCAGAAAAGGAAGAAGGAGTGAACTCTGAAGTATGCGGTGAAAACCTTGAGGCTGAAGTAGACCTAGAAGGTGAGTTGATCTCTGCACTTGAAGAATGGAAAATAGAGAGGAAAAAGAATAAGAAACTTTCAAAAAGGCTTGAGGATGCAAATGAAATCATATCCAGCTTGAAAGTATAGATAGAAGAATCCAAGAAAATCTTCGAAGATCTTGAAGTGCAAATAACCATGAAAATAGATTATTGCAGCAAGCTAGAAGAAGAGATTGTTGGTTTAAGAATGCAACTAGAAGAGATGAATAAGAAAATCAGTTGTTATCACAAACGTGAAGTAAGTTCTATGAAGCTGGATAAGATCATAAATGACCAAAGGCCTGTAGGCATCAAATTTGGTCTGGGTTTCGTCGAAGGAGAATCATCAAGTGGATCAAAGGCCAGAAATGTAGAATCCATAAAGAATGAAGATAAGAAACAGGTTGATCAAGGAAAAACATCTCATGCAAAAGAAAGCAATAATGCCAGGCACAAAAGGAGAATTGACAATGATGGATTCACCAATGTCACACATCAAAGAAGAAGAAGACCTATGGCTCCTACGACAACATGGCAAAGACCATCACCCAGGTTCAATTATCCCTTTTCTGGTTTCTATTTTAAATGCAATGGCTATGGACATAAAATCTCAGACTGCAAATATAATGTGAGACCAAGGAATTTCAACAGTAGAAATGCTTTCTCTCCTTTGATGAATTATACAGTAGAATGTTATAACTGTCATAATTTTGGGCACATTGCAAGAAATTGTAGAAGTACATTTGCATCAAATCAGTTTTAGGGAAGAAAATTTCAACCAAACAGGATGAGTCAAAATAGAAAACTTCCCGTAAAACATGCACAAGCTATTGATAAGGGAAAGGCAAAACAAGAGCTCAAATCTACTATCAAAATAGAGTGGAAAGAAAAGGAGCGACTCAAGGAAGAAAAGGAATCCTTAATAGTTCAAACAAAATTTAAAGCACAGAATAAATATGTACCATGGATACTTGATAGTGGATGCTCCAATCATATGACAGGTGACAAACAAAAGTTTGAGAAGTTACAGAAATATGAAGGTGGATCAATAAAGTTTGGAAATAATGATGGAGCTAAGATAGTTGGCAAAGGCTTAGTTAAAATTAGTGATGGAAAGATTAAGTCGGGAAGAAGTCTTGTTTGTGGATGGGTTGAAACATAACTTATTGAGCGTAAGTCAGATTTGTGATAAAGGTCATGAAGTAGTTTTTATGAAGCAGGGTTGTGAAGTCAGAAAAACAAACAATGGAAAATTGATAGCAACTGGATCAAGGACATCTGGCAACCTGTACACGCTCTCAGAGACTTCAAAAGGAACTTGTTTTATTGGACAGGAAGAAGAAAATTGGTTGTGGCACAAGAGACTCGGTCATATCAATTTTGATAATCTAGTAAAAATCACCTCAAAAAGGGCAGTGAGAGATATTCCCACCATCAGCAAACCTGCAAACAACATTTGTGCTTCATGCCAAAAGGGGAAGCAAACTAGAGTCACATTCAAAACAAAAGAGTACTACACAAGCAAACCTTTGGAACTAATACACACCGATTTATGTGGACCCATGAGAACACAAAGCATAAATGGTGACAAATATTTTATGTTGTGCATTGATGATTATTCCAGAATGACATGGATATTTTTCTTGAAGCATAAATCAGAAGCTTTTGATATGTTCAAGATTTTCAAAAACCAAGTTGAGAATGAAACAAGAAAGAGGATCAAATGTTTAAGATCGGATAGAGGAGGAGAATTCATTTCAGAGGAGTTTACAGAGTACTGTGAAAAATACGGTATTAAGAGACAGTTTTCAGCGACCAGGACACCTCAGCAGAATGGAGTGGTAGAAAGAAAGAACAGGACAGTGCAGGAAATGGCATGGACTATGTTGGCTGAAAGTAGAGTAGTAGACAGATTTTGGAAAGAAGCAGTCCATACTGCGGTGTATATCCAAAATAGGTACATGCTGAGAACACATGAAAGCAAAACTCCTTATGAGTTGTGGTTCGAAAAAAGGGCAACAAGAAAATACCTCAAAGTTTTTGGCAGCAAGTGCTACATCAAAAGAACTGAAGATAATCTTGGTAAGTTTGAAGATAGAGCGGATGAAGGTATTTTTGTCGGTTATTCATCAAAAAGCAAAGCTTACAAATGCTACAACAAAAGGCTAAAGAAAATTGTGGACGAGTGCCAATGTTAAATTTGATGAAGGTAGAGAACGAGTAATTAGCTATGAATCGAACTACCCAATCTATGAAGAGGTTATTGAAGGAGATGAGGAAAACGAAATGGAAAAGATACAAAAAATTGACTCAGATGATTTAAGTTGTGATTCAGAAGTGGAAGAGAATAAGAAATTCAAAACAGGCAGCTGGCAAAAAAATCATCCTAGAGATCAAATAATTGGAGACCCCAAAGTTGGTGTTCAAACAAGAAGAAGAGTAGTAAGTAACTACTCTCTATTATCCAGCATTGAGCCCAAAAATGTTGCTGATGCAAGCAAATATGAAAGTTGGATGAAGGCAATAAATGAAGAATTAGATCAGATCAAGAAAAACAAAACTTGGGAGTTAGTACCTAGACCTGCAAATAAAAATATAATCGGGACTAAATGGATTTTTCGAAACAAATTGAATGAAGATGGACAGGTAGTCAGAAATAAAGCAAGATTGGTATGCAAGGGGTATGCACAAGTTGAAGGCATTGACTTTGAGGAAACTTTTGCACCAGTAGCTAGACTAGAGGCAATTAGAATGTTTCTGGCTTTAGCAGTCTACAAGAATTTCAAAGTTTATCAAATGGATGTGAAATCAGCGTTTTTGAATGGGAAACTTGAAGAAGAAGTTTATATTGAGCAACCAGATGGTTTCCAACTTGGTGATGATCCCAACTTGGTTTGCAAGTTGAAGAAAGCATTATATGGCTTAAAACAGGCACCCCGAGCATGGTATGCAAGGCTAGACAACTATCTCACTCAACAAAGGTTTAAGAAAGGCATGGTGGATAGTAATTTGTATGTCAAAACAGAAAATGGGCATCTTATTGTTCTTGTTGTATACATAGATGATATCATATTTGGCAGCAGCAAGGATGAGTCGTGTAAAGATTTAGCAAATAAGATGCAGAAAGAATTTGAAATGTCAATGATTGGTGAACTTTCGTATTTCCTCGGGTTGCAAGTTAATCAAAATAAGAAGGGCATATTTATTTCTCAAGTTAAATATGTGAAAGAGATGTTAAAAAAGTTCACAATGGAGGATTGTAAGCCAGTTAGCACACCCATGATGACAGGTTGCAAGTTGAGCAAGGATGACAAATCTCCAACTATTGATCAAACCATGTACAGATCTATGATTGGAAGCTTACTGTACCTGACAGCTACCAGACCAGATATTTTGCAGGCAGTATGCATGGTAGCACGATTTCAGGCTAATCCCAAGGAGACTCATGTGACAACAGTGAAAAGGATCCTTCGGTACCTCAAGGGTACTATGGAATATGGGTTATGGTATCCGAAAGGTAAAGACTTCACCCTTATTTCATATTCAGATGCAGATTGGGCAGGATGTGTAGATGACAGAAAGAGTACCAGTGGAGGTGCATTCTATCTTGGAGATAGATTGGTCGCGTGGCACAGTAAGAAACAAGAATCAGTTTCTTTATCGACAGTAGAAGCAGAATATATTGCAGCGACAACATGTTGTACGCAGGTATTGTGGATGAAACAAACTCTGAAAGATCTTGGTATTAGTTTCAGTGAGCCAATATCAGTTAAGTGTGATAACACCAGTGCTATTAACATCTCCAAGAATCCGGTTATGCATTCACGCACAAAACACATTGCTATCAGGTATCACTTTTTGAAGGAGAAAGTTGCGAAAGGTGAGGTTAAGTTGGATTTTGTTCCAACTACAGAGCAAGTAGCAGATATCTTCACAAAACCATTGCCCAAGGAAGTTTTTGAGTACCTTCGCAATAAATTGGGAGTGGTCACACTTCCCAAGAATTGACTAGCTACAGGGATCACATTCTTAGGGGGAGCATTTAAGTATTTGATTATCTTTGTGCTCATGTTCATGATTTTTGCTAAGTGTAATAAATTGTGTCTGAGAATGTTGTGCATGGACTCAGGGGGAGTCTACAGTAGCCCTTTGGTATTATTGTCAAATGGGGAGAAGAGTTACAGGAAATTGCACATGTGTTGCCAACAATTCCAAAGGGGGAGATTGTTGAGCAAGGTGCAGCAATAGTATTGTCATTGTTGTCAACACAGTCAGTTAGATCTATTGATGCAGTGGACAGGAAGTTCAAAAGCCTTTCGGGGGGGGGAAAAAACAATAGACAGGAGTTCAAAGGTTGCTCTGAGTATGTACAGTGATTGTCCAAGAAAACTGAAGTGGCCCATATGCAAAAGATCAAAGAAAAAGACAAGTAAGAAAAGTGTCGCGATATCGCGACATATACAAAAGGCAAGAAAAACTGTCGTGATTTCGCGACATATTGGAAGAGAGAGAAAAAGCAGGAAAAACTGTCACGATTTTGTGACATGTTGGAAGAGAGAGAAAAAGCAGGATAAACTATCGCAATTTCGTGACATGTTGGAAGAGAAAAAGGCAAGTGGAAAAACTATCACGATTTCGTGACATGTTGGAAGAGAAAAAAAAAGGCGCGGAAAAGGAATTCATGACATGTTGGAAGAGAAAAAGGCAAGTGAAAAACTATCGCGATTTCGCGACATGTTGGAAGAGAAAAAGGCAAGTAGAAAAACTATCGTGATTTCACGACATGTTGGAAGAGAAAAAGGCAAGTGGAAAAACTGTCGCGATTTCGTGACATGTTGGAAGAGAAAAAGGCAAGTGGAAAAACTGTCATGATTTCGTGACATGTTGGAAGAAATAAAGGCAAGTGGAAAAATAGTCATGATTTCGTGACATGTTGGAAGAAAAAGAGAAAGTAGGAAGAAGTGTCACGATTTCACAAAAATTTCGAAGGAAAAAGAACAAGTAAGAAAAGTGTCACGATTTTGCGACATGTTGCATTTTTGCGACTAAAATAGGAGAGAGAAAGTAAGTTGGAAAAGTGTCACGATTTCGTGACATGTCGCATTTTTGTAACAAAAGAAAGAGAGGAAGTGTACGAAAGCAGAACTGTCACGATTTCACGACAAAAACAGAAAGCAAGACTTTGAAGGGAAGTGTCACGATTTCACGACAATAGCAAAGAAGTGAAGACAAGGAAGTGTCATGATTTCATGACAAAAGAAAGAAGACTTTGAAGGAAGTGTCATGATTTCATGACAATAGCAAAGAAGTGAAGTACGAAGGAAGTGTCATGATTTCGCGACAAGAGAAGAAGACCAAAGAAAGTGTCACGATTTCATGACAATAGCAAAGAAGAAGTAGGAAAAGAAGTGTCACGATTTCATGACAAGAAAAGATGTCATGATTTCATGACAAAGGAAAGCAAGACAAAAGAAAAGTGTCACGATATCGCGACATGTTGTATTTTTCGTCGACTTGCAAAGAGATAGGAAGGTAGAAAAAAGTGTCACGATATCGTGACATGTCCATTTTTGGGACCAAAGCAAGGAGAAAGAGAGAGAAAGCAAAAGTGTCACGATATCGCGACATGTATTTTCACGGTTGAGTTGAAGCCAACGAACCTATGACAGCCGACTAAAATTAGGGTTTACAAGTGTCATGAAAGCCGACTAAGATTAGGGTTTGCATCCGACTAAGATTAGGGTTTTCATCACAAGAATTCTGTTATAAAAGGAGGGTTGATTTGAGAATTGAAAGTGTGTCGAAGTGTGCGAAATACGGTCATTGTGTGCAGAGAGCAAGTCATGTCAAATTATTCCAAGTGTGAGATTTCTCTAAGGAAGCAGAGTGCGCAACAGGGAGAAGACGACTGTGGAGTTCAAGTGTAGCGAAGTAGAGTGTGCGAAGTGATTGCATAGAGAAAGCAGAGTGCGTAGAGAAAGCAAAGGTGACCAGTCAGGGTCTAGCAAAAGCAAAGGTATCTTACTATAAATCTTCTAGTTTCAGAATTGAAGTCCAAGTTGGTGCTTGGCATCAGGGGTTGGTGCTCCTTTCTATTGGTGCAGATAAATAAGGGGTTGGTGCTCCTTCCAGTGGGTGCTGGTAAATTGTTTGTAAAGTTGTTGCTTTGCAAAGGCTGGATTTGGATGGTAGTCCAAGCAGTCATTTTGAGGAGTAGCCACTTTGGTGAACCTCATTAAATCTTGTGTTGTGTGATGTTCTCTTGTGGTACTTGCTTTATCTAATTCTAAGGTTTCATTATTTTTGTTTTAAGAGCTGAGAATTTAAGTTTAAAGAGCTACACTGATTCACCCCCCCTCTCAGTGTCATTGTAAGACTAACATCATGAAGTACCCTAACACAAGTTTTTTTATGTAGGTGTATCATGTGTTACTACAAATAATCCCATCTATCCCATCACTCTTTATGAGATATAATTATCACCCTTAGTCCATAGAAGGTATACACGCATATCCATACCATACACAAGTCATTATATGTAGGTATGCTATGAGTATTATGAGTTAAGCTATCTATCTTATCTACACGATGAGCTATCTTAACTCAAATGTAGTCTCTCCACAACTTAGTCATTTATATCCTTAAGGGGGTCTCAATTCCCTTAGGTCTCCTATGTTCACCCTAAGGGGTTCTTAATTCCCTTAGGTCACCTATGTTCACCCTAAGGGGTTCTTAATTCCCTTAGGTCACCTCTGAGTTTACCCTAGAAATCTACTCTTGGATTTCTATTATTAAGAAACCAAACAAGAATAGATCTAGATATTAAAACAACAAAGAGTAATCACTAAGCATCTAAAAAATAAAGAAGGATTAACACTAAAATAGAATGTCATCCACGGAAAGAGAATCAGTTACCTATTATAACCAAACATAGAACTAAAGTAAAAGTACTTTATCTAAACCAATAAACAATTATTGCATTAAATCTTGCATGGTAAATCCTCCTTACTTTACAAAATACTACATTAACTACATCAGGGATATCTCCCCATAATTCTAGTCTATTTGAGCATAAGTAAATCAACATAAAATACAATTACCTATACTTTGTTTCCATTGAACTCCTTGCTTCTCCTTGCTTCCCATTGTTCTTTGAGGGTAGTAGGGTATCAGGGTACTCATGGTTCAGGATAGGCATACCTCTAAATGCATATATTCATTTACTTTGCCAAATTACAACTATACAAAATTCAATTAAGTTTCCAACCATCTAATGCATAGTGGATATTATAAAAGATCCTTTACTTTAATCTTTACCTCTCAATTTCCCTTAGAGAGCCATCCAACATGTACTACTTAGATCAAGATCTAACTTTAATCAAATCCATTCATGTCTTAAAGCATTAAATTCCCATACCTTTAACCTCTAAAACAATCCTTCATTCATTCCCTAAATCAAAGCCCCATAACTTCAATTCAAATAATAAATATAACATCCTTTTAATTCACAATTCCAATCAAATCTAATACTATTTTAAAGCATTAAATTCCCATACCTTTAACCTCTAAAACAATCCTTCATTCATTCCCTAAATAAAATCCCCATAACTTCAATTCAAAGAATAAATCTAACATCCTTTTAATTTGCAATTCTAATCAAATCTAATATTGTTTTAAAGCATTAAAGTCCCATACCTTTAACCTCTAAAACAATCCTTCATTCATTCCCTAAATAAAAGCCCCATAAATTCAATTCAAAGAATAAATCTAACATCCTTTTAATTCACAATTCTAATCAAATCTAATAATGTTTTAAAGCATTAAAGTCCCATACCTTTAACCTCTAAAACAATCCTTCATTCAACATAAACTTTGTCATCAAATTTATAACATAATTATGTTTTCCTTAGAAGTCCTTTTAGTAAAGTCTACATCATAGACTTACTAATAAAATATTTTCAACCTTAATCTTAGATTCATAACCTCACTTAATGATTCACAACCTTATGTAAATATTCACTACTTTAGTTAAAAATAACCCCTTCATGATCTTATTACACAAAAGGTCTTACTTTAATTAAAACCACATAAGGTAAATCTCAATTAAAATCTCCTAAGATAATTCATATTAATCAAAGGTTTCTCTTTAATTAAAATCTCTTAAGATAATTCATATTAATCAAAGGTTTCTCTTTAATTAAAATCTCCTAAGATAATTCATATTAATCAAAGGTTTCTCTTTAATTAAAATATCTTAAGATAATTCATATTAATCAAAGGTTTCTCTTTAATTAAAATCTCTTAAGATAATTCATATTAATCAAAGGTCTCATTTCAATTAAAATATCCTAAGATAATTCATATTAATCAAAGGTCTCATTTCAATTAAAATCTCCTAAGATAATTCATATTAATCAAAGGTTTCTCTTTAATTAAAATCTCCTAAGATAATTCATATAAATCAAAGGTTTCTCTTTAATTAAAATCTCCTAAGATAATTCATATTAATCAAAGGTTTCTCTTTAATTAAAATCTCTTAGGTAAACCTTACTAATCAAAGATTCACAACCTTAGACTAATACGCCTTCATGGCGGATGTAAAACAACCTCTATAGAAAGGTAAAAGGACTACCAAACTTAGAGTCCAAACAAGGTAAAACCAGGTGCTAGGCTTTATTTTTTGCCACCACTACCTGTCCCAAAGGGACTGAGCTTACGTAGCAATGGAACTCCCACACAGATGTGGGTGGTTTCCCATTACAAGCAACGCTTCCCAAACACAACACTCCTACTTAACATAGGTGGTTTTTCCACTACAAGCGACGCTTTTCAAACACAACACTCCTACTTAACACAGGTGGTTTTTCCACTACAAGCAACACTTTTCAAACACAACACTCCTACTTAACACAGGTGGTTTTTCCACTACAAGTGGCACTTTTCAAACATAGCACTCCTACTTAACACAAGTGGTTTTTCCACTACAAGCGATGCTTTTTCAAACACAACACTCCTACTTAACACAGGTGGTTTTTCCACTACAAGCGATGTTTTTTCAAACACAGTGCTTGCTCTAAAACATGGGTGGTTTTCCCACTACAAGAGACACTTTTTGAACACAATGCTTGTTATTTAAAATAGGTGGTTTCCCCACTACATGCAACACTTCAAATGCATGATGCTTTCCATTTAAAATAGGTGGTTTTCCCACGACAAGCAATGCCTCAAATACATAGTGCTTTCCAATACAAGAATCTAAACACAATGATTCACACTACAAGCATCTAAACATGTAGTGCTTCACACTACAAGCATCTAAACACACAGTGCTTCACACTACAAGCATCTAAACACACAATGCTTCACACTTCTTAGACACAGGGGGTTTCCAAACCTTTCAAAGGGATTATCATGCTACAGGGGAGTATAACCAGGTTTCACTCTAAATCATTCATCATACAAACGCATGTATAAACAAATAAAGTTTTAAACCCTCCAACCTTAATACTCCTACAGAATGGAATCCAGTGGTGTCTTGGCTACCTCTCCCTTTGCTTGATGTCGCTCATGTCTTTCCTAATCACCTGGTTTGCGTCCTCCTCTATCTTTTGCCTCCTTCCTTCATTTTCTTCCTTCCTTTGCTCTAGGTGGCCCATTTGCCATCCCTTATTGAATACCGAGCCAACCTCGAGCCCCCCATTTCTTCAATGCTTTCGTCCCTCATCCTCTTTTTCCCTGGCGGTAAATAGTTCTTTTACCCATAATTTCCATATTTGGAAATTAATAGCCCCTAGATTATATAATAGATTTCACTATATATGGGAAAGGGATATTTACATTATTAAAATGAATAATGGTACCATTTTTAATAAAATATCCTTTACATGATATTTTATCACCATTTAAAATATATTTCTTTTATTTAAAATAATTTCATAATTGCTCTTCTTTAAAATAAAATATTTCTATTATTTTAAATGGATTTTTCATTCATTTCACTTAATTAAAGTCTATTAATGAATTTACATTATCATTAAAATGAACTTCTTTAATTATTTTAAATGAACTCTCATTTATTAATTGAAATGAAGTTTACTAATGAGTTTAAATGAATCATATCATTATTTAATCAAAACCTCATTAATTAATTTAAATGAATTTTCATTTAGCATTTAAATTTAATTTACTTTCCTTCATAAAAATGATGTTCTATTATCATTTCAACATAACAATTTACTTTATGCATCCAAATACATTTTGCAGTTGTTCTTCTATTGAAATTCCAACATTATGCTACCCAAGCCATGATGCAGTAGAGAGAAATAAAATTTATAAAACAACAAAGTGGGAATATTTCCATCAACCCAATCACCTATCTCAACCTAAGATTTTACAATAGCTACTACGCTATCAACTAAGGCTCAAGGTGATCAATCATCGATGATTATCCCTTTTGAAAATTCATACCTATATGAAGGTCTCTATCCATGTTACCTCTGAGTACCTTAATCATCATTTCCTCTGATCTTAATTACCCTCATTTATTGTGGATTATTCTACCTTCTCCACCTACGAGTGTACCTGATCTTGCACACTTGGAAATATGTTAGTGATAACATGTCCTTCTAAATCAACTAAACATCATATAGTTGGTTCAATTATTCAAACTAAGTATCACCATATTGTAGGTTAATACATTGTTTATTTGTGCCATATAGTCTACTAGGGAGGGTCATGATAAGGGAGATCGATCTCCTTATCATCCTAAAGTGTGACTCTCCATGCCTCGATGTATGGTAATACTATCTCATCTTGATGCCTCCTATAAAGCACTAGCTCATTAGGAACCCCTTGCCTCAATTTGAACTACCACAGCATCCATGGGAACTGGATCAGCTCTACCTCCTTCATACACCTTGTAACCACCCATCTAGCCTATCACACCCATCGTAGATACTCTCCATCACCTATCCACATGGCACCCCACCATGGCCTCCATATCACCTGAGTTGTCATCAGCCCAACCCATACATCCCTATACCACTACCTTGTCTAAGTAGGATATTTTTATTGCATCTCCTCTACCACTAGTTGCCTCATAGCATAGGGTTACTCCCTATCCCATATCCTCATAAGAAATACCATAGGTTAAGCCACACTAAAGTGCTCCCAACCCCAACATTGGAGTAGCACACTATAACCTAGTCCTTGGTGCTTTCACCTCTTTAACTCATATAGATCCTGGTATAATTGTACCAATAAAGCAGGATCCCATGCATACACTCACGGTGTAATGAGCATATCACACACTAATATGATAAGGTTCTAGGGGAAATGACATCTGGTGTTTTTTTAGGCCAATATGTTGGCCAACATGAGCATCACCAAAGTGATAAGGGCATCCAACTTTTTGTCCACATACATGGACAAGTAAGTAATCCCTCCACCCATCACCTCCACAGCATCCCATTCATCCCCAAATATGTGGCTCAGCTCAACCTTCTTGTCATGTCCAACCTCAACATGCAAGCCCTCCACCAAAAACTTGAGGATGTAGTAAACATCCTCAAGTGTCACACTCATCTCTCTAGTAGGGAGCTGAAAGGTCCCCCTATCTAAATCTTACCTCTCTGCCAAGGCTGAAAGGTACCCCTCATCAACCCTCACCACATCTATTTGGGCTGCCCTTACTAGCCCCACTACCTCTAACCAATCCCAATCTCAATCTACAATTCCTTTCTCATCCCAGGGATGAAAGGTGAGAACCAATGCTGAGCCTCCAAAATATTTAGCTGCAACACAACACAAAAACATTAATGTTAATACATTTACATTACCTAAAAAAAACAAAGGAAAATTTTTGCATAAAAATAAAAAAAGGTCAAAAGAAATTACTGTGGCAAAATGCATACCTGCTTCCACTACCACCTCTGATCCCTCCATTTCCATAGCTTTCGCAGCTCACCAACCACTCACCCCACTCCACTCAGATGTAGCTTCTAAAATTTGTGGATGCACAAATGAGCTTAGTTTCTCCTTTGCAAGCCTTATATAGCTATTAAAGTGCATGTAAATGCCCATGGGTATTTCCTAGTGCATAGAAGCACCCACCTACATTTAAAAATGCATCAAATTTTGGTTGACGTTTGTTCATGCAATAAGCACCCATCGGTGTTTGGAATCAAAATTGATAAAAAATAAAATCAATGTAAAATAGTGGCTTACCTCCACCAAATCACTCCAAATTACATCCATGCATCCACATCATCATATCATCAAGTTTTGTGAAGAAATAAATCAATTTGTATGCATAATTTTAGTTTACGCCCAAAAGGCGTAAACTAAAATTATGAAATTTTTGTCAAACCATCAGACATTTTCACCTTGTGATGATTTAAAAGAGAAGTAAAAGTGTAAGGATATTATAGTCATTATAGATAAGGATAGCACTACCTCAAAATTGTAAGGATATTATAGTTCTTATCGAGAAGGATAACACTATACCGTCCGGTAGTTGTGGTTGCAGCTATTGTGATTAAGTGATATCCATTCCTCAGTCTAATAGAGGTTCATTACTAAGAGGGCAGGAGACAGTGGTATGGGACATTGTCTCTAGATAGCACCAAAGTAGCAAGTGAGGATGCTCACAAGCCTCCTCGGTTGTGGAATCGCCAACATAACTCATGACTAGAGAGCTGTTTTATGGGGTTGGAAAGTCTAATGGTAGATGGTATGGGCAACATCTTATCAAATTTCAAAACGCTCCAAAATGGTCCAAATTTTCACAAAGCAACCTTAATCATCATTCTCATCATCAATTCTTCATTTTCATATCATTTACAATCATCAATCATAAATATTTTATTATTTTCCAAGTTCAAACAAAAATTCAAGTGAACCTCATATCTAGTGGTTTATTTTATCTACTTGGCGATTGCAGTGATTGGTATCCATGCAAGTCAGTAAGATGAATAAATCACCTTAAGGAAATTTGGTCATTTTCATCATCTTATATCTCATTTGTTCAAAATCACAATCACATTTGGTACTTCACATTTTGATTGAAACCATGACAAGAACAATTTGCACAAAAAATTATCATTGATGGCCTAGTTTGTGGGGCTTGAAACATGGATAAAATCACATTTCATCATTTTCCATCTCCTTGACAATCATCATGGTGATTGGACTTAGCTAGGGTGATTGGTTCCAATCATAGGAATTACCTAATCATCACTAGCTAGCCCTCTGAAGTTAAATATTTTTAATTTTGCATCTTCATCTTTACATATCAATGATGCTAGAAGGCACATTCTTCAATAGCATCGAATCACCCCAAATTTGGGGTAAACACATTTGGTTTTGACTTTCTCACAACGACATACATCTTACATGATCATGGTATCTACACTTGGCAAAAATATTGTCAATCACATGCATCTTCCACTAATCCCTTTTCACCATTAGGGACAAAACAATATTACATTTACATCATTCATATCATTCACAATTACACCATGCATCTATACAATCATTTGCACTCATTTTTCAATTGGCTCATGAGATTCATCCGCAAACTCACTCACCAATTGGGGGGGTAATCTACGCAATCAAAATTCTTTTATCTCCAAGCTCGTGTCCACTTCTCAACAAACTTGCTTCACCATTAAGCCAAAAATAGGTGTCTCGTATTTTTGCACCATTTTGTGTTTCATACAATGCGGTACAAAAAGAGGCATCTGTAGACACCAAAATCTAGCCACTTGTCATCCATCCAGGTCTTCCCACCATTTTTACCCATTATTTACATATATTTATGTATATTTGTTTAATATATATTTAAATATTAATATTATATATATATATATATATATATATATATATATATTTAATAAATATGTATATATGTGTGTAAATTAATCTTAGCCATCCATTTTGGTTTAATCCTAGCCATTCATCTACCTTAATCCATGCCACTTACCCAAATTTAATCTCCACCCTCCATCATATTTTAATCTTGACCGCACAGATTATGTCATTGAAACCCTAATGTGCCCTAGGGAAGATTATAAACAGGAGTCATTTTTATGACTCAACCCCTAAGTTTTATCCTAAGCAATTCATGCCCTGAATCCTAAGTTTTCCCTAATTTTATGAAGTCCTCAAGCATCCAAGTATTTTCACCATCTCCCCTCGCTTGCCATAGCCTCTACATCCGCCACCATCTACATCATTGAATCAAATCCACTTTTATAGATTTTGTTCTAGTTCTCGAGTACCTTTGGGCATCTCCTATTATTGTCAAGTGCCTCTAGGTGCCTTCCCTCCATAATTGAGCACCTCTGGGTGGCTTTCACCATCCTTGGGTGCCCCTGGGAACTTCCTGCTACTTCCAAGAACCCACAGGTATCTCAAACCCTAGTTCTATTGATTAGAGAACCCTCGGGTGTCACTAGGGCATCTACGCACATGTTTCCTACAATGATGACAATAGAAAATTAAAAAGTGATAAGTTCACAAGGTAAATCTTCCATTATTGTATTCATTTTTATTATTTCCATATTTGCATGCAGTTTTATCATTTGGTATTTACGGTTTTTATTGATTTTTGAGGGTCTCACACAGTGGAGCCCTCACAGTTACTACTAATCCTCTTTTATCATTTTTTATGTGCAGATCTAGAAATACATAGGTATTTGGCAACTGCTTAAGTTGGAGTGGTCTGTTCAATGGATATCTAAAGCCAACTCACATTTGTTGGGATCAATCGAGCATGAAGACACCACCCTGATTTGTTGGATAGGATTTCAGAGAACCCTAGCATATTAAGATTATTGTATTGAACAATAAAGCTTTGTAAAAATCCCAATCTAGGGCATATTTGGTTGTAATATCAGAAATCCACCCGCTAATAAAAATCAAATTTATTTTTGTGCAATCGCATGTGTTTATTTTGCTTTAATTGTTTATTTATTTAAAGTTTAGTTATTTTGTGTTGTTCGATTTCGTATCTACACTTCCATTCATTCATTTCAAATTTCAATTTATTATTTTTCTTCTTATCACTTCACATTATTTGATTATTAATCAACTTCTTATATCTCCCAAAATAAATCAAATTTACTTTAGTATTCTTAAAAATCAAATGTATGACTAATTAGATTTAATAATATAAAGATACAACAATCAATTACATTAACCAATCATTTTAACTTTTCTGTGTTTCTCAAATGATGTCTTAGATATTTTCATAGATGTTCATGTTCTCTAATGTTCATTCTTCAGCGCTCTCTGATAACTCACTTAATATCTACTCTCAGCATGATTTTTCTCTCATCTAGTTTTTAGAACTCTTCACACTCATAGCACGCATGGTCTTTAGAAATATCCATGCTCATAGCTCGTCACTCAACTCAAATTTAATCCCCAGCCTTTATATGCTTTTCACTTTATATTATGCCATGTTTTCACTCTTGGATTATCTTCTTAGATACGGACCTAAGATTCTATGTTCTTAACACACATCCTCCACTTAGCTTTCTACAACTCTTCCTCATTTCTCCAAATTCATTTGCAGATCAAACTTTCATTTGCACTAATGTTTCTCACATATCTTCCTCCAACACTTCCACTCTAGTAATCATCCACTTCAATTTTTATCCTCCAACGCTTCCACTCTAGCAATCATCTTCCACAATATCTCCAACACTCTTCCTCCCTTTAATATCCTCACTTATGTAAATATCATACATCCTTATTCAGTTATCTCTCATATCCTTTCCTATTTCTATGTGGCTCTGATACCATTATTAGAAAATTATCAATATTATTTTAGGATTCAATCACAGGATCATAAATAATATCAATATCATGCATATATCAAATGAACACCAATCTCACATAAATCACACTAAAATATTTATTGAAAAACTCAAACAATGCATAAATGCAAAGATTCTTCAAGTTACATATTATATGGATTTGTCTTCAATATAAATATACATGAGACTCTTCACATTACATGACTCTTGACCTTTGCTCTCCTCAAACTCATGGGAGAACTTAACTCTTCATATTCCTCTCTTACATAATAAATCTCACATATTACATAAAGATAAAGTCTCTCATGATTGCATATAACTCCCTACTTCTAAACTTGACACATCACTCAAATAACTCTCACTTGCTAACTAGACATCTCACACACTTAAATACATGACACATGCTCACACTTAAGAACTTGACACATACTATAAAATCAAATATCAAATATACATCCTAATATAAATATTTACAAAGGGACCAAATAATGTAATACCTCTAACACCCCCCCCTCATATTACATTATTTGGTATAAAGGTCTTCAATCTCTTAGCCTATCCTTCTTGTCTTCATTCTCTATCTATGGCTTTGATACTACTTGATATTTTGGCTTTGTTTCTATTTCATCTTTGATTTTTATCTTGACCATTCTACTTTGGCTCTGGTAGTGATTCTAATTGCTTTTAGAATTGCTCTTAAAATTATTTTTTGAAGAAGTTTGTCAAGTGCCATCATGAATATTCTTTTTCATCCATGATTTATATCATTTTCTTTGTGCCAAAAATATTCTTGAGGATGATTATTGCCTCCACAAAATTTACAAGGATAAAGATCCCAACATTTTTCTTCCTTGTGTCCAAATCTATTGCAATGATTACATATTTTCACACTATGCATATTATTTCTATGTTTCGTATGGACATTTGAATCACCATTCTCGTTTTTATTTTGATAAAGATCAAATATTGTCACAACATGCATCTTTTTTTAAAGGCTTATTCTTCAATTCTTGTCAATTTGTCTTGATTTCATTTAGAATAATCATTGCCTTGTATGATTTTTTTCCATATACTAATATATATTGTAAGATGATGTTCATAATGGCTATTAGCATCATTGAGAAGACTTATTTTACAAGAAAAAAAAATCATAATTTTTTTCAAGAGTGAAAGAAAATTACACTTCTCAGGTGCCTTAGAACAAACAGAAACCCAGGTAAAAGCATATTACTAGGATTTAATATATAATTACAATCAGGAAGATCAGAGAGAAAAAAAGCCCATATTCGAAATAGTATGGGTATAATAAGGATAAATATCCTTATATATCAATACTTAATCATCCAAACAACCTCTATGACAAAAACCTAGATAGAAATTAGTGAAAAAGAAACCAGAAGAAAAAAAAGAAACAGTTAGAAACTGCCATAAAGCTCTAATAAAATGAAATAGGCCCATAGTAAAAAAACCCATAGCTAGCATAGAAACTAGGGTATGATATGTGGTGAAAGAAGAAACTCCATATTTGTTCTCTTCCATTTGCAAGAAACCTTCTAGAACCCATTGAACTTCTTTTGATAACCTATCTACTCTTTTATTTAATTCCCTATAAATATTTGTAAAAAAAAATAGAAAGGAAAATCACCTCCAGTAGTTCAACTCCCACTAGTTTAAGCAGATTATTTTTTAATTGAGTAGATCTATTCATCCAATTTATGACTATAGTGGAATCTCCCAAAATTTATTATTTTTTCACATTTCTTTCTATAGGACACTTCATTAGCAATCTCAACGCTTGAAACTTAGTAAAATTGTTGGAACCTGTCCCAAGACCTGCTTTAAATTTGATATAGTGGCTATCTGAGAAGTACATAATGCCTCTTTCACTACTAAAATATGTCTGTCTCTAACTTGCCCCATCAAAAAAACCCCATGATTGAGACTTTTCAATGAACAAATTATTTCCTTATCAAGGTTTCTTATGTTTTTCAGACCCTTTGTTGATTCAGACCAAAGTCCTAACCTAAAATATGACGTGAAATGGGGGATTTAACTTCACTTAAAAAATAGTTGCATTTCATTCCAACCATATACCCCAACATATAATACATGGTAAAGAAAGAAATTGTTTCAACTCTTTTTTAAAAACCATTGTCTTAAGCATACCTCCATTGTTTCTCCTTCCCAAATATTTTGTACTCTAGTTATTTATTCAGCTTCTAACCAAACTTATTGATAAAAAAGGCATTTTATTAACAAATGTGTGATGTTTTCCTCCTCTACTGACATAACATGCAAATACTTGGACCTTTTCTGCTTCTCCTCTATAAAACTTCCCAAGTCAAAGCCTTATTTTCCAAAGATAACCACATGAAAAAAATTATCTTTTTGGGGGTAAATAATCTCTAATTTTGCTTACACCACCAAGTAGGCCCTTAAGGATGAGAGTCAAAACTTTCTTTGTAACCAAGTCTATTCATATATTGACCCCCATATTTGTTTTATATCCAAGCAATAGTATTTGGTTTAGCTCTCAACTTGATATGAATCATATTAATACTATCAATGTAAGCCTTCCATAAAACAGTCTGCTCATCAAAAAAACCCAAGACCTAAGCTTGCTTGCAACCTTGGGTCCATAGACTAGAATAATATGATTCTCCCACTTGATGAAGAAAGTAAAACCCCTTGTCTAATAAAGAACTTATCATAGCTTCTGGCAACACAATGTTTTCTCCATAACCAAAAATAGAATCAGCCCCTATTCTAACTTGTTCATCATTGCCCACTTTCCAAGCCAAATATTTTCCAATCATAGGAAAGGCTTGTACTAGTGCCTTCCATTGAATGGAAATATTTTTAATGCTTTTATGTGGAATTCTAATCCAATCCATAAAGGTCCCTAAACAAATATACATTTATTTAATAATATTCTTCCATAATCCTTCTCTAGTCAAAATCCTCCATAAAAAAATTTATGCCAAAAATTAACCAAAAAGATGGATATTTTTAAGGCCCTAGCCAACTTCCTCCTTTGGCCTAGCAATAATCTACCACTTAACTAAAGGAATGCCTTCATGTTCCTTTCATCCAGTCCAAAGAAATTTGAAGTAGAGTTTTCTTATTTTCTCTAAAACTCCTTTGGGAATGAATGCCAAGGAGTGCTAAAACACAGGAATTGCATCAAGAACCGACTTTAAAAGTGTTAATATCCCACCAATAGACAACCATATATTACACCAATGGTTAATCCTAAATTTAATCTTCTCTAAAAGCCATCCCCAATATCTCTTGTAAGTATTTGGCTTCAATACAAACCCTAGATACTTAAAGCCTTCTTGGAAATCTAAGATATTAAAAGGAAAAATTATGATTAGATCCTATTTAGTCTCTTTCTCTAGACCATTAAAGCAAATAGAGGATTTTTGAAAATTTATCTTCATTTTGGTATCAATACTGTAAGTGTCCAATATTTCCTTCAACTTTCTAGCTTCCCTAAAACTGCCATTTGTGAACAACAATACATCATCAAAAGAAAAAATGAGATAAATAAAGGACCCCCACTTTGATACTGAACAAGGATTTTGTTATCTTTGCATCTAAAATAGATCTACTTAATCCTTCAACAACCAATAAAAAAAATTAAAGGAGATAAAGGACATCCCTATCTCAGTCCTCTCGAGGGTCTAAAAATTTTGGAAGTTGATCCATTTATAAGAATAGCAAAATATACAGAAGAAATACATCCCATAATCTACTTTACTACCAGATAGCTAAAACCCACATGTAAGAGCATCAATCTGAGATACAACCAACTAGTTCTATCATAAGCTTTAGATAGATCTAGTTTAAGGACCATTACAGGAAGATTTTTGGTTTTAATAGAGTGAAGGCCCTCTTATGTAGCTCCTATGGCTTAAAAAATCTATCTACCTACTAAAAACCCAAACTGCTCCTAGGAAATAACTTTAGAGAAAATATTCTTCAATCTAACAACCATAATATTTGCAATGATTTTATAGATACAATTACACAATGAAATAGGTCTAAATTCATCAAATGTTTCAAGCTTCTCCTTTTTTGGAATCAAAGCTAAAAAATTGGAGTTAAAAGTCCCAAAAACCTGACCACTCAACCTAAATTCCTCCATTACTCTGATAAGATCCTCCTCAACCAGATCATAAAAAATTAACCACTGGCCATCCATCAGGCCCTAGACTTTTATCCTTTTTGAAAGAAGTTAGGAAAGCTTTTTATTCTTCCTTTGTGACCTCCATAAGTAACTAATTTTCCTCCTCTATCACAAAACTGGGGAAGAAAGTATTAAACTTTAAATTTCCCCAATATTGACTCTATCAGGTTCTTTATAGATAGATTGAAAATATTTTACTTCCAAATCTTCTTACTCAAAAAATCCTAACGAGGACCCCTTCTTCATTCAACATCTCCCAAATAGTGTTAACCTTCTTCCTGTGATTAGCAAAATTATGAAAAAACTTAGTATTTTCGTCCCATTTTTTAACCATATAGCTCTACTTTTCATTCTCCATTCAACTTCCCTCCAATCCAAGAATTTGTTCTTCTTAATTTCTAGTTCAAGTAGTCTTGTTTTCTCCTCCTTTTTAAACAAACCAGCCTCATTCTTTTTATGAATTTCTAAAATTTCCTTCTCCACCAAATTAATATCTCTATCCATACTCTCCTTTTTAAATGCAATCCAAAATGTCACAACTCATTTTAATTTTTTTAAAGCAAAAACAAATTGAAAACTTGTTGATGACCTGGAACTTTGGTCGTAATCAATCCATTCTTTTTTAATCAGTTGTTGAAAATCTTCTTCCTCCAACCAAATTGGATTAAGCTTAAAAGGACTGGTAGGTTTTACCTCTTGAATTTTTAATTGAATAAAAATGGGAGAATGGTTTGAGCCACCTCTAGTCTCAACCCATGATCATTTTCTATCTATGTCATTGTATAATGTATCTGAGATCAAAAATCTATCCAACCTATTTAAGATCCCAGCTTCACCAACTCTATTATTTCTCCACGTAGGCATTAAATTTATTGGTTCCAAATCAATTAAACCAGCTTCTTCAATATTATGCTTGAATTAATTTGCAATTCTATCAAGTTGAAGATCCTCCCCAGACCTCACTTCTATTTATAGTAAAATTTATGTCCCCACCAATGATAACTCTTTCATCCTTAACACACCTTTGGGAGAAAAAATCATCCTAGAAGACTTGCCTATCTTCATAGGGACCATTACAATTAATAACTGATAAAATCAAATCCAAGTCTTTAAAAAATAATTCTATCCACAAGCCTCAAACAATAAAGGAAGAATTAATTAAGGATACCGATTTCTTTCAACTAGTCAAAATACCCCCTAAATTTATGGTAGCAACTAGAGCCAAGAACTCCTAGTCCCTAAGAAATTTACTTAACCCTTCAATGACTTTTGTACTTGCCCCCATGGTTTCTTGTAGAAGGATAACATTTTGATTATGAATTTCCACCAACCTGGCTAAGGAAAGTCTTTTAGAGGGAGTGCCAAGACCTCAGATATTAAGGGATAAAAAGATCATTTAAAACTCTTAGAGGGATTTTATCCTGCTCTAATAACCCCTTTGATATATTTTTGTTTACCTTTCTAAATTTACCTCAAAGCATTATCCTATGCTTGAAACAAAAATGATTTTCTACCTACTTAAGTAGTGGAATATTTCTTTATATGGTCCAAACCTAACCCTAACCTTCCAACAATTGCACAAGTTCTCAGCTTTGATTCCCTTTTCCTAGAACATAACAAATATCTACAAGAGGAACCTATCTCTAAACCATCCCTTGAAATATATACCTCCCTAGAATATTCACCTGATAGGTCACAAATACTTCCCCCAATAGTAGAAATATTTGGATCACAATCCCTATTCAATGTGTTTGAGGTTTCAATCCATTGTCCAAAATCTTAGAAAATTCCTTGTCCCTAGGACTTCTCTTTGAACATTCATAAGGAAATGTACAAAATTATTTATTTTATTTTCATGTATTGGATAGTAATTGTCATAAGGCTTAGATGTTTGAACAACAAAATTAATAGTATCAGGTTTCAATCCTTTCATAGTCTTATTTATGACTCTATCTTCTTCTCTAACAACTTGTGAACATTGAAATGGAGATAAATCTAGGCCCAAAATAGGGGTTTTTTTTTCTAGGTTCAACAACATTCCTTATGCTTTTTTGTGCTAAATCAAGGAGCACTACTGAGCTCTGAAATATAGGTATCTCTTTATTGTTGTTAGTTGAATTGAAATCCCCACTAGTCATTTGTTTTGTCCTCCATACTTTTTGTATGAAATCTTGAGAAAACTCCTTAGCAATATATCCATAAACATGACAATGAACACATATAAAAGGAATGTTCAAATAATCCAAGAATTGAGTATAAATTATATTCCCCACAACTATCTCCATACAGTCTGTTAAGCCTTTAATGATATCCATCTCAACCAAAAATCAAGCTATAGACCAAAAATACTAGATTTGAAAGAAATATCTATATCCAAGGTTTTACCTAATGAATCTCTAATCACTTTCAAAGATCTTTCTAATTATAACTCCATTGTAATACCTAGAATTTTTACCCATATTGGGATTCTCGTAGAAACTTTAGTCTTAATATTAAAACAAGTCGTCCAAGGCTTCAAAGCCAAAAAAGAATATCCCCAATACCAACAATCTCCCAAAAAAATTTGTGCATCTTCCTTAGATCAAAAAAGGAAACCTATCCAATCCTTTGGAAAGTAAGTAAAAAATTAATTCATATCCTAAGATTGGGATCCATACCTTTTGCAACTACTCATTTAGTGTATTATCAGCTATTTGATGTCCATGAAACTTTCTAATAAGGGCTTTCCCCAAAAACTCCAAAACTTGTTCCATCCTCAAGTCTTCCCCAAGTACCATTCTGATATTTGATCTTATATTTTTAACCACTATGCACTTTAGTAACTGCAGTTTTAGACTATGTTGAT
Organism: Wollemia nobilis; assembly: GCA_028583015.1. Taxonomy (NCBI): domain Eukaryota; kingdom Viridiplantae; phylum Streptophyta; class Pinopsida; order Araucariales; family Araucariaceae; genus Wollemia; species Wollemia nobilis. The sequence continues at coordinate 9,722,533 of JAQPPZ010016890.1, forward strand.
TGTAAGTTTGGACCCACTCCACTTAGGGCCTCAAATCAAGAAACCAATAAAACCATAACAAAACCAAGGAAACTCTATCAAACAAAGTGAGTTTGGATTTTTTGGAGCTTTCTCAAGTTTTTCTTCACTGCAATGAAATGCTTTCTCATTCATTAGACCCATCACTTGAGTAGAGTGTTCTAAGACACCTGAGAGTGAGGAATCAATAGGATAACTGACTTGATTTAAACCTTTTGACATAGACTCTCCTCTATCCACTAAATTTTGATAACCTGTAGTATTATTCTAGTCACTCAAAAAACCCAAGGACCCCTAGTTCTCAACTTCTAAATATTGTCTAGAAATGGAGCCCTTGGCCCTTGGAGTTGAAAATATGTTTTGCCCCTCAAAGGGGTCCTCTGAGAAGTCCAAACGTTCCTCTTCATTCTCCATAAAAAACAAGAAACTAATTTCCCAAATTATACTATCATTTCAAAAATACCAAAAAATATATATTTTTACTTCGCTGCCCTAGCATTGTTGCAGTACTATTAAAATATTTTTACTTCACTACCCAGCACTGCTGCACTCACCTTCGTTGTCCTAGCACTACTATGGCACTATTAAAATATTTTTACTTTGTTGCCCTCGCGCTTCTACACTTGCCTTCACTGCCCTAGCAATAATATGACATTGTTAAAAAACATTTACTTCACTGCCCTAGCATTGTTGCACTCACCTTCGATGCCCTAGCACTGCTACAACACTATTAAAATATTTTTACTTCATTGTCCTAGCACTACTACACTTGCCTTCATTTCCCTAGCACTGCTCCAGTACTATTAAAATATTTTTACTTTACTACCCTAGCACTGCTACACTCACCTTTGCTACTCTAGCATTGTTGTGGCACTATAAAAATATTTGTACTTTGCTCTCCTAGCACTGTTGCACTCACCTTCGCTACCCTAGCACTGTTTTGGCACTATTAAAATATTTTTACTTCACTTCCCTAGCATTGTTGCACTCGCCATCACTGCCCTCGATGGGGAATATTTGCATATCAAAGAATACCATTCTGTGTAATTTTCTCTTTAAATGAAATGATATTTTATTTCCACTAAAACATATACACATAACATGCACCAGAAGGTACTCAACATCACCTAAAGAACTAAAAGATATTCAAAATGATTCTACCTATAAATTTTGTTATCTTTGAATAATTCTTCTCCAACTAATCCAGCACATGCTCGCTCTCCAGACTCCTTCCCCTTCTTGAGAAGACTATGTAAGCAATATTGAAGTATTAAAGAAATTGTATCTTTAACCTTCTTGTGAATGGATTGTAAATGTTCCATTAATTGTGTTGACCCATATTTTCCAACTTTTTTTTAATAGCAATGTGTGGCTTCTATTGGGGTCCACTCCCATTACAAAAACAAAACAATACATTGCTCTCATTACATTTCTAAAAAGTTAAGTAAAGCATATCCAAATTTACTTTTCTATCAAATATATTCTCCATCTTCCTCAAATTGCTAAGTTTCCACAATCAACTTCTTTTATATCATATGCCTTCTAAAATTTAAATTTTATCAAGATGAAATTCAACACTACTAATGGCTAAAATATTTGTTGCCCAACTTCTATATCTATAAATATCTTGTCTATAACAACATCATAATTTCTTAATATCTTTTTTTAGGGTTTTATTCATTCCCCTAATATTCTAAGATATTATTTTCATTGTTATTGTTTGTTTTTATTTATGGGTTTAGCACAATTTCTTATTATAACTTCTGATATTTGCTTTTGTTTTCCTATATTAATATCCCTCTAGGTTTCCTTTTATCTTTTTTTTTTTGGGGGGGGTTTTCCTCTCTTTTTTCATTCCCAACAATACTTTCATCTTCATCAATCTCTTTGATCTTCTCACATTGCTCATAATAAGACTTATCATCTTTAGGTTTACCTTGTTCTGAAGGATCTAAAGTGCAAGGAATAACCTCAAAATAATTTTCTTCTTTATGTTGCCCTAGTAACCCTAAAGTGTGAGGATGCTCTTTTGTAGCAATTACCTTCTTATTTTGCTCTAAAAAAACCTAATTATTATGGGTTTCCTCCATCCCCATTTCTTTATTATGTTGCTCTTGAAACCTTAAAGTGCAAGTGATAATATCTTCATCCCTTTCACTCTTATTACTTGGAGAGATTTCTATATTGTTTTTTTAATTTAGCAAAAAATCCCTTGTGGGGCCACCTTGGTCTGAGAAACCATGACCAATGGATTCTACACCGTCAAAATCACCCGAGAGTTATGCCTAGCCCTGACTGCACTAGCATTATCAATTGGATTTTGGGTACCCAATGTGTGTTTGGTAGGGTGGATATTCAAACCAAGGACCTCCCTTGGAGGATTACCCTACCCTCTCCAACTCACCTACAACATGTGGGTTGGAGAGGCTTCTATATTACTTGAGAAAAATGAAGATGATTTATCTAGAATAAAATTGACCTCGTTTATAATTTTTATCTTAGGATTTCTCTCCATATCTTCTTTTGCACCTTTAATTCCTCTTGAACTTGCCAAATGATATTGTATATATGCTTTCTTTACCTCTTCTTTTAGAGTTGAATATCCTTGATCTATTATAGCTTCTATTATTGTGTGATTTCCTTGCTTCGTCTTGCAGTATATCTTATAGCCAGAAATTTTGGTCTTTCTTCATAGTTTTCACTTTGCAAACTCTTTCCATTTTTCCAATCTAATAATAATTATGAAAACAAAATGCAATATTTTCATAATATACTTGTTGATCACATTCTCTTGATTCAAATTTAATCTTAATGGATTGTGGTAAAGATTTTGAAATATCCATAGCAACACATATTCGAGTATATATAGCATGCTTTCTCTCCTTAATAGTTAGTCCTTCCTTGATGAATTTCCCTAGGTTATTTCCAATATTATTTAGAACATCCTTATTTATAAGTTGATATGAAAGTCCAAAAAACCTAACCTATATCGAAAGCTTATTAATAGTTTATGCCTCTATAGAAAATTTTCATTCCATGGTCTCAAATAAAGTGCATCTCTTCCCCTAAACCATGGACCACCGACCATAATTTTATCCCTAATTTTTGAACTAGTAAAGATGATGAGGAAAAAACCTTTAGGAAGAAAAGTCATAGCGTAATTTAAATTTAATCCCCACTTCTACTTGATTCAATTTTGAATCTCCAAAAACCCTAGCCATGATCTATGGAACTTACATATTAACCCTTTACTTTTAAGAACCGTTATATCATGCTCAATCATATCATCATTAATACTTACTTCTGGTGTAACATTTGCTACTTGGATCAAACTTACCATGTATTTGATCTTCTACTTATCTCCAACTTGGGTTTCCATACTTCCAACTAGGGCATCCTTACCTCCCATTAGGGCTTTCAAATATGACTTTCGTTCCATGCTATTTAATAGGGCTTGCTCTTATCTTGTAATCCCTCTTGGATCACACCCCCTCACAAATTGCACTTGCTCCTGGCTTCCACTCTCTCCTACCTCACACTCTCTCCTAGATTGCACTCTCTATTGGCTCGCAATAGTCGTTGTCTCTTATTTTTCTCAATTTTTCTTTTCTTTAGTATTTTTTGGAAATAATATTCCACACATTTGTGGTAAGGTTTTGAATCATTGATGCACTTTGGATTAACCCGTTGCTCTTTTGCCATTACCAAATCTTGGCTTGCACTACCTCTTGGCTAACATTTGATTTTATTCAATTGGATCACACTTTGCTTACTACTTCCTATTCACACTTCCCCCTCTCTCTCAGTTTTTACTCACACTCACTTCCAACTACACTCACACCCACCTTGTGCTCGCACTCACTTTCGATTGCTCTCACTCCTGGCTCATGCTTGCACTCACTTTACAACATAAACATCATTGTATTTTCCAACTTTAGTAGTTTTTTGTAATTGGTTTCTTGAATTATTTTTTTTATATTTTGATGATGCACATTAAATTTTTGTTTTACTCTTCCTTTTCTTAGTCAACATGATGTGTTTCTTCAAATTATGTAGTTCACATAAATTCTTTTGAATTTATTCTTTTATTTCCTTTGATGTGGAATTCCTTATTGCTCCCAAATTTTAAATTTTATTTTTATTTCAAAACAATTCTTACTTTTCTTTTTTAATTTTGTAGATATTTTTATATGCGCTGGTGTGTTGGTGAGCGTGAGGCTTGTTTTTTTTTTAAACATAGATGGGGTCTTTTTTATCCCCTTTTTTTTCAACGTAATTACATGCCTCCACCCTGGTTCACATGGTCAAATTTTCATGTAGGTAATGATAGAGTCTGCAAGCACCTTGATCAAGTTATGATGTTAGAGCAGCAATTTTTTATTCTCCTCCATCAATAACAATATTGTGACAGTCTAGGATCAATTCCTGTTATCAGATCATTTTCTAATCTCCTTTCAGATTGAGTGGAGTGGTCACCATTTTAATTTTTTGTGTGAGCAATTTTAATTGAATACTTCTTTATTGCAACACCCTAGCACCATTGTTGTGATTGAGTGAATCTGGAATTTATTACCTTGGCCTCCTCACTTTATCAGTTGGATTTATTGGTGGAATGAAGCAATTACCCATACTACCTCTTTCATGCGATATTTTGGAAAATAGGTGGCACATGTCAGAAATTATGCTCATTTGGTTGTTATGAAGGAGTATCAACAAAATTTATGATTGCTGGAAAATGATCCATATGATCGACAATTGTAAACCAGGGTTGTTGGTCTTCACCACCAGCTTATAGTCCATGAATGACATGAATCTAGAGGGGCTTAGATTCAGGCTCGTCTACACTGGCTAAGCTTTGGTGATCACCCATCCAAAACCTTTTTCAAGTCTCTTCATTCCAGGTAGGCCAGGATTCATATCAAGGCTATTCAAGTCTCTCATGGTAGGTTGACTTCTCTTCTTGATATTGCTTCAGCCTTTGTGGATCATTATAAGCTTATTTTTCAAGCTCAACAGGATTCTCTAAAACATCATATGGCGCTCCAACAGTGTTTTGATGCTATTCCTACTAAATTGTTTTCTTATGAAAAACTTATTTGTGAGGCTCCTCTTTCTCTTATGACTATATCATATGACAAGTACCTTGGTCTTGATGGCTTTCCATGAGAATTTTATAAAGCCACTTGGAAGTTTACTAGGCTTGATCTGCTCAATGTCTACAATGAAGCGTTAGCCAATAATTCTTTGGGTAATATTATCAATCGTGGAAACATTAAATTTATTCCTAAAGTAGGTAATCTTGAGCTTATCACCAGTTGACAACCTATTACTCTGCTTAATGTATCTTACAATATTTTGGCTAAAGCTTTAGCTCTTCGTATTTGTAACATTCTCCCTGTGATTATCAAACCGGAGAAAATGGGTTTCATTAAAGGGTGTTACATCTTGGATAATATTATTGCTATTTGGGAAGGTTTATAATGGGCTCATATCTCTAGCCAAAATTATATTTTCCTTAAAATAGACTTTGAGAAATCTTATGATCGTATTGAGTGGCCTTTCATTCTTGCCATGCTCCAAGCTCTTGGATTTGGCCCCTTTTTTATCAGGGCTGTCAGTATGTTGTTTTCTAATTCTTTAGCTTGTCTTACTATTAATGGACTTATATCAGAGGATTTTTGTTTATTTCGTTCCATTCGATAGGGTTGTCCTTTGGCCCCCTCACTTTATGTCCCTGTTGTTGAAGCTTTTGGTTATCTTCTTGCCAATAAAGCATCTAAGGGGTTGATCAAAGGTATTATTTTACCTAATATATCCACCCAAATTATTAATGGGCACTTTATAGATGATTCATTTATCACTATCAATGAGGATGATGTTTCAATTTCAAATACTTTGGTTTGTTTGGACACTTTTTTTAAGGCCTCGGGATCCAACATCAAATGGTCTAAGTCCCTTTGTTTCTGCCTTGCTTCTTCTTCTATGCCTACTTGGCTTAGATATTTTTCATGGCATTGGCTTCAAAGGGGTGAGCATTTTAAGTTCTTAGTAATCCCATTTGCTTTTGACATCTCACCCTCTAAAATATGGTAGTATATCATTGATAGAATTGAAAAGAAGATTTCTTGTTGGGTCCCGCATCCCCTTTCTCTTGTTTGCAAGTTTCAGGTTTGCACAAACATTCTTGTTGTCACCCATGTTTATTACTCTTCCTGTTTGGACCCCTCTAAGAATTCTTATAATAAGTTGGTCAAACTCCTTAGGGATTTTCTTTGGGCTAATTGGAAGTATTCACATGGTTTTTATTGAGTTGCTTAGGATATTTTTTGCACACCTACTGATAAAGGTGGAATGGGCATCATTGACATTTACAGGTAAAGCATTTCTCTATGTGCTAAGTGGGTGGTTAAAGCTATTGAAGGCCTTGAAGCCTGGAAGGTTTTGATTCGTCATTGTATTTCTTCAGGGCTACCTTATGGGTGCAAAGCTTGGGCTAATATTGGCCTCCATACTCTCATCATTACTTCTAATCTAGTTAAGATTCAAGGTTCCTTTGTTGTTAAAAGTATTTGGTAAGATTTTGAGGCGGTGAAACCTCATCTTCATTGGATTGGTGATGGTTTTCATAATGGTCTTTCATTCAATTCTCAGAATATCTAATGGTCTCCTATTCTATCTAACTCTTCAATTCTTCTTACTGATATGCCAGGGATTAAAGCTTTGAGGTTGTTTCACAAGGGCATATACTATATTAATGATTTAGTGCACTCTCGAGATTGGATTCCTTGGTTTGATCTCAAACAAAAGTTTAATCTTAAGGATTTAGATCTTCCTTCTATTCTTAAGATTCAAGAGCTCATACCTAATGTCATGCTTCATAAGCTTGGCATTCAACCCTCAAGTGCCTGGTGGAGGGATTGGCACTAGAATGTGGATACTCCTTTCAAGAACTACTCTTATTCCTTGATTTATCAGCTTCTTAGTCCTATTTCCCCTGGTGTTGATAAACTTAATGAGATATGGCAGACTCATTCTACCTCCTATACTTGGATTGCTCGTTTGAACCATATATGGTAGTCTAAACTTGAACCCAAGATTACCTTTTTTCTCTGGTCTCTTATTTATCAAGGGCTTCCTATGGGAGAGATACTTAGTAGGTTTGGTCTTCCTAATCCTTAGTGTCTAGCTTGTGGTCATTTTGATACTTTCAAACTTATTTTTTGGTTCTACCCTCATGCTCAGTCTGCTTGGTCCTGGATTAACTCATTTTTCAAGCTCTTTCACCCTAAATTTTTTAGATGGCAAATGATATTTTTTGGAGATAATAGTTGTTGGCCTGCCTATATTGCTACTCTATGGAATTTCTTTCATGCTATTATTTTGTTTCAACTTTGGAAATCTAGGAATGTTGTTGTCTATTATGGATATTCAATTTCTAGTTAGTATTTTTAGCTGTTATTGTTCAACTCCATTTATAGGCTTCCAAGTTGAATCATGAGTTGGCACATTTGATAAATCTTGTCAGGTTCTAGTGTGAGGCTCCATGCACTCTCAACATGACTTCACCTAACGTCCTTTCGCCTTAGGGTCCCTTTGTTTCTTTAAGAGCTCAGCAGGGTAACATTTTCTAGCATTAAGTTGTTATGTCAGTGCCCATAGTAGGGCTCGATCTCCTCTTGGAGTGGCTCCCTTTGTTTAGTTATTCTGTTTATTCACCCTTTTAGGGGTTTTTTTATTTTTGGCATTAGGTCTCTATGATGTTTATTGTTTGGGTGGCCTTGTACCCCGAGCTCTGATTTTTCTAGCTCATTTTTATTGTAACCTCTCTTATTTTTTACTACGTATAATTGTTGGTTCCAATAAAAAAAATTAATTCAATCAAATTTCCTCCAGTTTCAATCTTTTCTTTCAATTTCAATTTCTTCAAATTTCAATTTTCATTCATCAAAATTATTCTCCTTCCATCTCTTCAATTTTTCATTCAATAAATTCTTCTTTCAATTTCAATTATCAAATTCATTCTTCAATCTTTATAATTTTAAATTTTCATTCAATTTTCTCAATCATTCAATTCAAATCATCAATTCAATTTCTTCAATTATTTAATTCAAAATCTAATTCTTAATCTTTAATTTTTTCTATCCTTCTTTAAAATAATTAATTTCTTCTTCTTATAACTCCCATTCATTCATTTCAAGTTTCAATTTATTCTTTATCTTATTATCACTCCTTGTTATTCAATTATTAATAAACTTCTTGTATCTCCCAAAATAAATCAAATTCACTTTAATATTCACAAAAATAAAATGTGCACCCAATTAGATTTAATAATCTAAAGGTTAAAGTTTACCTTTGGTGCTCTCCCTCTCTATTTAGACATCAACACAAAATAATATTCTCACAACATGAATTTTGTCCAAAAAAATTCCAGTCTTCTAATAATAGTCCACCTCTAAGCATTATTTCTCTTTGACTTGCAACAATCAATTGCATTAGCCAATCATTCTATGTTTTTTGCATTTCTCAAATGATGTCCTAGAAATTTTCTTAGATGCTCATGTTCTTCAACGTTTATTCTTCAACTCTCTCTAGTAACTTGCCTAGTCTCTACTCACAACATAATTTTGTTGGTGTCTAGTTTTTTTAACTCTCCACACTCACAACTCACTTGGTATTTGGAAATATTCATGCTCACAACTCAACTTTCAACTCAAATTTAATCTCCAACCTTCGGATGCTTGTCACTTTATATTATGTTGTGTTGTTGCTCTCATACTGTCTTCTCAAATACAAACCTAAAACTCTACATTCTTCAAATATGTCCTCCTCCACTTATCTTTCTACAACTCTTCCTCACTTCTCCAAACTTATCCATAGTTTAGTCTTTCACTAACATTCATTTTTCTCATGTATCTTTCTCCAACACTTCCACTCTAGTAATCGCCCTCCAATTCTTCCACTCCAAAAATTGTCCTCTAATGCTTGCACTCCAGTAATCATCTTCCATAATATCTCCAACACTCTTCCTCCCTTTAATATCCTCACTTCTATAAATTTCACACATCCTTATTTAGTTATCTCTCATGTACTTTCCTATTTCTACATGGCTCCAATACCACTGTTAGCAAATTATCAAGATTATTTCACATGAATCAAGAATGGGATCATAAATATTATTGATATCATGCATATATCAAATAAACACCAATCTCACATAAATCACTTTGAAATATTTATTGAAAAACTCAAGCAATGCATAAATGCAAAGCTTCTTTGAGTTACATATTACATGGATTTATCTTCAATATAAATATACATGAGACTCTTCACATTACATGACTCTTGACCTTTGCTCTCCTCAAAATCATGGGAGAAATTAACTCTTCATATTCATATCTTACATAATAAATCTCACATATTATGTAAATATAAAGTCCCTCATGATTGCATATAATTCCCTAATTCTAAAATTAACACATCACTCAAATTAATATCACTTGCTAACTAAACATTATTGGCTTTTTAAGCCTTACTACCACAAAATTCACAAGTCCCAATATAAAAAAAACCACAATATTGAAGGTCAAAATAGCAATTTAATATGTATATCAAGGCCAATATAATACTGAAAATAGCATTCACTTATATAATCAAATATGAATGTAAATGGCCTAAATAATTCATGAATTATGCATGAAGAAAACTTACAATATTAATTACTCAAATTTGTATACAAGATTTATTTACTTTCCTTCCTCTTACAATTAGATATTCATATTCTCATTGGATTGCTTTCTCATAGAGCATTATCTCCATAATATAGCCATAGTAATGTGACTCTTTAAGGACTTGACTATTGATCTCCATATGACAAGTCTCGTGCCCTTTGGCTTATCATCTTACCACTTGCATACTAGACTCTTCATTTTTTTCTTGCATGTACACTTGACTCTATGAAACTTGCACACTTCTACATGTACTCCTAATCTAAGATACTTATGCATATCCTCACATTATATATTTGCACAATTACATATATGATACTTGTGCATTTCCTCAACACCCCCTTGTATTACATTATTTATAATTGTACCATGAAGGTACCATGTGGTACAATAGCATTTACCAAATTATGTAATATTCCTCAACACCCCCTTGTATTACATTATTTTGTTATTGAAGACTTTAGTCTTCAATCTTGGTCTTCATATTTATATTCAATCTTGAAGTGACCTTTCATTGTTTATAATCCTTTTCTTCTATGGAATCTTCTTCATCATCTTGAATCTTGGGTTCATCCATTGTTCATGTTTGTATGATAATCTTGGACTATGCTTGATCTGATTCTCTATTTCCTATTTTATGAAATATAAAGTAGCTTATCATTAATTTCATCTTGAGATAGATGTTCAACAATCTCTTGAGAGAATCCCATTGAATATAAGGTATATATTTTGTTCTTAATTGAACTTGTAGCTTCAGTTTTATTTTGATTCTTGATGATGTATTTTCTATGTTCATTTATATATTTGAATTCAATTGATCTTCCTTTTTCAACCAATTGAGAAACTAAGATAAGATTAGTTGATAGTCCAAGAACATATAAAATATTTTCTAGCATAAAATATGAAAAAGGCATGCTAGGTATTACTCTACTAGTTCCTTGAACTTGATACATCTTATCATCTACAATTTTTAGTGAGATATTATCCCTGACTTCTAAGGATTCAAACCAATGTAAGTTTCCAGTCATATGATGACTAGCCCCTAAATCTATATACCATATATCTTTTTCTCTTTGAATTTTTTGATGAGATTCAAGTGATATAATCTCACATATTTGATAAGAATTTTTAAGAACTATGTTATGATGTTACCCTTTGTATTCAAAATATTGATTTTGATACATTTTTTTTTTAACGTTTTCTCTCATATAGTATGGTTTTGCACTTTGATAATTTATGCTATATTGAGATGTTCCTCTTTGCCATTTATCCATCTTGTATCTGTAAGTTGAAATCCTTATATCGAATAATTTTAAATAATCAAATATGAAATTTATAAATTTTAATTTTGTTAATCCTTTGATGTAGAAAACCTTTTAACTCCCTAATATATTAAATTTACAAAATTTTAAATTTCAAATATTTTTTATTTTCTAAAAGTTTAAATAAACCAAAAAAATTTAAAAATCACAAACCTTAAAACTGTAATACCCCAGGTCTACTCACCTGGTTGTCCAAAAACACAAAGTAATTTTTTTTTATCAAACTTATAAAAATTTATACATCACCCAACATTAATTAGTACATAGGTATTTGAATATTCATTTCAAGGTAATTGACCGCTGCAGATGGTCCCTTAAACATTAGAGATTGGCCAAATCTCGTAGTAGGTGTCATTTTGTGAACACGTTCATCTCCTTTACTAGAGGTCTATATTCACAATATGGGGTTGTCCTTCCAGGGCTCATAATACTTGAAAGAGTGGATGCATCGTTCCCAACCCCTTAGCATGGTATGTTTAGAATATTTATTCCAAAATTCTACCTATGGCACATATATTTTATTTCTTCACCATGCTAGGGTGTAGTGTTAGAATACCTAGTACCTAGTTGAATACCCACCTTATCTAGATTCAGCTAAGGACCATCATTTATCTAGATCAGGATCAGGTATCATAAGCTATGCTATGATTGATAAAGTGTTGTCCCATACGAGCACTTCATTAGACCTTTTAGCTCTGGTGTCAAGCTTCCCATGAAACCCTTTGATAGTTTGCTAATGATTCCCCAAGTGAGCATAGAACTTGGGATACCCTCATGTACTACTCACTTATCAGTCTAGAGAGAGTGTCCCATACCACCCCTTGTTACTTGTTCATGGTAATAGGACCTTCTCTACCGAGGTAGGATTATCAAAAAATGACTGATATCGATTCGCAATAATTGCCCTTTTTGCAACTATCGATGTTGGGTAAAATATTATCCTTTTCGATGAATTTATGCCATCTATATCGATGGATTAGTTATGTCATCCTTTTTGATGGTTTACATATTAGTCTTTGTTTATCTTCTATGTTTACCATCATCCTCTATGGATAGGTCAGGTTGGGACTAGTTTATAATTTGAATTTGAGAAAATATCTGGTTTATATGAACATACATACAACCACATTATACCATACCACCACATGATACTAATACCAACCTATGTTTTCAAGTATAATCTAATTTTATTTTATTTTAAGTATGTTTTAATTCTTAGAAAGCAAAAAAATCTTAAATTAAATAATGAATCTAATTAATACATAAATATATTTTGTTCATTTATTAATAACATGTTAACTTTTAATATCATCTAGAAAAATGTACAACTTAGCATACTCTCAAATTCAATCTTAATACCTTACTATCAAAATAAGAAAATACCTTTATCCATAATCATCCCTAACTCCATGACTAATCAGACTCATAAGACATACACCTCATTCTTTAGTAAATGATAGGCGAATATTTATCTAAGCATTAATAAAAGTAAGATTAGACTACAATGCATTAACCTATATATTAATAACATTTGTTAAGCAACCATGTAATTAAAAACTTTGTAGAGTCAACCTTGGAAAATGTAAAGTCAAACCATTTTACAAAATTGCATAAAGTAAGAACTATCATACCAACTATTTAAATTCTTCGTGAATTACTCTTCTAACTAAATAATAAAATTTGAACCCTTTCCCTTACTATAAAGTCAACAAATGATTTTAATAACAATACTTGTTCTAGCAAACGCTAAATTTTTATTATGACTTTATAAAATTAAATAATTTAATTTACAACATTTAAAAGAATACACTTATTCTAAGTACGTTGGATGTGTTTTGACTAAACTAAGACCAAAGCTATTTTATTTCTAATAAAATAATATTCATTTAGCTTGTACAAGTAATCACATGATACGGTTCATTAAAATTTATTTCTCTCAAATAAAATCCACTAAATATAACCCCGGTGTTGTAGGTGAGTTGGAGAGGAGGGCAATCCTCCAAGGGAGGTCCTAGGTTCAAATCTCCACCCTACCAAAAATTTGAATTGGGTACCCAAAATCCAATTGATAATTTTGGTGCGGGCAGGGTCGAGTGTGACTCTCAGGTGACTTTGACGGTGTAGAAACCCTGGTCATGGTCTCTCAAACCAAGGCAACCCCGCAAGGAGTTTTTGCTTAAAAAAAAAAAAATCCACTAAATATATTAAGTTATAGTTATTTAAAATATCAAACCTTAAAATATATATAAATTCATGCTAACTACTGACTTCTTTTCCACCCTGTTCTCTTCTACAACACACCCAACTATAAAATATAGATTATATATTATAATAGGGAGAGTTATTCTATCAACATTTTAGTTTCACTTAGATATCATTCTACCCAAAGAGTATTGCACATGCTACCTCTAAGTTTAAGTAAGTTTTTCCCAGACGTGAGATGATTCATATATGCTTAACTAATTGTACCAATGTTCTCTTAGTGCTAAAATATTATATAAACCATATTTTCACAACTTTACTCCAGAGGTTAGTGTTCCAAGAAACAGCAAAGTTTTACCTTTAATTGATTTTTCTGCATAAATGAAACTTTAATTCCTTTACAACCAACCATTAATTTATTTTTTTTATAAAATAATGATCCCCACAAAGTTATATAATTATTTAAAAGTTCAACCATGCGAACCAACGATTTTTGTTTAGCAATTGTTGTTTATATTAATATAAAAATTAAGTGATTCCTTTAAAATTTTAACTCATCAACGGTAATTGTTCATATTCTAAGAGAAGAGTTTCATATTCTATCTAAAGTTTCACTTCACTTACTATGTAATCTGATTCCTAGACACATAATATAACAAATATTTTAAGAGAATATAGTTTCTCTTTATTTAAATTAAATAAATTTCATTTGTATTATAATCTTAATAAATGTCATTCTATTTAAACCAAGATTTCATGCAGTGCACATTGACAACTATCAAAAGTGAATAGTCCTTTGCTTTGGTATCCTCTGACTTTTATAATATTTACAACACTAAAACTATCTAAAATTTCTCCATATAAACCCTCTCAGCCATGCTTAATTCTAAATATTTGCGGCTACACATAATACACAACTTTTGAATTATTTGTTTCAACACCGATGGTCGAATCTCACCATCTCATTGGCAGATAGAGTGGGGTGAGCATTTTGGGTCAAGATAAGTTTATAGTCTCCAGGTGTACACAGTAAGGTACCAAACTAAACAAATGTTTACAAACATTGTGGGAGTATTAATATAGTATACATTTCTGGACTACAAAACAGGTACTATAACACTTATTCATCAAAACAAAAAAGTTATCACTTTATTTATATTTGGTTTACATCCGACTATGCAAAAGCATCACACCTCATACTAGACCCACTATACCTCTCCAAATTAAAACAAGGAAGGCTATTATTTTATTAATCTTAGAAATGGTTTAACTATTACTTAAATTTTATAATAGTTCTAGTTAAAGTTAAAATAGACAGTCGTGTACCATCCGAGCTTTAATTATATTTAAATTTAATTAAGGTATTGTTACCTAGGTTAAATTGCTCATACCCCACGTTGGATTAACATCTGTTGATGGTTCTCTTCATTATACAAAGAAAAAGCACAAATATACTCCCCAAGTGACATAGTACATCCTACAACACACATACGATAGTTTAATATAAACTCAATCATCTCTTCAGTTGAGTTATGCATTTTGTTAACAAAATTCAATATCAATTATAACCTCCTATTTCTGCAACAAACTTATCAACATTCAGACTTAATCTCTATTTTGAAAAGAACACGCAGATGCAAAATGATACATAATTTTTAGAATACATTACTTTTTTTAATTTATTTATTCATTATTCTAAAATTAAATACTTTGCATACTTAAATAGAAGATTTTTTTTAGTTTGTAGTGGGTTTCTTTGAAATAACATTAATCGAAGAGGAAAATAGACAACTCATAAAGGGAAATTATATTTATAATATTTATATATGTATTTGGCTGAAACCCGAATGATAACAAAAATACACAACACAATTGCAAGCCAAGGCTGTTCGAGGCGTTCAAAGTTCTCGATGATAGGATGGTCATCGGAGAGCTTCTAGATCAAGTATTCCACTATTGGTCACATCGGCTTCAGAAAATAATTTTGTGGGTATACGAAGGGATCAGAGTGGCCTTCTATAATTGAATGCATCCACCTATAATTGAAAATATACCTAATGTAATCTACTAACTGCAATACATATTTATAAAATAAAAGTCTCAAATTCACATACATTTCTTATTGAAATGTTTTCTAGATTAATTATTCTAGGATTATAATCCTTCAACCAACCAAACGAGGATACAATTATTTATAATATTTAGTGTTATTATTCTCATAAGATTACAACAACTATTTATATTTCTTTTAAAACCACTAGACTAATTACCATTCATTGTTTGACAATAGAAAAAGAATTGACCTGCCAAGACGCAGCATTCATAGAGTATCAAAACCATGCTCAATTCACTCACAAACAAGGAAATATAAGAACACTGACCTATAAAGACATCACTTGATTCCTTAGATTTCTTTTTCGATAGGATTTTCCCACGTTTTCCAAATTTCTCCAACCCCACAATTTTCTTTTTCCCTTTCTTTAAATAGACGAACAAATAAAAATTGAAATGACAATTATAAATTCTCATGCAATCATCAAGCTTAATAGTCTGCCATATGGAAGTCAAATTCCATGATACACGTATTTTTCATAGATATCTTAATAGTCAGCCAAATGGAAGTCAAATTCCATGATACACATATTTTTCATAGATATATTAGTTCTAATCCTTGATATATTTTTTTAAATTTTATTTTAATTTTAATTTTAAGTTTAATTTTTATTTATTTTATATATATTATTTAATTTTTATATTGAAATTCACATAGTGTTTGACACACAATTTATAATCAAGGTACAAAACCTAAGTGCAACAACATGGATGCAACTACATAGATCGCTTGACGGGTGTATTACGAATAGGATATTTCATCCTAATAATTGCAAACACCCCATTGCTCATCATATCCCCATATTACCTTTTCGTAATTGTTATTCATCTACCAATAGGAGGAGGAGGTGTATTTTCCTTGATCTGCTTCATCCATGAAAAGTACCTATTCCTACAGTCACATATTGATCAACAGTATCTCATTCTTGCAGATGAAGTAAGCATTTTGACAGCTAAATTTGGAGGGATGTTACATTCTCCTCTAGAATTAAATATATTTCCCATGTTTGCAATTCTTATTCAAATAGTTAACATATCATAGCTAAATATTAACTCATTAACATGGTACATTAAAAAAATTTGCATTCATCTATTAACTTAAAATATAATATATCATTATTCTTTTAAAAATGGATATTGTTTTTGCATAACATATTCTTTTTAGAAAAGTGGTCTTATTGGACCTTGCACTGCTTTATATTTTTTTTTCTCAGTTGCTTTGATCTAAAACCAAGGATTCAGACAAGGCGGACTTCAATGTGTTGCAGGTTTGACATTTGCAAGTGGAAAAAATTTCATACATGTGAAGGGTCAGCCACATTTTTTTGAAAAAAAAACACATGGAAAGTATCATGGATCTTAGATAAATTGGGTGGTAGGTGATAGGACTGATTTTGTTGATGATTTCAAATGGTCCTACAAACCTAGGGCTGAGTTTGGTGGACTTAATTGAGATTTTGGATGGTTTTACTCTCAAGAATACTTTGTCTCCCATAGATAATTATTTTGGCATTCTTTTGAGATCAAATAGCTCTTTGTTGATCTGAGGCTTCCTTAAGCCTTTGGTGAATTTTCCTTCAATTGCTCTTCCATTTGTCTCATAGTGTCCAAACCAATCACTACCTGATCTTCCAAATTATTCATAACAAAGGTGCTCTACACCCATGTCCATATAAGGCTTCAAACAAAGCTATGCCCAACGTGGCATGATATTTATGTAAACTCAACCATATAGAAATTTTTTCCCATTTACTCTAATGATTTGTATCATACATTTATAGCATGTTTGCTATAATAAGTCCTTACTTGACCTAAGTTAGAGTCGATCTCTTATTGACTAAGTAAAGTTTAGATCCTTTTTCAAATGCCCTCTTAGCTTGCATAACAGACAAAAGGTGTGAGTCTTACCCACGATGGACTCGGATACGTTACTTGGTGTTATTAGTGAAATTTGGCCATTTCATCCTTCATATTTAATATGTTCTAAGCTAGTCTAAACCTAAAACAATATCAAATGCCTGTAAGGGAGTTCAAATAGACACTGATTGACCGTATAGGTCTATCCTAACCCATACTTGTCCTTTCCTCCCATTTTTCATAGATCTAGGTCTTCCTAGTATGTCCTTAATTATGTTATTGGTAGCTCCACAAATATCTCTATAATATATTCTTCCTTTTAAAAGAATAGGTGTAGCTTAGCTAGTACGAGTAGTATTACCTATCGCTACATATATTTGATGTGAAGTTTCTTTAGTTGTTTTCTTCTTGTTGGCTTGATGCAAACATTGATAAGCATAATATGCTTCGGTGCAAATGTAGCAACCATCTAATGGAGTTTTATTCTTCCTACCTTCTTCTTTCCAGTATTGTAGGGGAGACTATTTTCTTGAATTTTATATTGAGGATTTTTTATCATTCCCAAAGTTTCTCTTATTTGATATACCTTTGTTGTTATGAAATTTATCCATGTTTCTATTTCTATCATCTCTTCTATATCGATCTCCTCCCTTAGAACTTCCATAATGATTCATGTATTCTCTTACTAGTCCAATGTTCTTCCTCCTTCTAGATTCATTTCTATATTTTTCCATCCTTAGATAATAGGCTTTTTTGTTTTTCTAACTCAACTTCTCATAATGAGCTGAATCATAAGCTTCTAAAAAATTCTTTGGTTTCACCAGACTAATAATAGACCCAATCCTCGGATGTAATCCCATGAGAAATTTTTGTACCTTAAGTTCTTCTCTATGATCATATTCAAGTACATATTTCAACAACTGTACAAAACTTTGATAATATTATATGACCGTCATGTTCTCTTGATGCAAATTAGTGAACTCTCTAAACTTTTCTACATAAAATTATTGAGTCAAAAATTTGTCTTTGAATTCTTTTAGGAATGTATCCCAAGGAATACCCACAACCTCGACATGTTTTTTTTTTCTTATACGTTGTCCACAAGTCCATTGTTGGTCTTGCCAAGTGAGCTCCTGCCCATGCCATCTTAGACTCAGATAAGAGGGGATTAATAGCATAATACCCCTTGGCTTTGCTTAACCAGTTTTCTATTGCCTCACCATCCTTTTTCAATTTCATACCAACTTTCCTTTGATTGGAACCCTTGAGCACATCACCTTGACTCTCCTATGACTCCTTTCTCTTCAATAAGTTTTCAATTAATTTTTGTTACTAGACAATCAATTCCTACTGTTGACCCCATTGTACCTTTTGTTGTTTCATTTGTTTTGTAAACTAGACTCTCTATAGTTCCATGTGTTCCCTTCGTTGGTTCATTTTTTCTTGTGATTGAATCCTTTATTGCTCCATATGTTCTCACTGCTAATTTGTTTTTTCTTGCAGCAGTTGCACCATTTTAGTCAAATTATACTCTCTTTGAGGGGTTTTGTTGGCTTTAGGTTCTTTTTCCTTCCTGACAAGTCTATGGGGTGCTTTTACCCCAACTTCTCTTTTTGACTCCCTTATGAGTGTCTTTAGTCCCTTTATCG
Source organism: Wollemia nobilis (assembly GCA_028583015.1). Classification (NCBI taxonomy): domain Eukaryota; kingdom Viridiplantae; phylum Streptophyta; class Pinopsida; order Araucariales; family Araucariaceae; genus Wollemia; species Wollemia nobilis. The sequence goes on from JAQPPZ010016890.1 coordinate 9,741,418, forward strand.
GACCTTCAACAAGTACCTCTTGCTAAGATAATGTGGTTTTTTGGGAAGAGCTTATCATTTGATTGTATGCAACAAAAGCTATGTCATTTGAAATTTATACAAACATGGCCTAGATTTTTTCAACCTAGGCTCTAATACCAACTGTAACACCCTAGATCTACTCACCTAGTTATTCAAAAATACAAAGTAAAATTTTTTGATCAAACTTATAGAAAGTTATACCTCACCCAACATTAATTAGTAGATAAGTATTTGAATATTCATTTCAAGGTAACCGATCATTATAGACAGTCCCTTAAACGTTCAAAATTGGCCAAATATCATAGTAGGTGTTATTTTGTGAACATGTTCACCTCCTTTTCTAGAGTTCTATTTTCATAGTATGGGGTTATCCTTCTAAGGCCCATAACACCTAAAAATGTGTATGCATAATTCCTCGCCCCTTAGCATGGTATGTTTAGGATCTTTGTCCTAAAACTCTGTTCATGGCACATATGTTTTGTTTCTTCACCATGCTAGGGTGTAGAGTTATAATACTTAGTGCCTAGCTAAATACCCACCTTCTCTAAATTTAGCTAGGGTCCACCATTTCTCTAGCTTGGGACCAGATATCACAAGCTATGCTACAATTGACGAAGTGTTGTCCCATACCACCACTTCACTGGACCTTTTAGATTCAAATTCAATCTTCCTCTAAAACCCTCTAGTAGTCTGCTAAAAATTCCTCAATCAAGAATAAAACATGGGATACCCTCACCTGCTACTCGCTTATCATTCTAGAGAGAGTGTCTCATACCACCCCTTGTTACTTATTCATTGTAATAGGTCCTCCTCGACCAGGGTAGGATTACCAAAAAATAATTGATGTCGATTCACAATTATTGCCCTTCCTGCAACTATCGATGTTGGGTAAAAGATTATCCTTTTCGATGAATTTATGCCATCCATATTTATGGAGTAGTTGTGTCATCCTTATCGATGGTTTACATCTTAATCTTTGTTTATCTTCCATGTTTACCATCCTCCTCAATGGATAGGTCAGTTTGGGACTAGTTTATAGTTTGTATTTAAGAAAATATTTGGTTTAGATGAACATACATACCACCACATAATACCATACCACCACATGATACTAATACCAACTTATGTTTTCAATTATAATCTATTTTTATTTTTCCTTAGAATATGTTTTAATGCTTATAAAGTAAAAAAACTTAAATTAAATAATGAATCTAATTAATACATAAACATCTTTTATTGATTTATTAATAACAACCTGTTAACTTCAATATCATCTAGGAAAATGTATAACTCAATATACTCTCAAAGTCAATCTTAAACCTTACTATCAAAATAAGAAAATGCCTTTATCCATAAACATCCCTAAGTCCATGACTAATCAGACTCATAAGACATACACCTCATTATTTATTAAATGATAGGCGGATATTTATCTAAGCATTAATAAAATTAATATTAAACAACAATGAAAATACCTATATATTAATAATATTTGTTAAGCAACCATGTAATTAAAAACTTTGCATAGTCAACCTTGGAAAATGTAAAGTCAAGCCATTTTACAAAATTGCATAAAGTGAGAACTACCATACCAACTATTTAAATTCTTCGTCAATGACTCTTATAACTAAATAGTAAACTTTGAATCCTTTCCATTACTATAAATTCAACAAATGATTTTAATCACAATACTTTTTCTAGCAAATGCTAAATTTGTATAATGACTTTATAAAACTAAATAATTTAATTTACAACATTTAAAAGAATACACTTATTCTAAGTACGTTGGATGTGTTTTGACTAAAATAAGACCAAAGCTATTTTATTTCTAATAAAATAATATTCCTTTAGCTTGTACAAGTAATCACATGATACAGTTCATTAAAATTTATTTCTCTCAAATAAAATCCATTAAATATAACCAGGTGTTGTAGGTGAGTTGGAGAGGAGATGAGTTGGAGAGGAGAGGGCAATCCTCCAAGGGAGGTCCCAGGTTCGAATCTCCACCCTATCAAAAAGTTGAATTGAGTACCCAAAATCCAATTGATAATGTTGGTGTGGGCAGGATCGAGCACGACTATCGGGTGACTTTAACAATGTAGAACCCTTGGTCATGGTCTCTCAGACCAAGGCAAACCCGCAAGTGGTTTTCACTTGAAAAAGAAAAAAAATCCACTAAATATATTAAGTTATAATTATTTAAAATATCAAACCTTAAAATATATATAAATTCATTCTAACTACTGACTTCTTTTCCACCCTATTCTCTTCTACAACACACCCAACTATAAAAGACAAATTCTACGTTATGATAGGGAGAGCTATTCTATAAACATTTTAGTTTCACTTAGATATCATTCTACCCAAGGATTATTGCACTTGCTACCTCTAAGTTCAAGTTTTTCCCAACCGTGAGATGATTCATAGATATTTAATTAATTTTTCCAATGTTTTCTTAGTGCTAAAATATTATATCAACTCACTCACAACTTTACTTCAGAGGTTAGTGTTCCAAGAAACAACAAAGCTTTATCTTTAATTGTTTTTTTCTGCATAAATGAAACTTTAATTCCTCAACAACCTAAGGTGTTTACAACCAACCATTAATTTAATTTTTTTATAAAACAATGATCCCCACAAAGTTATATAATGATTTAAAAGTTCAACCATGCAAACCAACAATTTTTGTTTAGCAATTGTTGTGTTTATTAATATAAAAATTAAGTGATTCCTTTAAATTTTTAACTTATCGACGGTAATTGTTCATCTTCTAAGAGAAGGTTTTCATCTTCTAGCTAAAGTTTCACTTCACCTACTATGTAATCTAATTCCTAGACACATAAGATAACAAATATTTTAAGAGAATATAATTTCTCTTTATTTAAATTAAATTAATCTCATTCGTATTATAATCTTAATAAATGTCATTCTATTTAAACCAAGATTTCATGCAGTGCACATTGACAACTATCAAAATTGAATAGTCCTTTATTTTGGTCTCCTTTGAATTTTATGATATTTACAATACTAAAACTATCTAAAATTTCTCAATATAAACTCTCTCAGCCACGCTTAATTCCAAATATTTACGTACTACTCACTTATCAGTCTAGAGAGAGTGTCCCATACCACCCTGCGTTACTTATTCATTGTAATAGGTCCTCCTCGACCAGGGCAAGATTACCAAAAAAATTATTGATGTCGATTCACAATAATTTCCCTTCCTGCAACTATCAATGTTAGGTAAAATATTATCCTTTTCGATGAATTTATGTCATCCATCTTGATGGAGTAGTCATGTCATCCTTCTCGATGGTTTAAATCTTAATATTTTTTTATCTTCTATTTTTACCATCCTCCTCAATGGATATGTTAGGTTGGGACTAGTTTATAGTTTGTATTTAATAAAATCTTTGATTTAGATGAACGTACATATCACCACATGATACTAATACCAACTTATGTTTTCAATTATAATTTTATTTTATTTTTCTTTAAAATATGTTTTAATGCTTATAAAGTAAAAACTTTTAAATTAAATAATGAATCTAATTAATACATAAACATATTTTATTGATTTATTAATAACAACTTGTTAACTTCAATATCATCTAGGAAAATGTATAACTCAGTATACTCTCAAAGTCAATCTTAAACCTTACTATCAAAATAAGAAAATATCTTTATCCATAAGCATCCCTAAGTCCATACACCTCATTATTTATTAAATGATAGGCAGATATTTATCTAAGCATTAATAAAAGTAAGATTAAACTACAATGCAAATACCTATATATTAATAATATTAGTTAAGCAACAATGTAATTAAAAACTTTGCAAAAGTCAACCTTGGAAAATGTAAAGTCAAGCCATTTTACAAAATTGCATAAAGTGAGAACTACCATACCAACTATTTAAATTCTTCGTCAATGACTCTTCTAACTAAATAATAAACTCTGAACCCTTTACCTTACTATAAAGTCAACAAATAATTTTAATAACAATATTATTCTAGAAAATGCTAAAGATTTATTATGACTTTATAAAACTAAATAATTCAATTTACAACATTTAAAATAATACACTTATTCTAAGTACGTTGGATGTGTTTTGACTAAACTAAGACCAAAGCTATTTTATTTTTAATAAAATAATATTCTTTTAGCTTGTACAAGTAATTACATGATACAATTCATTAAAATTTATTTCTCACAACTAAAATCCATAAATATATTAATTCATAGTTATTTAAAAGATAAAACCTTAAAATATATATAAAGTCATTCTAACTACTAACTTCTTTTCCACCCTATTCTCTTCTACAACACACTCAACTATAAAAGACAGATTCTACTTTATGATGGAGAAAGCTATTCTATCAACATTTTAGTTTCACCTAAATCTCATTCTACCCAAAGAATATTGCACATGCTACCTCTAAGTTTAAGTAAGTTTTTCCTAGAAGTGATATGATTCATAGATGTTTAATTAATTATCCTAATGTTCTCTTAGTGCTAAAATATTATATCAATCATCTTTTCACAACTTTACTCCAGAGGTTAGTATTCCAAGAAACAACAAAGCTTTACCTTTAATTGAATTTTCTACATAAATGAAACTTTAATTTCTCAACAGCCTAAGGTGTTTACAGCCAACCATTCTTTAATTTTTTGTATAAAACAATGATCCCCATAAATTTATATAATGATTGAAAAGTTTAAGGGTTTCATCTTCTATTTAAAGTTTCACCTCATCTACTATGTAATTTGATTCCTAGACACAGAAGATAACAAACATTTTAAGAGAATATAATTTCTCTCTATTTAAATTAAATAAATCTTATTCTTATTATAATTGTAGACACCAAAATCTAACCATTTGTCATCCATTTGTATCCTCCAATCATAGTCATCCATTATTTATACATATATGTATTTATTTAATATATATAGATATTAATATTTTATATTTATATTTATATATATTTAATAAATATATATGTATTTATATGAATAAATCCTAGCCATCCGCCATGACTTAATCTCAGCCATCCATCCATCTCAATCCATGTCACTTGCCCAAGATTAATCTCCACCCTTCCTCATGTTTTAATCTTGACCGTTCATTTTGTGTCGTCGAAACCCTAACATGTTCAAGGGAAGATTATAAAATATGATTCATTTTGATGAATCAAGGTCTTAGAAATTCTTTGGAAGGCCACGAAGAAATATTTTAGAGGCCCCACATTTGAACATATGCCCACTTACAAGCCCTAGCCCTTTCACTATCATCTTCTTCCCTTCCCACTGCCATCGCACCCGTCGCAAAACCCTTGTGAACTAGATTTGGTTCTGCCTCACTCCCATCTACCCCTAAACATAACCCAAAGTTTCCAGAATGCTTCTAAGATTTTTTGGAATATTGTTGGGCATTCCTAGCCGTCACCGAATGCTATTGAGTGTTTCTTGCAGCAGATTTTGTAGTTCGTAAGACTTTGGATGCTTTCAGGTGTTTGTGTAACTATCGACCACATAAATAGGAGCACATGTTAGCATTGACAAGGTAAGATATTTATTGCATTTATTTATGTTTTTGTACTTTTTGTTTATAGTTCAACATTGCAGCATTTAGGGTTTATAGTTTTTATTATTTAGAGGGCCTCACACAGTGGAGCCCTCACATGTGCTATTAACCCCTTTATGTTGTTTTCTATTTGCAGGTGCAGGAATCATGTTTTTGGAAGCTATTGCAGCTAGGGTGGTCCTTTAGGGATACACAAGCCTACCCGCACACTTGTTTGGAGAAAATATGACACAGAAGACACCATATATTTATTTATGAATAAGGGTGTCTGAACCCTATATTTGTAATCATTGTATCGATAAAATATCATATTGTAACATTGGAGATCAAGGCTTCCCCCATGATAATATCAATATTATTGTCTTCATTTGTGCAATAAGTTTTTGTGTTGATTATGTTATCTATTGCTTTGGTGTTGTTTTTCGCTTTACAATAATCTTAATAAATGTCTTCATATTTAAACCAATATTTCATGTAGTGCACATTGATAACTATCAAAAGTGAATAGTCCTCTTATTTGGTCTTATCTAAATTTTACGACATTCACAACACTAAAATTATCTAAAATTTTCCATATAAACCCTCTCAGCCACGCTTATTTCCAAATATTCGTGGTTGCACATAATACACATATTTTTCATTATTCGTTTCAGTTTCGGCGGTCAAATGTCACCATATCATTGGTAGATAGAGTGGGGTGAGCATTTTGGATCAAGGATAATTTTATAGTCTCCAGGTGTACAGAGTAAGGTACCAAACTAAACAAATATTTACAAACATTATGGGAGTACTAATCTAGTATACATTTCTAGACTACAAAATAGGTACTATAACACTTATTCATCTAAATAGAAATGTTTTCACTTTTTTATATCTGGTTTACATCCGGCTATGCAAAATAATCACAACTCATACTAGACCCACTATAACTCTCCAAATTAAAACAAAGAATGCTATTATTTTATTAATCTTAGAAATGATTTAGCTATTACTTAAATTTTAAAAATAGTTCTAGTTAAAATAGAAACATAGGAGTGCTAAAAAAATAAGAGAAATTACATTGGACTCTGGTGAATGCCTTAAATATAAGAAATAAATTAGTACTGATGTTATATACTTCTTTCAATATTTGTTTTCTACATATAGGGAGGAAGATGCGGATGCTTCAGAGGAACTACTCAAGACCATTCCCCAGGAGGTGACAACTGATATGAATAATTCTTTAAATGCCTCCTTTACTAATGATGAGATCAGGACCAACTTATTTAGCATGAATAAGGATAAAGCACCTAGGTCAAATGGGTTCCCTACTGGTTTTTTCAAAGGTTTTAGAACCTTCTCGGTTCAGATATTTTAGAATCCTTTAGAGAATTCCAATTTTCTTCCTCCTTGTTGTAGGCATAGAATACTACCTTTATTTTTTTGGTTTCAAAGAAACATGGTGTCTCTTCTCTAAATGAGTTTACACCTATCATCTTATGCAATACCCTATATAAGTTTCTAATACACTTGCTAATAGGTTGAAAAGGCTTCTCCCCATCTTGATTTCTCCTCTTCAAGTTGGTTTTGTTCATGGTAAGCAAATTGTGGATGGGATCATTATAGTTCATGAGACAATATTTTATGTCCAAAAGCAAGTTTTTTGGAATGCTTCTAAAATTTGATATGCAAAAGGCTTATGATAGGGTCTCCTAGGAGTTCCTTGACAAGGTGTTGCAAAAATTTGGCTTTGAGAATCTATGGAGGAAGTGGATTAGAGTTTGTATCTCCTTTACAAAATTTTCTATCATCATCAATGGGATACAGAGTGGTTTTTTTGGGGGTCAAAGAGGTATTAGGCAAGGTGATCCCTTGTCTTCATAACTTTTCATTTTGATGGCTAAATATTTAGGAATATCGATTCTTATTGCTACCTTGTCCTCTAAGATTAAGGGTATTAGGCCTGCTGGTATTGCAGATGCAAATTCTTATCAACAGTTTGTAGATAACACTATACTTCTTGGGGAGTCTACTTTGAGAAAGGCTAAGGAATTCCTAAATAATTTGTAGTTGTATGAGAAAGCTTCCAACCAACAAATTAACTTCCATAAAAGTCAAATATTTTTTGTGAATACTGGGGGCAGCATCAACATAGAATTGCAGGGATTTGGTTGTGGCATTGCTAACCTTCCTTCTTTATATCTAGGTATGCCATTGTTAATTGGGAGGATGGAGGATTTGTGGTCTCTTGTGTTGGATATGATTCAATGTAAGTTATTTGGGTGGAAATGTAATCTCTTGAGCTAAGCAGATAAGTTGTAATTACTTCAAGCTACCCTCCAAAACATTCCCATATATTACATATCTCTTTTTAGAATGCCCTTCAGAGCTAGGAGGATTGACCAGATATTTAGGATATTTCTATGGGTTGGGGTGGAGGATAAACAAAGGGTGTCCCTTGTCTCTTGGGATAGGATTTGCTCTTCTAGGAAAGAATGTGGTCTTGGGATCAAAAAATTATTATTGTTCAATAAGGCATTGATTATAAAAATAGCCTCGAGATTATGTGTTGAGGAGGACCATCTATGGAAAGATATTATGAGAGGTAAGTATCTATAAAATCACATTCCTTTTTTTAGAAGTGTTGCTCCTCCTAGGGGCTCTGTGATCTGGAATGGTTTTCTAGGGATCAAAAGTTTGGTTACAAAGGGTATGCAGTGGCATATTGGGAATGGTAAGGATGTGTTCTTTTGGGAGGATACTTGGATTCTTCCTTAACCTCTCTTTCTTAGTCCCAAGTTTTATGAGTTGAAGAATCCTTTATCACTGAAATATGGAGAAAAAGTAATTGATTATATAATCATCATAAATGGCAAGAGTATTTGGAAGCATCTAACTTTATATACAACTAATCTTTAGATCCTTCATATTTTGGCAAGTTTGAACATGTTGCTGCAACAATACTTTCTTCCTTAATAGAATGACGAGGACTTCCTTCTATGGACTCATTCTCCTAAAGGTCTTTTTTCTATCAAGACTGCATATGAGGCCCAATCATTGTCAAGGGGAGGATATTTTCTAGCATAAAGGGTTTCGTATCCTCATTTGATCCCCAAGATTGCATTTTTTTGTGGCTCTATTTGCAAAACAAAATTTTAACTGTTGATAATTTATGTAATAAAGGATTCCATCTTCCCAATATTTATCTCTTGTGTTCTAAGGATGTTGAATCTATGGATCATATTTTCATCCATTGTGATTTCTCAAATAAGGTGCTCAATGCTTTATTGGATTCTTTTTCCATTAAATGGATTTTACCTCAAACTTTCAAGGAACTTTTCATTGAGTGGAAATCCCTCTTCATCAATCACAGCCTCACTAGGTTGTGGGATCCGGTTATTTTTCATTTTTTTATGGGGTAGTTGGTAGAAGAGGAACAAAAAAAAAATCAAGGATATTACTAGGGATGAATCCTTTGTCTTTAGAAGTATTAAAGCTACTATTGATAATAACTCGACTGTATTTGATGTTGAAAATGGTAGGGAGGAAGTTGTGGAGAAAGATGTTATTAGTTAGAATATGGATCTAGAGAATTATGCTTCTGTATCCACTATTCAAAAAAAATTAGCTACTAGATGGCATAAACCAGCTAAAAGGTGGGTCATTTTAAACTTTGATGGGGCTGCCAAAGGTAATTCTGAGAGGGCTAGTAGAGGGGGTGTTGTCAGAAGTGATAATTGTGAGGTCATTTGGGTTTATGCTAAATATTATGGTATTCAAACCAACCACCTAGCTAAAGCTAAGTGTTAGCTTTTGATGAATGAGCCATGAGAGATAACAATCACAAGATGCAGAATAACATGCAAGAAAGTAAATCTGCTAGATGACTGAAGTATGCTGAAATATAAAATCATATAAAATATTACAATGTAGCTATGGAGGAAGTGAGCACTCCATTAACAAAGCTACAGATCTACATCATATCCATCACCAATAAATGGTGTGGAACACATAACAACACAATCCACTAACCTACGCTATCTGATGATGTCCTCCGACTATCCTATCTATCTATCTAAGAGGCCATCCTTATATATGCAAAATAGGATGCTTGGCCAACACTCTATCTAGTTGTGCATAGGACACCTTGCACATGTACAACTTGCACATTGACACTTGTCCATTTATTACATTGCATGAAGTCACTAGATAACTTGCACAGGAAGTAATCTAGATATGTATCTTGGAGGATACATTTACATAACCCAAATGATGGAATAGACATTATTTCCAACACCCCCTGTATTACATTATTTGGGTATTGAAGGCTTTAGTCTTCAATATGGATTTTCTTCATCTTCTTCTGCTTGGTCTTCGTAGTCTTCTTCTTTTGCATTCTTTGTATTCAGGTTCAGCAGGTAATTTGTGTCTTCATATGATGCAGAGTAGGTTGCAGCTAGGCCTTCTATTCTCATTGGATAATCTTTGACATGTTCAGATTCATCTTCTATCCAGCCACCTTTGTAGTCCTCCTTGCAAGTATCTTCATTTGATTCTGATTGTTGATGAATAAGTAGGGCATGATGCAATTGTCCTCTCATTCTTCTATGCTTGCCTTTTTGGTGTGCTGGTTTTTCCTCTGTTGATTTAATCTTCATGTCTTGATTCCCTTTTGTATGTCTCTTCTTCTTTTTCCTTCTTCTCTTCCTGTGATTCTGCTTTGATGTAGGTGAAACCTCAACTTTAAAACAAGTTAGTCTATCATCACAAAAGTATTGTTCTTTAACATCAGCTTGTTTCTTGTGTTGAGTAAGTACGAACACAATTAATGATAGATAAATCATCAGACATTCTTCTAGAGAAAAAATAACCAATCTTTGTGAGTTCCACCATGCTATGAAGATAATTTCATGAAGATAGTTAATCAAGGTCGTAAAGCTGCCTTCTTTGGCTTCCTTAAGAAATAAGGAAAATTTCATCTTATCATTAGAAGATAGATACTTGTATCCTTCTAAAGTATCTATTAGGTTTTGGGAGTAGAATTCCACTTCATGGAATAGTTCTTCATTATTGAAAGCTTTCCTCAAAATCTCATCCATAATGCTTCTTTGGAATTGAAATTTGATAGGACCTTAATAGTCTTATCTTATGGCTCCCTAGTGATAAGAGTATGATGTAGTGCTTTTTGTAAAAATATAGTTCAATTTTGGTTGATTTTGTACAAGTTTTGCAAGAATCAAAAATCAACTTTTCAACACCTTATTACTCCTAATTGAACTAAGCACTATTTCAGTTTTGAAGAGGTTTTGATGTTGGAATTCTTTTGTCCCTTTTTAGAAATTTGAGACAAGTAAAAATATATTTATCCAACCTTAATAAAATCCCTTAATAACATCTTTTATATCCCTTGGATTATTTCTAATTTCCAAATAAAATAAATTTGATGGAGTAATCCTTATGACTCCCAAGTTTGGAAAATTAGAGAAATGATAATAATATTTGCAATATAGTTTAATCCAAGTTGAATTCCTTATTCCTCCTAAGTAAGATTGCAAATATTAAATTAATAAGATAAGTCACCCCTTTAGCTTTCAAAACCTAAGTTTTAACCTTAGTTTATAATCCTTATAACTCCAACTTATGAAAGCAATAATAAATGGGATTTAGACCTTACCTTATGGATGCAATATCTCCTCAATATTCGATGCTTTCTATGGCTGAGTATAACAGCGTATAAGAGGTACCTTGAGCGCTCGATTTAATGGAGATTCGATGGAATGGCTTGACGTGAATGTTGTACGTATGGCACTGAATGTTGACCTTCCAAAATGGGGAGCTTTTAATGCTCCTTCCCCTTATCTTCCATGCTGCACTTCGAATGTTTCTACTGCTTCTCTCATGCCTTGACTGTGCTACGTTCCTCCTTTGAACGTCTTTGATTATGCTTCACTCATGCATGTTGATCTTGGACTTAAGATGCCTTTTAAGCATTGTTGATCATAGGCATTGTGACAAGTGTCACATCCATTACAAGTGAGTGCTCCTTTCTTCACGTAACGCTCCAAAACCTTTGTTCAACGCTTCTTGGATAAATTCGATAACGTATGGGCACTTTGTGTGAAGCTGGTGGAGAATACCAAGTGGCACGTCTTTGCTTGTAACTCCTTCGTAGAAGTCTCTAGAACGTTGAGAGGAATGATGACCAGAATGCCAAGTGTCATTTCTGCATGGAGACCATTCTTGTAATACCTTCGAAGATGGAGATTATAACTCCATAACCCCTTTGCTTTGCAATGTTGCTTGGGCAGCAAGCAAGCTTTCTTCTCCGTAGGTGGATGGGCGATGCGCTATGGAGCTTGGATGATAGTTCGACGCTTCCTTTGGTGAGTGGTCTTCTCCAAGTTAGAGACCATGAATGTAACACCTTTCCCTCTTTCTTTTATGCCTCCAAACGTATTGATTTCCTTGTAGATATTTTGATATATTTTTTGAGATTGATATGCACTCGCTTGTCTACATAAATGTGGCTCATGGATGATCTGAAATGAGCTTTGATTCTGTAGGTACGTACATCCAAGATGAGCCCTTGAATGGCTCCTTCTAGCTTGGGAGGAAGAGTGCTGACGTCCGACCTTTGTTGGCTATTCTTTTCCCTATAGAAAAATGTGCCCTAATGTGGCACTTCCAAATCTGCTCTTATGCTATCAAAAACTAGATTAGAGTAGTGCAAGATAATGTATTATATTTTGTACAATAAGGCTTTTTAATATACCTTCTTTTGCACTCTATTTCCAGATCTTAAATTCTAGTTTTGTGGCATATTTCTTGCAATACAAGGGTTTGAGGTTGTCTTTAAAAATAGACACACCTTTCCCTTTTTACTTGGACACTTTTGATAACAAGTCCAAGCTTCAATAATAGTAGATAGAAGCTTTTTTAATTGATGCAAATTTTTTGCATTCTTTTTCCTTGCATTCAACTTGTAATGCTTTTGATTTTGAGACTCACCAAGTCTCACTTTCATAAGCTTCTATTTCTATTTTTGGTTAGTTAAATTCTTCTCCAATATACTAGAGGATTCTAACCCTTTTGGTGGCTTCTATTGGCCACTTCAAGTTGCAGATTTTTGTGCTTCAATAGTGTCTTTAGACACTTGATACAAATCAGACTTTGTGCCTTTCAAGAAACACAAAACTAATTTTCTTTTTGAGAGTGGTATAATAGTACAAGTTCTTTACTTTTAATGCACTAATATTACACCTTATCACTCCAATCAACTCTCAAAGTCATGCACTAATAATCTACTGCAACTAATCAAGAATAACCTAAAATGAATCTTTAGGAGTTATTCTGCAATTTCACTACAATCAATGTTGTAGGACTTAGTCTTATTTTTTCAAAAATAGATAATAGGTAGTTGATAGAAACTAATATGAAATCTAATCAACTCCTAATAAATGTGCAATTGAATCCTTAAAAAGAATCTATTTTCCTTTGCACTTTAGAAGACTGTAATCTAATTTCCTTTTTGCAACTTTAATCCAATATTCAAGTGCTCTAATAAATCTGATAAATAGTTCAATTTAATGAATATTTTTGCACCATAAGTTGCATACCTTTTTCTGTAGCTCTTCTCCCACCTTTGTAGAGGATGTAGACCTTGGTGTCTAAAAACACCAAGTTGTTGCTTCAAGTAGGATGTCCTGAACAACTCCTTCTTCACCAAATGATGGTCTCAAACTTTCTTTTACGAGCCTAGGATTTGGTGGCTTGTTCTCCTCTTGTTCTCTCCTTATGCTATAGATTTGGAGAAGTCTATGTCTCTAGAGTGGTGCCTTCTTGCTATGAGAGGTAATATTCAAATCTCCAAGATTTGGTGAGCTTCTTCTATCTTCAAGTCTTCTTGTCGAATTTTGACTTCAAGCAAGATCTTCTTCTAGGGTTTGGCACTCCTTGCCAAATTCTTCTTCTCATATTTGGCACTCCTTGCCAAATTCTTCTCTTGGGCTTGTTGTCGGATGGTGACAATTGTCCCAAGTCCTTCACTATCAAGGACTTCACCTAGATAGTGGATTTCTCCAATGAGTTCTCAAAGAACTCTCTTGATCTTCAGCAAGGCTCTCCTAGCCTTTCCTGGATGCTCGATGAGACCTTCACAAGGTCTTTGATCTGGCAGCTTCTGATGGTCCTCCTTGAGACCTTTTCTTCAACCTTCTACTTCTGGAAGTGTTGGTGGTGAGATCTTCTCCTGGATATTCTGATTCTGCTACTTCTGGCTTCAAGAAGGACTCTCCTAGTCCTTCTTCTTCCAAGACTGGAAGTTCTTCAATGAGATCTTCTCCTGATATCTTCTCTTTTGCTTCAGGATAAGCTGATTCTGAAGAAGATACTCTTCCTAAATTTCTTGTAGGAAGTCTCCCAACTCACTAAATCTTTTATTCCTACAACAAAGATATTAGTACTAAAATATTTAGTCTACTTCTGAATCAGATATTCTTCTCAAATTCTTCTTCAGGATCAAGGCTTTTATGGCCTATTTCAATGTCAAGGCTCCTATGGCCTTTTTCAGTACCAAGGCTCCTATGGCCATTTTTCAGTATCAAGGCTTCTATGGCATTTTCAGTATCAAGGCTTCTATGGCCTTTTTAGTAAATATCAAGGCTTCTATGGCATTTTTCAGTATCAAGACTTCTGTGGCTTCTTCTTCAAGGCTTCTATGGCCTTTCTGTATCAAGGCTCTTATGGCCTATTCTTCAACTATGGAATTCTGCAATCCAGCAATGGAGATCTTCAGTCTCCTATCTTCACCATGATCCTTCACTAGAAGTCTTCTTCCACAGTATTCTTCTCTTGCACGATGAACTAACCTCTGCACTATGAGGGCACATCGACCGTCGGGCAACGAAGTTGGAGTCTCCTAGATTTCTATCATAGGAGGAGTCCCAATCCTCTGAGGATTAATTTCCTACAACAAAAGAAACTTTAGGCACCAGTTAGAAAATTCCAGATGACCTGGATGATCTTCACTAGATGATTTGTCAATCTAGTGGATTGAAATGTTGAGTCCTAGTCTTCACGAGTTTTCATAACAACTCTATGGAAAAGACTCTAGACGAAAATGATCTCAGTATTTTTTGAAACTGAGATTCCTTTCAGTCCTATCTTTGTGACTCTCCCAAAATCTACCACCTAGATACTCCTGAGATATTTTGCCAGTGGTTGGTCCAATGGCGCGTCAGTTTGACAAAACTCTTAGGCAAACCAACAATGGTGGTTTCCCTATTGACCTACATAGACTAGATCTACCATGGCTCTGATACCACTATTAGCTTTTGATGAATGAGCCATGAGAGATAACAATCACAAGATGCAGAATAACATGAAAGAAAGTAAATCTGCTAGATGACTGAAGTATGCTAAAATATAAAACATATAAAATATTACAATGTAGCTATGGAGGAAGTGAGCACTCCATTAACAAAGCTACAGATCTACATCATATCCATCACCAATAAATGGTGTGGAACACAGAACAACACAATCCACTAACCTACGCTATCTGATGATGTCCCTCGACTGTCCTATCTATCTATCTAAGAGGCCATCCTTATATATGCAAAATAGGATGCTTGCCCAACACTCTATCTAGTTGTGCATAGGACACCTTGCACATGTACAACTTGCACATTGACACTTGTCCATTTATTACATTGCATGAAGTCACTAGATAACTTGCACATGAAGTAATCTAGGTATGTATCTTGGAGGATACATTTACATAACCCAAATGATGGAATAGACATTATTTCCAACACTAAGGCTCTTTTCTCGGGAGTTCACCAGGTTTTTGAGAGGGGCTTCAAAAGACTTCTCATTCAAGGTAACTCCTTAAACATCATTTGGGATTTGTAGTTTGGAAATACTGACAATTGTTTCATCCTAAATATTATTAAGGATAAATCAAATATTATAGAAGGTATGTTAGAAGTTAAAATTAAGTATATTTATAGGGAAGGTAACTAGGTTGCTGATGTTATGGCTAATTTAGGGGTGGATAGTGACTAGTTCAAAATTTGGGAAGACAATTTCCCTTTGCGATTAATGATAATTGTTGCTTTGGAAGCATTGGGCCTACCTATCTAGTAGACCTTTTATTGTCTTTCTGTTTGGATGAGATCTTAGTTGTGTTCTATTGATCCTCTCTTTGGGGGAAATTTTTTGGGGGGCTAGCCCTTTTGCTTCCTAGTGGTTACCATTCTCAAGTAATATGCTTGGTGTTTTACCTTCATCCTTGCTCTTTGATTTTGGAGTCTTGTTATCTACATTATGATGTATTTACTACCCTTCCAGTCTTATGTAAAAATAGAGCAAGATCGTTGATGTCTCTAAAATAGAGTTGAATAAAAATTCTCCTTTATGCCCTGCTGAGTGATGGACTGGTCTTTGCTTTTGGATGGTTATTTTAGTTTAAATTCTAGTTATTTTAGCTTTGTAGGCTGGCATGTGCTTAATTAGCCTTATCTTTCTCTATATCCTCTAATGTAAAAGGTTATGGGATCTTTCAAAACCCTATTTTTTTACCTTTAATCAAAAAAATAGATGGTCGTGTACCATTCGGGCATTAAATATATTTAAATTTAATAAAGGTATTGTTACCTAGGTGAAATTTTTCATACCCTACGTTGGATTAACATCTATTGATGGTTATTTTCGTTATACAAAGAAAAAGTACAAATATACTCCCCAAGTGACATAGTACATTCGACAACACACATAGGACATTTTAATATAAACTCAATCATCTCTTCAGTGAGTTATACATTTTATTAACAAAATTCAAAATCAATTATAGCCTCATATTTCTGTAGCAAACTTATCAACATTTAAATTTAAACTATATTTTGAAAATAACACGCATATGTAGAATGATACATAACTATTAGAATACATTACTTTTTTTTTTTTATTCATTATTCTAATATTAAATACTTTTCTTACTTAAATAGAAGATTTGTTTCATTCTGTAGTGGGCTTCTTTGAAATAACATGAACCAAAGAGGGAAATAGACAACTCTTAAAGGGAAATGATATTTATAGTGTTTATATATCTTTGGTTGAAACCCAAATGATAACAAAAATACACAATATACACAACACAATTGCAAGCCAAGGCTGCTATAAGTGTTCATAGTTCTCGATGATAGGATGGTTTTTGGAGAGCTTCCAGATCAAGTATTCCACTATTGGTCACATCGGCTTCAAAAAATAATTTTATGAATATACGAAAGGATTAGAGTGCCCTTATACAATTGAATGCATCTGCCTACTATTGGAAACATACCTAATGCAATCTACTAACTACAATACAAATTTATAAAAGAAAAGTCTCAAATTCATAGACATTTCTTATTGAAATATTTTCCAAATTAATCATTCGAGGATTATAATCCTTCAACCAAATTAGGATACAATTATTTATAAATATTTGGTGTTCTTATTCTCATAATATTACAACATCTACTATTCAACTATCTATATTTCTTTTTAAACCACTAGACTAATTACAGTTCATTGTTTGATAATAGAACAAGAATTGACCTGCCAGGATGTAGCATTCATAGAGTATCAAAATCATGCTCAATTTATTCACAGACAAGGAAATATAAGAACACTAACCTATACAGCCATCACTTGATTCCTTATATTTCTTTACCAACTGGATTTCCCCATGCTTTCCAAATTTTTCCACCCCCATAATTTGCTTTTCCATTTATTTAAATAGATGAACAAATCAAAATTGAAATGACAACTATAAATTCTCATGCAATCATCAAGCTTAATGGTCTGCTATATGGAATTCAAATTTCATGATACACGTATTTTTCATAGATATATAATAGTCTACCAGATGGAAGTCAAGTTCCATGATACACGTATTTTTCATAGATATCTTAGTTTTAATCTTTGATATTTATTTTTTAATTTCATTTTAATTTTAATTTTAAGTTCAATTTTTATTTATTTTCTATATATTATTTAATTCTTATCTTAAAATTCACACAGTGTTTGACACACAGTTTATAATCAAGGTACAAGATATAAATGCAACTACATGGATGCAACTACATGGACCGCTTGATGGGTGTATTGCGAATAGGATCTTACATCCCAATAATTGTAAATACCCCATCGCTCATCATATCCCCCATCTTACCTTTTTGTTGTTGTTCTTCATATGCAAAAAGGAGGAGGTATCATTTCCTCGATCTACTTCGTCCACGAAAAGTACTTGTTCCTGTAGTCATAGATTGATCAGTAGTATCTCATTCTTGTAGGTGAAGTAAGCATTCTGACAGCTAAATTTGGAGTAATGTTACAAGAACTTTTAAAACCTTTTAACTCTATACATTCAAATCTTCACACTCTTAAATACAAGCTTACTCTAGTAGTAAGATTTTTGGCCTCTCTTTAATAGGTCCAAGGTTAAAACCTCACTCAATATGAGGGGATCCGGACCCCTCATAAAAACCTATGTAAACTCATTGAAAAAAGTATTCTGGCAGACTGCCACAATATTCTAGCTAAAGAAGAGACTTTCTGGAGACAAATATCTAGAGCCTTGTGGCCAAAATAAAGAAACAAAAATACAAAAAAAATCATGTGACTGCTTTAAGATATAAATGCAATAATAATATTAAAGAATTAATAAATAAAATTGTATCCAAAACTATGGACCCTATGGAGATTTAAACTGAATTTGCTTAGTTTTTTTAGAATCTCTTGGGTACTAGGCAAAAAGGAACTAAGTTTGCTAAAAGAAAGCTCCTAAGTAATATTTCATCTATAATCTCTAAAGATATGAATGATAGTATTATTTTCCCATCTGAGGAAGAGGAAATAAAAGAAGTTGTCTTCTCCATGGCATGTAAAAAGGCACCTGGATCAGATGGATTCCTAGCTATTTTTTTTTAATTTGGCACCAGGGTTTTACTTAGTGGCGAATTTCGCAATTTAGCACGAATTTTTGGATTTCCAAAATGTCAATTTTACGATTTTTGGGACCATAGAGGTCGGCCCGTTCGCCCAAAAATTTTGGGATCTAATTTTTTTAGGGTAAATTCGCCCCGTTGTCATAAGGTTTCCCACCCAATTTTTGCCCTAAATTTATTTAAAATAAGAAATATCCCGCCCAAATCGCCCCTTGTACCCCATTATATATAGCTAACCCTGACAACGACTCCCATACAATTACAACATTTTTTTGGATAGCGAGCGATACAAAGCAGAGTACTGACAAAACCAGAGTCCACGACTGAGTAAGGTGACCAAGGCGACCATAGAAGGTGACTAAGGCGAAGGCGACTAAAGGCACAGAAGGTGACCGAGAAGGCGACCGAAGGTAGAAGGTGACCCTTAGAAGGTGACTAAGGAGAAGGTGACTAGTAGAAGGTGACTCAAGGTGACCGAGAAGGTGACCAAAGGTGAAGGTGACTGATAGAAGGCGACTATAGAAGTGACTAAAGGTGACCAAGGTGACCGAAGAAGGCGACTATAGAAGGTGACCGATAGAAGGTGACATGAGAGAAGGCAACTGAAGAAGGTGACCAGAAGGTGACAGGAAGGGAGAAGGTGACTCAATTTATCCGTATGCTTCTTTTACCATTAAATTTCATTTTTCATTTTATTAATGGACACTCAATAAGGAGGTTTATTCTACCTACGAACAATATTCATGGGACAGTCACAGATTCTGTTGTCTCTAGCAGTAGTTCTCTTTTATACCTATTATTTTCATATTTAAAAATGATGTTCTTTGTTCATGTTATTCTTCTATTCATACAGGTAAAAATGTCAACTACAGGCAGTGGAAAGAAGGGAGGAGAGTCTTCCAATAAAAGGAGTATCCTCAAATACTTTCCTAATATTTCAAAACCTAGTCTGCCATCAACATCTGCACAAATTGAAGGTATGAACACCTTTACTCACCAGTTAATTTTTTTACTTTGTTAATTTTAAATATAATGTCCTCAATTCATAAAGAAGTGTGTTTTTTGGTTGATGGCTTTGTTCACTTTTATCTATAGAAAACACTAGTATGCTTTTAAATGCCATAGTGATAATGAATCTACTATTGACACTAGAATTATCTCTACAGAAAACACTGTTAACCCTGGTATTCCTCCACTTCCACATATCCACGATAATCAACAGTCCACACATGAAGATAATCTCAATCAAATCGAACAACAACATGAAGAGATTCCTGAATCTAACATGCCAAGTGGAAAAGAAACTAATAGTTCTTATGCAGTCCCTACTTTCGAAGAATCTTCATCTAAAAAAATAAACGTGCAAGGTTATCTAGGTGGACAATTAACAGATCATTTCAGCCTGATTGGATATCAGAATTTCCATTTATTGAGCCAGTGCTGCCAGAGAATAGTAGTGATGATATAACAAAATTAAGATGCGTAATTTGTAGTTGGAAACATGAAAAGGAGCATAGATTGCAACTTAAGAAAGATACAGTAGAAAAACATTGTGGAAAGGTTTATATCAAAACAAAAGAAGGTGATCGAGCAACACAAAAAACTTATAGGTGGAAGGATGCATCAGAGTGCGCACATATGAGATATGCGGAAGAATATGATAAAGAAATGAAACAAAAGCAAACATTGGTTGAGAAAGGTGCAACGATTCAAGCCCAATTTCAAAAAATGAATAAGTTAACTTTAGCTTCAAAAAGTTTGCAGTTTGTTGTTGTATTTTCTATTCTTAAGAAGGGTAGACCTATGTCTGATTTCATAGATTATAAATCTCTATTTTGACTAGCTAATGTGCAGAACTTACCCAACGCTCATTGGTCAGATCGAAGTGGTTGGGAAATGGCAAAATGTCTGTCATTGGTTGAGTAGAATGACCTCAGAGAGAAAGTAAAAAAGGCAAAATTCATTTCACTTTCAATTGATGAGGTGACTAAGTTGACAATACATCTTGGATTTGCATGCATGTTTACACATTGGAAAATCATTCAAGGCAACCTCATTTACTAGGAATACGCAAAATGGTGGAAAATTGTAATGCAGAAAATATTTACAATGTTGTTGTAACTAGTTTAAAAGAAGAAGTAGGAATGAATGAAATTGAAATAGCCACTAAGTTAATATGTGTAGGAGTTGATGGTGCTGCTACAATGCAAGGACACAGGAATGGTCTTTGTGTTAGACTACAAACATCGGTTGCCCCATATTTGATCCCTATTCATTGCATGGCTCACAGAATGAATCTTGCATACAAAATTGTGGATACATTTACAAATGTTGCCGAGTGGAAGAGCTTGTCCATGAAATTCATGAATATTTTTCATGTAGTCCAAAAATATTTTTCAGAGTTTCAACAGTTTGCACTAGGAGTTACCGAAGGTAAAAAATTGTTGAAAGATGTGGATACTAGGTGGATTTCGATGTATCTACCGACATTAAGAGTTTTCAAAGAATATCAATCCTTGATAGGGTTTATGTATGCAAATCGTAGGGTGGTTGATAAGGCTAAAGATTTACTTTTTTCGAATGAGTGACTTTGAAACTCTTCTCACATTGTGTGGAATTCTTCCAATGTTGGAAAAAATGAATACTTTGATCAAAATTGCACAAGAAAGATCGATTTATATTGTGGATTTCATCAGGGCGAGAATACAAATTTGCATGCATATTGATATGATGTATGCATCTGGTCAAAATTTTATGGATCCCTTGTTTGAGAGTTGGAGAGCATTAACAAGTGTGAATAGTCCTCGGAGCTTTTTGAAGTTCAATATTAACGATCATCTATGTATTAATGTCCATGAAAATGAAATACCTTTATATTGTTATGGTGTGCGATTGGATATAGCTACAAATGAAGTTGAGAAAATGCCCATAACCTACAATAGATTTCATGTGGTTGTGGATGATACAAAACTTAAACTAAAACAAATAGCAGAATCATTGACAAAAGAAATCAGAGACCGTTTTCAAAGAGATGAATTGCTAGAGGCTATGGGTGTGGTAAATCCAATGTTTTGGGATCCTTGTAATGAATACCAGATTATAAATTCTTTGTTCCTCAAATACATGGGCAGACTTGCTGGCCATTTTAGTCAAAGTGTTGTAGTCAATGGCATTGAAATCAATGGCATTCTGAACAAAGATCTTTTGACAAAACAATCCAACTATTTTGGAACAACAATGTCTGCTCAAGTTTCACAGCTCTCTAACCGTCATGAAGCAGGTTCTATTTCACGTTTGTGGAGAATATTACAACCAAGTACTATCTTAAAACATACTATGAGTGAATATTTTCATTTATATGAATTATGTCAAATGATGATTTTGGGATCCATGGAAGATGAAAGGGTGTTCAGTGCACTTTCATATATAAAATCTAAAGTTCGAAATAGGTTGGACAAAAATTTGGAGAATTGCTTGAGAGTATATGTGTCGGCCTATGAGGTGGAGGAGTTTCCTTACGAAAGAGCATTGTCACATTGGAGTTCTTTGGAAGAGAGAAGAGGTGTAACGAATATTGATAATGATGAGGATGATGGTAACACTGGTCAGATTGTGACGACAAAAATTTTGGGAATGAGTGCAGAACATTTTGTACAATCTGAAAAGAGTTTGTTCCAGCTTCCAGCATTATGATGCAAGGATGCATTCATTTGATTTTATTTCACATATTATCATTTGATTTGATTTCACATATCAGAATGAGAGGAAGCTATCATTTGATTTGATTTCACATATCAGAATGAAAGGATGTTTTCATTTGATTTAATATTTGAGTTCACATGTTATTATTTGATTTGATTTCACATATTGAATAAAGGATGCTATCATTTGATTTGATTTCACATATCAGAATGAAAGGATGCTATCATTTGTTTTGATTTCACATATCAGAATGAAAGGATGTTATCATTTGTTTTGATTTGAGTTCACATGTTATTATTTGATTTGATTTCACATATTATCATTTGATTTGATTTCACATATCAGAATGAAAGGATGTTTTCATTTGATTTAATTTGAGTTCACATGTTATTATTTGATTTGATTTCACATATCTGAATGAAAGGATGCTATCATTTGATTTGATTTCACATGTTACATTATTTTTCTTGTAATATTTGTTATTCATGAAAGTAATTGCCTATGTTGTATTTTTATGACATTTCAAATTAATTCATATAACATAAAAGAACATCTTACTGCATTCACATAATTCAATATTACTTAATATATCAACACAAACAATCAAAACATAACAACATTCAAAACAAAGTTTTAAAAAGATAACACATATCAAACATTATTTCTTCCACTTCAAATTAAGAACAACAAACTTTTACATCATCATAAATAATCAAAACATACTCTCTTTCATTGAATTCAATATTTAAAGAAGATACCATTCATTCGTTATTTACAATACATATCAAACATTATTTCTTCCACTTAAAATTTCCAATAGATAACATATTTTTCGGAAATAGTCATTCATTGTTTCAATTCTCAAAAAGGATACCATTCATTTACAATTTACAATATATATCAAACATTATTTCTTTCGGTTCAAATTACTTAATACATCAACACATATAATCCTAACATAACAACATTCAAAACAAAATTTCCAATAGATAACACATTTTTCGAAAATAGTCTCATTCATTGTTTCAATTCTCAAAAATGATACCATTCATTTGCAATTTACAAAACATATCAAACAATATTTCTTCCACTTAAAATTACTTAATGCATCAACACATAATCATAACATAGCAACATTCAAAACAAAATTGCAAATAGATAACATATTTTTCAGAAATAGTCTCATTCATTGTTTCAATTCTAAAAAATGATACCATTCATTTGCAATTTACAAAACATATCAAACATTATTTCTTCCACTTCAAATTACTTAATACATCAACACATATAATCTTAACATAACAACATTGAAAACAAAATTTCCAATAGATAAAACATTTTTTGACAATAGTCTCATTCATTGATTTTTGACAATAGTCTCATTCATTGATTTCAATTCTCAAAAAGGATATCAAACATTATTTATTCCGCTTCAAATTAAAACATAACAATAATTAAAAACAAAACTTCAAAATGATAATATGAATTTTTCAGAAATTGCCTCTAACATTGATTTCAATTTTCAAAAAATACCAGTCTTAAATATTTATAAAAATATAAAGATATAAAGAGTTTTTGTTTCACTTGAAACCCAACACAACAAAGATCTATTGTTTTTCAATGTTTCCTGAAGGTCCACCCACATCTACCTCAATATCCTTTTCTTCTAATGCCCCAACCCTAACCAAACTTTCTGTTGTAGTGTTGATCCCCGATAACAAGGCACTCTCTTCCTTCGTTGGATCTTCTTTGAAAGGTGCATTCAGCTCCTTCTCCTTTTCTTTCAGTTTAGCCTCGACATCCAGGCCCCCATCTTTGATAACCTTCTTTAGGTAATTATTTTCTCTAACCGTCTGTTGTAACCTCTTCTTCAATTCAATAGCATTATTAATGCTAATTTTGGCAGTCTTGATCAAAACTTTCATGGCACTGACTTGTTGCTTTAGGTGCTGGAAATTAGACTACAAAACAGAAATAAAAAAAGGTTAATATTTATAAACAAAACATATTTAACAAAAAAATATATTTTTTAGTTAGATGTAGAACTTACATCAGTTGTAAGTCGTGTTGTTTCTGCAACTGCTACTTTGTTCTGATCAAGTGCCCATTCATTGAAATATGCTTGGGCTTCTGCATTGAGGTTTTCCAAATGATTCATAACAATGGCAAGAATTTCATCTCTGTATGTAGACTCGGCCTCCATAGTGCCAGATTCAGCTTTATGTAGCAAGGCATCGAGCTTTTGGGGCTCATTCTCCATCTTGAGAAACAACTCTTTTCTTTTTGAAAAATTCTTATATCGGCCATTGATGGCTTTAATCAAAACCTTGGCCCGATATTCCCATTCCTTCAATTTATCAATATCCGAAAGAAGAGTATTATGAACTACAACTTTACATGCATCGACTAATAACACATTTTCAGAAACGTTTAGGATATCATCTTCTATAACAGTACGGGCGATGACTTGTTGTGCGGTGGAGGGGGAAACTTCGGTGGCATCTACATTGACATCATCTTCTTCTCCATCAATGCCCTCTTCATCCTCAAGAATATCACTTGCCTTTAAAGGGAAATTTTTAGGATTCATACCCTGATAAAGAAAGTCACAATCAAGAGTTCCCGAGGGCATTTGAGATGCACTCTCAACATTTGAAAAATTCTCCAAGGTTAATATCGGTACAACAAAAATATTAGATGATGACACATTTTGTGTCTCTGTAGCACTTCTTGCATTGTGAGGTGGCGGTGTGAGGAACGTTTTACCATGCATGCATGATTGGTTCCTCGTAGGTGGAACCTGAAGTGGATGGACCTGAACTTGCTTTGGGTGGACTTGAACCTCCTTGGGGTGTTGGGGGTATGGTCATGGAGGGTCAGATGGTGGAGCCATCCTTTTTTTAGCCTTTTGAATCTACGAGGTCCCTCTATTAAATTTCACACAAGAACATAAAATAAATCATTTGTAAATAACAATAGCATTAAAAAATATTTATTCAAAATATACATACCTGACTCAGACTCTGCAACCATTGATGTTTCAACCATTTGCCCTTTGTCTAAAAAATACGTAAAACACATTAAAAAAACATAATTTTAAGTCAAAAAATAAATCATTTAAAAAAGCATTTTTGAACAATGTAGAGTAAGGTTACCTTGTGGGTTGGAGGTAACCTCTTCTACGTCGACTGTAACTATTTCTCCAGTAAAAGGTGTCGCAGGTGTATGTTGAATTCGACCATCATCAGACCTCACACGTTTGTTGGGAGTCATTGGTGATGACTACGATTGCGTGTCAGAATCAGCAGATACTTCCTGAATCCTAAATGCGGCATCCCTCTTACTTGAAGACTGAGATGCTCTTTTCTATTTTCAAAACAAAATTAGAGAATAAAAAGATAAAATTAAAAAAAGAAAATAAAGATATTTCAACAAATATTTTTACCTGTATCTCACCATCAGACATGCCAATAGACAACAAACTAGGGTGCAATGCAGTGGGAGGACTGCTCTGTTGAAGGTTGAAATAAGCTTCCTGAAATAAACAAAGAATAAAATTGTTGGTAGTCACTGTGTAAGCAGATGCTTGAATTTTTTGGGCACTCAAAAGGTCGTGCTTCAGGCGGTTGGAAATGTGCGTGCACCAGTCAAATTTACCACCATCAATACAATGAAGCAATAAAGAAAGTGCCCAAAAAGGCATTTCTGTAGGTCGCCCCTGCAGAATAAGCCTTGCCTAAAAAAATTCAATGCAAGCATATAGAAATTTGTCTCCAACATTCGAAATGTTTAAGCCCCTTTTGGACTTAGAAGAATTGACTAAAAAAAGAGAACATTATTAGAAAACAAAAAATAAAACAAGGAGAACATTTTTAGAGAAATGAAACTATAGCAGAACAATATTTAATGTTAAATAAAAAATAAATTTTCAAATTATACCTTTCAGATTGTCAGGATGAACAGCGTAAAGGTTTCCTAGGGTGGATTTATCATCGTCGGTTAAGGCGTACTGGTTGTTCACCAGTACACCATCCAAAAATGGTAGCCCTGTTAGTCGCTGCACATCGGAGGGTTTAACCAAAAAACAATTTCGTTGTTATCCACATGGATCGAAATAGTGCACACATCATGGTTGTAACAAGAAACGATCTGTTGCATCAACTGAACGTTAATGTTCAACTGAGGCATCTTCAACACACCAGCAAGTCCAACGGTGTAAATCCACTAGGAATCTCTATCAAGAGTGTTGAAAATGCTCTTGAGATTGGGGCAGAAGGTGTACTTGAAATGAAATTTGGATGGAAGAGGGGAGGAACAACTAGCCATCTCTGAAAAGTAGGAAAACGCTGGCAAAACCTTATAAAAATGATGCCAAAATGCTGCCAAAACGCTCTAAAAATGCTGCCAAAATGCACTAAAATTGCTTGGAAACGCTCTAAAAATGCTCTAAAACCGCTATGGAAAACGCCCTAAAAATGCTGGAAAAAGGTTTTAAAGTTGCTCTAGGAAAAGCTGCAAATGACCCTACAAATGAATTTATAGATTTTTCGCATGGTAGGAGTTAACGCATGAATGACACATGGTAGAAGGGAGGACACGTGGTGCCATATTATTTATGGTTATGGTGGTCACCTTGTTCCACTCGCCATCTCAGTCGCCTTGTGCCACTCGCCATCTATCAGTCACCTTGCACCACTCGCCATCTATCAGTCACCTTGTGCCACTCACCATCTATCAGTCACCATGTGCCACTCACCTTCTACCAGTCACCTAGTGCCACTCACCTTTTGCCACTCACCATCTACTAGTCACCATGTGCCACTCGCCATTTGTCAGTCGCCATCTGCCAGTCGCCTTCTACCAGTCACCTTTTTTCCTTCCATCACCTTCTTCAGTCACCTTCTACCAATCACCTTTAGTCCCTTATCACCTTTTTTCAGTCACCTTGTGATAGTCACCTTATGTCAGTCACCTTCGACCAGTCACCTTTTGCCAATCACCTTATGCAAGTCACCTTGTGTCAGTCACATTCTACTAGTCGCCTTCTACCAGTCACCTTCTATCAGTCACCTTGTGTTAGTCGCCTTATGCCAGTCACCTTCTACTAGTCATCCTATGTCAGTCACCTTCTACCAGTCGCCTTGTGTCATCCCTTCCATCGCCTTCTGTCATCCTTCTCATCTTTTTATCGCCTTTTTCATCGCCTTCTCCCCCCTCTCCTCTTTTGATAATTTTGTTGATACTTGTAGTTGAAAAAAAAATCGCCATGTTTTGAAAAATTTCTTCAAAAATTTGAAAAATTTGCCCCATAGTTTATACAGTTTTCACGTTGATTCGCCCCGATTTGATAAATACTTTTTTGGTACTACCCCTTATGCATAACCATGTTTAGCACATGTTTGAAAAATAGGTAGAGGAACCTATGTTGGATATCCATAGGAAATACCACATTCCTAAATATGTAAACTCCACTTTCATAGTTCTCATCCCTAAAGTGTTAGAAGCTAATGATCTCAAGAATTTTAGGCCTATCAAATTCTATAATACAATTTACAAGATATTTTCTAAAATACTAGCTAATAGAATCAAAAGAGTCCTTCCTAGTATTATTGGGCCCAATCAAGGGGGGTTCATCCTTGGAAAGCAATTTTTATATGTAATCATAACTATCCATGAGTTAATCCATTCGGTTGATAAGATTGGAAGAGCAAGCATGTTCATAAATTTGAACATGAATAAAGCTTATGATAAAGTGTCATTGAAGTTCTTGGAAAAAGTGTTGATTAAAATTGGATTCAATCAATGTTGGATCAATCTTCTAAAGGAATGCTTATCTTCCCTTATTTTCATATATAATTAGGAACTTGAAGGGCCTAAGACAAGGGGATCCCCTCTCTACATATTTGTTTAGTTTCTAGCAGAATATCTTGGAAGAACTCTCAAATTAGCCTCAAAGGTGAAACTTATGGAAGGTATCAAACCTGCTTTTTCCTTAGATCCAATTTTACACTAATAGTTTGTTGATGATACTCTCCTTATTACTACTATTTCACAAGCTAGAGAAATTGAAAAAATGGTGTTATATGAGGATGCGGTTGGGCAGAAAATCAATTTAAGAAAATGTAAAATCTTCTTTTTCAACATGCCTCTGAGAAGACAAAGATCTATTGCCTATATTCTCAAATGCACTCCTATTGTTCTTCCTTCATCTTATTTGGGTATGCCCTTATTTAAGGGAAGTATCCAAGATTTTCTTTGGATTCCAATTCTATATAGACTCCAAAAAAATCTCATGAGATGGAAAGGAGCCCTGCTAAGTCAAGCTGGTAAGGCATAGCTAGTATTGTCTACCCTTCAAAGCCTCTATTTATTTCATGTCTTTGTTCAAAATTGCCTCAAATATGGATCAAAATGTTAAACATATCCAAAATAAATTTATGTGCTCAAGAGCCAAAAATAAAAAATATATATCATTTGATCTCATGGGACTGATTTTGTGCTAGCAAGAGAAATGATGACCTTGGGCTAAGGAAACTTAGCCATATGAATACTGTCTTGTTAGCTAAACAGATTTGGATGCTCATTAACTATAAAGGGGTAAAGTGGATCCAAATTATTTAGGCCAAATATTTAAACATAGGGATATATTTATAGAGTGTACCTTTTCTTGTGAAGGGTTTCAAGAATTATTGAAGAATATTGGTGTTTCTTGGGTAATCTTGAGATCCATGGTCGATCTCCTTGAGCAATGGTCATATCCTTTTTCATGAAACATATGTCAAATTTTTTGGACCTTGAGTTTACCTCATTATATGGGGAATATGGAAAGAAAGAAACAATCAGACTTTTAATGACTATGCTAATGATTTTGTTATAGTTAGTACTAAAATTCTTATTGCACTAACTAAATATGTTTCAAATATATCCTTTGTTAAAGAAAAAGAAAACTTGCAAGAATCCAAGCTTAATTTGTCTCTAGGTATACCTTGTGGTCTTGAGAAAAATGATTTTGGTTCTCAACTAAGTAGACAATAAACTATATGGATTGTTATGAACCTACTATTAAAAATAAAATTAACTCACACAAAATACTAAAAATAAGCAAATATTCATACAATAACAAAATATCATAATACAGAAATTAAATGCAAAATTAAACATTCTCACTATAACATAGAATCGCAAGACTCTTCGATGGGGCAACCTCCTTCAATATTTCATTAATTTGAAAAAAATGCATTTGTACATGGCTCCATGTCTTATAAATAAAAACTTAATGCAACCCTAACCTAAAGCTCAAGAGTTGGATTACATGCAAAATGCCACTTGTGCTAGAATCTTCTACCAAACATCAGTTACATTATTGATAATGGTTTTATGAAATGGCCTCACTTGTCTAGGCCCATTACTTGCCACATACCATTATAAAGTATTACAAAATAATATTATAAAGGAGGTCCCCACGTTAGAAGTGGTTCATTACATAATCATATGAGAATTACAAAAATAATTTTAGGATGGGGTCCTAACATATCCTTCCCCTTCAAAAAGCTTTGTCCTTAAAGTTGTATATGAGAAAACTAGTGTTGAAGCTATTGGAGAGACTCCCATGTAACATCTTCCAGTTGTAGGCCATGCCACTAAAAAATGACCTCAATAATTTCTTGGTTGTGAAGAGTTTGCATCCTATGATCCAACAATTATTATGGCTCAAGAAAGATAGTACCTTCTTCATCCAGTTTTGGGATGGTAGATTGAACTTGTACCTGATTGCCCACAACCTTCTTGAGAGAGGATACATGAAAAATAGGATGAAAATTGGATGTAGATGATAGAGCCAATTTGTAGGCCATGGCACCAATCCGTTATAAAACTTGATAGGGCCCATAGTATTTGGCAACAATTTTTTAGCACCTGCGAAACTAGAGGGATGACTATTTGTATGGATGCAAGTGAAGGAAGACCATTGTTATATTTTGATGCAACATGTAATGGTAGATAGCAATCACAAGATGTAGAATAATATGAAATAAAGTAAATATATGAGATGACTAAAAATATACTATAAATAGAAATGATGGAGATATTTACAAAAGTAGCTATGGAGGAAATGAACACTCCATGAATAAATCTACTGCTCAAGAATGGGCATTGAGCATATCACACTTCATCACATTACATCACATTGCTACATCATACCATATTTTTCTACACTAATTCCTACTACTCTATCTTTCTCTATGTCTATGGCCTTTTGTATAGGAAATAGGTTCCTTGTCCAACACTCTACCTAGATGTGCAAGGGATAGCTTGCACATATACAACTTGCACTTTGACACTTGTGCATTTATTACATTACATGAAGTAACTAGATAACTTCCCCCTAAAGTAATATAATTTCCTAAGTATGTACCAATAAAGATACATTTACATGATCTAAATGATGTAATATAATCTATTTCTAACAACCATATCACCAAAAACAAAGTTACGCTCAAAATGGTGTTGATCAGCTTATTGGCAGATCCATTTCTTGGCCACTTCCAAATTCATATTCATTTGATGGAGGACTTCGATATTTTGGCTAAGTTTAGTGTTAACTACATGGACCTTAGAGTTTTCTGGAATATAGGAGTACATGAATGAAGGTATCCATAAAATACATCAAAAGTGTGACCTTGGTCACCATTTGATAGGAAGTGGTATACCACCACTCGGCCAAGGGAAGCCACTTCGCCCACTATGTAGGATGATCAGAGGTAAAGCAATGAAGGTAAGTATCCAAACATCTATTGACAATCTTAATCTAACCATTCATTGTAATATTATAAGCTAAACTTATTTTGATCTAAGTTCCCTACAACTAAAACAATTATTTTCCAAAATTATTAGTGAAGGTAGGGTCACTATCGAAGAAAATGGATGTGGGCATGCCATGAAGGTGGAATATATAATCAAGGAAATTTTGGGAAACTATGGAGTCCATGTAAGGATGGGAGAGGGAATAAAAATGAGAATACTTAGAAAGATGATCCACTACCATGAAAATAACTGATTTGCCTTAAAACTTAGGTAACACTTCAATAAAGACCATGGAAATATCTATCCAAACCTATTCAAGAATAAGAAAAGGTTGTAGAGTTCTTGAATAACACATAATTTCACCTTTCATCTATTTATAGGTGTCACATTCTACCACAAAATTATAATTTTTCTTCTTCATACCCTTCCAGAAAAAAGTACGCTTAATCTTTTCATATGTTTCAAGGAACCTAGAATGTTGTGTAGTGGGTGAAGCATGCATTTCCTTCATGAGGAGTTCTCGTAGTGGAGACATGTGAGGAATAACAAGGTATTGGTGATAGCATAAACCTCATCCATCCCAAGTGTATCTTGGACATGAGGTAGGCTTTTTTTAAGGGATGCAACCAAATTTTTCAATCTTAAATCCTTAAGCACCTCCTCATGAAGAGAATTTATCAATTGTGGAATGGTTGAAGAAATAACATATAACATATTGTGAGCCTCAAATTTGTGAAATAGGGCATCCACCAAAATATTCTCCTTACCTTTTTTATAAGTAATATCATAATCATAGCCCATGATCTTAGAGACCCACTTTTTTTGTTCAGAGGTGGCAACTCGTTGCTCCAGGAAATATCTGAGACTTTGATGATTTGTTTTTATGGAGAAATAACGCCTAATGAGATAAGATCACCAATGAGTGACCTCATGCAAAATTGCAAGCATTTCCTTAGCATAAGTTGATTTGCCTAGATTGAAACTAGAGAGTGTTTTACTAGTGAAAACCAAAGGATGCCCTTCATGCATTTAACACCACTCCAATACCATTGCCTGAAGCATCACTTTCAATTACAAAATATTTTAAAAATTAGGCATTTCTAAGATTGAAGTGGCTATCATAGCATGCTTCAATTCAAGGAAAGCCTATTTAATTGGATCAATCCAAGTAAAAGAAACTTTTTTAACATGGATGTTAATGGAGCAGCAATTTTACCATAGTTGTGGATAAATTTGTAGTAATAGACTGTAAGCCCCAAAAATCCATGAAGACTTCTTAGAGTGTAAGGTTTTGGCCACTCTTGAACCACTTGAATCTTCTTAAGGTCAAATTTAACTCCATATTTGATGATAATATGTCCCAAATACTCCACTTCCATCAACCCAAAAGAACACTTGGACCACTTAGCATAAATTTTATGTTGTTCCAAAAGTTGTAAAGTCTGATCCACATGGTAGAGGTGCAACTATAAACCAAAATGTCATCAAAGAAAACTAGAATGAATTTACAAAGGAATGGATGAAAAATGTTGTTCATGAGGCTTTGAAATGTGAAAGGCGCATTGGTCAAGCAAAATGGCATAACCAAGAATTCATAATGATCCTCATGAGTATGAAATGTGGTTTTAGGAATATCTTCATCCCTAAGCCTAATCTGATGGTACCCAGAGTGAAGATATAATTTAGAGAAAAACATAATCCCATTAAGCTTATCCAATAGTTCATCCACCACAGGGATATAAAGTTTATCATTAATGGTGACCTTATTGAGCTCACAAAAATCGATACATAATTGCCAAGACCCATCTTTCCTTTGCACCAATAAGATAGGAGAAGAATAAGGACTGATACTAGGCCAAATAACTTTAGCTTTTAACAAATTTGTACTAACTTATTTATCTCTTAATTTAGGGTATGAGGATATCAGTATGTCCTAATGTTAGGTGGTACATGAAGAACACAAGCTTATACTTAGAGGGGGGGTGAACAGTATAAGATAAACTTTTACTTTTTCTTTCTCAAACAATATTATCCAATGTTATCAATTGCAATATATTTTCATAGCAATGTTAACCAATCTCATCAATAGTAGTAACAAGGCAATGCACAAATCATCACACACATGAGAGACATAAATTTAATGTGGTTCACCCAATGTGGGTTACGTCCACAGAGAAAATATTTCTTCTAAATTTTCTCAACAAATCTCTTGGGAACCAATTCCCTATTACAATGTTTATGGACCTCTATCCAAAGGAGATCTCAATCCCCTATGCTCAAGTTTGTGGACCTCTATCCATAGGAGAACTCTATCCCCTTAACTTTGGTTCGTGGAACTCTATCCATAGGAGAACTCTATCCCCTTGTTGGTCTGGTTCGTGGAACTCTATCCATAGGAGACTCCTCTCCTTTGCTCTGGTTCATGGAACTCTATCCACAGGAGACACCTCTCCTCTCTGCTCTGGTTCATGGAACTCTATCCATAGGAGACACCTCTCCTCTCTGCTCTAGTCACCTCCAAAGCTGGTACACACCTCTGCTTAACTTTATTCCAAGCCTACTCACAAGGCTTACTCAAGTCTGCTCACAAATCTACTCTCAAATCTGCCCCAAATATACACACACTACATGCACAAATCTATCTCAACTTTATCCCAAATCTGCACACATTACATGCACAAATCTATCTCAAATCTATCCCAAATATACACACATTACATGCACAAATTTATCTCAACTCTACCTCAAATATGCACACATTACATGCACAAATCTATCTCAACTCTATCCTCAAATATGCACATATTAAAACATGTTCTCAACTCTCCAAATCTTGCATACACAACAATGTTCATCTATTTCAAGATCTTGCATAATAGTATCATCAAGTGCTTTATCTAATCTTCAATGTGCTTTCCTTAACTAAAGTAGTTTAGACATATTCTACCCAGAATTTGTTTAACCTCTTGAACATATAGAGAATGATATGCACTTGAAAAATGCTCAATATGTTCTACACATTCATTAAGTCTGTCACTTTCACATGTCTCACATTCAACAAATCAGATCTCTACCTCTTACAAATTCCTTTCAAATCAAATCATGCTAGTGTATAACTTGCTTCACAAAATTGGTCTATGTTCCTTGCAAATTTGCTCTCAAATATCAAATACAATAATGCACAAGTTTTCTCTCAACCCTAGCACAAGTGTTTCCAATTTCTTTCAATAATAAAGCACAACTTGTTCACAAAATCTAGCACAAGTGTTTCCAATATTTTTCAAAAATGAAGCACAACTTGTTCACAAACTCTAGCACAAGTGTTTCCAATCATTTTAACAATGAAGCATAATTTTGTTCTCAAACCTTAGCTCAAATATTTCCAACAATGCACACTAATCAAACCTTTTATCTCCACCTTATGATTCAGAAATATTTTCTCAAACAAACACCTTAAAGAAGGAATGATATTACCATACCTCTTAACTTGCTTTGATGAAGATGTGCCCTCAAAACCTGTCTCAAAATATTTTATCTTTCTTATGCCACTTCAAGGGTTAGTTAGCATAACACTTTTTCAAATCATCCACATGAAAAACTTCTCTCAAAATATGTGCACAAAGATAATGCTAAAACATAGTGCTTTATAACCTCCTCTTGTTTCACAAGATAAAGCTTTCAACCAATGACAATTTTCCTCTTTATCATACAACACACAATTTAACAATAAGCCACAATACACCTTATGTCTCCTTTCTAAAAATACAACAATTACAATTTCAAGACAATTCAAATTACACCTTATAACTCCTTTTCTCACATGCAAAAATATTTTCTTTATATTTCCTCTTTATAATTTTTGCAAGACAATACTTTATAAATGCACCCTTATGACTTATATTTTTCAAACTAAAATATTTTAAAACATACCCTTATAGCTCCTAGTGTGCAAGATAACAAATCTTTTAACACTTCCTTAAGATTCCCTAATTGCAAAATAATCAAACCTTTAACATATCCTTATGACTCCCTATATGCAAAAAGGAACAAACCTTTAACACAACCTTATGACTCCCTAATCAACGCATACCATAGGAAATTTAATTAAAAAATTTATGCCCTTACCAATGCAGCCACCGTGAATCGAACCTGCCACCTCTTGCTTGCCCATGCCCTAGTGCAAGCTAGGCTACCGCATGAGCTAGCCGCCCACACAAAACTTTAAGCCCACAAAATACTCCTTATTGCTTTGGTGAACTTCTTCCTTGATCAAAATGCTAACAAAATTGGAGCCACCATGAATCGACCCCCTGACCTCTTATCTACCAATGCCTTAGCTTTGGCTAAGCTACCGCCTGAGCTAGCCACCTGCTTAGAACAATGAAGGCACGTCCTTCGATTTATTTCCTTGCTTCTACCCCAAAATGAATGTGTGTGCTATCTTGCTCCTCTACTCCCTTTACAAAATGTGAATGGATCGATTGCGCTCAACGTTCAACCTCCGCCTTAATGAGGTATTTTTCCCTTCATTAAATATGCACTTCGATTATATATTTCAAACGTTGGTGGTGTAAAATTTGATTTTTCAATGGCACCTTTTAAACCTTAACCTTAGTTATATTATAATATTTTAAAAAATATTATAATAATAACTTTTAAACTTTTGCCTCTAATTCTGAAATTTAAATCTTTTGAAAGCAAGTAAGACCTTGTCCTTTTCTTGCAAATATAACCATGGAGAATGACTTTGCCTTGACAACTTTTGTACCTTTGACATTGCCTCATGTATCCTTTGAAGATATTTACCTTGCACTTTAATATTTCAACCTTGAAGATAATTCTCAACCTTTTCACCTTTGACATCAATGACAACCAATATACTTACTATTTCCAACAATCTCCCCCTTTGTCATTGATGGCAACCCTTCTTAAAATATTTTCTTTTACTGCCACTGGATTCCAAATCTGCTCCCCTTGAGAAGTTGCTCCCCCTTACTGATTTCTCTCCCCCTTACTGAAATCTCTCCCCCTTTGACATCAATGGCAAAGGGCTCCTTTGGGGCTAAAAATAAGACTCTTAGCTCAGCCCCCTCACCACCTCTTCTCCTTGAGGTGATCAATTTTGGGATGGGAGTAAATCTACTCCCAGCTTACAATGCTCTTCTCCTTTCTCAACTTTCTTTTTCCACACCTTTGTAGTCACACCTCTTTGAACCTTTTGACTGTCATGTTTCTTGCTTATCCTTGGAAGTTCTAGAAACTTTGTTCTACACCACCTTGCTTTATGCCCAAAATTACTGCAATTGTAACACCTGATGTTGTGATTCTTGGAAGGTGCAAATGACTTGAAGTTCCTCTTGGTGAAGCCATAATCATTCTTTTCATGAACCCTGCAATGCACTACTTTGTGACCAAAATGATTACATGAGAAACAATAACCTTGGAAGAAATATTCATCTTGCCTTGGAAAATATGGTCTCTTGGTCCTTTCTTTGCCTTTCCTTTGATGATCCATGTTCTCTGATTGTGCATTATCTTCTTTCTCTTTGAAGCTTCCACTTCCTAACTCATCAACATATGTCTTAGGTTCTTCTTCAATCTCTTCCTTTGAAACTTCCTTTCCTTTGGAGCTTGACTCCCCTTTTTGTACCTCTTGACCTTCTTCATAGCCTAGTCCTATTTTGATAAATGAATATTTTTGTGCTTTGATAATGTTATCCAAAGCTTTTGAACTTTTCCCAAACTTGTGCAACTTATCCTTAGAATATTTCACTTCCATCCTTAGAGAAATCACTTCATGTTCTAATATTTCACATTCTAACTCTTTTACCTCTAACTTTTCAACCATAACTTCTTCAAATATCCTTGCCTTAACTTTTAAGTTTTTGAGATCTTGTAGAAGCTTTTCCTTTATTTCCTCATCTTCTTGAACTTGAGCCTTCAGTCTTGAGTTCTTCTTTCTAACTCTTTTCAACTCTCTAAGAGCAACAATAAGTTCCTCTTCTAGGTCAACTGTGGCTTCTTCTATTTCTGAATATTCCTCTAGGTCTTCAATTATAGGAGCATCTTCTTTTTCTTCTACTTGGTCAGAAACATCTTCTACTTGATCTTTAATAGGAGTGTCCTCTTCCTCTTCTATTGCCAAAAATAGAATCTCTTATTTTTCACTATTTGAGAAACTTTCATCACTGTCACTTGAAGCACTGCTTGCTTCTTCCACATAGAAACTCTTCTTGTGCTTTTGAAAATTCTTCTTTTCATGCTTGCTTTGACCATACCTATTTTTCTTTTCATACCTGAATTTTCTTTCTTCCTTTTTCTTATAATCTTGTTTCTCTTCACTGTTGCTACTTCCAGCTTGTGGATAATTTGATGCGTAGTGACCAAAGTTACCACAATTAAAACATTTCACAGTCTTCATATCTTTGTGTTTCCTTAAGCCTTTATTATTTCTTCTCACATAGTTAGCTTCTTCATCACTGCTTGACTCATCACTTGATTCTGATTTCTTATCTTTTGTCTTCTTTGAAACCTTGAAAGTTGCCTCTCTCTTGGAGTTTTGATCTTTTTCTATCCTCATTTCATAAGCTATGAGAATTCCATGTAACTCATCCATTGTCAACTTATCGAGATCCTTCATCTCTTCTATTGTTGAAACCTTTGCATCATACCTCATAGGGAGTGATCTTAATACTTTTTGAGCAACACTAGAGTCCTCAATTTCCATTCCAAGTCCATGCATGGTATTAACAACTTCATCAACACGGAGTAAGTATTTAGCAATATCTTCCTCATATTTCATCTTCAACTCTTCAAACCTCCTCCTGTGAGTTTGAAGTTTTGCCAACTTAACCTTACTATCTCCTTCATATGTTTGCTTCAATTTATCCTAGATTTATTTTGTTGATTTGCATTGCATAACTTTTACAAATTTTGATTCACGTAATCCACTTAAGATTCCATTCATAGCCTTGGCATTATTTACATACAGTTGCTTGCCATCCTTATCTGTGGGAGGAGTAGTTGTAGGTTTGAACCCATCCTCAATAGATTGCCATGTTTCATATCCTTGTGCCATCAAATAAGTCTTCATCCTCATACTCCAGAAAGCATAATTATTCCCATCAAATATTGGAGCCTTATTTGTTGAAGATCCATTCTGAGAAGCCATCTATGTTCCTGTAAGATCTTCCTTCAAGTTGTTAGAATTTTTCAAAGGAACCTACTCTGATACCAATTGAAGAACACAAGCTTATACTGAGAGGGGGGTGAACAATATAAGATAAACTTTTACTTTTCTTTCTCAAACAATATTATCCAATGTTATCAATTGCAATATCTTTTCATAGCAGTGTTAACCAATCTCATCAATAGTAGTAACAAGGCAATGCACAAATCATCACACACATGAGAGACATAAATTTAATGTGGTTCACCCAATGTGGGTTACATCCATGAAGAAAATATTTCTTCTAAATTTTCTCAACAAATCTCTTGGGAACCAATTCCCTATTACAATGTTTATGGACCTCTATCCAAAGGAGATCTCAATCCCCTATGCTCAAGTTCATGGACCTCTATCCATAGGAGAACTCTATCCCCTTAACTCTGGTTCATGGAACTCTATCCATAAGAGAACTCTATCCCCTTGTTGGTCTAGTTCATGGAACTCTATCCATAGGAGACTCCTCTCCTTTGCTCTGGTTCATGGAACTCTATCCATAGGAGACACCTCTCCTCTTTGCTCTAGTTCATGGAACTCTATCCATAGGAGACACCTCTCCTCTTTGCTCTAGTCACCTCCAAAGCTGGTACACACCTCTGCTTAACTTTATTCCAAGCCTACTCACGAGGCTTACTCAAGTCTACTCACAAATCTACTCTCAACTCTACCCCAAATCTACACACACTACATGCACAAATCTATCTCAACTCTATCCTAAATCTACACATATTACATGCACAAATATATCTCAAATCTATCCCAAATTTGCACACATTACATGCACAAATCTATCTCAACTCTACCCCAAATCTGCACACATTACATGCACAAATATATCTCAACTCTACCTCAAATTTGCACACATTAAACTCCAAAACACAAAACATGTTCTGAACTCTCCAAATATTTACATACACAACAATGTTCATCTATTTCAAGATCTTGCATAATAGTATCATCAAGTGCTTTATCTAATCTTCAATGTGCTTTCCTTAACTAAAGCAGTTTAAACATATTCTACCTAGAATTTGTTTAACCTCTTGAACATATAGAGAATGATATGCACTTGACAAATGCTCAATATGTTCTACACATTCATTAAGTCTATCACTTTCACATGTCTCACATTCAACAAATCATATCTCTACCTCTTACAAATTCCTTTCAAATCAAATCACGCTAGTGTATAACTTGCTTCACAAAACTGGTCTATGTTCCTTATAAATTTGCTCTCAAATATCAAATACAATAATGCACAAGTTTACTCTCAACCCTAGCACAAGTGTTTCCAATTTATTTCAATAATAGAGCACAACTTGTTCACAAACTCTAGCACAAGTGTTTCCAATATTTTTCAACAATGAAGCACAACTTGTTCACAAACTCTAGCACAAGTGTTTCCAATATTTTTAACAATGAAGCATAATTTTGTTCTCAAACCTTAGCTCAAATATTTCCAACAATGCACACTAATCAAACCTTTTATCTCCACCTTATGATTCAAAAATATTTGCTCAAACAAACACCTTAAAGAAGGAATGATATTACCATACCTCTTAACTTGCTTTGATGAAGATGTGCCCTCAAAACCTATCTCAAAATATTTTGTCTTTCTTATGCCACTTCAAGGGTTAGTTAGCATAACACTTTTTCAAATCATCCACATGAAAAACTTCTCTCAAAATATGTGCACAAAGATAATGCTAAAACATAGTGCTTTATAACCTCCTCTTGTTTCACAAGATAAAGCTTTCAACCAATGACAATTTTCCTCTTTATCATACAACACACAATTTAACAATAAGCCACAATACACCTTATGTCTCCTTTCTAAAAATACAACAATTACAATTTCAAATACAATTCAAATTACACCTTATAACTCCTTTTCTCACATGCAAAAATATTTCCTTTATATTTCCTCTTTATAATTTTTGCAAGACAATACTTTATAAATGCACCCTTATGACTTATATTTTTCAAACTAAAAGATTTTAAAACATACCCTTATAGCTCCTAGTGTGCAAGATAACAAATATTTTAACACTTCCTTAAGATTCCCTAATTGCAAAATAATCAAACCTTTAACATATCCTTATGACTCCCTATATGCAAAAAGGAACAAACCTTTAACACAACCTTATGACTCCCTAATCAATGCATACCATAGGAAATTTAATTAAAAATTTTATGCCCTTACCAATGCAGCCATCGTGAATCGAACCTGCCACCTCTTGCTTGCTCGCGCCCTAGTGCAAGCTAGGCTACCGCGTGAGCTAGCCACCCACACAAAACTTTAAGCCCACAAAATACTCCTTATTGCTTTGGCGAACTTCTTCCTTGATCAAAATGCTAACAAAATTGGAGCCATCTCGAATCGACCCCCTGACCTCTTATCTGCCAACGCCTTAGCTTTGGCTAAGCTTCCACCTGAGCTAGTCGCCTACTTAGAACAACGAAGGCACGTCCTTCAATTTATTTCCTTGCTTCTACCCTGAAATGAATGTGCATGCTATCTTGCTCCTCTACTCCCTTTACGAAATGTGAATGGATCGATTGCACTCAACATTCAACCTCTACCTTAATGAGGTATTTTGCCCTTCATTAAATATGCACTTCGATTATATATTTCAAACATCGATGGTGTAAAATTTGATTTTTCAATGGTGCCTTTTAAACCTTAACCTTAGTTATATTATAATATTTTAAAAAATATTATAATAATAACTTTTAAACTTTTGCCTCTAATTCTGAAATTTAAATCTTTTGAAAGCAAGTAAGACCTTGTCCTTTTCTTGCAAATATAACCATGGAGAATGCTTTTGCCTTGACAAATTTTGTACCTTTGACACTACCTCATGTATCCTTTGAAGATATTTACCTTGCACTTTAATATTTCAACCTTGAAGATAATTCTCAACCTTTTCACCTTTGACATCAATGACAACCAATATACTTACTATTTCCAACTATACACAACCAAGTACTAACGAAATGGCATGGTCATGGGAGATATGTGGTGGTAAGTTTGATGGTTTAACAAATACTAAATTGTGATTTGTCAAAACAAGTTGAAAATATTTGAGAATTTTTTCCACCTCTGAAGTAGGTGATTGGATTGCAAATATCTTAGCAATGATCCCATGGGAAGATTGTTTTAGCAACTTCTCCATATAGTTTGAGTTGATAATCTGAGAAGGCCCTGGTTATGAACCCTAAAGAGTGTAAGACCTTCCATTCTATGAAAAATACATCCATAACTCTATAAAATTCCATGTGATGGTTCCCAATGTACCTAACCATTGAGCTTCCAACACAACATCACATCCCCATAATTATAGAGTAAACATATCGATTTTGAACTCATAATCCCCTGTTTCCAATTTAACATTGTGACATTTACCTTTGCAAGGTAAAACCCCTCTATTGGGAACCATAACCTCAAAGGAATTACATGTGTGTATGTAATATTTGGTTTGCCAATCATAATTCAGGGATCAATAAACTTGTGTGTGCTTCCAAAATTGATGAGGATTGTAAGATGTTGGCCTTTGAAAACCCCATAACTTCCATGGTTTGGGGAGTGGTAATCCTAGCAAGAGCATGGATAAAAAAAATTTATTGTGGTTCTTCACGTGTTTCTTCCTCATTTTGGGATGGTTCCTCTACTTGTTCTATTTCATCATCACTTTTGTCATTTTTTATGGGATCTTTGATATCTATGAAAAAAACCTCTTTTGGGCACACCTATACCCTCAAACATATTTTTCATCACAATTGTAGCACCAACCTTGAGCGCATTGGGTATCTATTTCTTTTGTATTCAATATTTTATGGGGAATAGTTATATTTTCATTATGAATTGGGAACTTGGGAGGAAAGGAGGGTTTAGTTTATGGAAATTTAGATGTCATCCTTTAAGCTAAAAATTTGGATTCGGCCAACCGTGCCAATCTTATATCCTACATCATTCTTTATAGTTTGAACATCTTGACCTTGTCCTAGAGATCATCCTTAAAGCCACTAATGAAATAGCTCATAAAAAACCCTTCATTCAACCCTTTGGTCCTATTAGCCAATTTATCAAATAGTGTCTGGTAGTCTCAAACTGTAGAGGTTTGTCTCAACTTGGTTAGAGCTCCTTGAAAGTCATCATACTCACTAGGGCCAAAGCAATCCAAAAACTTCCCAAGAGGGGTTAGGAATGGTGTGTTGTAACCATTGATACCACTATAAGGCTTCAAACTCAAAATTGAAAGAAGCCATATGGATCCATAAATATTTAGGGACATTGTGGAGTTTGAAGAATTGATCTACACAACATAACCACCCATCTACGTCCTTCCCATTGACCTTAGAAAAGTCCAATTTAGGTATCTTAAAGGGAGTATCATGGTCAAATTGAGGGTGAGAGTCTCCCCTTCCTTTCCTTTTCCTCACCCTAATTGATTGGTATGAATCAAACACCTTTGGGGCACCTTGAAGTCTAGACTCAACCTCAACAAAGTGTTCTTCAAAGTTAGCTTTGGAGCTGAGGTATTTGCTTCTAAAGCATTGAATATCTTCCCTTATGGAGTTATTGTCATGGAGAAGGCTATCGAGGGTGCTTTGTATTTTTTCAAACATTGACATAGCTTGTTCTATCTCTTTTGATGGCCATGAGTTCCACCTGCCGTTTTGGTAAGTTTTAAACCTCTTTCACTAAATTACTATAAATAGAAGTGTGACTGTAGGAGTTACTATTTTTAGTAAGGAGTTCAAAAATGTGCTTAGGTGTTATATATAAAAATGATCATCTTGAAAATATGGTCAAATGATATATATCCCAACACTAATTTTGGACAATCCAAATTTATTTGCTTGGATTTTTGTTTTATCTATTGTTTTGACAAGTCTACTGGTGTGGACGGTTTTTGCTTTGGAGGTTGGATTCAAAAGTTGGATACTGTGTCATCCAACTCTACCCTATCTATACTAACACATGTACTGCAATATTAATATTGTTCAATTTCTTACTCTTGAATTCCCTATGCTATTCAGTTACTAACACTGTCGATTTTGTTTCTATCACTAACAACCCTATAATTACTGTGTTAGGATACCTAGGAATAGATATTTGGGGATAAATTATTATATTGTATAAGGGTTGGCATGGGCCACACATAACCCAAGGTTGATTATATTATAATATAATATTATATTTATAGTCGGATCCCCAAAGTAGAATTAAAATATGGATATATATATGAAGAAATATTTATCATTGTAATCATCATGGAATTAAATATATGCAATCATTTGTGCCAACAAAGTGGCTTATAGTACTTAGCCCTCCTTAAGTGGAACTCTCATCTTGGGATATCTTTTGGAGTTGTTCCTTTCTTAAGGAATATTATTGGTGTTCCCTACCTTAAGGGTTTATCATAATAAATTTCTGTAACAAGTGGTATCAAAGCCAAGTTTTTG
The DNA here is from genome assembly GCA_028583015.1 of Wollemia nobilis. Lineage (NCBI taxonomy): Eukaryota > Viridiplantae > Streptophyta > Pinopsida > Araucariales > Araucariaceae > Wollemia > Wollemia nobilis. Next base: position 9,785,185 of record JAQPPZ010016890.1, read on the forward strand.
GAATCGAGAAGTTTTTTTTAAGTGCCCAAAGATCTGGGAAGTTTTTTTTGGTGCCCAAAGATCTGACAAAATTGTTTTTCACCTAGCAAAGTGTGTTATCTGGCACTCGATCTCCTGTGTAACTACTCGTATACATTCTCAGTATTGACACAACATGATTCTGAAAACTTTCACAGACAATAGGTACCTCCTTTTTGCAATTTCATATCATTAGCTTGGGAACAGTCACCTCCAGATGACCATTGCAGACGTATCACTGAAGAAGAATTAATGTAGAAAATATGAGGTAAAATAACATGCAAATTAATAGGACGTAAATTTTTTGTAGAAATATTTAACTCGTTTCCTAAATTTTAAGTGTCCAATCGGGTAGAAGAGTTCACAACCCTAAAAAAAATTGGTCCCTTTAGCTCAGGACAAGTGCCAGATCATTCAATTTTTCATAGGATGAAATTTGTGCTTTAAGCGTCGAATGATTTTTTGTGATTAGATTTTATCAGTCGAACATTTGGATATTAAAGCAAATATAAATCATCCAACAGAGATGGGAACAATGCACTTCAAAATTGTTGAATTTAATTTAACCTTCTAAGGTGCCCCACCTTCTTCACTTTGTGTTTTAAGTGTGATATGTACCAAATTGGTGCATCCTTGTTCTAAGATTGTACCATATTTTTGCAGGATAACCAAGGTGTTGTAGCAATACATATTGGTGAACAATAATAATTTTAACATCGAATTTGTAAGAAATCAATTTTTTTTCCTCACAAAGTATCACTATTGTTATATTGTTAGGCATTCCAACAATAATATTTTAATTTTTGCACATATTTATATTTATTATTATCAAGTCAAGGCGTATCAAAACCCTAAAAATGTTGAATGACACGCAACATAACATCGTCCTTCGGTAAGCAATTCCAATTTATGGTACATTACGTACACCTTTCGACTATTTTCGACAAGTATTCATTGACGTTCATTGTGGTTTTACGATAATTCCATATCTCACCAGTTCCCCGACCAGTTTTTTGGAATAGCCTTAAATTTTTGGAAAATTAGATAATTTTGACAAGCAAGAATTCGCAAGGTTTCATCATTCTTTTTTCTTTCTTCAAAATGCTTTGTCCCACATTGCACCTATAGGATAAAATTCCTTGTTTAAAAACACTTTTGTTTTGATAGTTTTTTGACAACTTCTCCATGGTCATCCCAATATGCAACCATAGTTGCGCTAGTTGGGGGTGTTGTTTCGAAGGTTTGTGTTGTTGAGGTAAGTGGTAGGTGGCAATTTTTGTGTGTGGAAAATTATTGGTTTTCGTCTTGTGGGTAATATCCCACATAGCCTATGCAAAGGGTACAATAGTTGTTTAAGAGTCTCATCATGCATCTATTGAGGTGATCATTTCTTGCAGTCACACTTGTGCTCGTGTATAGGAGGCGGTTGTTACCTCTAGGTCGGTGGGTTGGTCATCTTAAAACGTTGATTCATTGAACTATGGAATACTATGACCATTTAAAATTTTGATTGATCGTTGGAATTTGAATAATTATGACCATTGGAATTTGAATAGGAATTTGACCGTTGAAAGTTAAATTTCAGAATTAACCGTTGAAACCCATTTTTTGTCGCTCCAAATAATTTTATCTACCATATTCAAAAAAATCAAAAAATTGAATTTAAGTTTTTGGCACCAATTTTAGTGAAGCATTCACCTAATTCTAAAGGAAGAAAAAAAAAATTAGGTAGGTATAGAGATATATATTCTCATAAAACCCTAGTTTGTATTGGGCATGAACTATGACACTCCAAAAAATTTCTAGAGAAGATGATATTGATGTTAGGGATTGGTGGAAAAATTTAATATCCTTGTATCATTATTGTCTTCGTTGGAAATATATGCTTCCTTTTTGTTTGGGAGGAGAAGCTATTTCTTGGTTTTCTAGATTCGCATCTAATTATGAACTAATTTTGGAAACAATGGAGTAAGCATTCTTGATTCAATGGGACCCATATTAAAAAATAGCTAATTTGAAGGTCACTATCAGGGGACATGAAGAAGAAATAAACTTGCTTCAAAAAGAACAAAAGAAAATAAAAAGAGAGCTAAAAAATTTCAAAGAAGTGGTAGAAGATAAAAATATATCAGTGTGCAAACAAAAGAAACCATACCTTTGGTAGAAGATAAATTTAAAAGTGGATAAAGTGATTTGTTTGAATCCAAAAAGTCTATTTTGTAGGTTCATGGAAGCATTCAAAAGGAATAGGTTGTTATTTCCATTAACCCTTGTAGCAGATTTAACTTTATTAATATTGCTTTGGCTAAGAGGTTGGAGGTTCAGGCAACAAAAATTAAGGACATAAATTTGGAGGGTGAGAATGTTCATATTTTTGAAGATTTGAAGATCACCATGGATAAATATGTTTTATATTCATATTTTTATGCTATTGAGATGGATGATGAGGATATTTTTCTTGGTTATCCTTGGTTAGATTCTTTAGGTACTATTAACATTAATGTGTAAAAGAAGTTTATGAAGTTATGGTACAAGAAAAAGAAGATAACATTGTAGGATATTTCTCAACTTAAGGAGAAAGGATCCAAGAAAAAGTAAGAAGTGGTTGTAGAAAAACAAATTGGAGAACAAATAGAAGAACCTAAAATAAATTTGAAGAAGGCAGTAGTAGCAATCATGGTAGCAGATTCCAACAAAGCTTTGGAAGAGCACAATGACACACAAAACAAAGAGAACTTGAAATAACAATGTGTAGAAGAATTTAAAACATTGGAGCTAAATATTGAGGAGTCCAAGAAGGTAGAACATCAAAGTTAAGTTTGTGCCATATAACCATCCACACCACCATAAGCGGCAACAATCTTGGAGGCATGGTGCAAGGCAACAATATTATGGTTCTACATAAAATCAGAAGTGCACCAAGTATGGCAGTGTTTAGCTAAGAAAGCATAATAATGCGATTTTTCAGAGTGGTTCATCAACATCAAGGAACAAGTGGATCCATCATTCAAATTATCCAAATAAAGTAGTAGAAGCAGGGAGCCAAAAAAGTAGATTGGGTTACTCAAGTAGAAAAATGGCATACCAGCATCAACAACGACCACCAACAATCAATGTTTCACTAGGATGGATGGATTATTGAGATTGGTACCAGTTGCTAACATTACTTAGCAAATCATATTATCTTGTTTCTTCATATATTTTGAGGATGAAACATTTGTAAGGAGGGTGGCATGTTAGGGTACCTAGGAATAGATATTTAGGAATATATTATTATATTGTATAAGGGTTGGCATGGGCCACACATAACCCAAGGTTGATTATATTATAATTTTATATTATATTTATAGTTGGCTCCCCAAAGTAGAATTAGAATATGGATATATATATATATATATGAAAAAATATTTGTCATTGTAATCATCATGGAAATAAATCATATGCAATTTATGTACCCACAAAGTGGCTTATAGGACTTAGCCCTCCTTAAGTGGCACTCTCATATTGGGATATCTTGTGGAGTTATTCCTTAAGGAATATTATTGGTGTTCCCTACCTTAAGCGTTTATCAAAATAAAGTTAAGTAACATACTGACACAGTCTATTCTATTTTTCTCACTGATAACCTTGTAATTACTGACTATTACATATGACTATTATTGCCACTAACAATCCTAACTATTCAATTTTTGACTTTGGGATTTCTTATGCTACTGACAACCCTATAATTAATGACTATTATAGATGACTGTTATTGTTTGATTCACTAATTTTTTCCTTTGCGCATGCATTTTTTTTGTGATAGGGGAGTCTCCTTTGTATGCTCATTTTTTTTTGACAAATTTTGATTATAGGTTAAACATTCAGCAGAATAGGAAAGCTTTGTTTTCTTGCAGGTTAAAATTTTGACAAAGCTAGGGTATATTAGGCAAGGGTGTATGTAATACCCATAGGCCCTTTGTTATACCGCGCTGACAAATGATAGTTCTTGGACAAATATTTTAGGCCACTACTTGAGGATTCCACACATATCCTTGAGCATACTACTTGTGTCTCTAATAGTATTGGAGGGTAATATTCTTAGATATTGTGTCTAATGTACTATGGATAATACAAGGCTAAGCTTCCTAGGGCTAAATATTTATTTAATCCTAGATGGTATCCCTAAATACTTGAAGATACATGGGAGCTCGATTCCATGCACAAGTATTGTTTGAGGCCTGGATATTAGAGCCTAATCACCCCTCAATTCACTAGACACTTTATAGGCTATCTAGCTTAGCCAATAACAATAGCTCTTCCATAATATTTTAAAACCCTCAACACAGGGTTCTTAACCTACACAACTACTATAGAAAAAATAAAGGACTGCATTTTTTTTGCTAGTTTTACTTTGTATATATATAAAGGATAAACAAAAAATAGAAAACACTAGAAAATTATACCTAACAGTAAAAATGGATGGGAAAGAATTTTTGTAGTTGCAGTAGAACTCAACCTTGGAAAGTGCTCTGATACCACTTGTTAGGAACCTACTATTAAAAATAAACTCACTCACACAAAATACTAAAAATAAGTAGATATTCATACAATAACAAAATATCACAATGAAAAGTAAATGCAGAATTAAATGTTCTCACAATAACATAGAATCATAGGCCTCTTAAAGGTGGCAACCTCCTTCAATATTTCATTAATTTGAAAAAATATACATCCGTACATGGCTCCATATCTTTTAAAGAAATACTTCATGCAACCCTAACGTAAAGCTCAAGATTTGGCTTACATGCAAAAAACCACTCGAACTAGAATCTTCTACCAAACATTGATTACATTCTTGATAATAGTTACATGAAATGGTCCCACTTGTCTAGGTGCCTTGTCATAAACCATTACAAAGTATTGCAAAATAACATTATAAAATGTTCCCCATGTTGGAAGTGGGTCATTACATAATCATATGAGAATTACAAAAATATATTTAAGATGGGGTCCTAGCATGGATACCTCCCCAACCATAATGGTTAAAATTGAACTTTGAAAAGGCTTCTAAAGGAAATCTAGGGCTAGCAGGGGCAAGTGGTGTGGTGATAAATGATAAGGGTGAAATCATTATGGCTTTCACTAAAAATTTAGGGACTCAAACAAGTCATTTTGCTGAGGAAAGAGCTTTATATCAAGGAGTTGCTCTTCTTAGCATAGGCCAATAAAGGGAAATAATTTTTGAAGAAGATTCGTTAAATATTATCAACATCCTTTTAGGTTAACAAACAGTTAGTTGGAACATAGAAAATATGATATATGAATCAGACAAATATATGATAGCTCTAGATTTTTTTCAATGTTAGAATGATTTTAGAGAATAAAACAGGGAAACATACATCTTAGCCAACTTAGGAATTCAACAAAGGGGTCTAACCATTTGGAGAAACAATTTTCCTTAGGACCTAATTCAAATATCTTAGAGTGAAGCCCCATAATTTAGAAATTATTATTAATCTCTTTAGATCGAAATGGCATGGTTGTTGTAAGGCTCTGGATGCAATGGATATTTTTGAGATCCTTATCCTTTATTTAAAACTCCATATAAATATTGAGGATTGTAGCTATAATAATTCTTAGAGTAGGCACTTCAAAACCTTTTACTTATGGAGGTAAGGTAAAAATAAATAAATTCAAATTCAAGAGGTGGGAAAATTTTGAGTAGCTCTCTACTAAATGATGGTTTTTGGCTTTATTAGGTCAGGACTTTTTTAGATAGATGAATGGGGACATCGATCCAATTACACATATTGGTCTAAAATTGGAGACTACCCTTTAGGAAGCTTTTGAGTTTAGCTACTCTTAAAGAGTGATTTTTTTATGTCTAGGTGGCACTACAATATTGGGTATGTTATTTACTAGGAGGTGAAATTTTATGAGTTGGACTCTTGGTCTTTATGGAGTGTAGTTTTATTGACACATCCAATTTTGTATCGTGACCTTCTTTGGAATTCCTTGAGGGTTATATTTTCTAGAGATATGGGCCCTTCACCCCCTATAGGTGATGATTTATTGTTGGTCATTTATCTCATTTTTCTTTCCCTTTATTTTGAATGATGTAATTGTGACTAATGTCTAGAAGCTCATGATACTAACATAATGGTTTGTATAATAATGGTTTGTATCTTAATTTAGAGGTTTAGATCATAAAGGTTTGTATCTTCCCACATTTCTATATTTATTTGGTATCTCTTGTTAGGTCTTTTAAGACCTCCCATTGGCATTGTTTCTTTCTCAAAATATTTATCCCTTCAGCTTGTCATCAATGTAGATTATGTGTTGATTTCTCTTTGTAGAGGGGGAAATTACCCTACCATGTACAAATTCAAAAAAGGCTGGATCTATGAAAGGTAGAAAGCCTTATGGGATGAAAAGTGGGGGCTATGTTGTTCTCTACACTCGGTTCTAGGGGGAAGGGTTCACCAGGAACAATTTTGGGATAGTTTGATGTATTCAGTTTCAAGAAATCACCTAAGTTTGGACTTTCTAGATCTATGCTATGAAATATAAAGAACAATGTAGAAATCAGAATGCAAGAATACAAGAGCTAGCCTAATATGATTCTTTCTTTGAATGCTTTCTAACCTAGGGTTTTATCCAGAAAACCTTTAAAGCAAGGATACAAGATAAATGCACAACATTAACCCTAGATGCACACTATATGCTTTTCACTTTCAAATGCCTAAGAATCAATAATCAGATCAGATTTTCAACTAATAAGATAATTAGAGCACTTATCTAGACTGGTGGTTGACTTAGTTTTTTCTACCTCTTGTCCAATAATATCATAAATATCTATTTTTGCAAGACAACTTATGAAACACTTGAAAATAGAATTCTTATTAGGGGTCTGCTTAGGCCATTGTAAAACAATACTTGGAGGCACAGCAGTCAATCCCCCTAGGTTCTTTTAGATGACCTTTGGTAATAAAAGTAAAAATTGATCTTTGGATAATTAATCATAAAATAGTAATGCAATAGCAGAGAAACAGAAAACAGGTTATGATATCATATCCTAAAAAAAATTTAGAAAATACTCATGCAATCATAATCTAACAGATGCCCCCAATTTAGTCCTAGGAAAAATCACGCCTCACAGATGGTTGGTGCAATAACGCTATAGACAAAGTCATGCTCCATCAGAATAGGGTGTGATCTTGCTTTTGTGAGCAAAAACCCTAAATTAGGGTTAGCAAAGTCATACCTCATTGGGACAAGGCATGATTTTTCTTTAGAGACACAAAAAATAAAAGATAAATGTAGAGCATAAATAAATGCAGGAAACAAAGTGCGCACAACCTGATGGATGATGCAGAAGCATACATAAGAGATCGAGGTATCCAAATGGGCACTCTCTTTCCTTCTAAACTACAACACAAATCCACCAAACCACACAACAATCCAAATCAATGCAATAGAAGATCAAATCCAAAATTCGCACTTCGGGGTTAGCTTGTAGAAGAAAATAAGAAGCAGAGCAAAAGTAAGAATGTGAGCACCAATTAATCATAAGAATTTTGAGCTTAATTATTTCTAAGATCGAGCACTTTTTTTCTTTAGGAGTGGGATTAACCCCTCCTTTTATAGATAAAATCAGGGAGAAAGAAGCGGAAAAACAAATACAAATTGATGCCAAATTAAAACCCTAAAATAGTGAAATCATACCCCATGTCGATGAGGTGCGATATCGCTTCTACAAAGTTGCACCCCATCATAACTGGGTGTGATTTCACTAAAATGCTAAAGAAAGTCAAGGTAAGGGGAAAAGAAGCTTTCCCTTGCCTAGGGCAAGGGTTAGGGACCTCTTAGGGGCTCTAAGGAAGATTTCCCACTAAAAGTGGGTCAATTTTCCATGTCTACATTTTGCCCCCTCTTTGATGCATTTAAGGCCAAGTAAATGTGTCAAAGAAAGGTGTAGACTCCTATGGGCAAAAAAGGGCAACAAACACACAAAATAAAAGGAGTGGCTAGGTTTGGACAAAGGGGTGGCACAAGAGGGGTACCATGGAAGGATACTCTAGACTCTTGCACACTAGGTAAGGCATTACTACCACTAATGCCTCTATGGCTAGGGTGCCCCCTCGAGTTTTGAAAGGAATGAACACTCCTTAGGAAACTCGAAAAGACAAAGGAAGAAAGAAAAAAACCAGAACACAAAAATACAGAGAACAAAACAAGCAAGCAACAAAGCAAAGATTATGGGGTACAACATGAATCTAATGCAGCTAGCATGAAATGCATAAAATAAAGGAAAATATAGAAGAAGGGAAGAGAAGAAGAATGATAAGAAGAAGAAAAAGAATCTCCAAAGGTCAATCATCTAAAATCGAGAAGAAGGCTAAATCAGAACCCTGACTAGAGGGTGTTATGCTCAAAATATGGTCCATGTATGGAGTGAAAAACCCACTATGGGTGTAGTACTCACTAATATGGATAGATGGAAAAATATGGAGCGTAACCCACTATGGGTGATTTATCAAATGATAAAATGATGGATCGTAATCCGCTATGGATGATTGCTCGCTAGTGACTATTATGGGGTGATTACCTGCTAGGATGTATATCGAGGCCTACTAAAATGGCCAAGGAGTTGATCCTATAATGGGATGTTGAGCATGTCGAGTCAAAGAGAGACTTAACTTGATAGGGGTGATGTATGATGTATGTTGATGTGAATGATGTATATGTTAGTACTACCTAATAGGGTGTATGTGGATGTATGTATGATCCAATCAATATGAGAATAATACAACATGAGTGTGTGCATGTGCTAGAAGAAATAGGAGGAAGAAAATGAGGAGCAAATAATTGTGTGTGTACCCCCTACTTGAAGTTTCAACAAGAAAAAATTCAAGAGGGAGGAAGTGATCAAACAAAGAAGAGAAGAATGTATATCCTTGTCTGAATCAAAGAAAGCAAAAGAGAAATAATTATCATGCAAAAGACAAGAATATACAAAAGGAGAATTGTATTCCTTGACTTTGATGAGAGATGATGAACATTATAAAAATTTTCAAAGTCAAGGAAGACAAGAAGAGGAGAGAAGAAGAGAGATGCAAGAGAAAACCAAGAAGAGAATTCGAGAAGAAAAGAAGAAAAAGTATGGGGGTTCCTAGGTTGGGGTTTTGCTAGGCATCAAAGCCCTAGTGAGAATGCAATGCATGTGAGCTACAACCTAACTAGGTATCATCACCTGCCATTGTCGTGAATCCCCAAAAACTATATGAACAAGCAACTATGAGCAAGTAGCGATGCAAATATGACAAGCAATATGCAAGAACATAATGTCAAGCAATCATGCAAAATATGATAGGCAAGCATGCAAAATATGTCAGGAAAACATGCAACATGATCTAACTAAATGCATATGCAATATGAAAAATGGATCAAGCATAATATATTTTTAAATGCATTATATTCATTGGTTCTTTAAGCTCTTTACCATCCATAGAAACCAACTTATAAGCACCTAAGCCAAACTTAGCTATTATGACAAAGGACCCCAACCAGTTGGGCTAAAACTTACCTTGAAGATCAACACGAGCATTAGTGTTCTTTTGGTTTTCCTTGAGGACAAGGTACCCAACCTCAAAAGAATGATTGCAAACTTTCTTAGAGTAATATCATTGGAGCCTACCCTGATAGGCTCACAAAATGCTCTAAGGCATGAATGTGTTTCTCATCCAACAGCTCCAATTGGTGCAAACGGTCTGCATGATACTCATCATCGACCTCAACATCTTGCAACAAGATGTGCAAAGAAGGAATCTCAAGATCAAAAGGAAACACTACCTCATACCCATACACCAAGACATATGGTGAGGCCCCTATGGGAGTACGCACACTAGTACGGTAGGCCCACAAGGTAGGATAAAGCTAAGTATGCCAGTCATGATCGATCTTACTAACCAACTTCTTCAAAATCCTGATCAAGGATTTGTTGGATGCTTCGACTTGTCCATTACCCTAAGGATAATAAGGAGTTGACCATCTATGCTAAATTTTGTACTTAGCACAAAGATTATGGACATCATTTTTATTGAAAGGAGTGTCATTATCAAAAATAATCACCAAAGGAATCCCAAACCTACAAAGAATCTGGTTGAAGATGAACTTGAAAACTTGAGTTCTAGTCACCATAGCCAGGGGTATGGCTTCAACCCATTTAGTGAAGTACTCTATCATAGTAATGATAAACTTGTGACCATCAGATGACATTGGGTTAACCTTCTCGATAATGTCCAACCCCCACATGGAGAATGGCCAAGGGGAAGAAATAACTTGAAGGTCTTGAGAAGGAGCATGAATAATATGATCGTGGCGTTGACACTTGTCGCAATACCAAACATAATCGCATGCATATTTCTCCATGGAAGGCCAATAATACCCCATCCAAAGGAGCTTTTTGGCAATAGCATTACCGCTAAAATGGCCTCCACATGAACCTTCATGAGCATCACTAAGAGCAAGTTAGGCTTCATCGGAGTTAAGACATCGCAATAGGATACCTTCAAAAGAACATTGATACAAAGTATTGCCAATTATAACAAATCAGCATGCTCTTTTGCACAATAGCTTGCATTGATTATGATCTAAACCATCAGGCATTGACCCATATTTAAGGAAATTAAATATGTCATTATACCATGGTTCAAGTGGGGAATCTCTAATGGTAAAACACTCTAGGGGATCCAAACAAGAACTCAAAGATGCAGGTTCTTAGAGTTACCAAATGATAATCAAAGCTTGATCATCTTCCAACTCCAAAGGGAACAAAGATGTAGTAGCAACCATGGCATCCACATGGCAATTTGAGGATCTAGGGATAGACTCTATGGTTACCTACTCAAAAGAAGACAACAACTTGGTAATAATCTCCTTATATGGTTTAAGTTTTATCATCCCGAGTCTGATAAACATCATTGATCTAATTAACCACAAGTTGAGAGTCACCAAAGATCGAAAGGACCCTAACCTACAAAGCTAAGGTTGCTCTAAGACCAAGGATCAAAGCTTCATATTTTGTAGTGTTATTTGTGTAAGAAAAATGAAGCTTGAAGGACAAGGGAATGAGCTATTTTTATGGTGTAACTAGAACAACTCTAGCTCCAATGCCCTTCATGCAGTGGGCTCCATCAAAAAATAAAGTCCAAGACTCGAAATATTCAATTTCGACATTGAAGCACTCATCGGGAAACTCAACAACTATAGGATGGGCATCTTCTAGGGGAGCAAAGGCTAACTAATCAATAATCACCTGACCCTTGATAACCTTATGACCTATGAAAGTTAGGTCAAACTCACTAAGGGCCAACACCCATTTAGCAGCTCGACTTGACAGGTGGGGTTTAGACATCAAATAGTGCAAAGGATCAAACTTTACAACCACTAATATCTTATGGTTGAGCATGTAGTGCCTTAACTTATGGGAAGAAAACACTACGGCTAGACTGAGCTTTTCTAAGGGAGTGTACCTAGTTTCATAGCTGACCAAAGTTCTACTAATATAGTAGATAGCTCTTTCTTTATTTTTGTCATCATGTTGAGCCATCATGGCTCCCAAGGTGTGAGTTGTGGCTACTATATAAAGCAAAAAATGTCTACCAGTCACAAGGGAAACTAAAATAGGTGAGGAGGTGAGATACCTTTTGAGGTCATCAAAAGCTTTTTGACACTCAGAATCCCATCAAAAAACTACATCCTTCTTAAGGAGCCGAAGGAAAGGCTGACACTTATCGACTAACTAGAAAATGAACCGATGAATAGACTACAACTTACCTTGTAGACTATGCAATTCAGTCAAGGTGTGGGGAGGAGGTATATCAATGATAGCTGCTATCTTAGTAGGGTCCACTTCAATGCCTCACCTAGACACTATGAAGCCTAGTAGCTTGCCAAATGTGACTCCAAACACACACTTAGCAGGTTTAAGATGAACTTTATATTGTCAAAGCCTTTCAAATATTCATCTTAAATCATGGACATGATCCTTTTATTCTAATGAATGAGCCAAAATGTCATCCACATAGTCCTGGAGAATATCATGCATCATGTCATGGAAAATGTAAGTCATGGCCCGATGATAGGTGGCTCCCATATTTTTCAAGACAAAAGGCATGACTTTCCAGTAGAAGGTACCCCATGGAGTAGTGAATGTTGTCTTGGCCTGATCTTCAGGAGCAATCATAATCTTATTGTAACCCGAGAAACCATCCATGAGCGAAAGCATTCCATATTTGGTAGTGAAATCTACAATCTAGTCTATGTTGGGCAAGGGAAAATCATCCTTGGGACATGCTAAGTTAATGTCCCAAAATTTGGTACATACTCTGATTGTTCCTTATTTCTTAGCTATAGGAATGATATTAGAAATTGAATGAGAATATTCGATGGCTTTTATAAAACTAACAACAAGGAGTTTTTGGAGCTCCTCCTTTACTGAAAGGGCAACCTTTGGATGCATCTTTCGAAGCTTCTGCTTAATAGGCTTAGCACTAGGATTAACTACCAAATGATGCATGACAAGGGAGGGATCAAGCCCTGGCATGTCGGCATATGACCAAGAAAAAATATCTTGATATTCTTTTAATAAATTGGTCAATTACTCCTACTCATCCATGGTTAGGGCTTTGCCTAACTTAAGGATTCTAGGGGCTTCCTTAGAATCTATGTTCACATCTATGGTCTCCTCAATGAGTATGGATAAATTATCCTCAAGAGGAGGTGGGGCAGGAATTACTCCTAATTGCTCAAGGTCCTTGGGAGACATAGAACCAAAGTCCACTTGAGAACTAGAATACTCAACCTGCATTGTGCAAGGGACAAACCCATGAAAGCAAATATCATTCTAAGGTAAAGCCTCATATATAATATGTGACTCTAGGTTTAATACCATAGGAGAGGGCGGACCCTCATCCTCAACACTCCACTCTAAACCTTGATGAGATTCATAAAAAATAATATATAATCAAGAAGAGTCATCTTTATCCTGTGATGAAACATTTATAGAGAATTTCTTAGAGGAAGATTATGAGGAATGAATTTGGGCTAAATCCTCTGGTGAGAAAAATTCAAATGGATGAGGATCGCCCATGATAGAAATGATTTGGTTTTCAAATTAAAACTTCACACAGTGATGAAAAGTAGAAGGGATGGCCTTCATCGCATGAATCCACGATCGTCCAAGAAGAATATTAAAATATGTAGGACAAGACACCATGTAAAATATTGTATTCAAAATTTTTGGTCCAACTCTAAGAGGGAGTGATATAGTAGCACAAGCCTTTTGAGACTCATTTTTGGAAGTTTTAATGATGTCACTAGTTACAATTAAATCTTCCTCTTTCAATACAAACTTTTGAAAGAAATTATGTGTACATATATTAAGTGAAGAACCATTATCAATCATAACCCTTTTGATGAGAGTATCCCCAATAAGAGCAATGATATATAAAGATGAATCTTCTTGCATTTTTGAGAAAGACATCATTATCTGAAAATGTGAGACAAGGTGTCCCAAGAGAACTTACAACCTTTGCCATATCACTAGGATAAATATCTGGAGGTATCGACTGCTACTTCAAAATATTTACCATAGCTTCCTCATGGGCTTGAGAATTCTATAAAAGTTCTAAGAGAGAAATATTTGTTGACATACTCATCTCCTATTGAGATCGTTGAATTTTTTGACTCTGTACTAACTTCTCTGAAGTAGCTGTTATCATTCCAACCATATTATTATCGTACTGATGTGGCACACACTTATAGGACACTTGGTTGGTTTAGCTAGTTCTATTTGGATTCTTTTGGTTGTTGTAATACTAAAAACTACTGGTGTCAATATGACCAGCATCAATTAAATCTTGAACCTCAATTAAATCCTGAACCACATGCTTCAACTTCTTATAAGAGTTTGTCTAGTGTCCTTCTACTTTGTGATATATGCAATATTGACCTACCTTATACCAATGAGTTGTAGTATCTAGTTGTCTTATAGGATGTATTTCAATAGTCTTAGCTTCTAATAATTGCTTCAAAACTACTTCCATAGGTATATTAAATCTGGTAAAATTCCTTTGAGGAGATTTTTGAAGTACAATCTTAAGTAGGCTATTGGTGATATTATTAACAGGCCTACTATCATTATTACCTCCTGTATGCTTACTCTTATGTTGAGACTTAGTAGATTTTTATTCTTTATTCTTAAGCTGGCCTCTTCTAATGAGAGCTTGTTCCACTTTTCTGTCTAACTCAATTGCTTGATCAAGAGAGGTAATAGTAGTAGTTTCTAGTGCATACGATATCTGTTCTTGTAAATTACTAATGAATATATCAAGCATATATTTCTAAGACATAGGTTGTCTTAATCGACCAACTAAACTTCTCCAACAATCTATGAATTCTGAAAAACTTTCTTCTTTACTTTGCTTAAATTATATAGGTATCTCATTGTCACTTCTATTTCAATATAAGCACTAAATGATGAACAAATATTTCTGCAGTCTTTTCAAATATCTTTAAATAATAGTTGGGAAACCAATAATACCATTCCTGTTGGAAATTTTGAGTTAGTTGTGTTGTCATTGATGTCAAAAGTCAGTGTCAGAATTTAGTGCAGGACTTGGCAAAAGAAGGGTTAAAATATTTATATTTTAAGCCCAAGAGATTTGGTTTAAGAGCTTCACATGATTGGTCAAAATGATGGTTAAATACATGAAAAAAAAGGCCTAAAGGAAATAATATTATAATATTTATTATTATAATATTAAAGGCGGTCAAAAAAGGTCTAAGGATGAAAGAGAAAAATACCTAGGCCCAATGGAAATAATATTATAATATTAAAGGTTAAATTAAAGCCTAAGGTAATTTATAAATAATTTATAATATTTATATTATAAATTAATTTATAAAATAATATTATTAAAACCCAAAGTTGGGTTGGGTGCAAATTTAATTTAAATTTTTATTCCCCCACCAACGTTCGAAGGATAGAAGCATATGGTATAAATACCATAACATTTGTCTCACAAATGCAAGTCTTTGAATATTAATGCACATGCAAGTATTGGAAGTGGAATGCAAAAAGTTCATGAGCAAAGAACAAAGAGAATATTAATTTTTTATTTACAGCCAAAATCGTGAAGGACAAAGTGACCAAGGCATAAATCCTTGTCACCAACCAATCGGTTGGGCTAAGCCCTTGGTGTGTAAGGCATTGGGAATGTAGAGGTGTTGCATTCAAGTCTCGATGATAAAGGGACAAAACCTTTTTGGCTTTGGCATTAGTCAGAAAAACAAAGCACTTTTGCCTCCCACATGAGCACCTAGCTCACATGGTAGCTAGGCTGCAGTTAGGGCACAGGTGGCGGCTTGACCTAGGATCAAGTCCCACCAAGGAGCACCTGAGGTATTTAATTTTTTTTTAATGAAAGTGCATGGTCTATGGTCTATGGTTGCTTGGTGGAACTATTTGAAGCGTGTGGTTTGAAATTTCTTTGTGAGCATTATTTTAGTGTGTGGTGTGATTTTATTAATTAAGCACCTAGGGAGTTAAAATGAGGGTAAGGTAAAATATTTTTTACCTTAGACAAAAGGTGGTAAATAGTATTATTGAAGGTTAAAATTAAATTGCATTGTTTTTGTTTTATAAAGTCAATTATTTTGGAAATGCAATTTTTTTTTTTGATTGGTAGAAAGGGTGTTGAAAGGTCCCTGAACCTTGTACAAGAGAGATTACAAGAAATCCATAGCGACCGAGGTGGTCCAAGAAGAAAGGAAAAGAGAGTTGGCAAACCTCCACACTAGGGAAGGTGTCACGAAATCGCGACCAAAATGGTGATGTCGCGAAATCGTGACAAGTTGCACCGTTGATGCCAATAGAAGAAAGGAAGTCACGAAATCGTGACAAGAAAAGCCATCGAAACCGAAGAAGGGAAGAAGTCGCGATATCGCGACATGTTGCAAAGTGTCGCGATATCGCGACAAGTTGCTAGGTTGGAGCCGGACGAGAAGAAGAGTCGCGAAATCGTGACAAGAATGAAGACCGCAGCCAAAATAGAAAATGAGTCACGAAATCGCGACGAAAGTGGAAGCCTGCTGTCGAGAAGAAAAAGTGTCACGAAATCGCGACAAGAATGAAGACCACTGCCGAAGAGGAAAATTGTCGCGATATCGCGACAAATTGGGAGACCGCTGCCAAGACGAAAAAGTGTCGCGAAATCGCGACAATCTGGAGGACCGCAGCCGAGGACAAAAGGTGCCGTGAAATCGTGACAATCTGGAAATCCGCAGCCGAGGAGGAAAAGTGTCACGAAATCGCGACAAGAAGGAAGACCGCCGTTGGAGAGAAAAAATGTCGCGATATCGCGACAAAAAAGGAAGACCGCCGTTGGAGAGAAAAAATGTCGCGATATCGCGACAAAAAAGGAAGACCGCCGTTGGAGAGAAAAAATGTCGCGATATCGCGACAAAAAGGAAGACCGCCGTTGGAGGGAAAAAAGGTCGCGATATCGCGACAGAATGGAAGACCACCGTTGGAGAGAAAAAATGTCGCGATATCGCGACAAAAATGGAAGACCGCCGTTGGAGAGAAAAAAGGTCGCGATATCGCGACAGAATGGAAGACCGCCGTTGGAGAGAGAAAAATGTCGCGATATCGCGACAAAAATGGAAGACCGCCGTTGGAGAGAAAAAAGGTCGCGATATCGCGACAGAATGGAAGACCGCCATTGGAGAGAGAAAAAATGTCGCGATATCGCGACAAAAAGGAAGACCGCCGTTGGAGAGAGAAAAAATGTCGCGATATCGCGACATGAAGCAAGGAAGCGTCTGAAGGCCAAAAAGTGTCGCGATATCGTGACAAGTTTGCAAAAAAGCACCCGGAGAGAAAAAGTGTCGCGATATCGCGACAGAATGGAAGACCGCCGTTGAAGAGAGAAAAAAGGTCGCGATATCGCGACAAATTGGAAGACCGCCGTTGGAGTGAAAAAAGGTCGCGATATCGCGACAGAATGGAAGACCGCCGTTGAAGAGAGAAAAAAGTCTCGATAACGCGACAAGCTGAGATTTTGCAACCAACTGTGAAAAGTGACGCGAAAACGCTCCAAGATGCCAAGACGCAGCCACAGGGGAAAAACCCGGAGCCCAGTAACCCACTCACATTGTGCAAACATTGGAACTTGAAGAAGCATCCCTTAGGCCGATTGGGAAGGAATCTCTCCAAACCTGAATGTCTGTTGCGTCAACTCCCTTGTTAGCAAGCCAGTCCGCAGCTTTGTTTCCTTCCCGGTATTGATGTTGAATGATTAATTCTGGGTAAAAGCCAATTAGTGTCTTGCATTCTTCGAAGATGGAAACAAGGGTCCAGGGAGGCACAGAGGTTCCTTTGAGCCAGTTGATGCAATGCAATGAGTCTCCTTCTATGATGAGTTTATTGATAGTCAAGCCTTCCAAGAGAATCAAGCTTTGGAGCAAGGCCCGAGCCTCGGCCATATTGTTGGACTGAATTCCTAAGTTTTGAGCAAAGGCCAAAATTATTTCTCCTCTATGATTTCTGAGAATTCCACCTCCGCCAGCCGCTCCAGGGTTACCTTTGGCCGTGCCATCGAAGTTAAGCTTGTGCCACCCAGAAGGAGGTAAGGCCCACTTGATTACAGACCTGTCAACAGAGGTACGAGGTGTTGCAGAAAAATTGAAAAGATTGAAATGATTTGTTAAATCCAATTCAAGGCCAGGAGGGGGGGTTTGGACGATGAGACAAGAGAGGCATTCTCCATAGCAAGGGCCAAGATTTTGGCAACAACAATCTTCTTATCCGTGGCAAGGTTTTTGAAAATTTTGGCATTTCTCTCAAGCCAAATCTGCCACAGGAAAATGTGAAGGCAAGCTTGCCACATGAATTTGAGTTGACTGCTCTTGAAAGGCCTGGGCCATTGTTGAAAAAGGAGGGGAATGGAATGAGGGAGGGCTACGGAGATGGCGAAAGTGTTGAAAACCTGGTTGAGCACTGCAAGGGAGAAGGGACATTCCAGAAAAACATGCGCAGTAGACTCACAGGCATTTTTACACAGGATGCACCAATTGGGGATGAGAAGCCCTCTGGTTATCAAATTGTCAGTGGTGAGGATTCTATTTTGGATGGCCAACCAGCAGAAGAATTTGACCTTGGGAATGATCTTGGGAACCCAGACCAGATTAGATAAGTCACGGCCATCACTGGGAGCTTCTTGGCTGTAGTAGGCAGATTTAACAGTAAAATGCCCTGAATCTTCAAGGTTCCAAACCATGGAGTCATCTTTGTGAGAGCTGGGGATTATGCAGCTCCTCAGTAAGTTTTGTAACCGCCTAAGCGCCTCGGTGATATGTCTAGGCCCATTCAGATCCAGGTGTTTCCATTCGGGTCTTGTAATACCTGGGTTAATGAAATGACACACCTTATCTCCAAAGGTGGCTTCGGTCACCGTCTTGAGCACAACAAGATGAGGATCTTGGCTGAGAGGTTTGTCACGGATCCAAGGGTCATCCCAAAAATGAATGGTCAATCCATTTCCAAGACACCACCTTAAGCCTTCCATGATGATCTTCCTTGTTTTAGTGACACCATTCCAGAAATGAGATCCGCTAGGAAGGTTGTGCTCTCCAAGAAAGGGAACCTGATGAAGGTACTTAGCTTTGATGATGTCAATCCAGGTGGCTTTTTCGTTGATGGTAAGTCTCCAGGACTGCTTGGCAATGAGAGCCATGTTCATCCGCTTGATGTCCCTGAAGCCGAGACCTCCATCCTTTTTCTTGGAACAAACCTTGTCCCAGGCAACAAGGGGAAATTTGTTCTTGTTTTCGTTTCCCGCCCAAAGGAATCTACGTTGAATTTGCTCAATTCTTTGGCAGATGGAAGCTGGAGCTTTGAAGATAGATAAGAAAAAAATAGGAATACTTTGCAAGCAAGCCTGGACCAGAGTGGCTTTGGCTGCCTGACTGAGCAATGAACTTTTCCAGCCTGCAAGCTTCTTGTTGAGACGATCTAGAACAGGGTTCCACATAGCCGAGACCGATTTGCCATGGAAAAGCGGTAATCCGAGATAAGTAGTTGGAAGGCTCCCAATGATACACCCAAGGATCTCAGCAATCCTGTTTTGCCTGTGGATGGGAGTATTGAGGAAGTATAGCTTGCTTTTGCGGTAATTGACTTTCTGGCCAGCCGCCTCTTCATAAGAGTCAAGGATGCTCTTAATGATTTTTGCTTCGGGGACAGAAGCATGAGAGGAAAGAATAGTATCATCCACAAACTATTGATGGGAAATGGCATTGGTTGTTGAGGCTGGTTTGATCCCAGAGACGAGTCCACTGTTGCAGGCAGCAGTAAGGGTCCTTCCAAGGGTTTCGGCCAAAATGATGAAGAGGAAGGGTGACAGAGGGTCCCCTTGGCGAATGCCTTTAAAACTTGGAAAAAAGCCAGCAGGTGAACCATTGATAAGAACAGAGAACCAAGCAGTAGAGATACATTCTCGAACCATCTTAACCCATTCTTTGTGAAACCCAAACTTCTCAAGGACCTCGAACAGGAATTTCCATGAAACCCGATCAAAAGCCTTGTTCATGTCAAGCTTAAGGAACATACTGGGTTTTTTGTTTTTAGATGCCGAATGAGCCAACTCGTGGACGGTTATCACTCCATCAACAATGAATCTGCCTTTGACCGAGCTGCCTTGGCACTGGTCGATGATGGAGGGAAGGATGTCTTTCAGCCTGTTTGCCATAACTTTGGTGATAAGTTTGTAGATGACACTACAGAGACTTATAGGTCTGAAGTCGGAGAGGGAAGCACGATCATTAGACTTGGGAATTAAAACAATGAAGGTGGAATTGGCTTCTCTCGGCATATTTTTGGCTCTCTGGAAGAATTTAACCGCAGCAACAACATCAGGGCCCACAATATCCCAAAAATGTTGAAAAAATTGGGGTGGGAAGCCATCAGGTCCAGGGGCCTTGTCAGGTTCCATTGCAAACAGGGCATCTTTGATCTCCTCTTCAGTGTAGGATTGGAGCAATTTCTCATTATCATCGTTAGACACCATCATTGGAATGTTCTGAAGCAGAGAACTTGTTGTGCGGGGGTGGCAGTCAACACTTGGACCTAAGATTTCCTGGAAGTGGTGCACAGCTTCCTGTCTGATGGCATGGATATCAGAGACAATGGTACCATCAGCCTTGGTCAACTCAGAGATTTTATTTGAACCTCTGTGGCGCAAGGTGGAAGCATGGAAAAACTTCGTGTTGGTGTCTCCTTCTTTGAGCCAGAGGCTTCTGGATTTTTGCCTCCAGTAGGACTCTTCCTTAGCCAAAACATTGTGAAGGTTTGAAAGGAGGCATTTTTCTTCCATGAAAGTTTCAACCCTCTGATCCCCTCCCTGAATCAGATTTTCCACCCTTTTGAGCTCATCTAGCAGAAGATTTTTTTCACTAAAGAGGTTGTCGAAAACCTCCCTGTTCCAGCATTTCAGCTTGAGTTTGACTACTTTGAGTTTGAGGAACAGATTCGAGAGAGGGTTTGGACAAAGGTTTTGCTACCACCATTTTCGAATGCATCGACCTAAATCTGGATGAGTGAGCCACATATTTTCAAACCTGAAAGGGGTTTTAAAGGTTTTCTAGGGTCGAGAACAATCCATAATTATAGGGTTGTGATCAGATCCAATTTTTGGGTGGCTATGAAGCCTGGCATCGCCAAAAATAGGAATGAGTTCTTTGGACAAGAGAAATCTGTCCAGCCAAATTTGGATGTGATGAATGCCCGCCCATCTGTTGCTCCATGTATAGTTGGATCCTTGGAGCGGTAAGTCCATGAGCTCGTTGAGGTTGACAAATTCGTTGAAATCTTCAATGCAGTGACTAGTGATCGGATTGCCTCCTTGCTTGTCAAGCAGGTGAAGGGGAGTATTGAAGTCACCACAAAGCATCCAAGGAAAGTTAGGAAAGTTATTGTGCATTGCGGTAATGTTATCCCACAACAATATTCTGTTGACAGGACTGTTTGGTCCATAAACATTGGTGGCAATCCATTGAAGGTTGGTGACTTTATTAGTGAACAAAATGTTGAAGGTTGGTGACTTTGGAAATGCAATTTTTGATTAGGGAGACATAAGTAGGATTCTGGATTAATTCATGCATTAAATTTTTGAAAGGGGTTATAGTGAAACTGAGTGAAAATTATATCTAACCATTGAGATTGGCAAAGAGGTTGATTGTGATTGAGACATGTTTTGAGGTCATTTCTCCATCTAGAAAAAGTTATGGGCATATCTTTCTTATGAGTGGAATATTTTTGGATTGAATGTTGTGAAATACAAAGTTGAAGTGAAAAAAAAAAATTGATAAGCATTGTTGAAAATGTTTGAGTGAGTTTTCACATGCATGATTGGTGAATGGTTGTGAGGAAAATTGAGTGTGAGATTGAGAACTATCTTGAACTAGGGTTTGTGAAAGATCATGAGTATCATTGTTATGTGAATTTGGAATCATCTTGATTCAAGGTTTGAGTTCCATAGTGTGAGTTGTTGAAAGCATTGTGAAACACTTGTTTAGTGTTTGTAAGCAATTTGTGTTTCATTGAGTGATTGGTTAAGTGGATTTTATTCAGAATAGTTGATTGAAAGTGTTGGAGTGATAGTTCAAGTTATGTAAAACAAATTGTTATTTATTCTAAATTGATTTGAAAAGAGTTTGGAAGTGATTGAGTGTTTGTGAGTGTGAAACATATTGAGTCTCTAACAATTCTCTATATGCTTCTATGGTTTAACAAGATTCTGAGTGAAACTTGTTTGTGTGATTGAAGATATTTTCTTTAAGAGATTGAGTTGAGTTTTATGTGCAAGTTTTGCAATTGATTTAAATAAGCTTTTGTGAAATCTAGTGGACATATTTGTGAAGAACACAAGCTTATACTGAGAGGGGGGAGTGAACAGTATAAGACCACTTTTTACTTTTCTTATCCCAATCAATATTATATAATATATCAATGGCAATATCAATAGCAGAAACCAAAGCAATGTACAAATCGTCACACACACATGAGACACCAATTTACGTGGTCCGCTCAATGTGAGCTACATCCACGGATAAAATATTTCACTAATTTTATCAATCCAAATTCTGGGAATACCTTTCCCGATTACAATGTTTATGGGCACCAACCCAAAGGAGACACCAATCCCCTAATCTCGAGTTCGTGGGCACCAACCCACAGGAGACACCAATCCCCTAGCTCTGCTCTGGCTGGTGATCCTCTAGAAGACCTCTGCCTCCGCTGCCCTTAGCAAATGGAACTCTATCCATAGAAGACACCTGTCCTCCCTGCTCTGGTTGGAGACCTCCCTCAACTCTATCACCTCCAAAGCTGGTCCTCGAATTTGCACTAAACACAGTCCTTCGGTTTAGCACAAATGTCCTCGTTCTCTTTCTCTGATCTGCACCAAACATAGTCCTTCGATCTAGCACAAATGTCCTCATCCTCTTTCTCTAGTCTGGGTACAAATCTATCCTCAAATCTGCACCAATCTCTGTCCTCAACTGGTCCTCAAATCTGGTTCACAAAAGTGGTTCACAAGCTTTCACTAAAGCTTGCTTGATCTTCACCCAAGTCTTCACCAAGACTTGTCTCAGATCTGCTTTGCAAGTTCTCACTAGAACCTGCCCAAACTGCTCCACAAGCTCAACAAAAACTTGCTCAAATCTGTCCAACAATCCCTCTCAATGACTTGTCCAAAACCTGCTCACAGGCTCTCACAAAGCTTGCCCATTATCTTCGAACGTCGCAAAAATAATGCACCCAACAGCTTTGCACTTTTCTGCTCCCTGTGCGCTCTTTACGCCCTCTGCTCTCTTTGCGCAATCTTTCACACTTAGAGTGATTCGATGAAATGCACTCTGCACACTACGATCAAATTTGCACTCTCTCGACGATCGAACTTCTTGCTCAGCGCACTATCTACAAATTTTGCACTTCAACAATGCAATCAATCACTCTCAACTCTCCAAACAACCCTCCTTTTATACTAACACTTTCAAGATCAAAACCTTGATCTTAGTCGATTGCACAACCCTAAACTACGTCGACTGCAAACCCTAATCTTCGTCGGCCCAAATTTAACTTTGTCGGCTTCACTGCCTCTGCAACTCTTCTGTAGCTTCTACCATGAAACTACAACATGTCACGATATCGTGACACCTTTGCAACCGTATACTTTCTTTTGGCTTTTGTCATGATATCGTGACATTTTAGCCTTTGTCGACTTCAACTAAGCTCTTGTCACGATATCGTGACACTTCTGACTTAGTCAGCATCAACTTTGCTTTTGTCGTGATATCGTGACATTTCTCCCTTCGTCGACCTCCTTTCTGCTTTTGTCATGAAATCGTGACACTTCTGTCTTCATAGCCTTCCTCTCTACTTTTGTCATGAAATCATGACACTTCTCCTATAGAAGACTCTGCATTCTGTTTTTGTCATGAAATCGTGACACTTTCTCCAACCGAACGCTGCCATCTCAATCTATCACGAAATCATGACACTTTCTCTTCCTTGCACTCTTGTCTGCTTGCACTACACGAAATCATGACGCTTTCACCTTTGAGCTCTTCCTCCTTGAATTTGTCATGAAATCGTGACACTTCTAGCTTCCGTACGTTTTCTTTCAATCGCTTCTCCTTCGCAACATGAAATCGACGCTTCTCATTTTAGACTCTTCCCTTTGTTGTATGTCGCGAAATCGTGACAGTTCTTACTTGGAACATTTTCATCTAGATGTCGCGAAATCGTGACACTTTATCTTGCTTCCACTTTGTCTTCTGACTTGTCACGAAATCGTGACACTTTTTCTCCTTAGCGCTTTTCTTTTCTTCGGGTCGCGAAAACTCGACATGTCATGATATCATGACATTTTTTCTCCTGGACTCTCTCTCCTGCATTATGTCATGAAATCGTGACATTTTTTCTTTCGGACTCTCTCTCCTGCAACATGTCGTGAAATCGTGACACTTTTTCGTCCGTTCAACCTTCCTTGCAATATGTCACGAAATCATGACATTTCTGACTCGAACATTCTCTCTCCTCTTTGAGTCGCGAAACTGCGACATGTCGCGATATCGTGACACTTTTCTAACTTGCTTTCTCTCTCCTGCTTAAGTCACGAAAATGCGACATGTCGCGATATCGCGACACTTTTCTAACTTGCTTTCTTTCGAACTTGTCATGCCGTAACCTTCATCAAAACAAATTATTTTACATCAAATCAAATTCCTTCAAAAGCTTCTTGACATCAATGACAACTTATACACTTGAGCAAAGGCAATGCACCCAAGGTACCCAAAATTGCCAACAATCTCCCCCTTTGTCATTGATGGCAAACCTTTACCGAAAACACGTCTCAAGAGCCAAAACTGAAACCAACTGTGCTAACAGCTGAGAAACTGTGCCCACAACTGAGAATATTCCTTTGAAGTTTTGCTCCCCCTGACTTGAAGCTTTCCTCTTCACTTGAAGCTCTCCCCCTTACTCATATCTCTCCCCCTTTGTCATCAATGGCAAAGGGTCACCTTTGGGGCTCGGGACTAAGAATGAGCCTCTTAGCTTAGTCCCTCCCCCACCTCCTGATGAGGTGATTAATTCTGGGGTGGGAGTAAAACTCCCATTAGGCACTGATCATCATCAGCGTCTATCACTTCCTTGTCGGGCCTTCTCTTGAACTCTTTGTCCATATTCCTGTTCCTGTTCCTGTCACTGTTCCTGTTCCTGTTATCATTCCTGTTCTTTTCCATGCCTTGATCCTTGGACCTGTTCATACCACTGTTCCTGTTCCTGTACCTTGGAAGTTCAGCTCTACACTGTCTAGCTGTGTGACCTTCATTGTTGCACTTATAACAAGTAACAATGTTATTTCTTTTAGGCATACCTATTCTTTGAATCCACTGTTCTGACTAACCTTGTTCTGGCCAAACTTGTTCTGGCTAAACCTATTCTGACCAAACCTGTTCGGCCGAACCTGTTTTGATCAAACCTGTTCCTGTTATTTACCTCGCAATAGACTGCCTTGTGCCCAAACTATTGACAAGAGTAGCAATACCCTTGAAAGAAACTAGCACTTCTGAAATTATCGTTTACCTTTTTCACTTGAGCCATGCAATGTGAAGCCATGTGACCGAACCTGTGACACGCAAAACATCTGCCTTGAAATTTTCTTTTATTTGACCTCTTGGGTCCCAAAACTTCTTCTTCTCATTCTGAATTCTGTTTTCTATTTCTGCGCATCTATCATTCAAGGACTCATGATCTGAAGTACTTTCCTCATCAGAACTCTCTTCCTTTTGGAGTCTCTTACTAGACTCTCCAACTTGTTCCTTGTGTGGCTTAACAAAACCAAGCCCTGTTTTATCTGTAGTCTTTCTTTGACCTTTGATGAGTGACTTAACCTTTTTGGAGCTATCTTGAAACCTGTAAAGCTTATCCTTGTACTCTTTAGTTTCTTCTTTCAAAGAAGCCATTTTCTGTTCTAATTTACTATACTCAAGAACCTTAGACTCTAACTCATCCTTGAGTTCTTGCGTCTTAGCTATAGAGAATTCAAGATTTTCTATAAGATCATCTCTCTCCATACACCATTCATCTAACTTATCCTTGAGTCTAGCATTCTTCTTTCTTTCCTTTTTCAAAGCACTAAGAGCACTACTAAGTTCACTTTCGTGATCCTTTATTTGTTTGCTTTCTGAATCATCAAAGCCTTTTTCAGATTTCTTATCACTAGAGGTGCTACCTTTTTCAAAAACCATACACGCATCTTCCTTATAGTTTTCTGAAGCATCCTCATACATACTAGAAACCAAATCATTATTTGTGCAATCATCCTCAAGGTGACCAAAATTTCCACATCTAAGACATTTCATGATAATGAATCTATGTTTCGGTTCTTCCTCCTTTTCTGATATGAACAACATCTCATTTTCATTTTCACTTGAAGAACTTTCACTATCACTACTAGAACACTTACTTGCTTTGTCTAGGTAGAAACTCTTCTTGTGCTTGTGAGAATACCTCTTTCCTTGATTGTTGTGCTCATCTTTGTTCTTTCTGTGATGCTTGTGCTTTTCAGAATCCTTGCTCTTTGAATCCTGTTTATCTTCATCACTTTCATCCTTGGGAACAGTACAGTCTGTAGCATAATGACCAAACTTTCCACAATTGAAACATCTTATATTTTTCATGCTTTTGTGCTTTCTAGAGAATTTGCCTTTCTTGCTGTAATATGCCTCTTCATCACTAGAAGACTCATCACTCTCTTGAAGCTGTTTACCCTTGGATTTCTTGGTAGCCTTGAAAGCTGCCTCTTTCTTGACGTCAACCTTCACTTGAGTTCTCAACTCAAATGCTGCAAGTATACTATGGAGCTCATCCTTTTTCAACTTATCCAAATCTTTAGCTTCCTCAATAGCAGAAATATTTTCACTAAATCTATTAGGAAGAGATCTTAAAATCTTATCACAAACATCATTTTCAGCAAGCTCAAGACCTAAGTCTTTCATGGAGTTAACAACCTCATCCATACGAAGCATGTAGTCACTAATATTTTCATCATCATTCATCTTGAGTTGTTCAAACATACCTTTGAAGTGTCTCAACTTGGCCTTTCTGACATTTGTATCACCTGTATGAACCACCTGCAACTGTTTCCACATTTCACTAGCTGTCTTGCAGTGAATCACTTTGGTGAGATCTGCTTTCTGTAAGCCTTTCAGAATTGCATTCATTGCTTTTGAATTGCTGTGATGTAGGAGCCTTTCTTCTTTAGTATTTGGACCATGTACAGGAATAGTATACTCATCTTCAATTACTTCCCATACCTCATTACCAAGTGCCATTAGATGAACCTTCATCCTTGCACTCCAAAGACCAAAATCTGACCCATCAAGAATAGGTGTTGCATTGCCGCTTGAATAATCCATTGTGTTCTTAACCAGCTCTTCCTTCAAGTTGTTAAACTTTTCGAAGGCACCCGCTCTGATACCAATTGAAGAACACAAGCTTATACTGAGAGGGGGGGTGAACAGTATAAGACCACTTTTTACTTTTCTTATCCCAATCAATATTATATAATATATCAATGGCAATATCAATAGCAGAAACCAAAGCAATGTACAAATCGTCACACACACATGAGACACCAATTTACGTGGTCCGCTCAATGTGAGCTACATCCACGGATAAAATATTTCACTAATTTTATCAATCCAAATTCTGGGAATACCTTTCCCGATTACAATGTTTATGGGCACCAACCCAAAGGAGACACCAATCCCCTAATCTCGAGTTCGTGGGCACCAACCCACAGGAGACACCAATCCCCTAGCTCTGCTCTAGCTGGTGATCCTCTAGAAGACCTCTGCCTCTATTGCCCTTAGCAAATGGAACTCTATCCATAGAAGACACCTATCCTCCCTGCTCTGGCTGGAGACCTCTGTCCTCAACTCTATCACCTCCAAAGCTGGTCCTCGAATTTGCACTAAACACAGTCCTTCGATTTAGCACAAATGTCCTCGTTCTCTTTCTCTGATCTGCACCAAACACAGTCCTTCGGTCTGGCACAAATGTCCTCGTCCTCTTTCTCCAGTTTTGGTACAAATCTGTCCTCAAATCTGCACCAATCTCTGTCCTCAACTAGTCCTCAAATCTGGTTCACAAAAGTGGTTCACAAGCTTTCACTAAAGCTTGCTTGATCTTCACCCAAGTCTTCACCAAGACTTGTCTCAGATCTGCTTTGCAAGTTCTCACTAGAACCTGCCCAAACTGCTCCACAAGCTCAACAAAAACTTGCTCAAATCTGTCCAACAATCCCTCTCAATGACTTGTCCAAAACCTGCTCACAGGCTCTCACAAAGCTTGCCCATTATCTCCGAACGTCGCAAAAACAATGCACCCAACAGCTTTGCACTTTTTTGCTCCCTGTGCGCTCTTTACGCCCTCTGCTCTCTTTGTGCAATCTTTCACACTTAGAGTGATTCGACGAAATGCACTCTGCACACTACGATCGAATTTTGCACTCTGCTCTCGATGATCGAACTTCTTGCTCTGCGCACTATCTGCAAATTTTGCACTTCAACAACGCATTCAATCACCCTCAACTCTCCAAACAGCCCTCCTTTTATACTAACACTTTCAAGATCAAAACCTTGATCTTAGTCGACTGCACAACCCTAAACTACGTCGGCTACAAACCCTAATCTTCGTCGGCCCAAATTTAACTTTGTCGGCTTCACTACCTCTACAACTCTTCTATAGCTTCTACCATGAAACTACAACATGTCGCGATATCATGACACCTTTGCAACCGTATACTTTCTTTTGGCTTTTGTCACGATATCATGACATTTTAGCCTTTGTCGACTTCAACTAAGCTCTTGTCACGATATCGTGACACTTCTGACTTAGTCAGCATCAACTTTGCTTTTGTCATGATATCATGACATTTCTCCCTTCGTCGACCTCCTTTCTACTTTTGTCATGAAATCGTGACACTTCTGTCTTCATAGCCTTCCTCTCTGCTTTTGTCATGAAATCATGACACTTCTCCTATAGAAGACCTACATTCTATTTCTATCACGAAATCATGACACTTTCTCCAACCGAACGCTGCCATCTCAATCTGTCACGAAATCGTGACACTTTCTCTTCCTTGCACTCTTGTCTGCTTGCACTAGCAAAAATGGAACATGTCACGAAATCGTGACACTTTCTTTCTTGTGAAATCATGACGCTTTCGCCTTTGAGCTCTTCCTCCTTGAATTTGTCATGAAATCGTGACACTTCTAGCTTTCGTACGTTTTCTTTGCAGCCTGTCGCGAAATCGCGACGCTTCTCATTTCAGACTCTTCCCTTTGCTGTATGTCATGAAATCGTGACAGTTCTTACTTGGAACATTTTCATCTATAGCATGTCGCGAAATCGTGACACTTTATCTTGCTTCCACTTTGTCTTTTGACTTGTCACGAAATCGTGACACTTTTTCTCCTTAGCGCTTTTCTTTTCTTCGGGTCACGAAAACCCGACATGTCGCGATATCGCGACATTTTTTCTCCCGGACTCTCTCTCCTGCATTATGTCGTGAAATCGTGACATTTTTTCTTTCGGACTCTCTCTCCTGCAACATGTCGCGAAATCGTGACACTTTTTCGTCCGTTCAACCTTCCTTGCAATATGTCACGAAATCGTGACATTTCTGACTCCGAACATTCTCTCTCCTCTTTGAGTCGTGAAACTGTGACATGTCGCGATATCGCGACACTTTTCTAACTTGCTTTCTCTCTCTTGCTTAAGTCGCGAAAATGCGACATGTCGCGATATCGCGACACTTTTCTAACTTGCTTTCTTTCGAACCTGTCAAGCCGTAACCTTCATCAAAACAAATTATTTTACATCAAATCAAATTCCTTCAAAAGCTTCTTGACATCAATGACAACTTATACACTTGAGCAAAGGCAATGCACCCAAGGTACCCAAAATTGCCAACAATTTGAGTAAGTCCTAGAGTGGACTTGAGGACAGAGTTGAGGGAGCTTTAGTTAAAGCTTAATGATAGATTTGTGTAAGATTTTATGGAATCTTACAATAAGTTTTGAGACAAGTCTTAGTGAAGACTTATGGTTATATTTGTGTGAGCTCTTATAGAAGCTTACAAGCAGAGTTGAGGGAAGTCTTGGTGAAGACTTGTTAAGCAGATTGGACAATCTCTAGGAAGGACTTGTTGGATAGATTTAAGATAGATGTTAAGAAAATATGTGCTAGACCAAAGGATTGTGTTTAGTAAAAATTTGAGATAGATATTGAGAAAATTTGTGCTAGATCGAAGGACTGTGTTTAGTGCATATTTGAGACATATATTAAACATATTTGTGCTAGATCGAAGGACTGTGTTTAGTATATATTTGAGATAGATATTGAGTAGATGTGTGCTAGACTAAAGGATTGTGTTTAGTATAAACTTGAGATGGATATTGAGCATATTTGTGCTAGACCAAAGGACTTTTTTTAGTGCATATTCGAGATAGATATTGAGTAGAGCTACGAGAAAGCTTTGGAGGTGATAGAGCAGAGGACAGTAGTCTCCAATGGATAGAGCTCTATTATCTAGGGTAGAGAGGATAGAGGTCTTCAGTGGAGAGAGATCCACAAGCTAGAGCAGTGGAGGTAGTAGTCTTCTAAGAGGATCACCAACCAGAGCAGAGGAGAAGGATTTCTCTTGTGGATAGAGATACATGAACTAGCAAAGGAGATTGGTGTCTCCTATGGGTTGGTGCCCACAAAATAGTAAATGGGATTAGTATCTCCTGTGGATAGGTATCCATAAACTTTATTAGGGGTTTGGTGTCTCCTTTGATAGAGTTCCATAAACATTGTAATAGGGAAGGATTCCCAAGATATTTGTTGAGAAAAATTTATTGAAATATTTTCTCCGTGGAGTATCCCACATTGGGTGAACCACATTAAATTGGTGTCTCTATTGTGTGTGGTTATTTGTGCATTGCTTTGATTACTGTTGTTGATATTGCCATTGATATATTGGATAATATTGTTTGAGAAAAAAAAAGTAAAAAGTGGTCTTATACTATCACCTCCCCTCTCAGTATAAGCTTGTGTTCTTCAATTGTATCAAAGAGGGTTCCTTCGGAAGAGTTTAACAACTTGAAGGAAAATCTCAAAATAACATAGATGGATTCTCATAATGGATCTTTAGGGAATTCAACACCATTGTTATATGGGAAAAATTATGCTCTTTGGATTATGAGAATGAAGATTCACCTAATGGCACTTGGAAATGAAATGTGATAAGTAGTTGAGGATGGATACATACCACCAGCAACTCCACCTACAGATAAATATGGTAAGCTCCTACAACTAAATAATTAAAAGGCAATGAATGGAATTTTAAAGGGTTTGAATGAAATATATTTTATAAAGGTTATGCATTGCACATCAGGAAATTTGGGATAAGTTGAAAGGTATATATGAGGGAGACAAAAAGGTTAAAAGGGTAAAGTTGCAAAATTCCAAGAGAACATTTGAAGACCTAAATATGAAGGATGAGGAAAACAATGTTGCATACCTACTTCGTGTGGATGAGGTTGTTAAATCCATGCAAGGACTTGGGCTTAAATTTGAATAAATTGATGTTTGTGATAAGATTTTAAGGTCACTCCCAAAAAGGTATAGTGAAAATATTTCAGCTATAGAAGAGTCAAAAGATATTGAAATTTTGACAAGGGATGAATTACATGGAATTCTCACAGCTTTTGAGATGAGAATAAAAGAGGAACCTATTCCCCAAAAAGAAGCAACCTTCAAAGTTACAAAGAAGACAAAGGGTAAGAAGTTAGATTCAAGCAATGAGTTATCCAGTGATGAGGAAGCAAATTATGGAAGAAGTAACAAGGACTCAAGAAAGTATAAAGGTACAAAATTAGTTAGATGTTTTAATTGTGGAAAATATGGTCACTATGCAACTGATTGTCTAGAAGCTAGAAATAGTAGTGAGGATGAGAAACAGGATCATAATAACAGGGAAACAGGAAAACATAGGTATCAAAAGAAAAGCAGGGATGGACAAGGCAAGCAAGGAAAGAAGTTTTTCCAAAGGTATAAGAAGATTTTTTATGCAGATAAGGCAAGTAAGAGTTCAAGTGATAGTGATGGAAGCTCCTCAAATAATGATGAAGATGAAATTCTATTTCTAGAAGAAGAAAAAGAAGTGGTTAGAAACAGGACACCAATAATTCTCAAGTATTTTAGGTGTGGTAACTTTGGTCATCTTGAAGATAGTTGTACAAGGAATGAATTCAGTTTTAGTGAAGATGAATATGAAGATGCTTTTGAAGGACCAGAAGAAGAAAGTCTACTTTTGGCAATAGAAGAAGAAGAAAGTGATCCTAGTGGAAATGAATCAGAAAAGAATGAAGATGATCTTGAAGACAAAATAGTAGAGGAAGAATAAAAAAATTTAGAGGAAGGAGAATTTGATCTTGAGGGTGAGCTTATTTCTACCCTTGATGCATTAAGGAAGGTAAGAAAGCAGAACTCAAAACTCAAGCTTCAATTTCAAGAATGTGATGAAGAGAAAGGAAAGCTTATTGAGGATCTAACCAACTCAATAGCTAAGACAAGGAGATTTAAAGAGAAGTTAGAAGCTAAGGTTTTAGAATGTGAAAAATTAGAGCATGAGGTAGCTTCACTAAGGAAGGAAGTAAAAGAGTCTAGAGATAAGCTACACAGGTTTGGGAGAAGCTCAAAGAAATTGGATAAGATTATCAAGGTACAGAGACCTTCATCAAACAAAATAGGACTTGGTTTTGAACAGGAACAAAGAGAACAAGGAGAGGAGTCAATCTCAAGCTCCAAAGAAGAAGAAGCTTCAGAAGAGGAGAGTGTAAGAGAAAGTGAGACTTCTAAGGATGAGTTGGACAATAGAAAGTTCAATAAGGGAAGGAACAATGCACAAATGAGGAACATATGGAACAGGAAACAATACAGGGTAGAAGAGACTAAGAGACCAATGGGGTCAAGGCAAGGTTTCTTCAATGGACGTTGCTTCTCATGTCATAGGTTTGGGCACAAGGCTACACAGTGTAGGACACATGGAAGATAGGAATATGGAAACTTCAGAAATAACCATCTCTTTCAAGGGTATTGCTACTCTTGTAATCAGTTTGGTCATAAGGCAGTTAATTGTAGGGTTCATGATAGGAATGGATATGGCTTCACCAAGAGAAACTTTAAAACATTTGCACCTTCAAGGAACCACAAAATTAAGTGTTATAAGTGCAATAATGTTGGGCATACAACAAAGTGGTGTAGAGCATAATTTCTAGAGACAAGCAGGAACAGGAATATTCAGAGGAATCAAAAGGATCAGTTGAGGAAAAAGGTGGACAAAGGTGAAGATCAGTGCATGCTGGGAGTAGAGATACTCCCACCCCAGAATTAACCACCTCAAGAGAGGAGGTGGGGGAGGGGCTAAGCTAAGAGTCTCATTCTTAGCCCCAAGCCCCAAAGGTGGCCCTTTGCCATTGATGTCAAAGGGGGAGAGATTTGAGTTAGGGGGAGAGCATTCAATCAGGGGGAGCAGTATTGGAAAAAGGAAAAGGAATGGTTACAAAAAAAGGGGTTGCCATCAATGAAAAAGGGGGAGATTGTTGGAAATTTTGAGTTAGTTGTGTTGTCATTGATGTCAAGAGTCAGTGTCAGGAATCAATGCAAGACTTGGTAAAAGAAGGGTTAAAATATTTATATTTTAAGCCCAAGAGATTTGGTTTAAGAGCTTCACATGATTGGTCAAAAGGATGGTTAAATACCCTAAAGAAAAGGCCTAAAGGAAATAATATTATAATATTTATTATTATAATATAAAGGTGGTCATAAAAGGTTTAAAGAAAGAAAAAACTAGGCAATAATTTTTATTATAATATTAAAGGTTAAATTAAAGCCTAAGGTAATTTATAAATAATTTATAATATTTATATTATAAATTAATTTATAAAAATAATATTATTAAAACCCAAAGTTGGGTTGGGCGCAAATTTAATTTAAACTTTTATTCCCCTGTCGACGTTCGAAGGATAGAAGCATATGGTATAAATACCATAACATTTGTCTCACAAATGCAAGTCTCCGAATATTAATGCACATGCGAGTATTGGAAGTGGAATGCGATAAATTCGTGAGCAAAGGACAAAGAGGATATTAATTTTTTATTTGCAGCCAAAGTTGTGAAGGACAAAGTGACCAAGGCATAAAGCCTTGTCACCAACCAATCGGTTGGGCTAGTGGCAAGCCCTTGGTGTGTAAGGCACTGGGAATGCAGAGGTGTTGTGTTTGAGTCTCGGTGGTGGTGAAGGGACAAAGCCTTTTTGGCTTTGGCATTGGTCGGAGAAACAAAGTGCTCAAAGCGCTTTTGCCTCCCACGTGAGCACCTAGCTCACGCGGTAGCTAGGTCGCGGCTAGGGTGCAGGCGATGGCTTGACCTGGGATCGAGTCCCACCAAGGAGCGCGTGAGGTATTTAATTTTTGTTTTAATAAAAGTGCATGGTCTATGGTCTATGGTTGCTTGGTGGTGCTAGTTGAAGCGCGTGGTTTGAAATTGCTTTGTGAGCACTATTTTAGCGCGTGGTGTGATTTGATTAATTAAGTGCTTAGGGAGTTAAAAGGAGGGTAAGGTAAAATATTTTTTACCTTAGACAAAAGGTGGTAAATAGTATTATTGAAGGTTAAAAGTAAATTGCATTGTTTTTGTTTTATAAAGTCAATTATTTTGGAAATGCAATTTTTGAGTAGGGAGACATAAGTAGGATTCTAGATTAATTCATGCATTAAATTTCTGAAAGGGGTTATAGTGAAACTGAGTGAAAATTTGTGATATCTAACCATTGAGATTGGCAAAGAGGTTGATTGTGATTGAGACAGGTTTTGAGGTTATTTCTCCATCAAGAAAAAGGTATGGGCATATCTTCCTTATGAGTGGAATATTGTTGGATTGAATGTTGTGAAATACAAAGTTGGAGTGAAAATGTTTTGTTTGATAAGCATTGTTGGAAATATTTGAGTGAGTTTTCACATGCATGATTAGGTTGGGGGTGTGACATGGTTGTGAGGAAAATTGAGTAGTGTGAGGTTGAGAACTATCTTGAACTAGGGTTTGTGAAAGATCATGAGTATCATTGTTATGTGAATTTAGAATCATCTTGAGTCAAGGTTTGAGTTCCATAGTGTGAGTTGTTGAAAGCATTGTGAAACACTTATTTAGGGTTTGTAAGCAAGTTGTGTTTCATTGAGTGATTGGTTGAGTGGAGTTGATTGAGCATAGTTGATTGAAAGTGTTGGAGTGATAGTTCAAGTTATGTGAAACAAATTGTTCTTTATTCTAAATTGATTTGAAAGAGAGTTTGAAAGTGATTGAGTGGTTTGTGAGTGTGAAACATATTGAGTCTCTAACAATTCTCTATATGCTTCTATGAGTTAAACAAGATTCTGAGTGAAACTTGTTTGTGTGATTGAAGAGGTTTTATGAAAGGATTGAGTTGAGTTGTGTATGCAAGTTTTGCAATTGATTTGAATAAGCTTTGGTGAAAGCTAGTGGATAGATTTGAGTAAGTCCTAGAGGGGACTTAAGGACAGATTGAGTAAGCTTTTTTGAAAGCTTAAGGACAGATTTGTGTGAGCTTTTGTGGAATCTTACAATCAATTTTGAGACAAGTCTTAGTGAAGACTTGTGGACAAATTTGTGTGATCTTTTGTGGAAGCTTACAATCAGAGTTGAGGTAAGTCTTGGTGAAGACTTGTTGAGAAGATTGGACAAGTTCTAGAGAGGACTTGTGGATAGATTTGAGGTAAGTCTTGGTGAAGACTTGTTGAGCAGATTGGACAAGTTCTAGAGAGGACTTGTGGATAGATTTGAGGTAAGTCTAGAAGAGATTAAGCATATTTGTGCTAGACCGAAGGACTATATTTAGTACAAATTTGATACAGATATTGAGTAGATTTGTGCTAGACTGAAGGACTATGTTTAGTGTAGATTTGAGGATAGAGATTAAGTAGATTTGTGCTAGACTGAAGGATTGTATTTAGTACAAATTTGAGGATAGATATTGAGCAAATTTGTGCTAGACCAAAGGACTGTGTTTAGTAAAAATTTGAGATAGATATTGAGAAGATTTGTGCTAGACCGAAGGACTGTGTTTAGTGCAGATTTGAGATAGAGATTGAGCAGAGCTAAGAGTAATATTTGGAGGTGACAGAGCAGAGGATAGTAGTCTCTAGTGGATAGAGATCCATTAGCTAGGGCAGAGGTCAGATGAGGATAGAGGTCTTCAAGTGGAGAGAGATCCACAAGCCAAGCAGTGGAGGCAGTAGTCTTCTAAGAGGATCACCAGCTAGAGCAGAGGAGAAGGAGTTCTCCTGTGGATAGAGATCCACAAACCAACAAAGGATATTGGTGTCTCCTATGGATAGGTATCCACAAACTTGATTAGGGGATTGGTGTCTCCTTTGGACAGAGGTCCATAAACATTGTAATAGGGAAGGATTCCCAAGAGATTTGTTGAGAAAATTTTAGTGAAATATTTTCTCCATGGATGTAGCCCACATTGGGTGAACCACATTAAATTGGTGTCTCTATTGTGTGTGGTGATTTGTGCATTGCTTTGATTATTGTTATTGATATTGCCATTGATATATTGGATATTATTGTTTGAGAAAAGAAAAGTAAAAAGTGGTCTTATATTGTTCACCCCCCCCTCTCAGTATAAGCTTGTGTTCTTCAATTCCAATGCAATCCCAAAAAGACTCTTTGGAAATGTTTTCAATAGAAGCATATCATCATAAACAAGATCATGGCAAGCTATTCTGAATCCCCTTAGATGCTCTATTAGATCTTCTATCCCTTTATATATTGGTAAAACTAGCATAGGAAAATGCTTGGGATAAGTTCTAGCAACAACAATAGGATCCAATGGCTGACTACACATTTTATTATAATTGTATGTAAATCCTGAAGGTTGAATCATATCCATCCTCAAAACCAACTAATTCACTATCTTTTCCAAATTTTGCATTTCTGAATTATGTGTGTTTCCAATATTCCCTTGACTTAAGTTGGATATGATAAGGTTGTTGTTACATGTGGTGCCTTGTGAGAATGGAAGATTAACTTGTGGTGGAATAGAAGCAATAGTGTTGACATTAGAAGATAAAGGTGTAAATTGAAAGTAATTTTGGGTGTCATTACTAGTTGGAGGAACGGGTGGATTCCATTCAATGTTGGTGGTCATAGTAGTGGCATAAGTAGGTGAATAGGTTTTATTACCATGATTCACTGGTTCACTCAGGATTTTCTGGAGGTGGAATATCCTTTTCAAGTAATGTGTTTTCCTCTAAGGCTAGATCCAATGCATGCTTATGATATTTATAAAAATTCCATACATGGTAAAAATATTTAAAGATGATATTCCCATTGGGATCTCGAATAGGATCAAGATGATTATCAGCCTCTTCTTCCAGGTTATAATTTTCTCTATCAGTTTGATCGTTCTCTTGTAAAATCTCATCAAACCTTAAAGGCCTTTGCTCACTCCCAATGTTGAAATCTATTAGGATAAGGAGAAAAGGACTAGGGAAAAAATGAAGGAACTAAGGACCAATAGAAATAAGCACAAGGTGTTATGTTTTTTTTTTTTTTCTTATCTAACACACATAATTAATGATCTTGATTAAAGTTTTAAAAGAAAATTAGGTGTTTACGTTGGGTTCACCAAAGATGTAGAGGTGGAAAACTACCCTACCGTGTATAATTCCCAAAAATTTTGGATCTGTGAAAGGTAAAAACTCTTATGGGGTGAACTGCAAGGGCTATGTTATTCTCTACACTCGATGCTAGGGGTAAGGTTTCACCAAGAATGATTTTAGGACTCGCTCCAAGTCCTCAAGAATTTAGGGATAGTTTGATGTATTCAGTTTCAAGAAATCACCTAAGTTTAACCTTTCTAGATATATGCTATGAAATATAAAGAACAATGCAAAAATCAAAATACAAGAATACAAGAGCTAGCCTAATATGATTCTTTATTTGAATGCTTTCTAACCTAGGGTTTTATCCAAAAAATATTTAAATCAAGGATACAAGATAAATGCACAACATTAACCCTAGGTGCACACTATATGCTTTTCACTTCCATATGCCTAAGAATCAATAATCAGATTAGGTTTTTAATTAATAATATAATTAGAGCACTTATCTAGATCGGTGGTTGACTTAGCGTTTTTTGCCTCTTGTCCAATGATATCATAAATGCCTATTTCTGTAATACAACTTATGAAACACTTGAAAATAGAATTAACATTAGAGGGTCTACTTAGGTCATTGTACAGCAATGCTTGGAGGTGCAATAGTCAAGCCCTCTAGGTCCTTTTAGATGACCTTTGGTAACAAAAGAAGAAATTATCCTTTGGAGAATTAATCATAAAATAGCAATGCAACAACATAGAAACAAAAAATATATTATGCTATCATGCCCTAAATGAAATTTATAAAATACTCATGCAATTAGAATCTAAAATATGCCCCCAATTTAGTCCTAGGTAAAATTGTGCCTTGCATATGGCTAGCATGATAACGCTATAAGCAAAGTCACGCTCCATTAGAATGGGGCATGATCTCACTTCTATGAGCAAAAACCCTAAATTAGGGTTAGCAAAGTCGCACCTCATCTGGACAAGGCACGATTTTACTTTAGAGACATGAAAAATAAAAGATAAATGTAGAGTGTAAATAAATATAGGAAATAAAGTGCACACAACCTGATGGATGATGCATAAGTAGGTAGAAGAGATCAAGGTATCCAAATGGGTACTCTCTTTTCTTTCGAACTATAACACGAATCCACCAAACCACATAGTAATCCAAATCAATGCAATAGAATATCAAATAAAAAATTCACACTTTGGGTTTAACTTGTAGAAGAAAATAGGAAGCAAAGCGAAAGTAAGACTGTGAGCACCAATTAATCATAATAATTTTGAGCTTACTTATTTCTAAGATGAAGCACTTTTTTTATTTAGGATTTGGATTAACCCCTCCTTTTATAGATAAAAATTGGGGTGAAAGAAGCAGGATAACAAACACAAACCAACGCCAAGCACGCTAAAAAGGTTAAACCTGGGTTTTAATAAATTAAAACCCTAAAATA
Organism: Wollemia nobilis; assembly: GCA_028583015.1. NCBI lineage: Eukaryota > Viridiplantae > Streptophyta > Pinopsida > Araucariales > Araucariaceae > Wollemia > Wollemia nobilis. Next base: position 9,824,014 of record JAQPPZ010016890.1, read on the forward strand.
AAAAAATTGCACCTCGTGTCGATAGGGTTTGCAAAATCGTGCCCCATCGTAATCAGGCATGATTTCACTAAAAGGCTAAATAAATGTAATGTAAGGGGAAAAGAAGCTTACCCTTGCCTAGGGCAAGGATTAGGGACCTCTTAGGGGCTCTAAGGAAGATTACCCACTAAAATCAGGTCAATTTTCTGTTTCTACACCCTTTGTCCCTAGGCTAGCCTCTAGAATGTGCTATAAGGTATTTTTTTGGTATTAGTTGTTTCATGGATAAGGTCATTGTAAATAAAGAAACTTTACGTATTTCGAAAGGTAATTTTTCTCTAAGTAATATTTCTATGGTGTTTATGTTGGGAGCTTATCTTGCAGTGCATTTGTATAGGTTGAGTATAGGTTACTTCTAAACCATCGAGGGTATGAATACTATTATGGAGGAGGATATTAAAGGTGTTGATTTGCCATCCCTCATCCTTGATAGTAATGTGAGGGAAAATTTGGATAAAGGTGGCCTTCTAGGTTTTCTAAAACAATTCAATGGCCATGATCTTGATTTGGCTAAGGAGATTGACTTCTTGTGGAAACATGGGGATGTGAGGGCCAAAGGTGTTGAGTTTATGATATCAATTCTCTCCTTTCTAATATCTTTTGCATACCTATGGATGGTGATTACGTCAATAGGGAAAAGAATTCCTTGGCCAAAGAGTTAGAGTGGCTTGGGCACAAAGGTGATTGGCCTATAAAGTTTCATAATGGGTATTAAAGGAAATCCTTCAAAGCATAGTGGGATAGAGTTTTTTTTTATTTTTATGGACTATTTTACCCCTAAGTGCAACCATGAAGTGGTCAGGATCTTTCATATTGCATTGGTGAACCATATTCAAAAGAAAAAAGTAATGAATATTCCAGCATTTCTCTACAAAAATTTGGAAAGGGTGACATTGATGGTTCATAAAGGTAATTTATCCTTCCCTAACCATCAAGTTTTATTCAATATTATAATTAATTATGTAGACTTGAAGAATAAAGTGTTTGCTTTCAATAAAAGTGGAGTTGATCTAGGAAAGGCTCAAGAAACCAATTCCCCTATGTAGACATGGAAAATTGACCCACTTGAATGAGTCATTTTTTCCTATAACCCCTAAGAATTCCCTCAAACTCATCAAGTGCAAGTTTGGACTTCTCTCCCCCTTCTTCTTTACCTATTTTCCTAGTTTTCCCAAATTTGTGGTTGCCTAGTACGGGCCATGAATTTGACAAATTAGGGTTTTCTCTTAGAAAACCCATTTTGGGATGACCTCTGGGACGTCAACCCTCCCCTCAATTTTTCCCTTTGTTTTCCTACCCTTTTGCCCTCCAAAAATCTTATAAACAAAGGGATTGGATCCTCTTTTCTAACTAGCAAGTTTTTCCTAACAAGTTGTTCTAAGCAATTTTGACAAAATCTCCTAGCAAGATCAATTTTTGAATGCTATCAAGTGTCTTCTAGTATTCTTCTGTTGCTCTAATTTTGTGATTTTTTACTCTTAGTGGAAAAGTGTTGGAGCCTTGAGGAGGATTTTACCATCTTGTGGAGGTCTTCATCCTTTTGTTGCTCTTTTGTTGTCACCAAGTTCTTTCTTGCATTTTTATTCTTCCTATATTGCTAATTACTCATTTTGTGTTTCATTCTACATTGATAGATCATTTTAGCACCTCTATTGTGAATTCACACCCATTCATACAGGGCTGTCGAACAATGCATAATTTTGGCTCTTTTAGATTTGGGAGCAAATTTTCTCTCCCAAACCCATAGTCTGCTTCTCCATGCCTTATTTAGGTCATAATATCATTGTTTACACTCTACTTTTTGCACTATTTCATTTTGTTGTATTTTGTCTTGTTCACTTCCAAAATGGTCAAAAATCACTTTTGTTTTCAAATGACCAGCTAAAATGACCAAGGGATATTGATTGTTGTGCCTCCAAGCTCAGTCACATAGCGGCTTAAGCAAACCCCCAAAAACTAACTAAATTTTCTAGGATTTGTGAAGTTGTTTTTGTTAGAGTATATTACATCATTTGGGTTATGTAAATGTACCACCTTTGGTACATAACTAGAATAGGAGTTTACTTTAGAGTGAAGTAAGTTAGTTACTTCAAGTATTGTAATAAATGCACAAGTGTCAATGTGCAAGTTGTAAATGTGCATGTAGTCCACATGTACATAAGTCCTAGGTAGAGTAAGGGCCAAGGAATCTATCTTCCTATATAAAGACCTCATAGTGAGTGTTTTAGAGAGGAAGTGAATATAGAGAGTGTGTGTTATAGTTTAGTAGTTTGGTACAATGTAGTCCTTTCATATCTGTTCATGGAGTGTTCATGTCCTCCATTATATAGCATTGTACTATTTTCATCACTTTCATTAATGGCATATTTTTGAGTTATTTGTAGATGTTCATCTTATTATTTTCTTGCATATTATTGTGCCATTAGTTTATAGTTATCTCAGATTAGTTATTTTACATCTTGTGGTTGTACTACCTCCCATCAAAAGCTAACAGTGGTATCAAAGCACATGGTAGATCAGATAGGAAATAGGGAGAGCCACAAGTGAGACTGAGAGAAATCCAAAAATCTCATTTATAGAATTTTTGAGATTACATTTGGCTAGAGTCTTTCCATAGGGTTATAGGAAAACTCGTGAAGACTAGGACTCAACGTGGATTCCACTAGATTGATAAATCAACTAGTGAAGATTCGTCATCTCTAGATTTAAGAGTTTCTTACATTTCAGCTTCTAACATCTTGTTGCAGGAAAAAGGAGATTCAAGAAAGTTGGGAAGCTTCCTACATAGAGCTAGGAAGAACATCTTCATTAGAATCATTCCAGCACTTGCAACAACAAGTAGAAGATTGAAGATTTCAGAGACCTGAGAAAAGGTCCCATTACTAGAGATTGTAGACCTGCAACATGTAGAAGAAGAAAAGGCCATAGTAGCCTTACAGTTGATTCAAGAGACTCCAGAGAAGAGTCCAGAAGAAGATTGGAGGTTGGTGATCTCCATTAAATATTGTAGATAGCAGATTAAAGAAATTAGCTTGAAGAAGTTAAAGAGACCCTTAGAAGGTCCAATTACAAAACTCCTAGTTCTAGAAGATTGGAGGTTGGTGATCTCCATTAAAGCCTGCAGATTGTAGAAGTGAAGAAGGACCAACAAGGTCCTGTTCCAGAATTCTAGTAGCAATAAATTTTAGAGATTCGAGGAGGAAGATCTCATTACCAACACTTCCATAGTAGAAGGTTGAAGGAAAGGTCTCATTTGGAAGACCAGAGAAGCTGTGAGATTGAAGACCTTGGTGAGGTCTCAAGGAGAAACAAGGAGAAGGCTTGGAGAGCCTTATTTCAAAATTCAGATAAGGCCATTAAAGGAGTTCCTAGGAGAACTCATTGGAGAAATCTACCAGCAAGGAGGAGTTACTGATAGAGCAAAATTTGGGACAATTATCGTCATCCGATAACAAGCCCAAAAGGAGAAGAATTTGGCAAGGAGTGCCAAATCCTGGAGGAGATTGTTGAAGACCTCAAGACATTCAGATTATTGAGAAGAAGGCCTAGATTGAAGTCAGAATTTGACAAGGAGGTTGAAGGAGAAAGGAGCCTAACTTTACTACCAAACCTAAAAGGTTTGAAGATTGTCGTTGAAGGCTAGAAGGCTCATTCGAAGATAGGGGTTTGTTGAATATTCAGAAGAATACTAAAGGGTTCTTGAAGGAAAAACTTAGCTGTGATTTGGAGGAATTCCCTACCAAATTTTTGAGTTTCAAGGACAACATTTCAGTGCAAAAATTGACTACAAGAGAGCAACAATCAGGACAACATTACTAGTTGCAAAACTTTAGATCTATAGAGAGCATTCTGAAGGAGAATCAAAACCACCATACTACAGTTTCAAGCAGCAAGATAGAGGAGTTACTAAGCTACGAATTGGTGAGTTAAGGAGCTGTTATGGATAGCCAAGAAGAGTTGCAAGATCATCAAGTCAAGGGCAACAATTTGGTGAATCAAATCACCAAGACATCCACCATATTCAAAAGTTATTAAGGTAAGCAACTTGGGTGCAAAAGGTTCATTAGTTGAACTTTAAAACTATGGTTTATTAGAGATTCATTAAGCACCATATTAAAATTAAAGTTGCAAGGAGTGGATTCATTTTAAAGTCTTCAAAGGGAGTGCAGAAGTCAGGTCAATACCTACACATTAAAATAGGAGTTAGATATATTTTGATAGAAATAAAATTATCATCTTCCTATTATATAGTTACAACAAAGAAGACTACATTAAGTTATAGAGATTATAGTTCTCTACAAGGAGCAATTACTAAGTGCATATTTCAAGTTCATTTGAAGGAGTAATAAGGTGAGATTAATATTGCACTATACTAGTTGTTCTTTAGATGCACTAAGTACTTTTAGATTACAGTGGAAATTAGTGCATTAAACTTCTCTTAAAAGTTTATTATGTGCTTTGGTTGTTAAAGTAAGAGTGAGAACCAAAGAGCACAAATTAGAATACTATCAAAGTGTCTAGAGACACTATTCGGTGCACAAATCTGCAACATTTTTATGGTCTAGAGAAGCCACCAAAATAGGTAATATTCCTCCAAGTAGTGGAGAATAAAGCTATCATCAAACCAGTAGAAGGAGCTACAAAACGAGACTAGGAGAGTCTCAAGTTTCAGGTGCAAATCAGAAGGTATTTATAGGGTTATACAAGCACCAAGTTTATCTCTATTATTACATAAAAAGGAGATAAAATATAAGTGTCTTAAGGACACTCTAAGTAGCCTACCATTCTATCTACAAGCAGCTACATCATCAATGTCAAGGGGGTAGATATCAAGGTAGAGAGATCGAGCCATCAAAAAGGCTCATAAATTGGTTTCCAAAGGTGTATAGAAACACCAGATCAATGCCTACGTAATAAGAGCCTATAGCACATAAAGAGAGGCATAGCACTCATTGTAAGGTAGATATATCTAAGGATAACTAAGCATAGAATATATAAAATCAAGAGGTGGATAAAGGGTACATTACCCAACTGATTACTTGGACAAACTACCAGCTAAAGCTATCGAAAGCCATCATCGATTGGAGATGAATCTCTAGCTAGAAAAAGAGTGATCGTAGCAACCAAGAGTGACCATCGATTGAAGCCATATCATCTACCAAAAGGGTAGTGTTGGAGCATCCTAGAAACTCCATAGCTGGAGCCAACCTTGAGGAGAATATCATCATCATTTGTTGGAAAATGCATAAGCTTGCACTCATTGGCAAGAAGGAGAAAAGCGTTGAAGCCAAGATTGAATAACTTGCACCCACTGGAGAAGAAATATTGAAGGATAAGGAGATATTGAAGATGTCCTCACATGCAAGTGCCACTTGGTGAAACAAAAGAGAGTGTTACATAATGCCTACGTAGGGAGAGAGCATCTAGAATAGACATAACACTCATATTGAAAGCGTTAAAGGCATCTTTCAAAGGATTGAAAGGTGTAATAATCATTTTAGCCAAACGAGAGCATTGAAGACTCACTGACCAATGTTCGAAGAGACTATAACATCTATCTACCATCCTCATATTTGAGCAACATATGCACCAAGTTTCGAGAGCATCATTGGGAGGTTACTTGCCATAGTCATCATTGCAAGGAGGAATGAGCGTTGTCTCAATACCCATCTTTAACATAACTCCCAAGGGCCACTTGTCCAATATTGAAAGGCATATGTGCTATTTAAAGCACCTAAACTCAAGGTGGAGAAGAGTGTATCCATAACGAGTAGGGAAGAGTATCCATATGCAGTGAAAGAGGAGTAGACAACATTAAAATTTGAAGTCAAGGTCTCCAAGAGGGTCAAAGAAACATTAAAGACTCGTTACCATTATCATACGTCCACCATTGAAGGAGAGTAGTGCACAGTAAGACAACATCCAATGCTCATTATTTAGGAGTTGGAGCATTATAAAGGTAAGGTTTTTACCTTAATCAAATTGCTTTCATTAAGGAGTTATAAGGAGTATAGTATAAGGTTGAAACTCTTCTATTATTTACTTTGGAAATAATAGCAAAATCAACCATACATTTGAAAGCAAATTTAAAGGAGATTTATATACTTAAATAGTTTAATATTTGCAATTAAATACCATAGGAGATATAAGGGTTTCTACTTGGAAAATTAAAACTCTATTATTGCAAATATTATTATTTTCTAATATTCCAAATTAGGGAGTTATAAGGAATACTACATCAAAAATAGATTATTAGAATTTAGAAATATTAAACTATTGGTTATTAAGGGGTATAAAAGGAAGTTCATTATTTACTTAAAGGAGTTGGAATTATTTTACACTTGTCTCATACTCATACCAAAGAGACAAAAGAAATCCAACCATAGAGAACTTCAAATTAAGTGCATAGTTCATTAGGAGAGATAAGGTGAAATAGAAGTTGATTTACAAAACATTACAAAATCAACTCAAAAGGTGAACTATTACTTACTAAGCACTTTATTAAGCTTATAGCTTATTCTAATCACTAGGGAGACATAAGGATTCTACAAAACCTAAGTCTTGGATAGGTTTTATCAAATTGGTTCACATACTCTAAACTAGAGAGTCATAAGGTAGACTACTTCAAAGGATCTATTAAAATTATTCTTAAATCATAAAAACTAATAAAAGATGTCTATCTCAAGGAATATAGGGAAAATGATATTAACAACACTATTATAAAGGAAAGAGCAAGTTTCATAAAAATTGGAATCATGAACCTACTTATAAAATCTAAAGTAGATTTAGACCTTACTTCAAAAGTGATTCATAGTGAAGCTTTAGAAGATAACTTTGATACCATGGAACATTATTAACATGCTCGACTCTTTGAATTAATTGATAATGGAAAGAGTGACATTCTACTTCCTTTATATTTTGGTAGCATATTGTATATGGCATTACTTAAAAATTTTACAAGGATAAGAATATAGAACAAAAACGATTAAATAAAATAGATTTGAATGAATCATACTTAGAAAAGGTATTTCAATCCTCATGTAGTATTGGTACATCAAGTTCTACTAACTCAAGATCTTATCATGATGCCCTAAGTGTTTTTTCATAAGCCTCTGTACATAATATAATAATAATGAAGAGGATAAAGGCAAAGAGAAAATATTCTGCAAGAATCGGGTGAAAGTAATACCACTTATGAAAGTGCAAAAACTAGATCCAAAAAGGAAGACAAAGAAGTAGAATAAGAAGAACAAGGACAAAGAGGTATACAGTGCCAGGTGAACTAAAGATAATGTAAAGGATCGTATCAAGCTAAAGACTATTCAAGATGAAGAAACGTAGTCAAATTCAAACAAAAAGACAATAAAGAAATCTAGAGAAAAGAACTCAAATTTTAGTACTAGATAAAATATTCATATACCCGGGTCTGAGGGCTTGGTTCAATGGTCAAAAATGCTTTTTTAGGAGCATGAAGACCAGGGTTCCAATCCCTCATGCCCTATAGTACCAGTATGCATGTCGCATCAGCATAGTCGGTTATGTAAAAGGTTTACCCGATGCAACTGGAGGTTATAGTGGCAATAAGGAGCGAGATTCAAACCCATGAAGAGGCATAAAAAATTAGAGTTATCGATTCCTCTAGTATAATAAAAAGAAGCCTTCAATACCAAAATAATGTAATACAAGGGTGTGTTAGAGTATATTACATCATTTGGGTTATGTAAATGTACCACCTTTGGTACATAACTAGAATAGGAGTTTACTTTAGAGTAAATTTAGTTAGTTACTTCAAGTATTGTAATAAATGCACAAGTGTCAATGTGCAAGTTGTAAATGTGCATGTATTCCATATGTACATAAGTCCTAAGTATAGTAAGGGACAAGAAATCTCTCTTATTATATAAATGCTTCATAGTGAGTGTTTTAGAGAGAAGTGAATAAAGAGAGTGTGTTATAGTTTAGTGATTTGGTACAATGTAATCCTTTTCATATCTTTTAATGGAGTGTTCTTGTCCTCTATCATCTAGCATTGTACTATTTTCATCACTTTCATTAATGGCATAATTTTGAAATATTTGCAGATATTCATCTTATTATTTTCTTGCATATTATTGTGTCATTAGTTTATACTTATCTTAGTTTAGTTATTATACATATTGTGGTTGTACTACCTCCCATCAAAAGCTAACAATTTTGTAGGTTGTGAAGTTGTTGGTATATCTAAATGAAAGTAAAAAGCTAGGATCAATCACCGGATCAAGTAAGTGCCCTAATTAAACTTCTTAGGTTGTTGTCTATTTTTGTATTTTCTATTTTTGTTTTACATTTAACTCACAATAAAATACGTTAAAAAGGAAAGGAAGAATATTTGACTTTATTTCTACGCATTTGAAAGAGAAAAAAGCATATAGTTTGCATCATAGGTTTAATCTGTTTGTGCACTCTCTTGAACCCTTGCTAAAAAGAAAAATATTTTCTTTATTGCAAGTTAGGGTTTTAGTCCTCATTGAAAATTAAAAATCATTCTAGGGTTAGTCTTGTTTGCTTGCATCATTATTTGTCTTGCATTGTTCTTTAATTCTTAGCTTAGATATTAGAAATACCAAACATAGGTGCTTGATCAAATTAACACATTAAAACATTTTCATCCCAATCTTGGAGTAAGTCCTTAAACCATTCCTAGTGAACCATTTTATCCCCAAGCCCTTGAGTGTAGAGGCTCAACATACCCCCATGGTCACCTCGACTCCCAGAAGATCCAACCGAGAATCATACGTGGTAGGGTAGTTTCCCCCCTCTACATATTTTGTGAACCCAACGTGAAAATACATATCTAGTGGCCAAATTAGGAAGCCTCTTTCTTTTGTTTTTTTATTTTTGAAAATTTTAAGCAAGACCATTTAAATTTATTTTCTTAGAATAAAAAATATTAAAAACATTTTAAAAATTCCTTTGTGTGTCATTTTCTAGTTTTTAGATCTTCCTTTTCTCCTCTATATTTTCTCTTTCTCTATGGCTCTTGTCCTTAGAAGTAAGTGAAGGCTTCTATAATCTAACGAGATTCTTCAAGAAGATGACCAGATTGATAGGGAGAATCCTAATTTAGAAGAGGAATAAAATGTAGAAACTAGTAATGACCTTGATCCTACTGAGGGTTCTAATGGACACCTCACCTTTAAATCATTTGATCATATGTAAAATTTCTTAAAACATCATAGGGATTCCTTGAATAATGGTTATGGATGAAGAATCCCAACTTGAATAGGTTGGGATATTTCATCATCAAACCATTTATCCTCAAAATATTTGCACCAATCCTTTTTTAATCTTTGCATCATGTTAATCCATTAAATAAACCAACATATGCTACTACTATAACCACCAGCGTTGGAGGAATTCTACAAGCTCCTCCAACTAGTAATGTATCTCAAAATTATGCTCAAAATTCCCCTAATTCTACTAATCTCAACATTCATTCTTTTATCCCACCAAATGTCATTTATCCTCCATAGCAAGATACCACATATCATAACAGTGTCAATACCTCCATCATTATCCAAGTTCCCTTTCAAAAAACTACCTATAACCCTCCCTTAGGGAATCTAGAAGCATTGCACAACAATAATTCTGATATGCAAAGCTTGACAAATATGGTGAAACAACTGGCTTCAAGAATGGATATGATTCAACCTCTAAGTTTCACCTATATCTATAAGGAAATGTGCAATCAACCCTTAGACCCTATCATCACCTCTAGGCCCTACCCTAAGCATTTTTCAATATTGGTTTTACCTATTTATAATGGAATAGAGGATCCAATTGAAATTTTAATAATGTTTAGAACATGTCATGATATTATATTATGACATATTATTACTAAATGCATTCCCTAAGAGCCTCGATGGTATAGCATTGAAATGGTATTATCAACTGCCTAATCATTCTTTGAGAAATTTTGAGGAAAAAATAGAGTTGTTTGTTCAATATTTTGGAGCTTATGTTGAACAAGGTGTGACCATGGAAGATGTTTTTCTATTAAATAAAGGTAAAGATGAAATTTTTTCAAAATTCTTATCTCATTGGAGAATTTTAGTTGGGTGACTAAAATATACCTTACCTCCCCAAGACATGCTAGAGATCTTTATCAAAAATTTACAAGAGCAAATATCATATGAATTAAAAACTACAACTATTACCTCTTTTGAACAAGCAATAGATATGGCAAGAAGGGTAGAGCAAGCCCTTATTCGAAGAGGTCAATTTAATCCAAGGAAGGAAGAATATAGGACCACAAAAACTTAGTATAAGAACAAGCATGTAGTTGATGATGGGGTATGAATAACACAAGCTTATACTGAGAGGGGGAGTGAACAGTATAAGACCACTTTTTACTTTTCTTTCCAATCAATATTATGCAATGTATAGATAGCAATATCAACAGAAGTAATCAAAGCAATGCACAAATCACCACACACAATAGAGACACCAATTTAACGTGGTTCACCCAATGTGGGCTACTCCATGGAGAAAATATTTCACTAAAATTTTCTCAATCAATCTCTTGGGAATCCTTTCCCTATTACAATGTTTATGGACCTCTATCCAAAGGAGACACCAATCCCCTAATCAAGTTCATGGATCTCTATCCACAGGAGAACTCCTTTCTCCTTAGCTCTAGTTGGTGATCTTCTAGAAGAATTGCTACCTCCACTACACTGGCTAATGGATCTCTATCCACTAAAGACTCATATCCTCACTACCCTGGCTAATGGATCTCTATCCACTAGAGACTATCATCCTCTATACTCTATCACCTCCAAAGCTTGCTCTTTGCTCTATCTCAAATCTACACTAAACATAGTCCTTCGGTCTAGCATAAATCTGCTCAATCTCTATCTCTGGTCTGGCACAAACCTATCCTCAAATCTGCACCAAACTCTATCCTCAAATCTACACTAAACATAGTCCTTCGATCTAGCACAAATATATCCTCAATCTCTATCCACTAAACACATCCTTCTCTAGCATAAATCTGCTCAATATTATCCTCAAGCCTTAACACAAAGCTTGACTCAATCACAAATCAACTCTACTAGATCTACCCCAAACCTTAACTCAAGGTTTGAACAAATCAATCAATCAACTCTACTCACAAGCCTTCTCAAAGACTTATCTCAAATATACCTTGTAAGCTTCCACAAAAGCTCACACTAATCTATCCACAAGTCCTCTCTAGAACTTGTCCAATATGCTCAACAATATCTATCCTCAAATATATATTGTAAGCTTCCACAAAAGCTCACACAAATATATCCACAAGTCCTCTCTAGAACTTGCCTCAAATATACTCAACAAGTCCTCACTAGAACTTGTCCAATCTCATAGAAACATAAAGAGAATTGTTAGAGACTCAATATGCTTCACATTCACCACAATGCTCAATCACTTTCAATCTCTCTTTTATCATAGAAACATATAGAGAATTGTTAGAGACTCAATATGTTTCACACTTACAACAATGCTCAATCTCTTTCTCAAATCAATTTAGAATATAGAACAATTTGTTTCACATAACTAGAACTATCACTTCAACACATCCACTTGACTAGGCTCAATCCAACTCTACTCAACCAATCACTCAATGAAATAATCCTTGCTCACAAACCCTAGTCCAAGCATATGAACACTCACTCAAATATTTCCAACAATGCTTATCAAACAATCTCACATAACAATGATACTCATGATATTTGCAAACCCTAGTTCAAGTTCTTCACTCAATCAATCACTTCAACAACAATGCTTATCAAAAATATCACATAACAATGATACTCATGATATTTGCAAACCCTAGTTCAAGTTCTTCACTCAACCAATCACTTCAACAACAATGCTTATCAAACAAGGTTACTCTCTTTAACCTCTATTCCAGAAAACCTTGAAGCATTAATTCAAAACACACTCAACAATGCTTACCAACCAATCCTTTTCACTCCAACTTAGCATTCACAACACTCAACAAACACTTACTAGAAATATGTGCCCATACCTTTTTGATTGATGAAGAAGTGTCTTCAAAACCTGTCTCAAAATAGCCAAACCTTCTTGTGCCAATTCAAGTTTAGATAACAATAATTTTATCTCAAAAATATTCACAAGGATATTCTTCTTGATCAAAAGGTACAATAAAATTTAATCCAAATTTTACACCTTATAACTCCCTCTAACTTTCTAACCACTCACAAATATCAAGGATATAACACTTTACCACTTAAATGCCCCTTACAAAAATTAAGCACATAAAATAATTATCAACACCTTATAACTCCCCTTAAAACCTTATAAAATAAAATTATTTTAAACTTTAGGGCATAACTTTATTTCTCCAAAAATTCTAGTGCTAACTCAAAAAGGGCATACCTTTATCTTTTCCCCAAAAGGGGGTTCGACGGGTTTTGAACCATCGTCTCCCAACCGCCAAGCACCTTAGCACTTTGGTGCCCACCACATGGGCTATAGGCACCCACGAGAAGGAAGGGAAGCTTCCTTCCTCTTATCTCCTTCGTCCATCGTCGATGCTTCCAAAAAACACTCACGTGGATTCGAACCTCCGCCAATCGCTGCTCCTTGCACTTTGCTTCCACCGTGGTTGCCAACTGCGCTACCCGTGCTTGGTGACCAAGGCACCTTCCTCGGTGGGTGTTGTTCTTTCACCTACCACTTGGAACTTTCAAAGCCAATGAAAACCCTCTTTCTTTCGTAGATGATTCACATGTTTCCTTCGCATACCACATGATTAATTCAAATGCATGTTAGACTTTAGGCTAAGGTGGAGGACTCCCTTTTATACACGCTTTGCCATATGACTCCCACGTCGGCGCTCGATGGTCGAATTCAAAAATTCGAATTTTGACTTTAATAACCCACCTTAGGGTTATTAAAATAACCATAAATTAATATATAATTAATATTAAAATTAATTAATAATTAATTTAAATAACTTATAAGTTAAGTAAATTAATTTATAATAAAATTATATTAATTAATTTATAATTAATTTAAACTTCCCTGTATAATATTATAAATAAATATTATAATATTATTTGCTTGGGCTTCTTCTTTTCACCTTGGACCTTATCTTGACCTCCTGGAACTGGATTTGATCAACTAAAAATGGACTCTCCTTTTGCACTGATTGGAGAACCTAAAACTGATGCTGCCCACTGAAACTGCCACTCACTGGTGCTGAAATCTTGACATCAATGACCACTCACTCTTGACATCAATGACAACTCATCTACTCAAAATGTCCAACAATATCCCCCTTTGTCATTGATGGCAACCCAAATTCCTTTTACCAAAACTTGGCCTTTTTCTTGTTCTGCTCCCCTTGGGAAATTGCTCCCCCGACTCAATGCTCTCTCCTTAAACCAAATCTCTCCCCCTTACTCAAATCTCTCCCCCTTTGACATCAATGGCAAAGGGTCACCTTTGGGGCTCGGGGCTAAGAATGAGTCTCTTAGCTTAGCCCCTCCCCCACCTCCTCTTGAGGTGGTTAATTCTGGGGTGGGAGTATTTCTACTCCCAACATGCACTGATATTTACCTTTGTCCTCTTTCCTTCTCATCTGATCCTTCTGATTCCTTTGACTATTCTTGTTCATGTCCATGTTCCTATTCCTATTCATGTCCATATTCATGTTCATGTTCCTATTCATGTTCATGTTCATGCTTGGTTCTGGAATGTCTGCTCTACACCACTTTGTTGTATGTCCATCATTATTGCACTTATAACACTTAATGTTATTATTCCTTGGAGGTGCAAATGTCTTGGGATTTCTCCTGGTGAAGCCATATCTGTTCCTATCATGAACCCTGCAATTCATTGCCTTGTGACCAAACTGATTACATGAGTAGCAATACCCATGAAATAACTACATGTTCCTGAAGTTCCCATATTCCTATCTTTCATGTGTCCTGCACTGTGAAGCCTTGTGCCCAAATCTGTGACATGAGAAACATCATCCATTGAAATTTCCTAGCCTTGACCTCATTGGTCTCTTAGTCTCTTTTACCCTATGTTGGTTCCTGTTCCATCTGTTTCTTCTTTGTGCATTGTTCCTTTCCTTGTTGAACTTTCTATTGTCCAACTCATCCTCAGAAGTCTCACTTTCTCTCACACTGTCTTCTTCTGAAGTTTCTTCTTCTTCAGAACTTGAGGTTGACTCCTCTTCTTGTTTCTTTTGTACCTGTTCAAAGCCAAGACCTGTCTTGCTTGATGTAGGCTTTTGTGACTTGATAATCTTATCCAAATTCTTTGAGCTCCTTCCAAACTTGTGTAGCTTATCTTTAGACTTCTCTACTTCTTCCCTTAGTAGAGCTACTTCTTGTTCTAATATTTCACATTCTAAGACCTTTGCTTCTAACTTATCCTTGAACTTCTTTGTCTTAGCTATTGACTTATTTAGATCCTCTATAAGTTTTCCTCTCTCTTCATCACATTCTTGAAACTGAAGCTCAAGTTGGGAGTTTTGCTTTCTTACCTTCTTTAAAGTTTTAAGAGCATAAATAAGCTCTCCCTCAAGATCAACTTCTCCTTTTTCTGATTCTTCCTCTATTTGTTTGCCTTTGAAAACATCTTCATTCTTTTTTGACTTGTCTTCTATAGGATCACCTCCTTCTTCTTCTAGTGCCATTAGAATATTCTCTTCTGGTCCTTCAAGTGTATCCTCATATTCATCATCACTAAAACTGAAACCATTCTTTGTACAACTATCTTCAAGATGTCCAAAATTACCACATCTAAAACACTTGAGAATTATTGGTGACCTTTTCTTAACTTCTTCTTTTTCTTCTATCAGAAATAGAACTTCATCTTTATCATTATCTGAGAAACTATTATCACTATCACTTGAGTACTTACTTGCCTTGTCTGCATAGTAGCTCCTCTTTTGTCTTTGAAAGAACTTCTTTCCTTGTCTGCCTTGTCCATCCTTACATTTCTTTTGGTACCTATATTTTTTGATTCCTTATTCTTATGATCCTATTTTTCTTCATCATTGCTATTCCTGGCTTCTTGACAATCAGTTGCATAGTGACCATACTTTCCACAATTGAAACATCTAACAGATTTTGCATCTTTAAATCTTCTTGAATCCTTATTCTTTCTGCCATAATTTGCTTCTTCATCACTGGATGACTCATTGCTTGAATCTGACTTCTTACCCTTTGTCTTCTTAGTAGCTTTGAAGGTTGCTTCCTTCCAGAGATTAGGTTCCTCTTTTGTTCTTAACTCAAAAGTTGTAAGAATACCAAGTAACATATCTCTTGTCAAAGAATCACCATATTTTGATTCCTCTATAGCAGAAATATTTTCACTAAATATTTTTGGAAGAGATCTTAAGATCTTATCACAAACATCAGATTCTTCAATCTCAAGTCCAAGTCCTTGCATGGCATTAACAACCTCATCTACATGAAGTAGATAAGTACTAATGTTTTCCTCATCCTTCATTTTTAAATCTTCAAATTATCCTTTGAGATTTTGTATCTTTACCTTTTTGACACTTTTATCTCCTTCATATATGCTTTGCAACTTATCCCAAATTGCCTTTGCTGATTTGCAATGCATAACCTTTATGAATTTTGTTCTATGCAAACCTCTCAAAATTGCATTCATTGCTTTTGAATTGTAATGATGTAGAAGCTTACCATATTTATCTGTAGGTGGAGTAGTTGGTGGTGTGTATCCATTTTCAACTACTTCCCATATTTCATTACCAAGTGCCATCAGGTGAATCTTCATTCTCATACTCCAAAATATATAATCACTTCCATAAAATACTAGTGTTGAATTATCTGAGGACCCATTCTTAGAATCCATTGTGTTCTTGAAAGCTTTTCCTTCAAGTTGTTAAACTCTTTTGAAGGAACCCGCTATGATACCAATTGAAGAACACAAGCTTATACTGAGAGGGGGGTGAACAGTATAAGACCACTTTTTACTTTTCTTTCCAATCAATATTATGCAATGTATAGATAGCAATATCAACAATAGTAATCAAAGCAATGCACAAATCACCACACACAATAGAGACACCAATTTAACGTGGTTCACCCAATGTGGGCTACTCCACGGAGAAAATATTTCACTAAAATTTTCTCAATAAATCTCTTGGGAATCCTTTCCCTATTACAATGTTTATGGACCTCTATCCAAAGGAGACACCAATCCCCTAATCAAGTTCATGGATCTCTATCCATAGGAGAACTCCTTTCTCCTTAGCTCTAGTTGGTGATCTTCTAGAAGAACTATTGCCTCCACTGCACTCGGCTAATGGATCTCTATCCACTAAAGACTCATATCCTCAATCCTATCCTCACTACCCTAGCTAATGGATCTCTATCCACTAGAGACTATCATCCTCTATACTCTATCACCTCCAAAGCTTACTCTTTGCTCTATCTCAAATATACACTAAACACAGTCCTTCAGTCTAGCACAAATCTACTCAATATCTGTCTCTAGTCTAGCACAAACCTATCCTCAAATCTGCACCAAAATCTATCCTCAAATTTACACTAAACATAGTCCTTCGGTCTAGCACAAATCTATCCTCAATATTTGTCCTTAAATCTACACTAAACATAATCCTTCGATCTAGCACAAATATATCCTCAATATCTATCCTCAAGCCTTAACACAAAGCTTGACTCAATCACAAATCAACTCTGCTAGATCTGCCCCAAACCTTAACTCAAGGTTTGAACAAATCAATCAATCAACTCTACTCACAAGCCTTCTCAAAGACTTATCTCAAATCTGCCTTGTAAGCTTCCACAAAATCTCACACTAATCTATCCACAAGTCCTCTCTAGAACTTGTCCAATCTACTCAACAATATCTGTCCTCAAATATGTATTGTAAGCTTCCACAAAAGCTCACACAAATCTATCCACAAGTCCTCTCTAGAACTTGCCTCAAATCTGCTCAACAAGTCCTCACTAGAACTTGTCCAATCTCATAGAAACATAAAGAGAATTGTTAGAGACTCAATATGCTTCACATTCACCACAATGCTCAATCACTTTCAATCTCTCTTTTATCACAAAACATATAGATAATTTTAGAGACTCAATATGTTTCACACTCACAAACACTCAATCTCTTTCTCAAATCAATTTAGAATATAGAACAATTTGTTTCACAGAACTTGAACTATCACTTCAACACATCCACTTGACTAGGCTCAATCCAACTCTACTCAACCAATCACTCAATGAAATAATCCTTGCTCACAAACCCTAGTCCAAGCATATGAACACTCACTCAATTATTTCCAACAATGCTTATCAACCAATCTCACATAACAATGATACTCATGATCTTTGCAAACCCTAGTTCAAGTTCTTCACTCAACCAATCACTTCAACAACAATGCTTATCAAATAATCTCACATAACAATGATACTCATGATCTTTGCAAACCCTAGTTCAAGTTCTTCACTCAACCAATCACTTCAACAACAATGCTTATAAAACAAGGTTACTCTCCTTAACCTCTATTCCAGAAAACCTTGAAGCATTAATTCAAAACACACTCAACAATGCTTACCAACCAATCCTTTTCACTCCAACTTAGCATTCACAACACTCAACAAACACTTACTAGAAATATGTGCCCATACCTTTTTGATTGATGAAGAAGTGTCTTCAAAACCTGTCTCAAAATAGCCAAACCTTCTTGTGCCAATTCAAGTTTAGATAACAATAATTTTATCTCAAAAATATTCACAAGGATATTCTTCTTGATCAAAAGGTACAATAAAATTTAATCCAAATTTTACACCTTATAACTCCCTCTAACTTTCTAACCACTCACAAATATCAAGGATATAACACTTTACCACTTAAATGTGTTGGACATTTTGAGTTACTAAGTCAAAGTTGTCATTGATGTCACCAGATGAAGTCAGCATTAATACCAAATATTTCAGCAGGAAATAAAGGGGACAAATATGGTTATTTGATATCCAGAAAGAAGGCCAAAGATCAAGTGAAACAGTGCAAAAGACAGAAGTTAAAAAGGAGTTGTAATATTTATTTTATAAATTATTTAAATTTAGTATGAATTTAAATTTTATAAATAAATATTAAAGGTACATTATCGAAGGTTAATATTATAATAATGGTTATTATAATATTAAAATGTGCCATGGTGAAAACCCAAATAAAACATTTATAATTTTTATTATAATGTTTTAAAAGGCAAAAGTGGGTTTTATAAAGTCAAAAAATATTTTAATAAACCCAAAGGTTGGGTTTAAGACCAAAGGCCTTGATAATCCTCACCGATGTCATGAGGGTTAATTATGTTTTGAAGCACCGACGTTCTAAGAAAAGGAGGAAAAATTAGTATTTAAACCTATGCCCAAAGGACATTAAAATTATCCTTGCTCGATTGGAAAAATAATAGCATACGAATTAATGCAGAGCTCATGAAATGAATGTGTGAATTTTGTGTTTGTCTTGATGGTGAAAGGAAACAAAATAAAAAGTGTTGATTAGTTGGAAGCCAACAAGGCACCTTGGCCTAGTGGCAAGTGGGTTGTAAGCTTACGTTTTGTGTGCAAGAGGACAACATTCGAATCTCGATGAAAGCACTTTGGTGGGTGTGTTGAAAGCGCCAAACGTAAGGTGCACCTTTTTGCAAGGCAAGGAAGGCATAATATTTTGAAGCACGTGGTGCTTCTTCCTCTCCAACGAGCGTGTAGCTCCTGTGGTGGTTTGCGCCATGGGAAAGACGTTTGTGTGGGCTGCGTTGAGAGTTTGAAACTCTCCAAAGGCAAAGGTAACATTTTTATATTTTATTTTATTGAATACCTAAGTTGGAGGTATAAGGTGTTTGATGGTTGAAATTTGGAAAGGTTGCTTTGTAATAAAGTGTGGTAGTTGAGAATTACCTTTAGGAGTTATAAGGAGAATTCTGTTTTTATTTCTTTAAAGTCTTAAAATTGAAATTGTGGAATATTGAAAGGTTAAGACTTTGTGAATGGTATGTTATTTTGAATTAAGGGTTTTTGTGACTATTGTGAGGATATTGATTATTATTCAAGTTGGAGTGATAAGGTGTAATTTTGATATTATTTTTGTGATATGTTTTGTTGAAGAAAATTATCCTCTAACCCTTATTGAGATTGGAAAAGAGAAATTTGTGAGTGTGGCAGATTTGTGAGATCAACTCCTCTTCAAGAAAAGGTATGGGCAAAATTCTTCTTTATTGAGTTGGTTGATTGGCTTGATTGAAAATTAAGTTTGGAGTGAAAAGGATTTGATTAGGGTTTCCTTTTCGAAAGTTTTTGAGTTGATGCTTCAAGGTTTTCTGAATTGAGAGTTGTGATTAAACCTTGTTTGATAAGCATTGTTGTTGAGACCATTGGTTGAGTGAAGTGTTTGAGTTAATGCTTCAAGGTTTTTTGGAATTAAGTGTTGTGATTAAAACCTTATTTTATTAGCATTGTTGTTGAAGCCATTGGATTGTGTGAGGAACTTGAGTTAGGGTTTGAAAAGAACATGAGTATCATTGTTATGTGAATATTGTTTTATGAGCATTGTTGTTGAAGTGAGTTGTTGTGCAAAGAACTTGAGTTAGGGTTTGAAAAGATCATGAGTATCATTGTTATATGAGATTTGTTGTTGAGCATTATTGGAAACATTTTGAGTTGGATGATACATGCTTGGACTAGGGTTTGTGAGCAAGAGTTGTTTCTTGAAGTGATTGGTTGAGTAGAGTTGATTGAGCCTAGTCAAGTGGATGTATGAAGTGGTTGTTCAAGTTCCATAAAATAAACTATTTTATATTCTGATTTGAGTTGAGATTGAGTTTTTGAATATAGAACATATTGAGTCTCTAACAATTCTCTTTATGCTTCTATGAGATTGAGTTGAGAAAGAGATTGAGTTTTGAGTATAGAACATATTGAGTCTCTAACAATTCTCTTTATGCTTCTATGAGATTGATTTGAGTTGAGAAAGTGATTGAGCAGATTTGGACAAGTTTTGTGTGAGCTTGTTGAGTAGATTTGGACAAGTTCTGTGTGAGCTTGTTGAGAAGATTTGGATAAGTTCTATGTGAGCTTGTTGAGCAGATTTGGATAGGTTCTGTGTGGACCTATTGAGCAGAGTTGAGCAGGTTCTGTGTGGACCTATTGAGAATATTTGAGTAGGTTCTATGTGGACCTATTGAGCAGATTTAAATAAGTTCTGTGTGGACCTATTGAGTAGAGTTGTGCAAGTTCTATGTGGACCTGTTGAGCAGATTTGAGTAGGTTCTAAGTGGACCTATTGAGAATATTTGTGCTAGACCAAATGAACTATGTTTAGTGTAAGATATTAAGTAGAGTTATGCTAGACCGAATGAACTGTATTTAGTATAGGAGATTGAGCAAATTTGTGCTAGACCGAATGTATTGTGTTTAGTGCAAGAGATTAAGTAGAGTTGTGCTAGATCGACTGGACTATGTTTAGTATAGTATTGAGACAGAGCTTTGGAGGTGACAGAGCAGAGAGGACAGGACTCCAATGGATAGAGATCCATCATCCAAGACATTGAGGATAGGTCTTCTGAGTGAGGACAAGAGTCTTCAAGTGGAGAGAGATCCACAATCAGTGTAGTGGAGGCAATATCTTCTAGAGGATCACTAGCCAGAGTAGAGGAGAAGGAGTTCTCTTGTGGATAGAGATCCACAAACCAGATTTAGGGGATCAACATCTCCTTTGGATAGAGGTCCATAAAAATTGTAATTGGGAAATATTCCCAAGAGATTAATTGAGAAATATTTAGAAGAAATATTTTCTTTGTGGAGGTAGCCATCTTTGGGTGAACCACATTAAATTTTGTGTCTCTATTGTGTATGGTGTTTTGTACATTTCTTTGATTACTACTATTGATATTGATATCTATTCATTGCATAATATTAATTTGAAAAGAAAAGTAAAAAGTGCTCTTATATTGTTCACCCCCCCTCAGTATAAGCTTGTGTTCTTCAATTGGTATCAGAGCGGGTTCCTTCAGAAGATTTTGATAGCTTGAAGGAAAAGTGGTCAAGAACACAATGGATCAAAAGGATCAAAGATACAGATCCATCAATAATACAGTACCAGTATTTGATGGAAGTGACTTCTTGTATTGGTGTATGTTGATGAGGTTTCACTTGATGGCACTTGGCAATGAAGTTTGGGATGCAGTGGAACTTGGATATGATTCAACAGTCAATCCTCCTACATATAAGGAAGGTAAGCTTCTAATGCATGCAAATTCAAGAGCTATGAATACAATTATAAAAGGGTTGCATAGATCAGAATCTATGAAGGTTATGGATTGTAAAACAACAAATGAAATGTGGGAACTACTGCATAACATATATGAAGGAGATAAAGGTGTCAGGAAAGCTAAGATCAAAAATCTCAAAGGAGAATTTGAAAATCTAAGAATGCGGGATGATGAAAATATTCGTGACTATCTCAGTAAGATTGATGAACTTGTACATGAGATGAGAGGTCTTGGAATGAAGGTTGATGAATCTGATGCTTGTGATAAGATCTTGAGAACTCTTCCAAAAAGGTATAGTGAAAAGGTTTCTACTATAGAAACATCAATTGATAGTGATTCTCTAACAAGGAATTCTTTTCTTGGCATGCTTACGAATTTTGAGATAAGAACAAAAGATCCTATCCCTCCAAAAGAGGTTACATTCAAAGTGAACAAGAAGATGAAGGGTAAGAAGTCAGAATCAAGCAGTGAGTCATCTAGTGATGAAGAAGCTAACTATGGTAGAAGAGATAAAGGTTCTAGAAGACCCATAGATCTAAGATCTGTTAAGTGTTTCAATTATGGAAAGTATGGACATTTTGAAACATATTGTAAAGAGCCAAAGAACAACAATGATGAAGAAAAATAGGATCACAAGTACAGGGAATCAAAAATATATAGGCACCAAAAGAAAAGCAAGGATGGAAAAAGCAGAAAAGGAAAGAAGTTCTTCCAGAGACAAAAGAGAAGCTACTATGTGGATAATGCAAGTAAGTACTCAAATGATAGTGATGCTAGCTTTTCAGACAATGATAGAGATGAAGTCCTATTTATGGTTGAAGAGAAAGAACCAGTTAAGAAAAAGACTTCAGTTATTCTCAAGTATTTTAGATGTGGTAGATTTGGACATCTTGAAGATGATTGCACAAGGGATGGTTATAGTTTCAGTGATGATGATTTTGAAGATGCACTTGAAATACCAGATGAAAATATTCTAATGGCATTAGAAGAAGTGAGTGATCCTATAGAAGACAAGCCAAAAGAAAGTAATGATGTGAACAAAGGCAAACAAATAGAGGATTATTCAACAAAAAATGGTTATGATCTCAAGGGAGAACTTATCTATGCCCTTGACATGGTAAAGAAGGTAAGAAAGCAACACTCTAAGCTTGAAATTCAGTTTCAAGAATGTGATGAAGAGATATTATTTCTCATAGAGGATTTAGAAAAATCAAAGGCTAAGGCAAGCAAGTTCAAATATAAGCTAGAAGCAAAGATCTTGGAATGTGAGAAGTTAGCACAAGAAGTGGCACTACTAAAGGAAGATGTAGAAGACTCCAAGAATAAACTATACAAGTATGTAAACAATGCAAAGAGTGTGGATAAAATAGTCAAGATACAAAGAGGAGCAACAAACAAGATAGGTCTTGGTTCAAAATAGGTTCAAAATAAAAGGGAAGAAGAGTCTACTTCAAGTCTTGAAGAAGAAGAAACTTCAGATGAAGATACATCAAAAGAAGACAGTGTAAGTGGGAGTGAGACATCAAAGGATGAGTTGGACAACAAAGAGTTCAAAAAAGATAGGAGTAATGCACAGAGAAGATACAGATGGAACAACAATCATAACAGGAGACCAATGAGGTCAAGACAAGGAAGCTTCAATGGAAGATGTTTTTCATGTCACAATTTTGGGCACATGGCTTCACAATGTAGGACACATGAAAGATAGGAATATGGGAAAGGACAGCTTTTCCATGGGTATTTCTACTCATGTAATGAGTTTGGTCACAAGGCAATGGATTGCAGGGTTCATGACAAAAGAAGATATGGCTTCACTAGGAGAAATCCTAAGACATTTGCACCTCCGTTACACTCCAAACATGAAGAGTCGGCTATATTTCCAATTGTGTAAAAAATTCATTATATATGGTTCATAATAATTTAAATGAGAAACATCATATCTTTTATATTTTTCATCTGCTGCTTCTATGCAAGGGTGTGCCCACCTTAAGTGGCCATTGATTTACTTTATTCGTTCACCGTGATTCCTTATTTCATATTCGCTTCGTCCTCTGTCTGCATAATAATTGTTTGTTTGTATTTCATTGTGCAAGGGATAGAAATATCCCTGCAAGTGGTATCATATTTCCATCTTCCGAACCTCGGGACCTCCATTGCTGTTCTTCTTCGCACGTATCCGGGCGCCAGGGCAAGCAACGGCTTCAAGGAAGGTACATTGGCGTTGCTGGTTTGCATTTTTTTTTCCAGTCTCCACAGCGCTCAACAGCAGGCGTACATACCCAATTTTACAAACACACCGGCCAGATCGCACTCCGTGTTCCTTTTCGTTCTCACGTCGCGGCCTGTGCAGCCATTGCAGCCTGCAAAACGCATCCGAAATAGACATACGCCAGAAAACGCGTCGTCCAATCAAAAGCCAGGAAAGTATTATAATTACCGTTTGCCTAAGGTTAAAATATTTGCTGACGTCAGCGTTTATTGTTTTCGCGGGTGGGCTTAAATATTTATCCCACACTCGACGCAGTATTTTGTTGTAGCGGTTTAAAAGGTGAAAGTCACACCTTCTATGGTGTGACTTCGGTCACACGGTGGGTTACTCCGCGTGTCGTGTTCTTTCGTCTCGATCGCGGGTTCTTTCGTCTCGGTCGCCAGTTGTCTTGGTCGCGTGTCGTGTGTTCTTTCGTCTCGGTCGCGTGTGTGTCGTATTCTTTCTGTGTCCCGTGTCTCGTCTCAGTCGCGTGTCGTATTCTTTCTGTGTCCCGTGTCGTTAGCGTGTTCGTTCCGTTAAGCTGAGGTGGTGTCGCGTCGCAGCATCGTAGTCCTTCGTCCAAATTCGAGTGTCGTGTCGTTTAGAGTTCCGTCCGTTGGGGTGCTCGTTGGGGTCTTGTCCGATTCTGTCGTTTCTAGTGTCGGTTCGCCGTGTCTCATTGGGTCCCTGTTGTATCGTGTCAAGTTGTCACGTGTCCCAGTGTCTTGTTCGTATCTAATCAAGTCGCGTCGTATCTGAAGTGTTCTCACGGAGCCCACAACATCCTGTCCCGCGCCACAGTTGGAGTGGCAGTAAGGCGGACAACAAATTTTGAAGAAATTTTGCAGAAATTTTGAAGTTCAAAGACTACTAAGCAAGAGATTGTAAGCAGTGCATGAGTAAAAGTTGGAGCAAGGGTCCTAACGGTCGATTATCAAGCTCAGAAACGACCAATACCTACATAAGAAGAGCTAACCGCAGCCCAGGTACTAAAAATTCTCCTTCTCCTTTTAAAATTGGTAGTTATAATCCACATCATCCCCTAGTAGATCCTATGGCTACTAATCCTTCCCCAACTCACGAAAACATCACACAAGGAGACTCAAGTAATTCAGCCATGTCTGATAGGGAGTCTCTTCAAAGCATACTAGAGAGTCTACACGACATGGGTATCACCCTAAAAGAACTTGTGCAAGCACAAAAACAACCTAATCCCAATACTAATCCCCAAAATCACTCCCATGCCCAACGGAATGAAGAAACTGTCGATCCTAATGATGATTGGCAACAACAACGAGGTGATTCGGATAATTACAGGGATCCCTATCAAAGACAACGGTATAACCAAAATCAAGAAAGGGACACGGGTTATCACCAACCAAGAGGCCCTAATATTAACTTTCCACGAATTGATATGCCCACTTTTGAAGGTCATGATCCTCGTGGTTGGTTAGCCAAAATGGAAGGCATCCTTGACTTATATCAAATTAAGGAAATTGATAAAGTTCCTTTCGCTGCAACAAAATTAGGCACCGAGTCCTACCAATGGTTTGTATGGCTTAAAAAAGAGAATGTAGCTATTATTACCTGGAGAAAATTCACTACCTCTTTTTTAGAAAGATTTGACGACGGAGCTACATCATCCTACACAGTAAGATTGTTATCTCTTAAACAAAAAGGGTCAGTTAGTGAATTCGTTTCGGAGTTTACCAGTTTACTACCATACACTTCAGACCTTAGTCCCGACACAGTGGTAGGTGCCTTTCGCAATGGTTTGAAAGAAAGTATTCGAGTGGAGGTAGACATGCACGATCCAACCTTGTTGAACAAGTTGTATAAGATTAGCCAAGTTGGCCGAGAAGAGACACCAGTTGTCTGCACAACGGGAAACATATAGTCGTCCTTCATACCGCAACAATTCCTTTCGTAGAAATGATCAACCATCAAGATATTTTTGTTATAAATGTCGCACTAATCACCCCAGGGAACAAGCTTGTGCCCAAAAACAAAACTTTCATATTGAAGGTGATCAAGGTGAAGGGGAAGAGGATGAACCTTACCAATCGAAGAACCTATGCCAGAAGACCTACCAGGTACTATAGACGAAAAAGAAGAGGATACAATGGCAATTTTAGTGCATGCTCTCATGGGTTTAACCGCCCACCATACCATCAAGGTACCAGGTTTTCTCCGCCAAAAAAAGGTGAATGTGCTAATTGATTCCGGTAGCACCCACAATTTTATCGACATCAAAACAACAAAAGCCTTGAATTTATTCATTAACTCTTCCAACAAAGACAAATTCCAGGTTTTAGTGGCCAACGGGGTGAACGCACAATGCGTGGGTCGCACATCTCAAGTTTCCATAAATATGGGAACTTATACCCGGTTAGGCTCCCTTTTTGTCATGAATTTGGGAAATTCTCGATGTCATTTTGGGGGTTGAATGGTTGGAAACATTAGACACAGCTTAGCTTCAACTTCAAAAAATTATTTGTGGAATGGAAGGAAAATGGACGAGTCATTCACTTACAAGGCATTACTACTCCTCCAACACAAATGGTGAGCTCTCATAGTATGGAAAAGATGTTAAAAAAGGGTGGATATGGGTTTATAGCTCAAATTAATTGTTTGGAAAAACAATCGGCAACAACTTCGGATATTATTGCACCTGAGTTACAAGATATCATCACACATTACGACGAGGTTTTCCAAGAACCTCAAGGATTACCACCTAAACGATCTCATGATCATGCCATCCATTTGATGCCAGGAAGTGTCCCACCTAACAATCGTCCTTATCGCTATCCTCAACCACAAAAGACAGAAATCGAACAGATCGTTCAGGATTTGTTGGATCATGGAGTCATTCGTCACAAAGACTAGTCCTTATTCCTCACCCGTAGTCCCGGCTAGACGAAAAGATAACTCTTGGCGTATGTGTCCCGACTTTCGTTCTCTCAATAAACTCACTATCAAGGACAAATTTCCTATCCCCGTCATAGATGACCTATTAGATGAGTTGCATGGTGCAAAATTTTTTACAAAATTAGACCTTCGCTCTGGCTTTCACCAAATCCGTGTTAGAGAAGAAGATATTCCCAAAACGGCCTTTCGTACTCATGAAGGTCATTACGAATTTTTGGTCATGCCTTTTGGTCTCACTAATGCACCATCCACATTCCAAAGTCTCATGAACCAAGTGTTTCGTCCACTCCTCCGTAAGTTTGTGTTAGTTTTTTTTGATGATATTCTCATATACAGCAAAAATTGGGCGGACCATTTACATCATGTGGATAAAGCCCTTCACATCCTACACAAAGAAAAATTATTTGTTAAACGCTCCAAATGCTCATTTGGTGTTCAAGAAGTCGAGTATCTTGGTCATATAGTTTCACATGAGGGTGTCAAAGTCGATCCCAATAAGATTAAGGCAATTCAAGAGTGGCCTTTACCTAAAACCATCAAGAAACTTCGTGGTTTTTTGGGTCTCACAGGCTACTATCGCAAGTTTGTACAGAATTATGGTAAGATTGCAACACCTCTCACAGCACTCACAAAAAAGGATGCTTTTCGTTGGTCGGAAGAGGCTACTTTAGCTTTTGAAGCTCTTAAGCAAGCCATGTGTACAACTCCAGTCTTAGCAACTCCCAACTTTCACAAACCATTTATTATCGAATGTGATGCATCAGGAACAGGAATTGGGGCTATATTAATGCAAGAAGGTCATCCTTTGGCATTTGAAAGTAAACAGCTTTTCGAAAAAAATTTGGGAAGATCAACATATGAAAAAGAAATGTTGGCTATTCTTCATGCAGTAGAAAAATGGAGACACTACCTAATCAGTAGCCGCTTCATTATCAAAACAGATCATAGTAGCCTCAAGCATTTTTTGGAGCAAAGGTTTTCTTATCCAGAACAAAATAAGTGGTTAACCAAACTTCTGGGCTATGATTTCGTTATTGAATATAAGAAAGGGAAGGAAAATATAGCTGCCGATGCGCTGTCCAGAAAATATGAAGATGAAGTAGTCATCAATGCTATTTCAGGTCCTTGTTCCCAATGGGTAACTCAATTACAAATTGAATGGTTGTCCAATAGTGAAACTGCCCAGATAATTCATGAATTATCTATAGGGTCTTCCAAACACCCTTTGTTCTCTTATGAAGATAACATCCTCCGAAAGAAGAACCGCATTTACATTCCACATAATTCAGAACTCAAATCAAAGATCCTCGACGAATCACACGCTTCTCCATCAGCAGGACATTCAGGATTTTTGAAGACATATTTAAGGGTCAAACAATCATTTTGTTGGAAAGGATTAAAAGCGGAAGTCAAACAATGGGTAGCAGAATGTGAAGTTTGCCAGCGCAATAAAGGAGAAACAACCAAATCACCAGGATTATTACAACCATTACCCATCCCCGAACGACAGTGGGAACATATATCCATGGATTTCATTGAAGGTCTTCCAAAATCGAAGGCAGGACAATAATCTTCGTCGTCGTAGACCGGTTATCCAAATATGCTCACTTTCATGCTTTACAACATCCATTTTCCGCAAGCAAGGTGGCAAAGGTATTTATGGATTCAATTTTCAAATTACATGGTATGCCAAAAAATATTGTAAGTGATAGAGATCCCATTTTTACTAGTAACTTTTGGAAGGAGTTATTTCGCCTTAGTGGTACCAAATTGAACATGTCTTCAGCTTACCATCCACAGACAGATGGTCAAACAGAAGTAGTTAACAAATGTTTGGGTACGTACTTAAGATGTTTTGCTCAAGATAAACAATACCAATGGAGCCATTGGTTAGCAATGGCAGAATGGTGGTACAACACTTCTTACCATTACTCAATTAAGATGTCCCCATTTGAAGCATTGTATGGCACCAAACCTCCAGCCATTGCAGATTACGTCCAGGGATCAGCCAAAGTAGCCAAAGTGGATGATTGGTTCCAACAAAGGCAGTCTACACTCACCATCCTCAAAGAGAATTTAGTCCAAGCACATAATCGTATGAAACAACAACAAGACTTGCACCGATCAGAGAGAACCTTTGATATAGGTGATTGGGTGTTCCTAAAGCTGCAACCTTACAAACAATCCTCGTTAAAGTTAAAGTCCAGCCAAAAGTTGGCTCCACGATTCTATGGTCCTTACAAAATTGTGCGTCGCATTGGAGAAGTAGCCTATCAATTAGAGCTACCTACATCATCACGAATACACCCAGTATTTCATGTTTCATGTCTCAAAAAAGTAATTGGTCAGAAAATACAAAGTCAATCAGACTTACCAGTGCTCGATGAGGAAGGACGCATACATCTCCAACCTCGAAGATATACTACAACATAGAATCCGAAGACCGAGATCACGTCAGATTCAAGAATTTCTCATTAAATGGCAAGATTTACCAGAGGAGGATGCCACATGGGAACCTGAAAGTATCTTCCAGACATTTCCAGCTTTGAGGACAAAGCTTTCCGAGGAGGGGAGTCATGTTACACTCCAAACATGAAGAGTCGGCTATATTTCCAATTGTGTAAAAAATTCATTATATATGGTTCATAATAATTTAAATGAGAAACATCATATCTTTTATATTTTTCATCTGTTGCTTCTGCGCAAGGGTGTGCCCACCTTAAGTGGCCATTGATTTACTTTATTCGTTCACCGTGATTCCTTATTTCATATTCGCTTCGTCCTCTGTCTGCATAATAATTGTTTGTTTGTATTTCATTGTGCAAGGGATAGAAATATCCCTGCAACCTCCAAGGAATAATAACATTAAGTGTTATAAGTGCAATAATGATGGTCACACAGCAAGATGGTGTAGAACAAATATTCCAAAAATAGGTATGAACAGAAACAGGAACAGGAATATGAACAGAAATAGGAACATGAACAGGAATATGAATATGAATAGGAACATGAACATGAAGAGGAATAGGAACATGGATGAGAATAGGAACATGAACAGGAATAGTAACATGAATGAGAATAGGAACAGGAATAGGAACAGGAATGATGTCAGGAATAGGGATGATGACTTGAACAAAATTAGCCAGAGGATTCAAAAAACTCAAAAAAGAAGGGAAAAATATAAAGGTAAAGAACAGTGCTTTCGGGGAGTAGAAATACTCCCACCCCAAAATTAACCACATCATGAGGAGATGGGGGAGGGGCTAAGCTAAGAGGCTCATTCTTAGCCCCGAGTCCCAAAGGTGACCATTTGCCATTGATGTCAAAGGGGGAGATATTTGTGTGATTTTTATATTAGGGAGAGATTTGATATTTGAGAGAGAATTGAGCCAGGGGGAGCAATGTCCCAGGGGGAGCAGAAGAAAAAGGAAGGTCAGGTTTTAGTAAAAGGATATGGGTTGCCATCAATGACAAAGGGGAAGATTTTTGGAAATTTTGAGTTACTAAGTCAAAGTTGTCATTTATTTCACCAAATGAAGTCAACATTAATACCAAATATTTCAGCAGGAAATAAATGGGACAAAGATGGTTATTTGATATCTAGAAGAAAGCCAAAGACCAAGTGAAATAGTGCAAAAGACAGAAGTTAAAAAGGAGTTGTAATATTTATTTTATAAATTATTTAAATTTAGTATGAATTTAAATTTTATAAATAAATATTAAAGGTACATTATAATATTATAATAATGAGGTCCGAGGTGTAGACCAATTGGTTCATCCAAACCCCATAAGGGGGCAAAGGTCCAAGGTTCAAATCTCGGGCCTCGTCGGACTGAACGCTTGTCCCTTTCCTGGTGCTTTCAGTGGCATAAAAGGTTTAAAATGATTGTGGCATGGTGGTTATAGGGGCGTCACTGCGTGAAGATCTGTGTGGCGGCTTTTGGGGCGGACAGCGCAGAATACTATGGCGGCCATAAAAAGTCTGGACAGCCTACTCGGATTCATGGCAGCTATCGATTCCACCATGTAAATTCAAAAAATATATATATATTATAATAATGGTTATTATAATATTAAAATGTGCCATGGTAAAAACCCAAATAAAATATTTATAATTTTTATTATAATGTTTTAAAATGCAAAAGTGGGTTTTATAAAGTCAAAAAATATTTTAATAAACCCAAAGATTGGGTTTAAGACCAAAGGCCTTGATAATCCTCATCGACGTCATGAGTAATTTTTGAAGTGCCGACGTTTTAAGAAAAGGAGGAAAAAATGGTATTTAAACCTATGCCCAAAGGACATTAAGATTATCCTTGCTCGATTGTAAAAAGAATAGAATACGAATTAATGCAGAGCTCATGAAACGAATGTGCGAATTTCATGTTTGTCTTGACGGTGAAAGGAAACAAAATAAAAAGCGTTGATTAGTTGGAAGCCAACAAGGCACCTTGGCCTAGTGGCAAGTGGGCTGCAAGCTTATGTTTTGTGTGCAAGAGGACAACGTTCGAATCTTGACGGAAGCGCTTTGGTGGGAGTGTTGAAAGCACCAAACATAAGGCGCACCTTTTTGCAAGGCAAGGAAAGCATAATGTTTTGAATCACGTGGTGCTTCTTCCTCTCCAATGAGCGTGTAGCTCATATGGTGGTTTGCGCCATGGGAAATATGTTTGTGTGGGCTGCATTGAGAGTTCGAAACTCTCCAAAGGCAAAGGTAACATTTTTATTTTATTTTATTGAATACCTAAGTTGGAGGTGTAAGGTGTTTGATGGTTGAAATTTGGAAATGTTGCTTTGTAATAAAGTGTGGTAGTTGAGAATTACCTTTAGGAGTTATAAGGAGAATTCTATTTTTATTTCTTTAAAGTCTTAAAATTGAAATTGTGGAATATTGAAAGGTTAAGACTTTGTGAATGGTATGTTATTTTTAATTAAGGGTTTTTGTGACTATTGTGAGGATATTGATTATTATTCAAGTTGGAGTGATAAGGTGTAATTTTGATATTATTTTTTTGATATGTTTTTCTAAAGAAAATTATCCTCTAACCCTTATTGATATTGGAAAAGAGAAATTTGTGAGTGTGGCAGATTTGTGAGATCAACTCCTCTTCAAGAAAAGGTATGGGCAAAATTCTTCTTTATTGAGTTGGTTGATTGGCTTGATTGAAAATTAATTTTGGAGTGAAAAGGATTTGATTAGGGTTTCCTTTCTGAAAGTTTTTGATTTGATGCTTCAAGGTTTTATGAATTGAGAGTTGTGATTAAACCTTGTTTGATAAGCATTGTTGTTTTTTTTTTTGGTAATTATTATAATATATTAACAGTGGATTTTTATAGAGGATCCCAAAACCTTATGTACAAAATTAGCCAACTTTCTAATGATGCATCATACCTCTTGGCTGTAATAATAAACCTAAATGAAAATAAAATCATCCTAATGTTGCAGACTTGAAAATAGCAAAAAGGGCTTTTAGGCCTGTAGACCCAACAACAAAAATAAAATAGGACAGATCGGAGAGAAACCCAAAAAGAAGCCGAAAACAAAGAGACAGACACCAAGGACAACTAATCACGATCCCCAAAACACGTCGAAATGAGCCTTCCAAAAATTGCGCAAGGAAAACATCAAGAAGGGATGTCTGCCCTGGCCAACCTTTCCACCTCGGATGGGAAGCGAGACCGCCACACAACCGGGCACGTGGTCGTGAGCCCTTTATTGGCCATGTGGTCAGCCACGCGATTTCCTTCTCTCAAAATATGATTTGCTTTCCATCTACCGTGATAGGAGAGAAGAGATCTAGCCTCAAGGATGATGTTGTAGACTTTCCAAGACATATTTTTGGTGCCAAGAAGGTAATTCACGATGTTGAGTGAGTCACCCTCAATGATAAGAGGTCGGGGATCCTTAGAGATAATTTGAATACCATTCAGAGCACCTCGGGATTCAGAATAGTGATTCGTCTCGGAGCCCAAATCCTCACAATAGGCCATCACAATATTCTTGTCATGATCACGGACAACCCCACCAGTGCCAGCGGGCCCAGGATTCCCCTTAGCCGCTCCATCAAAGTTTAATTTAATCCACCCCACGGGGGGTTTGGTCCACACAACATTCCTTCAACAGGGCCCTTTAACAACCTCTAGAAATGGCCAAAGATTCATCATTTTGAGAATAGCTTCTTCGCTTGAAATATGGGGACGGGGACTGGGAACAGCAATAGAATTCTCAATGGCATAAGATAATGCCCTTTGAGCAACAAAAGGGGGACCTCTAGGAGCTCTGCCAAAGATTCTTGCATTCCTCTCTAACCAAATTTGCCAAATTAAATGGTGGAAGGAGGCCTCGAGGAGGAAGCATAGCTTGGGATTCTTGAAAGGATTAGGCCATTGGTGAAAAGCATCTCTAAGGGATCGAGGAGAGCACCAAAGGATCTGGAAGGAGGATAGGACAATGCTCAGAACAGAGTTGGAAAATGGGCAATGCAATAATAAATGATCCCTCGTCTCAAAATCTGCTAAACACAAGTAACACCTGTTGGGGAAGGCAAAACCTCTCTTGTGAAGGTTTTCAATAGTTAATGCTTTATTGTGGAAAGCAATCCATGCAAAGAAGTTGATTTTAGGAACCACTCCTTTCATCCAAACAGTATTCCACCTGTAGTCCAGAGCAGTCTTGGTGGTGAGAAGCTCATAAGCTGATTTAACAGAGAAATGCCCATCCTCTGTACCACTCCAGATGATCCTATCATTCCTTCTGGCAGAAGGAATTAAAATCAACTAAAGGATATTATCAAGGAAGGTAACCTCATTATTAAACCCCTCCACAATAGGAAGCTTCCACCGAGGGAAACAAGTGCTCCGATCTATGAAACCTGCCACCTTGAGCTGGGCTTTAGGGTCGGTCAAGCTTCTCAGCCCAATGAGGTCCACCCTCGACCCAAGGGCTTCTTTAGTTGCCCACATATCCTTCCAAAAGGAAATGTAGTTGCCATCACCTAAAATCTAGTGGGCTCCCAGACTGATCAAATGCCGGGTTTGGAGCATAGATTTCCAAAAGATCGATGCCACGGAGGATGTTTCAACATCCAAGAAGGGATTGGGGCCAAGATACTTCATTTTAACCAGCGTAACCCACTCCACCGGGTCACTAGACATAATCCTCCAAGCGTGCTTCGCGATCAGAGCCAAATTCATAAGTCTGTATCTTCTCAACCCCAGGCCGCCTTGATCTATCCTTGAACACACCTTGTCCCAGGCTACAAGGGGAAGTCTAGATTTCTCTTTGTTACCAAACCAAAGAAAGGTCCTCTGAATCTTCTCAATATTGGAGTGGACTACACTTGGAAGCATGAACACCGACATGAAGTAGGTCGGGATCCCCTGAAGACAGGCTTTGGTAAGGGTGGCTTTCCCAGCTTGCGATAGGAGTTTGCCCTTCCAAGTGCCGATTTTCCTGTGTAGGCGCTCAAGAATCATGTTCCACATGTCCCCACTGGCCCATCCACTATAAGATAGAGGCAACCCCAAATATTATGTAGGCAGGGAATCAATAGTGCATTCAAGAATTCTAGCAATCCAAATTTGTCTATGTAGAGTGTTAATAAAGTAAATTTTGCTCTTGATGTAATTGACCTTTTGCCCTGCAGCTTGCTCATAATGAGACAAGATCCTCTTGAGCGACTTGGCTTGAGCAACGGACACCCCAGTGGAGATGAGGGTGTCATCCACAAATTGTTTATGAGTGATAGGATTAATTCTAGAAGTCGGTAAGATGCTAGAAATCTTGTTCTATTGAAGAGCCTCTTTCATGGACCAACTCAGAACCTTTGCCAGAAGAATGAACAGGATGGGAGAAAGAGGATCACCCTGTCTGAGGCCTCTGGAGCTCTACAAATACCCAGCTGGGGACCCATTGACCAAGACAAAAAAAAAAGGGAGTGGATATACAGCTATAGACAAGGTCAATCCAGTGGGGATGAAAGCCGAACTTGAGGAGGACTGCACACAAAAAAATTTGATCGACACGATCAAAGGCTTTGTTCATGTCGGGCTTAAGAAAAAGAGCAACATTCTTAGAGTGGTAAGTAGAATGAAGGGTCTCATGGACAGTGATAACACCATCAAGAATGTTTCTACCTTTGAAAGTGCTTCCCTGACAAGGATCAATTAGGAGGGGGAGGACTTTTTTGAGTCTATTGGCTATAGACTTGGTAAGGATCTTGTAAAAAACATTGCACAGGCTAATGGGCCGATAGTCAAAGAAACTTTTGTAGGAAGGAGACTTAGGAATGAGGGCAAGAAATGTGGAATTGAGTTTTGGGTGGATAGATCTAGAAGCTTGGATTACCCAAATAGCATCACACACATCCGGGCCCACGACCTCCCACATGACTTGGAAGAATCGGGGAGGGGAACCATCGGGCCCAGGGGCCTTATCTGGTTGCATGGAGAACAAAGCTTCCTTAATCTCAGACAAGGAAAAAGGTTCCAGAAGTTTCATGCTTACCTCATGGGGAACTTTAGTAAAAAAATTAGTGAGCATAGATTTTTGGACTTGGAGGTTGCTATCCGGAGGAGAGCCAAGCAAATCCTAAAAGAAATTAACCGCTTCACTCTTGATTTTCTCAATCTCCCTAGTAATGTGCCCATCCTTACAATTCACTTCTCTGATCTTGTTGGCCCCCCTATGCCTCATAGTAGACGCATGAAAAAATATCGTGTTGGAATCTCCATTCTTCAACCACAGGTCACGATATTTATGGTGCCAGAAAATTTCCTCCCTAGCGAGAATAGAATGAAAGTCCACCAAAAGGCTCCACTCTTCCTCCCTGAGGCCCTCAGTGTAACCTTCGATAGCCATCCTTTCCTCCACAACCTTCATGTTCTCAACGATGGATTTTTTGGACTCAAAATTGTTGCCAAAAACCTCTTTGTTTCAAATCTTCAATTTTTCTTTGACCATTTTGAGCTTTAAAGCCACTCTCTTAGGAGAGATTCCTTCCACCTTCGATTGCCACCATGCTGAAACCAATCCTTTGAAGTCTTTGTGGGAAATCCACATGGATTCAAATCTGAAAGGGTTCATAAAAATAGGCCCATCGTTCGCCTCCAAGAAAATAGGGTTATGGTCAGACCCAATCCTTGGAAGAGCCGAAAGGATAGCCCCGCCAAGGATGGGAATGGCTTCTAGGGAAATGAAGAATCTATCAAGTTTGACTTGAATCAAACCACCCCCAATCCTTCTGTTACTCCAAGTGAAGGAAGCCCCTTTGAGTTCAATGTCAAGCAGTCCATTAGCAGAGACAAAATATTTGAAATCTTCCAAGCTACGGCTAGAGTGGTCAGACCTTCCTTTTTTCTCTGAAGGATGAAGGGGACAATTGAAGTCACCCCCTAAAACCTAGGGAAAGTTGCTAAAATTCTCCCTCATTGGAGAGATAGCTTTCCACATTTCTGCTCTCTCTGTGGCAGAATTTGAAGCATAAACGTTGGATAGAATCCAAGAAAAATTGGAGGTTTTGGACTGGAACAATACATTGATGATTCTGTTGGAAGTTGACAGCGAGCTGCCCTCAAACCTTGAAGGGTCCCATAGAACCATGAGTCCTCTTGTTGTTCCCACTGTAGGGCTGGATAAACAATTTGCCTTGGCCCAAATGGCCTTCACCACTTTGTCAGAGGAGATAGCATCAAGCTTGGTCTCTTGCGAAATAAGGATAGAAGGGTTAATCCTCCTATGAAGATCAGCCACTAACCTTCACTTGGCTGCACCGTTCAGTCCTCTCAAATTCCATGAGAGGACTTTCATCTGGACAGTTTGAAGTTTTTCTTGCCTCCCCTTCCTTTTTGAGGGGGAGGTTTTGATGCATGTGCTTCGTCCGACTATGTGTCATAGTCATCCAAAACAAAAAAAAATTGGGTTCCATTTGCAACATCAGTTGTAGTCTCTTTGTCTCGCATTTCCTTGTTAGGAGGACGGCCCTATTTCCTCTCACTACCAAAATCCACACTTTTCTTTCAGCTCCTCATATTCCAGGGGCTAATGTGACTATACGGTTCACCCCTCCTTCCTAAGAGGTAATCTTCTAGTAGTGTTTGCGACTGACTGAAATCGGGATGACCCGTATCTTAGAGCAGAGGAATAGCCTGAGTCAAAACTTGGGAAGGTGTCCATTCCATCTCTTCTTGCGGTTCACTTTCCAAGTCGGAGTCTGCTCCTTGTTGGTTGTCAGCCTCAATATGCTCAAGGTCTGATTGGAGAGAGATATTCTCTTCAGGCTGAGAGAGTCCACCACAATCTCTAGAGGGGCCTGGGGATCCATGGCCCTTCGTGTCTGGGATATGTGGTTGCTTTGCCTAATCTTCCTTGTGCTCCAGGGGGTTTTCATTTTCACGTTTCTAATTTTATGGTTTTTGAAGAGGACACTGGGACTGGAGGTGCCCTTGGGACCGACACTGGGTGCAGAAAGCTGGTCTATTTTCATAGACAATTGCTTTTTTATGAAGAACGGTACCTCCAGACCAAAGAGTGATGGAAGTTGGGATTTCTGCCTCCAAATCTTCCAGAATGCAAAATCGATCCTGGACGAACCTTGTTCAAGCTCGGGTGGGAGGGTCAATGGTGACCAACTCCCCAATGGAACGTGCAATACCTCTTATGACATTTTCATGCCAGCCAAAGAGGGGAAGATTCGGGAGCCTAACCCATATTGGGGCAATGTTGATGTTCTGGGTCTCCGGACTGAAATCCATGTCCCACTTCCTGAGAAATAAACTTTTGCGGCCCAAAAACCATGGCCCACCAACCAAAATTTTACAATAATCCTCCTTATTGTTCAATATAATGGCAAAAAAACCCCGATATAGGGCCGCCAGCTCCAAATGGCTAGAAGTCCTCCATTTGCTTGTTGCCCATTTTTGGATAGTTTCCATGTCAGGACAGCCTCCAATGAATTTACCTATTAGGGTAAATTTCTCAAACTCCATGAAGCTTGAAAGAACTTTCGTCGGGATGTCCAGCTCATCCCCAATTGAAAATAACTCTTTGGTAAAAACCCCATTTAGGGTTTCTAAGGCCGCTACCTGGGCATAAGACTTTTGAGCCCCACCACCCCCTTTGTCTAGTGGGTCCTTACCTCGACCAATACCGTTGCCAGCCCGGTCATCTTCAATGGGCTCGGGCATTTCCGCTCCACTAGATT
The DNA here is from genome assembly GCA_028583015.1 of Wollemia nobilis. Lineage (NCBI taxonomy): Eukaryota > Viridiplantae > Streptophyta > Pinopsida > Araucariales > Araucariaceae > Wollemia > Wollemia nobilis. The sequence goes on from JAQPPZ010016890.1 coordinate 9,861,761, forward strand.
CTTGATGCCCTCCGATTGCTCCACTGCATCCAAGAACCAAACCACCATCGCTCTCGATCTCCCTTGCAGACTTCCTACCCATCGACATCCTCAACCTAATCATGATAAGCATTGTTGTTGAGACCATTGGTTGAGTGAAGTTTTTGAGTTAATGCTTCAAGGTTTTCTGGAATTAAGTGTTGTGATTAAAACCTTGTTTTATTAGCATTGTTGTTGAAGCCATTGGATTGTGTGAGGAATTTGATTTAGGGTTTGAAAATAACATGAGTATCATTGTTATGTGAAGATTATTTTATGAGCATTGTTGTTGAAGTGAGTTGTTGTGCAAAGAACTTGAGTTAGGGTTTGAAAATATCATGAGTATCATTGTTATATGAGATTTGTTGTTGAGCATTGTTGGAAATATTTTGAGTTGGATGATACATGCTTGGACTAGGGTTTGTGAGCAAGAGTTGTTTCTTGAAGTTATTGGTTGAGTAGATTTGATTGAGCCTAGTCAAGTGGATGTATGAAGTGGTTGTTCAAGTTCCATAAAACAAACTATTTTATATTCTAATTTGAGTTGATATTGAGTTGAGTTGAGATTGAGTTTTTGAATATAGAACATATTGAGTCTCTAACAATTCTCTTTATGCTTCTATGAGATTGAGTTGAAAAAGAGATTGAGTTTTGAGTATAAAACATATTGAGTCTCTAAAAATTCTCTTTATGCTTCTATGAGATTGGGTTGAGAAAGTGATTGAGCAGATTTGGACAAATTCTATGTGAGCTTGTTGAGCAGATTTGGACAAGTTTTGTGTGAGCCTTTTGAGAAGATTTGGATAAGTTCTATGTGATATTGTTGAGAATATTTGGATAGGTTTTTTGTGGACCTATTGAGCAGAGTTATGTAGGTTCTATGTGGACCTGTTGAGCAGATTTGAGTAGGTTCTGTGTGGACCTGTTGAGCAAATTTGGATAGGTTCTGTGTGGACCTGTTGAGTATAGTTGTGCAGGTTCTATGTGGACCTGTTGAGCAGATTTGAGTAGGTTCTAAGTGGACCTATTGAGAAGATTTGTGCTAGACCAAATAAACTATGTTTAGTGCAAGATATTGAGCAGAGTTGTGCTAGACCGAATGAACTATGTTTAGTATAAGAGATTAAGTAGATTTGTGCTAGACCAAATGTACTATGTTTAGTGCAAGAGATTGAGCAGAGTTGTACTAGATCGATTGGACTGTGTTTAGTATAGTATTGAGATAGCTTTGGAGGTGACAGAGCAGAGAGGATAGAGACTCCAGTGGATAGATATCCATCAGCCACTACATTGAGGACAGGTCTTTTGAGTAAGGATAAGAGTCTTCAAGTGGAGAGAGATCCACAGTCAGTGTAGTGGAGGTAGTGTCCTCTAGAGGATCACCATCCAGAGCATAGGAGAAGGAGTTCCCATATGGATAGAGATCCACAAACAAGATTTAGGGGATCAACATATCCTTTGGATAGAGGTCCATAAACATTGTAATTGGGAAATATTCCCAAGAGATTATTTGAGAAATATTTAGAAGAAATATTTTCTCCATGGAGGTAGCCATATTTGGGTGAACCACGTTAAATTCTTTGTCTCTATTGTGTATGGTGTTTTGTGCATTTCTTTAATTACTGCTATTGATACTACTATCTATTCACTGCATAATATTGATTTGAAAAGAAAAGTAAAAAGTGATCTTATACTGTTCACCCCCCTCTCATTATAAGCTTGTGTTCTTCAAAATGCCCCTTACAAAAATTAAGCACATAAAAATAATTATCAAAACCTTATAACTCCCCTTAAAACCTTATAAAATAAAATTATTTTAACTTTAGGACATAACTTTATTTCTTCAAAAATTCTGGTGCTAACTCAAAAAAGGGCATACCTTTGTCTTTTCCCCAAAAGGGGTTTTGGTGGGTTTCAAACTGCTGTCTCCCAACCGCCAAGCACCTTAGCACTTTGGTTCCCACTAGGTGGGCTATAGGCACCCGCAATAAGGAAGGGAAGCTTCCTTCCTATTATCTTCTTCGTCCATCGTTGATGCTTCCAAAAAGCACTCACATAGATTCGAACCTCTGCAAATTCTTGCTCCTTGCACTTTGCTTCTGTCGTAGTTGCCAACTGTGCTACCCGTGCTTGGTGACCAAGGCACCTTCCTTAGTGGGTGTTATACTTTCGCCTGCCACTTGGAACTTTCAAACCCAATGAAACCCTTTTCATTCGTAGATGATTCGCACATTTTTGGCATAACATAATATTAATTCGAATGTACATTAGACTTTAGGCTAAGGTGGATGACTCCCTTTTATACACACTCTGCCATATGACTCCCACGTCGACACTCGATGGTCGAATTCAAAAATTCAAATTTCGACTTTAATAACCCACCCTAGGATTATTAAAATAATCATAAATTAATATATAATTAATATTAAAATTAATTAATAATTAATTTAAATAACTTATAATTTAAGTAAATTAATTAATTTATAATTAATTTAAACTTCCTTGTATAATATTATAAAGAAATATTATAATATTATTTGCTTGGGCTTCTTCTTTTCACCTTGGACCTCATCTTGACCTCCTAGAACCATATTTGATCAACTGAAAACGGACTCTCCTTTTGCACTGATTAGAGAACCTAAAATTGATGTTGCCCATTGAAACAGCCACTCACTGGTGCTGAAAGCTTGACATCAATGACCACTCACTCTTGACATCAATGACAAATCACTTTTAACATCAATGACAACTCATCTACTCAAAATGTCCAACAGGGTAACGGATAGTAGACATGTCAACAGTGTTTCTAAAACCTTTCAAAATATGGTGCTTATCAAACCTCAAAAACCCCCACCAAGAAATTTTACAAGACTTAAACAACCTATTTCATTGATCCTAAAACAACTATTGGAAGCTAACATGATTGAGTTACCTCCCATAAGGCAACTTGATACCATGGCTAATTGGTATAAGCATGGTCAACATTGTGAGTATCATAGAGTGGAGGGACATATGACACATTCATGTAAGAGGTTAAAACATGTAGTTCGAGACTTAATTGATGCAGGTTGTCATGCTATAGAGGATTCTCAACCTAATCCTATATATGAGAAAAGATGTACCATAGAAATAAAAATAGGAAATATATGTATTATATGTCTTTTTGTCCTCTTTTTGTTACAATAAAATCCTCACATGGTTGTGCAAATATATGAGGGAGTGATTCCCTTTTACAAGTAAAAATGGTGCATGTTCCTTTCGCTACAATATTTTATGGGCATGTTTTCATGACCACCACTTTGTTGGATTTGAGAAATCTGAGGGGTCTATCTTTGAGCCTGTGTTTGGATGGTCTGGATACCGATCATCAAAGGGGCCAAAAACTTTGTATTTTGATCATCTGAGGGTAGGACAAATTTGACCTATGACCATCAGGGGTTGAAAAACTATGATTTGGGGTATCCTATCACTATTGAAAGCTGAATTGGGTGGATCTAGAGGATTTGCATCTCGATCTAGTGTCTAGATCTAGAAGATCTATAGAATTGGATCTAGATCTGGTTGCTGGATCTACAGGATCTGCTAGCTCTAGATTGATGTTTGGATCTATGTACCTATGCACAAGTTAACTATAAACTTATTAGTAATATATGCCAAGCCTCCCGAAGTGAGACCTAGATTTAAAATATATTAAATAGAATGTAGAAAATATATGCTAATGTGTAAAGGAAAAGTGAATGCAGACTAATTTTACCTTCCTTTGTTATTGTTGATATTAATGTGATGTGCCACACTTCACCGTGTGGTTTTTGTAAATCTTCGTGTAGGTTGGATTTCTATCATCTAGACCTAGATGATCACAATTCGAGACCATCCAGGGTCGAACGATTGTAGTCTGTGGTGTCATAATAAATTTTTGACATAGGATGGGGATGGTTGCATGTGATGACTCGAGAAATTGAATGTAAATTTGGCTTATATTTTTGTTAGCGTGTGTGTACCTATTCCATCCTCATGCTTAATGGGGATAGATATGGTGCATTTATAGAAATTTTAAGGGGAATAGAAGAGGTGGTGACTCAACCAATTAAGTGTTATGACTAAAAATCTTCTCTTTATATTGATATTATCATAGAGGATACATTCTTGCAAAGGAGGATATGCTTACCTTGTAATTATCACTAAATATGTACACCTTGAAGTTATCACCAATAATGCGTATGCAAATTAAAATGGATGTGCTCCTTGGAATATTCACCAAACATGTATGCATCTTGAACTGGATGTTCTCATTGAAATGAGTGTGCAATTTGAACTGAGTGTGCAATTTGAACTGAGTGTGCAATTTGAACTGAGTGTGCAATTCGAACTGAGTGTGCATATTGGAATTGAGTGTGCAATCTGAACTGAGTGTGCACATTGGAACTAAGTGTGCAAGTTGAACTAAGTGTGCAATCTAAACTGAGTGTGCAAGCTAAATTGAGTGTGTGGTCTAAACTAAGTGTGCACTAAAATATCTAAGGTGAGGATGGAGGTGCAACTACGAGATGTGGCAAGTGTAGTAAACTAGAGTTCATTTTTGGATAAGGGTAATCCTTTATTACATGTAACATAATGGGGGATGGGAGGTGGAATTGAAGTGAAGTGGAGATGATGTGGAAGGGGAATAGAAGGGTGAATGTTCCCATGAGGAGGGATGAGTGGATGGGTAGCCTAGGTATTAATTAACTAATTATTTAATTAATTAATTAATTAATACTTAGGTGAATGAATGTTTAATTTAATATTAATTAATGTAATTAATATTAAATATACTAATTAATTGTGATTAATTAATTAGTATTTAAGGTGCTTTATTTTGGTATCTACAAATTCCTCTTTTTGTATTGTGTTGTGTGAAAACACAATGCGACGCAAAAATAAATGACACCTATAGTTGTGTGGATGAGTGAATTATGGAAGTGACTTTTGTGCTTTGGGAGTTGAAATTTGATTTCCCCAAATCAATAACAATATAGGATGTTCCAATAATGGAGGCAACGAATACCTGTGAATCTTTTCATTGAACTAACAACTAACTAAACTACTGAGATATGGGCCTTTAGCCATTGTGTCAATGTGCTTTATCTATGATGTGGTGGGTTTTTCATGACCACTAATTCTAGAATAATATTGTACAAATCTCAGATAATATTTTAGGACAATTATCAAGTCCAAAAATGGGTGTTTTTTGTATTGATCTTGTTTGAGGTATGATTTTTCTGGTATTGTCTACCCCCTCAAGTTATAATTCAGCAGAAGACAAATGGATGACGATGACGATGCGGCTGACCTTATTGATATTGGGAATGGATTGGATGGATGGAATGTGGTAGGTGGTTGATTATTTTTTTCCTCTTTTTTGTAAATTTTCGACCATCCTAGACAGTTGGAAATCATGACTGTCTTGGATGGTCGAGATGCAACCATCTCATACGGTCACATGTCAAAAGGTTTATAATGTAAATTTGGGTACACAAGTGGTCATTTGCATCATTACAGACGAGTAATGAGAGGAGATTGAGGTGTGTGAAGGTAAAATTGATACAGAGGTCTTTCCAATTTATGAGTGGATTTGAGTGGATGGCTACAAGAGGTAGAGTGACTAGATTTGGAGGGACTGTAGGATCAATAAGTAACATAAGTTATCCTTTCACATTTCCATTTTGGATAAAATGAAACCAATTATGTCTTTTTGTTTTTATTGTTTGTTTTTTTATTGCACTTGTTGTTTTGGTTGTTTTGTTGTGTTTTTGTTTTATATGTTGTTGGTGGATGGTAGTGGATGCGATGTATGATGTTATGATGTGAGTTTATTTTTTAAATTTTATGGAATAGAATGGTGTGATGAATTTTGATTTGATGTTTTTTTTTATTTGCATGGGGTATTTTGTGATTGTTCGATGGTCGAATGATGATGGACTTTAGTCGTCCTACTTTTGGATGGTCGTAGGATGTGCTTATCTAACATTGGGACGATGGTGTGATTTTTTGGGGGGGCATCTGATGTTTGGATGGTGTGGTCTGGTGGTCGTTTTATTGTCAAATGGTGGTGTGAAATGGTCATTGGATGATCAAACGATTTTTAAAAAATGTGATGCATTTTTTTAATGAAGGACATGGTGCTAATTATTTTGTAATTATTTATTTGTAGTAGAAATTATTAAGACCAAGGCATCAATTCAAGGGTGTATTTTACAAAGCTGGATGATGGCCATTAGAAGTGAATTGGGCTTGGCTTAGGGTGATTGGGCTACAACATGTAGCCAAATTGGAGAATGTGCATGTAGATCATGCATATTTGATAGCATTAGCTAATAGGTGGGATCCTAACACATGCACATTCCATATACCTACTTGAGAGATCATCATCATGCTCGAGGACATGTATCACATTTTTTGATTGACAATGGAGGATGCTAGGGCACCAACACATCATATGGATGTCCTACTATAGTGAGTGTACAGGGACTAATGGAAAGCTATTGATGTGGAGAGCGATGGTGTGGATTTTTATAGACACTATCGATTACGATGGTTGATGATGAGGCATGCTATTCTTATGATGTTGATTTCCAATGTCATGCTACCATATTCATCAGGTGTTTGGTTCTCATGGAACCTATTGGGGTTGGTGTAGGATTTAATAGAGTATCCCAAGGTGATGGTATGGGCTCTAATGTTGTTGGTGTAGATGTATAGGAAATTTTATGAGATATGGCACCAAGGTAGGTCTAGTTTGGGCATGGGAGCACTTTGCGATTGGGTGACCAATGGGGTTTTCTTAGGTAGCCTACAAGGATATGGGAGAGGATGTTCCTTAAACCATGAGATGGAGTAAGGAATGGGAGGAGGGTAGGATCTAACCATTTGCAAGGGTATGGATGTATTATGATGATATTTTATTATGATTACGGCCAGAGGAAAATATATGGACATAAAGGGGGGTTCAAGTTGGGAAAAAAATGGAGAGCACTTGCTATGAATACAATGAGGAAGATGGGTGGTGGGTCACCATAGGATAGAATATAAGTTCTTTTAGTATGTCCATATATTGTGATAGTTTGGTGTGTGATAGGGCATTCCTCTACCATTGATAGTGCATAGATGATAACAAAATGAGGCAATCATCAATCTATAGTATGAGCCTATTGGAGTGGATGTGGATGTGATTCCAATAGAGGTAGATGTGGGGGATGCTAGTATGACTCTTTATTATGATGCATGGTTTGATGGTCAGGTGTTCCATCCATAGGCAGAGGTTGGTGTAGTATGCAATGAAGAGGGAGGGCTTAAGGAGCCTATAGGGTAGTGGGTACAGATTCATATAGATCTTGGGGTAGGACAATCATGAGAGGCCAAGAAGGTTATGAAGGATAGCTTAGAAGGGGATGAGGATTATGGGAGTAGAAACTCCACAGGAGAGTATGCAGCTATGGTTTATCGGGTGTAGGTGTTGGAGAGGCAGAAGGGAGAGTTGGAGATGACCATTGTGCAAGAGTATAATTAGTGGGATGTGGAATGGTAGAGGTGGAGGAGTTGGGAGGAGGAGTGGGATATGCTATGGATTTAGGTGAAAATATTGCAGGAAGAGTGGGATAGAGTGATCAAGGAGCATGACAAATCCTTGACTGATAGGGCCAAGAGTGTGGCCAAGTTGGATGTCCTATGAGGGGAGCAATATGCGCTAAGGGTCGAGCAGGATGTTCTATGGGAGGAGTAGGATGCATTAAGGGTAGAGTAGGATGCTCTATGTGTGGAGTAGGCATAGGGGATGATGGGGATTTAGGAAGCAATAGTTACGCTGGTTCATTTAGAGCGGGAGAGGAATAAGGTGAGGGTGTTGGATAACACCTTATTGGTGAATGGTATTATAGTACCATCACTACCATAATCCTCCCATTCTTCTCAAATTCAAAGGAGTAAATCTTTAGGTGGTCCTTCAATTACACCACCTATATCTTGATTTTTAAGGGTGTCAGCTTCCCAAGCATCAAGAGCTAGGACATCTCATTGAGATAGCCATCGATATGGGAGCAGTAGTGGGTAGTCATAGCAACACCAAGACAAGGGTAGCAATGATAGTAGCAAGGGTGAAGAGTGATATGTGCATGTTGAGTGATGTGTGACCTTTTATATATTTGCCTTGTATCTTTTTTGATGAGGATGATGATCCTAATGGCTCGGACATATGTAGCCTACGAGTGGGACTCATTATGTACATAATTTATTATTATATATGAAATGATGTGCTTTATTTATGTTATGTGTTGCTTATGTGTTTGTGATGTGATGAAATGATTTATTGAATGATTAATTTTTTATGGATGAAATGAGTGTATGCATGTACTTGTGATTATCATTCAAAAAATTCTTAAATTTGTATCATTATTAATGACTTTAATCAATTAATCAAGGGCATCAACACAATCATATTAACATACATGTCGAATGAATGTGGGTGGATGTGATGTAATATTTTGTAATAAATATGTGACTATGGAGGCAAATATGACATGACTTATGCTTTTGTGTGACCTAGGGAAGAAGAATTTTAAAGTGCTTTCAAGAAGCTCAAACACCCTAATGACTTTAATTAAACTCATCTACTTATTATATAGGCACTTGAATATGATAAGACTAGCCAAGTTACTCAAGGTTCTTAAAGACAAAAGTGTGTGCAGTGAATGTTCATTTATAATTTTGAGTGGGGTTGGACTAATTATTTATGACTTACACCTGTAAGCTAGCTCATTTGTGAGAGTACATCGATCTTTACAAAAGAAGGTCTCTAATGTGATAGACGTGTCATCATGCAAGATGTACTCCACTACCAATCAAGTTTCTATAGCCCTGATGGAGGTTAACCCCATGATCTAAGGACCTGAGAATTCCAAGGATTAAAGCTTTTAATTTGCACTTTTTTTCTTATTGAGACTTTCACTTTGTGCTTTGCACTTGTCCTTTTACCAATTCTCAATGTTAGATCATGTGCATGATAGGATGAGCAAGGGAAACCATTTTCTTTATGGTGATAGCGACTCATGATTTCATCTTTCCTAAGGAAAAAAAAATTATTAATGTGTGATTTGTGTGTATGGTCAAAGAGAAATCCTGAGGTCATGAGGAAGACCAGTAGCACTCAAGGACTAATGATGTTCAATGGAGTCTAAGGGAGATACTAGGTATGGCTAAATGACCGAAAGAACCTAAATATGCTCCAAACCAAAGATGTGAAAAATATAATGTCATTTGGGTATTATGAATGGGTACTAGGATGATGGATGGAAAATATAGCAGATTTTGTGCATATGGAAGAATAATGCAAGACAAATACCATAAGACACCCTTGATTAATGTGACAAAAGTATTCTTAGAAAACTAAACCAAAAGCATAAATCGAATGATAACTAAAGCATTATTTGTGATGAAAAATGATGTGAGATGGAATGATGAGATGTGTGTGAATGTGGCATGCTTTGTAGTGGTGTGTGCCAGAATACAATCTTCATTTTTATCCAACCATTCTTTCGCATATTGTAGTATGATGATGTTGTTGTTTTGTATTTGTAACCTCTATGTGTATTGCCTTCTGGAAGGTGTTAAAGAATGGTTGGATAACAATGAAAATTTTATTGCTTGTTGTTTTTGGTGATTTTGATTTTTTTGGAAGTTTTGATGATTTTTGATATTTTTGGATTTTGATGTTTTTGATTTTTTTGGTGTTTTTTGGGACCATATGATTATCATACGGTCCTAGGGTCAAACGATTATTGGTCATGGACGTTTGAGTGTCAGATGGTCCATTTTGTTTTTGAGTATTTTTTACTTGATTTTTATATATGTATAGGGCTAGCTATGAGATATGCGTAAAAGACGTGCAAATGAAGGATATTGATGGGTTCAAGTTCCTCGATTCCCTCAAGAGTGACAATTTTATAGGCTCTAATTCTAAATGTTTGTATGATAATTAACAAACCAAGCCAGTTGGTAGCAAACTTGTTGTGCAAATGAGGTAAAATATTTGAATTTTGTTGATTTTCCTTGAGGACTAAATCACCCACATAAAATTCTTGAGGATGAACTTTATTATTGTAGGTGCATTTGATCCTATCTTGATAAATGTGAAGATGCTCAAGTGTATTAATTCATCATTCATCAAGCAGGTTCAATTGATTTATATGTGCTTGCTATGTGGTATCATCATAAATGAATTCTTATAATGATATGTGTAATGAGGGGATTTCAAGCTCAAGGTGCATGGTCTCGACACCATAGACTAGTGAAAAAGGTGTTTCACCAATTGGCATGCAAATACTTGTTTAATAAGCCCATAATGCTAAGGGAAGTTGAATATGCCAATATTTATTATTGTATTTAACTATTTTCTTTAGAATGGCAATGATAGTCTTGTTGGTGGCCTTAGCTTGTTCATTACTTTACAGATAGTAAAGTGTCAATAAACTATGTTAAATGTTGTATTTATTGCAAAGCGCTCAAACATCATTATTCTTGAAAGGTGTGCCATTATTGAATATGATCTTTGAGGATATACTAAAGTGACAAATAATGTGAGGGAGTATGAACTTCATAATTCGAGGTTCAGTTGTCCTAGTAAGAGGAATCGTCTCAACCCATTTGGTGAAATATTCAGTAGTTGTGATGATGAATGTATGGTATCTCGAGGAAGGAGGGAATATTTTTCCTATGAGATTCAGACCCCATTGTGATAAATGCCAAAGGGCTTGAATTGGTTGCAATTCTTGTGATGGTACATGGGTTAAATTGGCATGATGTTGAAATTTTAGATATTTCTTGACATATGTGCAATAGTCACATTCCATGGTGGTCCAATAGTAACCCATGCATAAAATATGCTTTGCGATGGCCATCCCACTAAAATGACCACCACAAGTTCCATCATGGTCTTGAGAGATGACCCAATTTTTCTCTTGAGGTTTGAGACAATGCAGAAGAACACCATCATAGCTATGATGATAAAGAATATCTCCCAAGAAAGTGTAATGAGTCGTGTTTTGTTTGAATGTGCATTTAGCAGTTGGGGATAAATATGCTAGGAGAGTACCTATTTTTATGAAATCCTTTATTTTTGAGAAGTCATCATTGTATAGCTCCATTTGAATAAAATTAACATTAGCTTCAGTCTAGGAAGATTCTTTTTCAATAGTTGATTTATGGTGTGTGAGGATTTTGATATATGTAGTGCTATCAAAGGGATTGTTTTTTATGAGTGATCTAAGAGATGCCATAGTGTTTGTGAAATGATTGGTCAACCTAGGTGTGTTATCGATTTCATACCAATTAAAGTTCTTAAGGAACTTATCAACAATTTGTTTTTATTGCTTCAAAAATAGACATTTACATTGGTAGATATCCTTAACTTGATAAACAATGAGTTAGGAGTCACCGAAGATGTTGATCCATTTGATGCCTACAAAAATAGTATTCTAGAGGTCTAGGATTAGGGCTTCGTATTCCACATTGTTATTGGTGCAAGGGAAGTTGATTTTGAATGACAGGGGCATAAGAGCTCCTTGGGGTGTGAAGAAAACAACTCCAGCACCTCCCCCTTATTTGCACTTGGAACCATTAAATAAAAGGACAACATCAATGTCATCCTTAGGTTTGACATGTTCTTTTTGCTCTATGATAATGAATATATAATCATCAGGTAGTTTAATTGAGCAGTTTATCATCTAGTAATGGAGCTTCAACATGTTGGTCTACAATTACCTAGCCTTTGATGGATTTTTAACTAATGAATTCAAGATCAAATTTCATCAAAAGCATTATCCATTTGGATATTATGCTCTTTGTATAGGTGTGACTCATCATATAATGTAATGGATTTTCTTTGGCCATGATATAAGTGGTATGGTCAATAATGTAGTGTCGAATCTTTTTAGTTACAAAAATAATGGCTAGGCATAGCTTCTCGACATATATGTATTTAGTCTTTTAACTCACCAAAGTGTAATTGATGTAATAAATGGTTTATCCTCTATTGGATTTATTTTTTATGTTAGCATGCTGCCAAGGGAAAAAATAGTGATAGATATGTACAAATGAAATGGGACACCTGGTCGATGTGGTGTCAACACAGGTTGGGATGCAAGATATATTTTGATGGTGTTAAAAGTGTCTTGACACTTGATTCCATGTAAAGTTAACTCCCTTTTTCAATATATGGTTGAAAGGCTTGCATTTATCTAATAACTACACAATAAATCAATGGATTGCTTGGACTATTTCATCAATTTTCCTCTTGAGTTTTGAGACAATGTAGGAGAACACCATCATAGCTACAATGATAAAGAATATCTCCCAAGAGAGTGCAACAAGTCGCTTTTTATTTGAAAGTACATTTAGCGGTTGGGAACATATCTACTGGGAGAGTACTTGTTTTATGAAATACTTTATTTGTGAGAAGTCATCATTGTATAGCTCCATTTGAATGAAATTAACATTACCTTCAGTCTAGGAATATTCTTGTTCTATATTTTATTGATAGAGTGTGAGGATCTTGACGTATGTAGTGCTATCAAAGGGATTCTATGGTATGAGTGATTCAAAAGATGACATAGTGTCTACGAAATGATTGGTCAACCTAGGTGTGTTATCGATTTCATACTAGTCAAAGTGCTTAAGCAACTTATCAATAATTTGTTTGTATTCCTTCAATTTTGGGTATTTACATTGGTAGATCTTCTTAACTTGATAAACAATGAGTTAGGAGTCACCAAATATGTTGATATCTTTCATCTCTAAGGCAATAGTAATCTGGATGCCGAGGATTAGGGCTTCATATACTACACTCTTTATTGGTTCAAGGGAAGTTGAGTTTGAATGATAGGGGCATAGGAGCTCCTTGTGATGTTAAGAAAACAACTCTAGCACCTCCCCCTTGTTCACACTTGGAATTGTCAAATAAAAGGACAACATCAGCATCATCCTCAGGTTCAACATATTCTTCTTGCTCTATGATATTGAAGACAGAATCATCAGGTAGCTCAATTATGAGTGGTTTATCATCTGGTAATGGAGCTTAAGCAAGTTGATTTGTGATTACCTAGCCTTTGATGGATTTTTGGCTAATGAATTTGAGATAAAATTTCATCAAAATCATTATCCATTTAGATGTTCTATTGTTTGTATAGATGTGACTCATCATATAACACAATGGGTTTTCTTTGGCCATGACATAGGTGGTATGGTCGATAATGTATAATGTTTAGACATAGCTTCTCGATGTATTTGTATTTAGTCTCATAACTCACCAAAGTGTGATTGATGTAATAAATGGCTTATTCTCTATTGGATTTGTTCTTTTGTGCTAGCATGGTGCCAAGGGAAAAATCAGTGGTAGATATGTACAAATGAAATGGGACACCTGGTTGAGGTGGTGTCAACATAGGTGGGGATGCAAGATATTGTTTTATGGCATCAAAAGTGTGTTGACACTCTTAATTCCATGTAAAGGTAACTCCATTTTTTAATAGATGGTTTTAAGGATTGCATTTATTTGATAACTATGCAATTAAGAAATGGATCGCTTGGACTTTTCCTTGTAATCTACATAGTTCTTTGAGATTTGTAGGGGCGATATCTCAATAATTTATTTGACTTTTTGGGGTCAAATTTGATGCCCTACTTTGAGACTATAAACCCTAAAAGCTTTCCTAATATGATACCAAAAACACACTTCTTGGGATTGAGTCTCACCTTATGTTCGAGTAATCGATCAAAAAATCTATGCAAAATGTTAATGTGCTCGTGACATGTTTTTGAGTTGGCCAAGAGGTCATCAATTGGAAGGTGAAGCATTGAAAATCTTCCTCAAAGAGATCAATTGAATAATGGTTGTCATACCATAATTTGAATTTATGTTCAAGGAGCTGGTAGTGTGGTTCGATGATGTGACAAGCTCCCTACTCATAGTGACCAAGGCCAAATCCTCTCCAACAAAAGTGTTGAAAATATCTTATAATAAAGGAGGGATTTGACAAGAAATTAGCATTGCCAAAAAATGGTGGTTTGGATGCCTTATCAGGAGGTGCAGTAGAGGAGGTATCAACTCCAAAATACACAAAATTGGTAGAATTAGAGGTGAAACCCATAGAAATAACGGTTCCTATGCATGATTAGCAAAAATCCTGAATTGATTATACAATTGGAGGTATGAATGTGATGTTATGTACCAAATATTCATCTATAATGAGATTGCTCAAGTGAACTATGACTTGCATAGGTTTGGAAGTGGATGTATTAAGTGTTTTGACACCCTCCATTGGATGGTATTATTTGGTGGATGAATATGGAGTGGTGTGCATGATATTTGTGGTACTTGGAATGGAGGAATCTGTGATAGATGAATTTGGTGGAGGTGGTTCAGGCTACATGGAGAAAATAAATGTCTTGGAATTTTTTGATGGGAGGGGAACTAGTAGAAGTGTAAGTGGCAGTTGTGGTAACTTGTCCAATAGTGGATTGAGTTAATGGCTCATTTTGCATGGTGGAGGGAATGTTTTGAATTTTCAATGTGAAGGAGGAGATGGTGTTGGTGGTGATTTGGACAATAGTGGATAGAGGAGGTGGGTAAGTGGGAGTGGTTTGTTAGGGTTGGTGAAAAAATGGATCAATTGATGAGAGAATTGGGGGATATAGAGGTATAGGTGAAGGTAAGCGGTTGTTTGGAAGTGGTCAGGTATTTGTGGAAGGTGTGGGATGGATGTGAGGGTGAAAATGGGTACTTTGTAAAGACAAAGGTTGGCTAGGATAGGGTAATTTTTACCCAATGTGAGGGGTTTGAGTGGTAGTGGAGGTAGATGGATGGTAATTTCAAGGTGATTGTGGAGATCGAGGATTGTATGAAGCAGTAGGGATAGTGAAGTGAGCTGGGTGTGGCAAAATGAGGGATAAATGTGAATTAGGAAGTGTAGGATAGGTAGGTGTATGGGTAATTGATGGTGTAAAAGGTGGGATAAGATGAGATGACATTATTTTGGAGGCTAGTTCGGGGGAGGCTGGTGTAAGGTATAGATGTGTGGAAGGCAGGGGAGGCTCATACAAGTTAGATATCATGTAACAATATTTTAAAGGTTCATCAGTGAGGATGCAGTGTACATGGCCCTCATGAACATATTTGAGGTAATGATGCAATGTTAATGGGATGCATCACATATCTTGAATCCATGGCCTTCCAAGCAGGACATTGTATTGCATTCCTCCTTCAAGGATGTGACATAAAGTATGAATGGTCTTAACACCTACTTGAATAGGTAGAACAATCATCCTAAGTGTTGAGCACAAAGTATCATTGAAGGCCCATAGAGTGAAGGTGTAAGAGGTTATATGTGAATGTGGTATATGGAGGTGTTGGAGTGCAATAGAGGATATGATGTTGATTGAGGAGATGGTATCAACCAGAACTTGTTTGGAATACTTGCAATATTTATGAGCAAAAATATGCAATGGATGATTTAGTACTTCTACTGGTAAAGTTTTGATTTCATAATCATAGAAGGTAATTGAAGGCTCCAAGAAAGTTCTGACGCTACCCACAAAGTTTGCAATTTGGATCTTGAGTTTGAAGGTCAATGGATTTTAGAATTTCCATTACTACCTCACGTTGTGGGGGTGATTGTTGAATGAGTTCATAGATTAAGAGTTTGGTCGATGCCATCCTAAGGCTTTGTGTGAGGTGGTTTGTTAAGGATATCATTGGTCATGGGAGGCGAGGTGTGGCCTACACTGGTGGAGGTGGAAAAGTAGAGGATGAAGGTATGTTAGGGGAAGTACTCGATTGCATTGGTTGATCATATTAACATTGATTTTTATTAACATGGATCATCCCTACAAAGTGTTGATGTTGTGGGACGGTGTTGAGGTGGTTAACTTGGTTGGGGGGTGTTGGAAGTTGATAGTGCATGAAGTTGTTGGTTTGTGCTATGTTGTGGTAAGGGGTCCTAATAAATACCAATGTTTTGATTAGGTAGCCTGAGAGGACTATTTATGGCAATGAACCCCTTTCGATAAAATCTTAGACCAAATGTTTAAATGTGATGCAATCATTAATGTCATCACCCTTTTTTCTATGGTAAACACAGTAATGATACTATTTGTATGATTTAGGTTTAGGCCTATTGGGGTCCTCTGGTCTTATTTTTGGTAATGACATTATTTGCACCTCATAAATTTTTTGAAAGATGACCAAATAAGGTTTGAAAAGTAGAGTGAAATCATGAGGGAGCCTAGCAAGATGCCTATGACGGTTATATTGTTATGAAGGATTTTGTAGTTGAGTGGGAGGTGGTATGATGTGGTATGTTGGTTGTTGAGGTAGATGTTGAAGTTCCTAGGGTTGAAATTGTTATGGTTGTTGAGGTAGAGGTTTCTAAGGAATGCTTGGGCTGCTCAATACCACCTGATTGACTTGACTAGATTTGGATTGATTGTTGGAAGTGCCTTTAGAATTCTTGTTTTGCCATTCTTTCTTTTTAAGCTTTATTTCTCCCTCTTGTATTTTGATGTCTTCAATAGTCTTGGCTTGCGCTAAATCCTCCTCGAGTGTGCGATATTTTTGGAGTTGTAACAATAGAGATATTGGTTTTGAACAACTCCTAAATAATTAAGTGAGCTCCATGGTGAGGAGAGATAAGGATAGTTCTATTATCATGGCTCTCCATTGAGTACCATAATCCAAGATAGGCTCATCATCAAATTGATGAAGATTGTAAAGATGAGTTAGTGTCATTATATTTTTGACAATGAGGGCAAAACATTACAGAAACATGTTGGCCAATTGTTTGAAATTATAAAGGCTATTCCATGATAAGTGATTAAACCAATCTAAAGCTCCTCTCATAAAGGATAGCAAAAATGTGCGAAGCATGAGGGGATCAATTTTGTTGATAAGATAGAATGCACTGATAAATATGCTCATGTGTTCTTGGGGGTCCTCCTTTCCCTTGAATTTTTCAAATTTTGGCATCTCAAACAGGGGAGGATATGGTGGTGATGGCACAAAAGGATGGATTGGGTAATTTTGAATTTTATTGAGTGTTGGTTTTTGGTACCCAGTACCGGTAACTTGTAATTCTAAACTATCAACCTTGTTTGCCAATAGTTGAAATTTATCCAGAGTGATCTGGGGGACTAAATGAGGTACACCAACTTGTAAACCCAAGGATGGATACTAATGGTGTTGAGAAGATTGGTGATGGGTGTATGTGGGGTTGGATGATGTTGCTAGTTGGAGTGTTGTTGATATGTGAGGGGTGGTTGTTGGTATTGTTGCTAGTGTTAAATGGGTGGTTGTTGATATTGTTGATAACTAGCATGCAGGTGTTGAATGGGTGGCTAATGATGATGGGGAGTGGGTGGAGGTTGGTATTTTTGGTGTTGAATGAGTGGTTATTGATGTTATTGATGTGGTTTCTAATGATGGGGAGTGGGTGAAGGCTGGTGTTTGGGAGTGAGTGGGGGTTGGTATTGGTTAGGTGGTGGTTGATGATATGGTGTGGGTGGAGGTTGTTATTGCAAAATTAGTTGTTGGTATTGTTGGAGTGGTAGTTGTTGGTATTGTGGTGTGGGTGGATCTTGTTGGTGTTGTTGAGGTGGTGGTTATTGGTATTATTGTGTGGGTGGTGGTTGTTGGTGGTACTACTAAAGTGGTAGTTGTTATTGTTGTTGCATGCATGGCAGGTGTTAGTATTATGGTATGGGTTGAGGTTGTTTATGGTACTTTTGAGGTGGTGGTTGTTGGTATTGTTGCATGGGTAGAGGTTGTTTATGATACTTTTAAGGTGGTGGTTTTTGGTACCATTGCGTGGGTGGAGGTTGGTGGCGGTACTACTAAGATGGCAATTTTTGGTGTTGTTGCATTGGTGGAGGTTGACCATAGGCCTTAGAATCTTTTGGTGGTTGGATGGATGTTGAATAATTTTGGTGGTAGCTAGTAGGTGGTTGAGGTGGATTTGGTGGTGGTTGGTAGTAGCTATCAGAGGGGTCTTGTGGTTATAGAGGTGTTAAGGCATGTATGGCAGATGGTCAAGTGTCCCATGATGGGGATTGTATGAAGAATAATTCTTGGGCTATTATGGAATGTTGGGGAGTTCAACATCTGAGGTGGTGGTTGGAGCGAATGGGTCAAAGTAGGTAGAGCAAATCTAGGTAAATCAGATGCAACATCAATATCACCTGGTGGTATTGATTTGGATTCACATATGAAAACATGTGGCTTGTGTAATGTTGGGGATTAAATCCCCTAAGTGAAAATAATTTGGAATATATACCATACTTAGGATGTGAATTGGCAGGATGAGTTGCTTGAGCATAAATCTTCTCTTGGGGAGTGGAGGATACTGAACAGGGTGGAATAGTTAGTGGTAGTAGGGATGGTCATGGTAAATCTAGTGGGGAAAGGGGCCACCATGGAGGGCTCATGTAGCATCAAAATCAGTGAGGGTGATTTTAGGGTTAAGTGAGGATACAGGAGTCCCTAGTGTAGCAGAACTAGGTATGTTGGTGGGGATGTGGTGGTAAGTGGTACCCAAGCTATGTATCTTAGGTAGGTTGGTGGT
Source organism: Wollemia nobilis (assembly GCA_028583015.1). Lineage (NCBI taxonomy): Eukaryota > Viridiplantae > Streptophyta > Pinopsida > Araucariales > Araucariaceae > Wollemia > Wollemia nobilis. The sequence continues at coordinate 9,880,420 of JAQPPZ010016890.1, forward strand.
GTGATGATGGGTGTAGTTGGAAAAGATACCCTAGCATGGTTGTGAGGCTACATCCTATTGAGTTGGGGAGGTACAATAAGATTAGTTCATTGTGGCTTGGGATACAACTTGGGATTGATCTTGGGCTTGGACTTGACTTTGATTCAAGACTGTAAGATTAACGGAGAGATGGATGGAATGTGGATTTGGAGGTATGATAGTGATGGTGTTCATGAAGGTGGATTTCACTATCTACACCAAACAATCAAGCAAACAATAGTTTAAATGTTCTTTGTTTTAGTGTGTTAATGTTTGGGTCATGTGTCTGTGAGATGTGTTGGGACTATTTTTGATTTTTTGAATGTTTTTATTTTTTTATTTTTTAACTTTGTTTTGTTTTTGATGATTTTTTTCATGCATTTTATGAATCTAAATCTGAAACTACAAATATGATGGTGGAATGCAGTCTAACCAGGTGTGTTAATGTCCACCTCTCTTACAAGAAATGATGCAAAAATGGTTGAAATGGTTTCCTCGAACGGTTGTGATGTGAGGTGTCCTAAAGGGGATAAACGAATCTCCTGAGATAGGTTGCACTATCTAAGTCCTGCTACTGGTCTACCCAGACTTTTTCTTCACCCTCAGGTGGGCTTAGATAATAATTATAGTTGTGAGTCCATTGATTATAAAAACCCCATGAACAAATGGGTATCTAACCTAACCCACCCTAAGATACTCTCAAGAGTGAGGGATTTCTCGGTGATGAAGTTTTAAAACTACTCATGGGGGTTGCTACGGTGTCTAATGGGTGAACCAACAGAATGATATGAATTACAATATCGTTGGTCTTGATCGATTGTTGGTGATTAAATACAATGTCATCAATGTTTGTGAATTGTCATGTGTGATTTTGGTTCCTTTTATAAAATCTAGCTATCTTATACCAGCTAACTTATACAAAATGAAAAAAAGGATAAAATTTTATTGGATATGTTTATCTAAAAATAATGTTGATTCAAACTCAAAATAGAAGGAACTAAAAACTCACCTACCTATGGCCTTACACTGTGTTTAAGATCAAATGTGGTTGGTGATTGTGTTCTGCAACCATCCAGGGTTGGATGACTTTTGTCTGAGATCGTCTAGTATCAAATGGCTACAATCTAAGGATGTCCCAGGTCAGACAGTTTTATTCATGTGAGTTGTCTACAACCTATATAAAATTTGAAACACAAAAGGTGTCAAAAATACCATAATGTAGCAAGAAAAATTGCAATAAGCATAAAAAAATAGTAAACAACTTAAACTATTATGTAAGCAAAAGTTAAAGGAAAGGTCCCACCGTGATCTCCATATTGTAGACAAGAAAAAGACACACCATAGTAATGAAAATAAAAATAGAAAATATATGTATTATATGTCTTTTGGTCCTTTTTTGTTACAATAAAACCCTCACAAGGTTGTACAAATAAATGATGGGGTGATTCTAATTTACAAGAAAAAATGGTGCATGTGTCCTACTATAGCACTTTATGGGTAGTTTTTCATGATCATCACTTTACTATATCTAAGGAATCTAAGGGGTTTGTGTCTGAGCCTGTGCATGGATTTTTTGTATGCCAACCATCAGAGGGACCAACAATTATCTTCTGATCGTTTGAGGGTAGGATAGCTTTGATCTATGACCATAAAGGGTCAGATGATCATGAACCGGGGCATCCTACCACTACTAAAATTTAGATCAGGTGTATATGGACGATCTGCATCTAGATCTAGTGCCTAGATCTAGAAGATCTATAGGATTGAATCTAGATTTGGTGGTTGGATCTATAGGATTTGTTGGATCTAGATCGATGTCTAGATCTATGTACTTGCACACAAGTTAACTTCAAACTTGTCAATAATATATATCGAGCCTCCCAAAGTGAGGACCGAATTCAAAATATATTAAATAGAATATAGAAAATATATGCTAATGTGTAAAGTAAAAGTGAATATAGACTAATTTTACCTTACTTTGTTATCGGTGTTATTGTTGTGATGTGTTACACTATGTCATGCAACTCCTATAAATATTCGTGTAGGTTGGATGTCGATCGTATGGTCCTAGATGATCATGATTCGAGATCATCTGATGTCAGACGATCGTATTCGATGGTATCTTATCACTATTAGAAGTTGGATCCAGGCCTACAAAATGGCATGATCAATGTTTGGCATGGTATAGGGATGGTTGCATGTGATGACTCAGGCAATTGAATGTGAATTTGACTTGGAGTTTCATTAGTGTGTGTGTACCTATTAAATAATCATGCTTAATGGGGACAAAGTAGGTGCTTTTATAGAACTTTTGGGGGGAATGGATGAGGTGGTGACTCAGCCAGTTAAGTCGTGTGACCAGAAGTCTTCTCTTCGAATTTATATTATTATATAGGATGCATGCTTGCAAAGGAGGATATGATTTCTTTGTAATTATCACCAAATGTGCACACCTTAGAGTTATCACCAAGAATGCATATGCAAATGAAAATGGATGCTCTCCTTGGAATATTCACCAAACATGTATGCATAGTGAACTAGATGTGCACATTGAACTAAGAGTGTAAGCTGAACTAAGTGTGCAATCTGAACTAAGTGTGCATATTGGAACTGAGTGTGCAAGCTAAAATAATGGTGCAATCTAAACTGAGTGTGCACTTAAATATCCAAATTGAGGATGGAGGTGCAATTGCGAGATGTGGAAAGTGTAGTAAACTAGAGTTTATTTTTAGAGAAGGGTAATCATTTCTTGTGTGTAACCAAAATGGGGGATGGGAGGTGGAACTGAAGTGAAGTGGAGATGATGTGGAAGGGGAATAGAAGGGTGAATGTTCTCATGAGGAGGAGTGAGTGGATGGGTATCCTAGGTATTATTAACTAAATATTTAATTAATTATTTAATACTTAGGTGAATGAACATTTAATTTAATATTAATTAATTTAATTAATATTAAATATACTAATTAATTATGATTAATTAATTCATATTTAAGGTGCTTGATTTTGGTGTCTACAACTCCTAACCGCAATCCTCCAACAAACAATCAACCACCTACATGACAAGAACCCACAACTAATCAAGACATGGGGATCTTCCAAAATACCCTACCTAATCATGGGCAACAGACAACTAATCAAGTGCCATATCATAATGTGCCACCTCCCTATAACAATATAGTTGGTATGATAGCAATAACTACAAGTCAACAAGCTCAAGCTCAACTGACTCAAAAATCCTAGTATGAGATAAATCCTACATCCAACCAACCTTCTAAACCATCCTTAGTTTTGAAGAGTATTCAAAAAAGGAGCACAAGAGTAGAAAACCCACCCTTAGTGTTGAAACCACAACCTAAAGTCTCCTTCGACATCCAACAATAGGTTGCTAGTACCCCAGCCAAGATTTCCCTCTTAGAGCTCTTACAAACTTCTCCTATTCACAGGGAAGACTTGTTGAAGCTTCTAATTCAACAATTTGTTCCTCAAGACATTTCCCCTAGCGATATAGTTGATGTTGTAGGTTCCCTTGGGATATTTCATATAATATTTTTGGATGACGATATTCCTTCCTCAAATTTATGAGATTATTGTTCCCTCTACACCACTGCATATATTGGGAAAAACGTTTATCAAGAAAATTTTGATAGATAATGGTTCCTCCCTCAATCTATGCACCTTTCAATTTTTCTAAAATTTTGGATTAAAAGAGAAATATTTAATTAAATTTGATGTCATCATAAAATCATTTAACAATGAGTTCCAATATGCCTACGACATTATATCCCTCCCCCTTAGGATTGGATCTAAGATCTTAGATACCTTTATTTTATATGATACCTTGCCTTGTATCTTTTAATATCCTTTTTGGATGCCCTTGGATTCATGCAATGAGGGTTGTTCCTTCTACTCTCCATCAATATTTGAAGTTTGAATTCAAGAATCAAATTGTCACCATTTTGGGTGACCCTCATCCATTCCAGTATTTTTCAATGGTTTAGCAAGCTCAATCTAGTCTCAATTTATGTCCATCAGTTTCCTCATCTCGCATCACCAAGCAACTTGAAAATTTGAAAATAAGTAAGGATTTTATAATCAATGTTTCATCACAAGATCAGGTTAATACTTTTCTCCAAAAACCTCTTCTGTATTTAGCCAAGCTTCCACCTTCACCTTAGACTATGGGTTTACCTCATAGGAAGTATGAAGTAGTACACATTGGTATGTGTACCTTTATCTATGCAAGTATATCCCTCAAAGAAAAGATTCATGGTAGAAACCCTCTTCCTATAGTGTGGTCTTTTGCCCATTGTTATCCAATGATTACTCGCTTTCTAAGAAGATCCTATCTAGTATGGGATATGTACGTAAATATTTGGTGCCACAACAAAAAGTTATTCGAGAACCTTTATAAGTCGAGCTTTGGCCTAGAAGATGTGGCATAGGCTACATTCCCAATAAAAACTAGCTTTTACCAACTGATGATGATCACCTTATTATTTATGTTGAATCTTTGGATCATTAGGGCTTAGAGTGGGATGATGAGGATGAGGTACCTCCTTCTCCATCTTTTATTTACAATGTGATAACTTTGGTGTATCCTAAGTTATTTGTGACCCTAAGGAAGTATGTTGAAGGGGATACTCTTTGTGGTATGGATCATGAGGATATCCTTCAAAACCTCTTCTTATTTAATGGGGCAATCCCTTGTGTTGCACATGTCAAGTCTTCTAGTTCTTAAGGGTATTCCATCCCTATGTCTCCCAAGGATATTGAGCAACTAGGAGTGATCCACATCTCACCTCCTTATGAGGATGAGTCTCACATCGTCATTGAGGAGATGATAGAAGTTAATATAAGTTATGAGGAGAGCCCTAGAATCCTTAAGTTAGGCAAAGCCTTATCCATGGACAAGTAAAAGCAATTGACCAATTTGTTGAAGGAATTTCATGATATTTTTACTTGGTCATATGTCGACATGCTAGGGCTTGATCCTTCTCTTGTTATGCATCATTTGGTAGTTAATCCTAGTGCTAAGCTTGTTAAGTAGAAACTTAGGAAGATGCATCCCAAGGTCACCCTTTTGGTCAAGGAGAAGCTCCAAAAACTTCTTTACATTGGTTTTATCAAAGCTAACTATTTTGATTATATCTCTAGAATCACTTCTATGGCTAAAAAGGTAAGAACAATCAAAATATGTACCAACTTCAGGGACATTAACTTAGTGTGTCCCAAGGATGATTTTTCTCTACTTAAAATAGATATGATCGTATATTTCACTACCAAATGTGGAATTCTTTCACTCATGGATGGTTTTTAGGATATAATAAAATTATGGCTACCCCTGAGGACCAAGCCAAGACAAATTTCATTACTCCATGGGGTACCTTCTATTATAAAGTGTAGAGGGAGAAAATCGCCCTGTCACGTACAATTCCCAAAAGGTGGATCCACAAGAGAAAAGAGAAATCCTTGTGGGGTGAACCGTAGGGGCTTCGTTGTTCTCTACACTTAGTGCTAGGGGGAGAAGGGTTCACTAGGAATGGGTCCACAAGAATTTCAATAATGTTTGATGTATTTGATTCAAGACAAACACCTAGATTTGGCCTTTCTAGATCTATGTTATAAAATATAAAAGGACAATGTAGAAATACATAATTCAAGAATACAAGGGTTAACCCTAGAATGATTATTTTCTTTGAATGCTTTGTAACCTAGTATTCTAAATAGACAATCTTTTAAGCAAGTGTTCAAGAAGAGATGTACAAACAAAAGTATCCCTAAGTGCACACTATATGTCGTTTATCTTTCAAATGCCTAGAATTAATTGAATATTTAATAATCTTGGATCTAGGATTCACAACAAAAATAAAAGCACTCAAAAATCAGCCTAGAAGACTAATCATAATACTTAGCTTATCCAGTGATTTATCCTTTCTTTTATCTCTTTGTTCAATTCTTGTTCAATGCTATCAATAATACATGTTCCTACAAGATAACTCAACAAACACTTGAAAATGGAATTAGCATTAGGGGGCCTACTTAGGCCACTGTACAATAGTTCTTGGAGGCACAACATTCAAGGCCCCTAGGTCCTTTTAGCTGACATTTTATAATTAAAAGCAAAAATTGACCTTTGGAGGAAAATAAAAATTAATGAAATACAACAGAACATAATGCAAAAATTATAGAACAGAATATGCCACTATGCTCTAGATGTAATTTAGAATAGAATGGAGAAAATGGGGACAAAAAATTTCCCCAAGTTTGATCTCAAGCAAGATCACACCCCGTAATGGGTGACCACGATAACGCCAGGTGAAGTTGTGCCCCATAGCAGACTGGGCATGATTTCGCATGAACTATGCAAAACAACAAATTCACCTGGCAGAGTGTAGAAGCAAAATATAAGGGTTTTAGATCTCTTGGATGGTTAATATCTCCTTAGGACTCCAACAACAATCCACCAAAAGTGAGGAAGAATAATGCAATAGAAAATCAAACTTCAAACTTCAAAGTTGCTTGCAATAGAAGAACAAGGATGCAGACCGAACAAAAATACTTTGTGAGAAATCAAATGCAAGCAATAAAATCATCAAGTGCCATATAAAATGAGTGTGTGTTAACTTGTGTGTTATCATGCATGAAAATTGAATTCAAACCCTCCTTATATAGTGTATTTTAAGGTGAAAAGAGTATGAAAACCAAGGAGGCTCGACGTAAAACATGCTAACCCCAAAAAATTGGGGTTTTAATGCATAAAACTCTAAAAAAAATTGAAATCGCACCTCATCCAGGCCAATTACGATATCACAATGTGAATTCATGCCCCATCAAGGACCGAGCATGATTTTGCATAAATAGGAAAAATAGACAAAATAGAGGGAGGAGAGCCTTGCCCTTGCCTTAGGCAAGTCTAAGGGGTCCCCTTAGAGGGCTCAGGGAAGATTGCCCATTGAAGTGGGTCAATATTCTATGTTTACATTTTCCCCCCTCTTTGACGCATTTATGGCCTAATAAATGTGTCAAAGAAGAGATGTAAACACCCACAAACAAAAAACAACAAGCAGAAATAGGGTGGTTGGTTTAGAAGAAATGGATGGTGCAAAAATAATGTTATTTCGAACACTTTCAAGTTTTACATGCAAATCAAGATATTAGGGATATTAATACCTCTTAATACTATGGTGACCCCTTAAGTTTTATGAGGGACATGATCATCATAAAAAATCAAAAAGGCAATTTAGAAGAAGCAAAAAAAAAAGGAGAAAAAATTGGGCAAAAATAGGGTTAAAAGTGAAAAGGGGGCAAAACCCTAATTCATTTTAACCACACGAGGAATAAGAAAGGAGCTCTAGAGAAAATGAGGATATGGTGCTATCGATACACTATTTAGCGATCATGAGGGGTGAGCCTAGCACGGAGGTGGATCAGGCACATGTAGGATCGAAAACCCTTCCTTGCATGTCAATTTTTTCAATTTTTTCAATTTTTTCATGCATTTTATTGGTTTTCAGCCAAACCAAAAGTTTTTATGCATACAAATTGGGCACGATTTCACGGCCCAACCGTGATTTCACCCTAGGAAGTAATGATAAAATTGCGCCTAGAAAAAATTGACTAGATGCGATTTCATGAAAATGTGTCTAGCGAGCATGATTTTGCAAAAAAGGAGAAAGAGAAAAAAAAAAGAGGAAAAAGAAGAGAAAAAGAATGAAGAAGGAATAATAATGCAAGCAAAAAAATTTAAATATGTAGAATTTAATTGTGCTATGGATTTAGATTGATTTTAAATTAATTAATTAATTTTGATGTATTAAATTTTTAATTAAAATTTACTAAATGGAAAAAAAAATTATTTTGTTGTTATTGCAGCTTAGGGTACTCAAGAGTCACGAGTGGAGATCAGGCTCCTCGTAGGTAGAGATAGAGACACTCAAGTATGTATATAGGGATACTTTAGAAATAGTGGAGCTAGACCACCTGGTCAGACTACCTCGGGTAGAGGCGAACAGGGTTTTATTGATAGCATTGGCAGAGAGGTCATACCCAAAGTCATCTACCTTTCAGTTACCTGCAGGAGAGATGACCATCACACTGGAGGATGCATGGTACATCTTGCACATCCCCATAATGGAATAGCAGTTACAGAGTGCGAGGGAGATTAGCTACCTTGCAACAATTTTTATGAGGCTAGACCCACTAGGCGCGAGAGAGCACCATAGTCGTGGATGACCTGGTGGGTGGTATGGGGTAGACCCATTGACAATCATGCTTTGCAGTGTGGTTGCAAGCATGCTGGTGTGCCACACTAGTAGGTGATATCTAACATGGGCGATGGTGGGTGTAGTGGTAGACATGCAAGACCAAAGGGCTAGATTTGCATGGGGTCCATATGTGTTGGCCTTCTTGTACAAGATGTTATACAATGTCATGTACAAGCGAAATATAGGGATAGTGTGTACAATGTTTCTCTAGGTGTAGAGTTAGGAGCACATAGCAGTATGGAGACTAGATGCACTACTAGGTCCATTGTCCAGTACAAAGTGACCAACAACATACAAGTGGTCAAGATCCTTAGAGCAAGCTATGAGGACCTACGTCGAACATCTGTCACTAGCAAGGTAGATAGTAGATGAGATGAGGGAGGACAAGATGGTATGGTGACCCTAGCATCTACACCCAATATGGGCTAAGGATAGGATGAATTTGGTGAGGGTCATGAGGATCAGGTGGCTGACTACAAAGAAGGGAGAGCTAGAGGCCTTTAGATTTGATCGAGTCCAGAGGTAGTTTGAGATCTTATAGGGCATCCCAGACTTGGGGGATTACTGGTATTAGAGAGTATACTGGGACCCAATAGGGGTATGTGTAACAACCACTCTTTCCACCACAAAACTCTAATATGACTTTTTTTAATTTACTTATTTTCCAGGTGTAGAGTTCCTAATCTTCATCACCTTGCTTTCTTCCAGATATTAATTGATCCATCAACTATTCCTAATTGATAAGTTGATCATATATTGCAATCATAATATTTCATTATCTCAATGGAAGTCACGTTTAGATAGTTATTTATATGTTTATGAATCACTTTCATTGTTTCATAGCACATTGTTCCATTACTTCAATCATTTACAAATAACATAACCATATTAATCCTGTATGCATCTTATGACATAATGCATTCATTATCATGAGAAAGGAAATGCAACAACCGTTATCCATATTACAATGAATCAAATACTCAATGTAACATACTTCAAGTTTCCATGCTGCATTTACTTATGAAAGACCATGATCATTTTAGCACATTACAGAATTGTATTCATGTCATCACTATTTTCATAAAACATTGCTTGTTAACAAAAGTCATACATCACTCATTCCTTATACAAGTAGAACATAGAAGCATAGTAAGACATACATTTCTAATTCCATAACATTAAACCACCAAAATAGAACCATAACACCATTTTTTATCCTAGGAAAATCCCTGAAGGAAAACTACCTAGCAGTAAAATATGCATCTTAATCTTTATTAATTGAATGTATCAATTTAAAATCATCTCAAGGATTCTCTAGATTTTTTTTCCAACCATAAATAAATACACCTATGTGGAATATTTCCACATCATTATAAATTGAAACATATAAGGATATATTTCTTGCACTCATATGCATATTAGAGGAACCTTCACAGTCCTCATAATGAATCTCACATTCATTTTCCTTACCTTTAATTTGCACTGTATACATGTAAACAATCTTATAGTTTAATGAATCATATGTAGCATATCATAAGATAAATATTATTACCCTTCTCAAGAATGGAAATCACATTGTGTTCCATCCTACATAATAACTACTTCTATTCAGGCAATGTCATGAGACAATACTCCATGAATGTAGCCAAGCATAATACATAAACTGTTATGCAACTTGCAAACATTCTGCAACCCAAAGGTAGTAAGTCCCATACCTTCCTAAGAATTAAACTTGGAGCTTCCCTCTCATAATTTCATCCCATATCATTCCACATAAATGATATGCCTTTGAATCTATATTGTTCCATACATCCACCAAAGGCTACGAGAGAACCCCATAATTCTCCAAAGAATGGAACCCCATTCTAATCTTCCCTCGATTAGAAGAACACTAATCATGTACTAGATCCGACTACCCAGAAATAGCATTTAAACAACAGAACCATTTCATATTTATGATAAAGGTTCTTGAAATATTTTCGATGTCTAATTTATAGTTCTTTTAGCTATTAACTCCTAATCAAATATCTAGTGATGATTAGGTTTACTATATTTGTAAATATACAACCAATATTTCATAGAGATACTCCATATTTCTTTCTCATATGGTAACTCACAACGTATTCTCAAACTTACTTCAAACAATATCTTTTAACCTCTGAGTTAAAGCATATATAATTCTCTTTAAGTATAGTTAACTCTTCCAAATACTATAGTTATGTCTCTTCTTATGATTTGCATTATAATCTTCTACAATTGGTCATAACATGGTCTTTAAATATTCAAAGCTTTCTCATATAACTCAATTTCATTAAAGTCTTCTTTATTAGACCACCTCAAATAATTTAATAGCATTAAATAGCTCAATTTCTTAGTTATTTGATTTTTCCCTATGGTTGACCAAATCACCCTTCTATGATTCTTCCTAGATTTCTCTCAATCAATTCTCGGGGTCCAACTATTTCAAATACCATTTAATGAGATTAAATCAAATCTCTAACATTCCTTTTTCCAAAAGTACAAATATCATTTAATCGAAATTAGATCCAATTTCTAATATTCATTTCCCAAGTATATATAATATCTTTAGATTTAAACCCTATCTCATATACTTTTTTTCAAGAATATATATTTCATTTAATTATATTTGCTTCAAATCACCTAATACTCTTTTCAATAATATTTATGGTATTTAACTCTAATGGCTTATACTCCTTCCAAGAGTATTTTAAATCAAATCTTTTTATGCTCACATATCTTGACCCAATTTAATTTCATTAAATCCAAGATATTCATTTTAGGTCAATTAGCTTTTGACCCTTTTAATTATTATGTCTACCAAGAATATCTACTATCATTTAATTAGATTTAACACAAATCTCTAATATTCTTCGAAAATCATATAATGCCATTTACTAAGACGTAAATCTAATCCTTTAGCTCTTATATTCATTATTTATACTCATGAATTCCAATATGCTACTAAACTTGTATCATCCCATCAATGGGTAAAAAGGTAAAGGATTATTTATTCTCCATAATTAATTAAAGATAAATCCAATCTCCAATATTCTCTATATAATATATTTTATAATTAAATCTAATCTTACATACTCTTTCCAAGAGTATTCGATTTCATTAATTATATTTAAAAAAAATCTTGTTTTAATCTCCCAAGAGAATATTTATATCATTTAGAAGAAAATATTCTAATACAAATCTCCAATATTCAGATTTTAATTGGATTTAATTCCAATATTTCCTTCATGATTATAAAATATCATTAAATTTAATTCAAATTTCCAATAAATTTGATACAATCTATTTCCACTATTTGTATCTTTTCATACAACTTTATTAGAGTCTTTATCTTTAACACTATCATTTATATTTAAACCTTCTACCATTGAAGGTCAAATTCATCTATCTCTTAAATATAAATAACAATTAATCCAATTAACATCCTTTCTAATAGAATGTTTCAATACCCTTTATACCCATTAACCAATAATCCCATATCTTCAACAATAATCATTAACATGGAGCACAATTCCATTTATATATACCACTTCACATTTAACGGGGGTCAAAGTGTTAAGGGAATCCTTATAAATTTCTTGAACCCATATCCCAATGACCATATTTCGTTATTAAATATCTCGTTTTTAAAATGTTGAGGAATTTAATCAGTTGAGTTATTGCTGCAGCGAACACATGATCTACGTTATTTCACCTCATGATAGCCTGACAACAAGGCTCGAATATCATCCATGTATCACTTGGAAATTTTTGAACTAAAGTTTCCTCCTTGAAATATTGAGGAATTTAACCGGTTGAGCTAATGTTGCTTAAATCCTCCTATCAACTATAGTATAACCTATGAGAAAATATCATCCATGATGATGTTGGGGAGATTCTATCATAGGCAACGACAACCTAGCAATGATAGTGAAGGATTGTTATGGCCTCGCTATAGTATCTCGAAAACCTAGATCACGGAACACAATAGTAAGTTATTCGTTGGACCTTTTCAAATGTTTTAGCAATCGAACACTTTCACAGCACCGGTACCTTATGTTATTTTGATGACAACGATGATGTCATAAAGGTTTAGGCATATATGACACAGATAAATTGAGTCCACTATTTTAGAGCCTAATAGAATGGAGAAAAGAGGTTTGAATGGTAGGAGTTTCTATTTCTAGCACAGAAAAATCTCCAAAATAGTAATTTGTGTTCCATAACACTGGTCATCGTCTAATACCTATGTGGATCGCATATCATCTACCATCACATAGATACCCTTCAATGATACGCACATTTGTCAAGCTATAGATGGGATGTGTAGGGGTTGAGATGGGTGTTACCCATATAACATCATCACCATACAATGGTATTACAACAAAGCTTGGACACTTGATTTGGACTTCACAAGACATGACTCTCAGTTTCTACATAATGCATGATAAATGTGCCTAAATATCATCATATCAAGTTCTTAAGATGATTACAAAGGCTTGGGTGATAAATCTAGCCACAATACATCTTAAATAAATTTTCTTTAAAATTCTATTCCATATCCTCTATAATGTAAACCTATCTTTATCCATTAGGATCCTCTATAATATCCCACTCATAAGGTATCGAGGTAATATGGTCTCACACCTTTTATTGGATATGGTATTAATACGGAACCCACTTTCTTACAACTTCAATGCACAACATAAATAATATCAATGTATTATTAGTTAGGCAAAAACATATCTTAAATAATATATTATTAGGTAAGATTTGAGTCTGACCTCCTCTTTATTTACATTGAGGAGTCTAAATATTTGACTATAGTTTCCTCTTTATCTAATATTGAGAAATCTAACTAGTTAAGAAAATATCACATGTTTATATAATTTAACATTATGGAATAAACATAATACAAATTATCAGTACAAACCCTTTATAATTATTATTATCCACATAATAATAATTCTAATGATGTGAATATTTCTCAATCTAAAATACTGATTCTATGATTATATGAGATTCTACCCATAAAAACCATCAAGCCTAAATTAGATAGTAGATCCTTACTAAAACAAGAGGTATGATTTTAAAATCAAACCATCAAATCAAACAAATTATAGGTCATTGCTTAAAACCTATAGATCAAGATGTCTACCTCATCTACAAAGCATTCACAAACCTAAATATAGACAACTTAGGTAGAAACATGATTCTAAGATCTCTTCATCAACCCTAAGAAGTATCCTTAGAATCTAATCTAACACATGCTAAAACCACAAACCAATGTTAGCTTAATACCATATATTTGGAGCTAACAAGTAGATCTTGAACAAGGAGAGATATCACCTGATCCATATCCTCCTTATGTTCCTTCTGAACTATGATCTTCTTCTTGCCCTCCTACAAGCTCTCCCAAACGATATATTATCCTCTCTCATCCTAAGCTCATTGGACCCTTCCTATATACTCTCAAGCAACTATTGGTAATATCCTTTCACTATTTGGTTTTTGATTCACCTAAGGGTGGAGAGCATACTCCCTAGGCGACAGGATTTCCCCCATCAAAAGCTTTCAAGAAATATTCTCGAAATGCTTTTTACCTCTCTAAGGCCTTCTATTTATAGGCCAATTCCACCTCTTTCCTCTTATTATTTTATTAATAAAATTGGTCAAGGTGGTTGGGAATAGTCATCCCTCCATAAATATTCACATTAATGTTTTGTGTGAGGTCCAATAGAAAGGAGACACAACCAAGAGCAATTAGTTGGGTCCTATAAGAGTTGGACATCTCATTATTAAGGATAGGGAGTGAGGATCATAATCATCCTCCACTATCCAATATTATATTTCAAATATTTATAGTGCTCATTGTGGTCCAATCAGCATTGGACATATTCTTGTGAGCATTTAGTTTATATTATATTATATTAGTTAATATCTATTAACCATATACAATTATAGCTAATTATTTCTAACCCTTCTAATTATTTCTCACACACTTAATCAACTAAGAATTGTAGGTGTGAATAGGGTTTTTGACCCCTAAATCTATGCTACTGGATCCTCATAACTAACTATTTTTTCTATGAGAGAGGTCCAACGGGGCAGGTTGTTACATACTCCCCCCTTGGATTCAACACAGTCCTCTGTGTTGCTAGAAATTTCTTATCACAATTTGTGCTTAAGAACATAATGTATGTCAAACTTTTGCAGAGTTAAACAAGTCATTCTTATTTATCCTCTTTCTGCTAGCATCTCATCCATGATGGTAAGCATCCCCTTCCATCCACGAGAGTATCTGAACCTACAAAAATACAAACATATCAATAGTATCATGTCCTAAAACAATAATACATCCATTTGGAATAAATTTTGAAGTATTGAAACACTCATCAATATAAACATTTCATCACAAAGTCAGACATTGAAGCATCTATCAATGCATCATAAAATATCATTGCAATAACAACACTTCAAAATGTCTTCTTAATGATAATGTGAAATCATATTTCCATAATAATTTAGACATTGCAAGTCTAATTATCGATAGGTTTAGCAAAATCTCATACCAAGGAGTTTTCAACCTACCAGTTTTATGATCCTTAACATGTGTTAAGCTTATGGAAATTAGATGTTTATAAGGACAAAATATTAATTTCACCAATCCTACTTCAAGATACCTCAAAAGGGTCTCAAGTATACTGCTTAAGACTCATCATGCTTCTATTCTTCATCTTAAAATTTTAAAATAAAATGAGGTGTTCACGTCGGGTTCACCAAAGATGTAGATGGGGGAAACCACCCTGTCACATACAATTCCCAAAAGGTTGGATCTGCAAGAGAGAAGAGAAAACCTTATGGGGTGAACCATGGGGGCTGTATTGTTCTCTATACTCGATGCTAATGGGGAGAAGGGTTCACCAAGAATGGATTTAAGGACTCACTTCAAGTACATAGGAATTTTAGGAATGTTTGATGTATTAGATTCAAGACAAACACCTAGATTTGGTCTTTCTATATCTATGCTATAAAATATAAAAGGACAATGTAGAAATACATAATGTAAGAATACAAGGGCTAACCCTAGAATGATTCTTTTCTTTGAATTATTTATAACCAAGGGTTCTAAATAGACAACATTTTAAGCAAGGGTTCAAGAAGAGATGCACATACAGAAGTATCCCTAAGAGCACATTATATGTTGTTTATCTTTCAAATGCCTAGAATTAATTGAAGATATTTAATAAAATTAGATCTAGGGTTTACAACAAAAATAAAAGCACTCAAAAATCAGCCTAGAAGACTAATTAGAATACTTAGCTTATCTGATGATTTATCCTTGCTTTTATCTCTTTGTTCAATGCTATCAATAATACATGTTCTTGCAAGATAACTCAACAAACACTTGAAAATGGAATTAGCATTAGGGGGCCTACTTAGGCCACTATACAATAGTGTTTGGAGGTGTAGCATTCAAGCCCCCTAGGTCCTTTTAGCTGAACTTTGATAATTAAAAGTGAAAATTGACCTTTGGATAAAAATAGACATTAATGCAATACAGCAAAATAGAATACAAAAATCACAAAAAACAGAATATGCCACTATGCTCTAGATGCAATTTAGAATGCAATGGATAAAATAGAGATAAAATATTACCCCCAGTTTGATCTCAAGAAAAATCATGCCTCGTAATGCATGATCACGATAACTCTAGGCTAAGTCACGCCCCGTAGCAGACCAGGTGCGATTTCACATGAACTATGAGAAAAATAATATATGAATGCAGAAACTTGATTACGTAACTCACAAAACCTAAATGTGCATGCAAAAGAGTGAATTCACCTGGCAGAGATTACAAAAGAAAAATAAAAGGATTTTAGATCTCCCAAATGGTCAATCTCTCCTTAGGGCTCCAATAACAATCCACCAAGAGCGAGGAAGAACAATGCAGCAGATAGTTAAACTCCAAACTTCAAAGTTTCTTGCAAAAGAAGAATAATAAGGATGCGGACCAAATAAAAACACTTTGTGAGAAATCAAATGTGAGCAATAAAATCATCAAGTGCTAAATAATTTAAGCCCGTGTTAACTTGTGTGTTATCATGTGTGAAAATTGAATTAAAACCCTCTTTATATAGTGGATTTGAAGGTAAAAAGAGCAAGAAAACCAAGGAGGTCCAACATAAAACATGCCAACCCTAAAAAATTAGGGTTTTAATGCATCAAAACCTAAAAAATGTGAAAGTGTGCCCCTTTCAGGTCGACCATGATATCGCAATGCGAAGTCATGCCCCATCAAGGATCGGGCATGATTTAGCATAAAGAGGAAAAACAAGCAAAATAGAGGGGGAAAAGCTTTGCCCTTGCCTTAGGCAAGTCTAAGGGGTACCCTTAGAGGGCTCAGGTAATATTACCCACTAAAGTGGGTTAATTTTTTGTTTCTACATAAAGTTATACCTTTTGGCTTAAAGAACATTGGTGCCACATATCATAGGACTATAACTTATATTTGTCATGACATGATGCATGATATTGTTGAGGACTATGTGCATGATATTCTTGGTTGTTCCATACATCGAGAGAATCATGTTCAAGGTTTAAGATAAATTTTTAAACTGCTTCAACAGTACAAATTTCATCTTAAGCCCTCTAAGTGTGTGTTTGGAGTCACATCTAGAAAGTTGTTAGGTTTCATCATGTCCAGGTGAGGCATTGAATTGGACCCCTCTAAGATAGTGACTATCACTAACATGCCTCATATCTATAACCTAAGTTACATAGTTTTTAGGGTAAGCTTCAAGTTATTTGTTGGTTCATAACTCAATTAGTCGATAAGTGTCAGACCTTTCTTAAGCTCCTTAAGAAAAATATAGTGCTCTAGTGGGATTCTAAGTGTTAGCAAGCATTTTATGAACTCAAAAGATATCTCACTTCCCCACTTGTCTTAGTTACCCCTAGACTGGATAAGCATTTGATACTTTACATAGCAGTTATAGCTCATGCTTTGGGAGCCATGTTGGTTTAACATGATGATCAAAACAAAGAATGAGCCATCTACTATATCTGTAGAACCTTACTTAGCTATGAAACCTAGGACAACCCCCTAGAGAAGCTTTTCCTTGTTGTAGTGTTTACTTCTCAAAATTTAAGATACTACTTGCTTAGCCATAATATATTGGTAGTTGTGAAGTTTTATCCTTTGTGCTACTTAATTTCTAAGCCCCACCTTTTAGGTTGAGTTACTAAGTGGGTTTTAGCCCTTAGTGAATTTGACTTAACCTTTATAGGTTAGAAGGTTATCAAAGGTTAGGTGATTGTTGATCAACTAGCCTTCGCTCCCTTAGAGTTAGTCCATCCTTTAGTCATGAAGTTTCTCTATGAGTTCCTTAGTTTAGAAGTTGAAGAGCTAGAGTATTAGACTTTATTTCTTGATGGAGCCTAATGTTTAAAGGTATTTGGTATTGGAATCGTTCTAGTCACCCCATAAAAATAGCTCATCCCCCTTTACTACAAGCTTAATTTCTCTTGCACGAATAACATTGTAGAGTATGAAGCCTTGATCCTTGGTCTTAGAGAAGCCTTAGCCTTGAGGGTTAGAGTTATTTTAGTTTTTGGTGACTCTCAACTTGTGGTTAATAAAATCAATGATTTTTATCAGAATCGAGATGATAAGATCAAACCTTACAAAGATATTGTCACCAAACTTTTCTCTATTTTTGATTGAGTAACCATAGATTTTATCCCTAGATACTCCAAATACCATGTATATGCCATGGCCACTACTACATCCTTTTTTCCCTTGGAGTTGTAATATGATCAAGCATCGATTATTATTAGACAACTTTAAGAGTTTGCGTCGCTTAGTTCTAGTCTTGTTCTGTTATAGTTTCTAACCATCGAAGCTTATCCATCTAAGCCATGGTATAATGATATATTTAATTTCCTTAAGGATGGTTCGATTCTTTATGGGTGATGGTTTAAACCATAATCAACATAAGATTTTATGTAAAATATCATGTTGATTCATTATAATTAGCAATACTTTATATCAATCTTATTTTGAAGGCATCCTTTTTTGATGCCTTAACTCTTATGAAGTCTAGTTAGCTCTTGGTGAAGCTCATGAAATATCATGTGGAGGCCATTTTAGTGATAATGCTATTACCAAGAAGCTCCTTCAAATCGCATATTATTGGCCTTCCATAAATAAATATGCATGTGACCATGTTCGATGATGTGGCAAGTGTTAATTTTATGAAACCTTGTTCATGCTCCTTCTCAAAACCTTTAGGTTATTTCTTCTCCTTGGTCATTTTCCATGTGGATATTGGACACCATAGGGAATATTAACCTAACATCATTTGATGGTCATAATTTTATCATCATGGTAGTGGAGTACTTCACTAAATGGATCGAATCCATACCCCTAGCTTTGGTGACTAGAGCTCAGGTCTCCAATTTCATCTTCAACCAGATCCTCTATAGGTTTTGGATTCATTCGATGATTCTTTTTTACAATGGAACTCCTTTAAAGAACAAGGATGTCCATAAGCTTTGTGCTAAGTACAAGATTAAACACAAGTGGTCAACTTTGTATTACCCTCAAGGTAATGGTCAAGCTAAAGTATCCATCAAGTCTTTGGTCAATATCCTTAACAAGTTGGTTAGTAATACTGATCAAGATTGGTATATCCAACTTTATCCTATCTTATGGGTCTATCATACTAGTGTGTAAACCCCTATAGGTGCTTCTTTGTATGTCTTGGTCTATGGTATTGAGGCAATTTTTCTATTCTAGTTATAGGTCTCTTCATTACACATCTTGTTACAATATGCCTTAGTCCATGATGAGTACCATTTAGATCATTTAATCCAATTAGAGCTACTCTATGAAAAGTGCATTCATGCCTTAGAGCATCTTTGAGCTTATCAAAATAGGCTCAAGTGATCTTATTCCAAGAGAGTTTGCAATTGTTCTTTTAAGGTTGGGGACCTTGTCCTTAAGGAGAACCAGAAGAACACCAATGCTCATTCAGATCTAAAAGGCAATTTTTAGCCCAATTTGGTAGGCCCCTTTGTCATAATAACCAAGTTTGGCTCAAGTGCCTATTATATGGTAAAGAACTAATGAACATAATGCACCTAAAAATATATTATGCATTATTTTTCCTCTTCGTTCTTCATCCTACATTTGGTTTGCTTGCTCATACTACATGATTGTCTATCATATTTTGCATGAATTGCCTGACATTTTATTCCATTTGCATCTTTGCTTGTCATATAGTTGCATTATTGCTTGATCATACTTGCATGACTGCTTGATCATATAAATTTTTGGGGACTTCATGAGGATGGCAAGTGATGAAACCTAGTTAGGTTCTAGCTCACATGCATTGCACTCATACTAGGGCTCTAATGCTTAGAAAATCCCCAACCTAGGGCATATCTTCATGCATTTTTCATCATTGCATTTGCTCATGTCTTTTCTTCTTTTCTCTTCTCATATATTCCTTGACCTTGAAAGTTTCAATAATTTCTAATTTCTCCAAGTTAAGGGATATAGTTCTTCATATCTTGTATGTCCTTTGCCCTTTAAAATTTTTAATCATTTCTTCATTTCCCCAAGACAAAGATATATGTTCCTTCTTCCAAAGTGGTGAATATTTTTTTTGCTCACACTTTTCCTTCTTGATAGTTTGATTGTTAAGGAATCCTCATGAGATAGGGTAGATATCACATAAATATACTTTATGGTGTTCATATTACCACTGACTATCTTACGCACATATCTTGGCTATTAAAATTTCAATAAGGATACACACACAACTGTTTGCTTCTTGCTTCTCTCATTCTTCTATCTTCTTCCCATATAACACATGCACACACACATTATTTTATTATGTTTTACTTTTGATCACTCATATTTTGCACACACCACACCCCTATTAGGTTGTACTCATTTTGGCAAATCAATCAAATATTTCAACCCATACAAGATAGCTTCATGGTCATGAGCGAGGGGTAGCCTCCATTCGACCATTTTAGAGCATACATCCTAGTAGGTATCTTTTGACCCATGGCCATTACCGAGAACCACACCCATAGTGAGTATCACTTCATACTAGATCCCCTCATCCTATTGGTTGTCAATCACAATAACCATTCTCTCAACCCAATATTGCTACCATCGGTTCATCTCCATCTTGAAGTGATCTTCCACAACCCTCGCCTGGTCTTGCTTTGTGAGTGTCATGCTCAAGGCACTCTACAACCCCTCTATCCTCTTGGTCCTATACTATTAAATTAGATTCATCTCCCTTTGCATGGTTTTTATCCAAGCCTATAGTCTCATTGTCTTCCTCATTAGGTCCTCCTGACCTACAGTCCTACTATATCTTGTTGTTGTCAATGTAGAGGCCTCTCTGGATATCCTACTCAATCCAACTCCTATTGTTGTGGGGGCATCTCCTAATGTTTCCCTCCCCTATCCTAGAGATTATGGTCATCACTACCACCATCTCTACCTGAACTTGTGCTTGTGTTAGTCTTAGGGTCTCTTCGATCTATTGTCATATCTCTGTGGTGCATCGGGTTACCTCTTAAAGTGCCAACTACATCCATTGGCCCATAACTTAATGCCTCTGCACTAACATCGATGGGGATATCCTTGAAGGCATGATAATTTTGTACCATCTCCTATATCTAAGATCCACCCTAATGTCATCCACCCCTAGATCCATGTATAGTGGGTTTTCTAGGCCCTCCTCTATCCATCTACCCATATCAGGATCACCAATGACTCTTGATGGGTCCTATTGAACCTATATGTAATAGTAGTCTCCCAAGTTTGGTATCTCTTGAAATATGTCGAACTATCACTAGACTTGATTAAATCGATAAATCTCTAGCTCCCTCTTCTTCGTAGAGATCTACCTGATCCTCCCAACCTTCACCAACTTCATTTTTTCCTTCGTCCATCCAGGGTGTAGGTGCCATGATCATCATATGATTACGTGGTCATGTAGCTTGTCTATCACCCACCTCCCTAGCGGCAAGATACCGATGTGCATCCTTTAGACCCACTCAAAGTCTCTGGACCACCTATATACTACTAGCCACTCTAGGTTTGACAATGGCCCTAGCAGTGCATGCGGTCTTCGAATAGCTATGTGCTCCCAACACCACACCTAGAGAAAGGTCGTACAAACTAACCCTATATGTCATTTGTACATGACATTGTAAAATATCTTGTACAAATGGGCCAGCACATATGGACCCCTTACAAAGTGCACCTACAATATCACATGTCTACCACTACTCCTACCAGCATCCATGGCAGGTGTCACCTACTGGTATGGCACACTAGGAACCCTCTCACTACCCCATAAAGCATGATCATGAAATCATCGACTCCATATCATTATAACAGCTCATCGACATGGATCTCGCTCCACTAGATATCATGGATCCTATAGACACCAAATCCTAACCACTTGTCCACCATTCCCATTTCCCACCATTCAATTGGCCATTCCATGCCTTTCCCGCCATCCAATGGCCCACTTTAACCCTTTCCCGCCATCCAATGGCCCACTTTAACCCTTTCCCACCATTTTTTGACCCCCATTTAACCCATTTATATTTATTTTATATTATTTATATTTAAATATAATATTTTATATTATATTTTAATATATTTATTATAAAATATGTATTTATAATCCCAATCAACCTCAACCGTCTGATTCGATCTAATCTTAGCCATCCATCTCCCTTAATCCGTGTCTCACCTAAAATTTTAATATCAACCCTTGAATTTGCTTTTATCCTAGCCACACGATTTGGTAAAACCCTAAAGTAAACCCTAGGCTTGGTAATAAATAGGAGCATTCTCAATGCTCAACCCCTAGAAAAATATGTAAAGCTTGAACTCTAGAGCTCTAATTTGTTTGTGAGATCTAACCCTACTGAGAGATAGTTTCTTGTGAGTAGGTTGTGCCCTAGATCATCCTTCCCCAAAACCCTAGATTGCCCTAGTATTTTTGAATTCTAGCTACCTTTGCATCCCATTTTTGTTGCCACCATTGCCATACATCTGTCGAGCCCTTCGCATCTCCCTGATCTACTTCTGTATATTCTACCCTAACCACCCTAACCTGCAGGTGCAGCCGAGCACCTACCGTAGCCCATAGGTGTAGCCCAATTCTTACTATTCCCTCAACCATACACCAAAATCTGCCACATAATATCATCAAGTGGCATCGGGATACCCTGCCATCAAATCTACAATAGAGCAACATAATAGCAAAGTAAGTATTTTTGTGCATTTATTCATTGTTATTTTGATTCTACACACTTTATTTTCTCAGATCTAGGATATTTGGTTTGCATTTTTGATGGTTCACATCATGGAATCCTCCTTTGTTAGCTAAATATTTTATGTTTGATGTGTGTGCAGGATCGAGTAGCATCAGTCAAAGGTTTTTGAGTAGTTGTTGAAGCTAGAGTGGCTTGATTACGGATAACCAGAAGCCCACTCACCCTGTTGGAAGAAAGATACATCGAAGACACTACATGTTGTTGTAGCTAGGGTTTAAGAGAACCCTAGAATCTATATTTATTGTATCAAAATAATTTTGTTGAATGGATCAATTTTAACAAAAGGATTTTCTCATCTCTCCCACCCATTTACTGAATAAAATCATATTTTGTGCAATTTCTTATTCATCTGAGTTATTTATTTCTGTATTGCTTTAGTGTTGTATTTTTACTTCACAAATGGCAATCACGGTGGGGCCCCACAAGGGTTCTATGTTCTTATTTACTTTACTAACTTCCATTCTGTTGTTCCATTTTGCAATATTTTTTGGAGCAAAAAACTAGCCAAAGTCACTAGTTAGGGTTTCTGTAAAGTCCTATGAAAGTTGTAGATATGGGTGCAGGAACTCTGTGGCACTTGTTGATCACCACATGTGCACAACTACACCTACACAAATTCCTAGCTTCACCTATAGAGGTGCTTCGCTATGCCTGGTAGTAATTTGGAGCAGAGCATAGGCTTTCAAGTAAGATCTGCAACCATTCTGTTCTAAAATCCTGCTTTTACGTATTTCAATATTCTACTATGTTTTTTAGATTTTGAGTTTAAAATGAACACACATTAAGGAATCTAGGAATAAATTCATGTTAGATTGCATCTAGGACATCTATGCATTCATTTCATTTACATATTTTGGGTTTTTTGTTTCAAGAAGAATTGCAAATTCAAATAATTCTTGCATCTTTTTTTTTGCATTTTAAAGTGAAAAGCATCAATTAGAATTTGCATCTTAGGAGTTAAAGGTTTCTTATTTTACTTATCTAAGTTGGAACAAGACTTGAATGCAAAAATTATTCCTGCCCTTGGGTGGCACCTTTGGCAAAGAGGTGGATGAACCCTCCGATTGCTATCTAGGAAGGGGGTTTTAAGAGGTGTACTTCACACTCTTTAGAGGAAATTTGCATTCATGTGTTGGATTCTAATTTATATGTGTAAAATATATTACTTTTAACATTTTTTTACCATAATAGAGAACAGAAAAACTTAAAATTAATCACACATAGCACATTGCACTTTAAACAGTAGTAACTAGATTTCATCACCGGTTGCTGCTTGAGGTCTGGTGATGGTGGATTTCATCTCCATCCACCAAATCTCTACCCCTAGAAACCTTAGGAATAACCCCAAGCAAACTTGTTGGCTTTCATAACCAAAAATAATCTCGTTGCCCCATCCAGCCATAGTCTTTTACCCTTTATTTGTCATTAAACAAGATTAGGATACACAAAAACACACAAAACTATCATATCTAGAATAAATTCACATTAAAAAGAGATAATCAATGAATGAGGTAAGCCACACAAGTTGAAACTTAGGATTGATTGTTTTCTTTGTTTCTAAATTCCTTAGATTTATTTTTAGTTTTGAAATTTAACTATCCTAAAATTATAGTTTGATTTAATTATTTTATGGTTTTAACTCGAAATCAAACAAGAATATTAAATCAAAATAATTTAATGGAAAATACAACAAGCATACCCACTACTTTAGTAGCAAACCCTTCCAATTCCACCCAACGTAGTTCATCTAGGCTCATTCACCAATCTCTCTCCCAAGAGGGATCCATTCCCCAAAACAATGAATAGTCATCCATCCAAATTGACATGGACAAGTTGGATGCTATCTACAAGTCTTCTAACTATGTTCTTGAACCCCTTAGCCAAGATTATATTGAAAAAATAGAATTTGCTACATCCTGTCCATCTAACCCCACCTTAGGATATCCTAATTTGACTTATGAATATGGTATGCCCTCCTCTCCTAGTCCATCCCAAAAAAACCTGAGTTTTTTTAACACTCATCACCCATCTGGATATACCCAAATCTACTCCAATCCTTTGTATGAGGAGTATGTCAATGCTGACTCACAGGTACCAACCTCCCAAGTTGCCACATCAAGTGCAACTTGCACCATGCCCCTTTCCTCTAATCCACCCACATCCATACTGTCATCTTCTAATACATCCACAGCCTTGTCAATTTATTCTATTACTAATCAAGATCTTCAGGATATTTGGGTCTTGTTAACAAAGTGCTTCTAGAGAATCAAAACGCTAGACAATAAGTTCAAGTAGATCCTACGCATCATGAATCTCCAGCCCAACCAACCATAACCAACCGAAATTCCACCTAGATACCCCAATCATTGGTGATATTCATCCTCAAGCCACCTCCAATACAAAATTCAACCCATCCAATCACCATTTCTTCTGGTCAACCCAACCAGCTCCTCCAAAATATTCTTCTTCATCAATATTCTCCTTCTTTCAATCATCAATATTCCCCCCATCAATTTCAAGCTAATCCATTCTACCAAAATTATCTCATCACTCCACAACATCTTTCTTCTAGTCCATCACCAAGTCATTAGGTTATCCAAGGCTGCCACATTCCTTGGGAATATCTTAGGATTTATGCCATGCAAAAGCAAATAGATCAATTAATGCTAAACATTCCTAGCATGTTAAGCTAAAAACCAAATCTAAGCCAGTTGATCCATAAACCAATCTATCCTTAGGTACCATCATCGCCATATCTGAAATATTTTACATTATCGAAGTTTGATAAATTTAGGGGAACCAAGGACCCTAAGGAGCATGTTAGCTCATTTGTTCATGCGTGTTTTCAAATTCAAAATGACAATGCTCTCATGCTTCGAACATTTCCTCAAACATTAGGAGGAGATGCCATAGAGTGGTTCAATTAACCAACTCATAGTATCTATGCTTTTTCTCAACTGATTGACCTATTCCTTGAGCGTTTCGTCCTAAACATTAAAAAGAAAGTTTCATTATCAGATGTGTATGAATTAAGACAATGGGAAGATGAAACTATCTATAACTTTGTAAATCATTGTAGGGTAATCATTACCAAATTGTCATTCTCCCTACCAATGGATGAAATCATTAAACTATTTACCAAGAGTTTCTTAAAACCCATATCTTAAATGATTCAGCT
The DNA here is from genome assembly GCA_028583015.1 of Wollemia nobilis. Taxonomy (NCBI): domain Eukaryota; kingdom Viridiplantae; phylum Streptophyta; class Pinopsida; order Araucariales; family Araucariaceae; genus Wollemia; species Wollemia nobilis. Next base: position 9,906,280 of record JAQPPZ010016890.1, read on the forward strand.
TCATATGTATCATTCATTTGAAGAATCTTTGGCACAAGCTAGCGTCATTGAAGAAATAAAAATACAAGAGGGTGTGATTAAGCCTAAGAAGAAAGAATGGCAAAACAAGGGCCAATTTAAAACAATTAATCCAACCAAAACAAGTCATCTCAAGCCTCTTCGGCTAGTACATCCAATCAAGTCAATCAAGTGGTGATGAGCCAGCCTGTAATGTCTCAACAACCCATGCAACAATTGCAAAAAAAAATTTATGATGCAGTTCCCTCAGTAACTCAAGCACTCATGATGCAAAACACAGTGCCAACAGTAGAAAATCCCACTCGCTGACAACATGCTCGACCACAACACCAATACACTCCTATAATGGAGTCATACTCTTCCATATTTTGAAATTTGTATGAAACGAATAAGTAGACTTTACCAGAAATCAGGCCTAATGACCCTGCCAAACATGGTAGAAATTATAGAGAACATCTATTTTACCCATACCATAGGTAAAATGGTCACGACCTCAACACATGGAATGTTTTTAAGAACATCATCCAAGACCTCATAGACTTGGGGGTTCTTAAGGCTGATAATCCCCTAGCTCCACAAAATCAAAACTTGGGAATATTTCAAACACCTCTTCCTAACCATGAGGAGGCTCAAACTAATGTAGGAGGTAATAATCATCTTACACATCCTAACCATGTTAATCATGTTCAAACTTATCAAAGTTTTGTGGGAGCAGTCCATGTGGTCACAAGAGGTCAAATTCAAAGTCAACAAAATTCTCAAAAACCAAATGTGTCACAACCTTCCAATCCTCCACCCATCCAAACTTCCCAAAATCCATCCCTGCCAATCCATCTTTCTAGTCCTCCAAATCAACCAATCCATCGTCCTCTAAGACTAGTAGTATCCTTAAGTAGTCGATTGACTACAATTTTGAAGATGGCTTCAGCCAAATTGTCCCTATATGAGCTCATCCAACAATTTCCTAGGCATAGAGAAGCCTTAATGGAAATTTTAAAATCCATTGAGTTTGAAACCCAATATCCTAATGCCTTTAACAACTTTTTAGGGAGCATTAGAACATGCATGGAGCCATCCATCACCTTCTATGACTTTGAAATAAAGTCAATGACATTAGAATATGTAGATCCTCCATTGCATATCATGGACTTAATCGACAAGAAGCCATTTAAAAGGATCTTAATTTATACTGGCTTATCCATCAACATTATCACTACTTCTGCCCTTAGCAACCTCAAACTTCCATGCTCCCATATTTCCAAGTCATCATTCACCCTCAAAGAATTTAATGATGCTTTGTGTACCACAGTTGGCACTATTGTTTTTCCCATTGAAGTAGGGGTTAAAATGTTGCACACTATGTTACACATCTTGGAAGGGGCCATGGTGTACAATGTAATCCTTGGTAGACCTTGGATGAGGGAAATGAAATGTGTCCCATCAATTCTCCACCAATGTTTGAAATACGTTCTGTTGAGCAAGGTGTTGCAAGAGTTTTGTCATTGTTGTCAACTTAGGCAGTTAGATCTAATAATGCAATGGACAGGCAGTTCAGAAGTCATTCAATGCAGGCTGACAGATTTTAGGGTTTGCAATTGACCACATTTAGGGTTTGCAGCCGACCATGTTTAGGGTTTGTAGCCGACCAAGATTAGGGTTTGCATTTGCATAATCAGTCGACTACTATTAGGGTTTTCATCTCAAAATCTCAAGTATATAAGCGGGGCTGTTTGGAGATTTAGGTATCCATCGGGTGAATGTTGAAGTGCGAGATGCGGTCGTAAAAGCGCAGATAGCATAGAATCGGCGAGATGATAGCGAAGTGCATAATGTGAATGCACACAGAGAGCAGAGTGTGGAACGACACGAGTGTGCGAAGCGTGTGAGCGAGAGAAAGCAGAATGTGCGAGAGAGCGCAAAGGGCAAAGTTGATTGCAAAGTTTGGTTGTAGCGGTGCAGCAGATTGTGTGAAGAGATTGCGCAAGAAAGAGCGAGTGTGCGAGAGATTGCAAAGGTGAAGTAGATCGGTTAGAGTCTTGCAATAACAAAGGTATTTGTCAAACATTTTCATTCAAAATTGAAGTCCAGTTGGTGTTGGCAAATTAGGGGTTGGTGCTCCTTTCTGTTGGTGCAGATAAATAAGGGGTTGGTGCTCCTTCCAATTGGTGTTGGTAAACAAATTGTAAAGTTGGTGCTTTGCAAGAGGCTGGATTTGGATGGTAGTCCAAGCAGCCGTTCTTTTTGAGGAGTAGCCATTTTGGTGAACCTCGTTAAAAATCTATGTTGTGTGATGTTCTCTTGTTGTACTTATTATATTTGTTTATAAGTTTTAATTGCTGTGGTTTTTAGAGCTGTTAATTCATGTTTTGGAATGCCACATTGATTCACCCCCCTCTCGGTGCCATACTAAGTACAACAATTGGTATCAGAGCCAAGTTCCCTTTAAAGGCTAAATCAGCTAGGGTTGATCTTGGATTAATACTCTAATGGCAAAGAAAGGCAAGAATGGAACCATGAGACACAAGAAGAAAAGATCACACGGGGTCATAAAAGAAAATAAATATAAATTCATTATTGTTGTAGATTCAAGAGATGAATCAAACAATGGAGAAAAGGCCAAGAGTCAACTCGGTCATAATGCAAGTTCTCAAGGTTCAGAATGTTTTGATCAACTCCGGCATAATGAACGTCAGTGTTATGGGTTTAGTAGCAGTGAAGATGAAGAAGAAATAGAATCAGAACAGGAATGTAATAAAGAAGAAATGAATGCAGAAGCAAATTGGAATGAAGATCAAATTACAGCTCCAAGAAAGAAGAATAGAACCTCCTTCAAAAGGACATCTCAGCCAGTTTCAGTTTATGTGGTAGAGGAAATTGAACCAGAAAAGGCAGAAGGGGTGAACACTGAAGCAGATAATAAAAACCTCAATGCTTGAAGTAGACTGGGAAGGTGAGTTGATCTCTGCTCTTGAAGAGTTTAGTATAGAAAAGAAAAAGAACAAAAGACTGTCCAAGAAATTGGAAGAATATGGGGATGAGATTGAAAATCTGTTCTTACAATTCCAACAGGCCAAGAAAATAGAAGAAGACTTGAAGTCACAGCTGAATGATAAAGTCAATGTGTGTAACAAACATGAAGAGGATTCTAACAAAGTAGTTAGTAATCTAAAGCTGCAAGTAGAAGAGTCTAAAAGGATTGAGGAAACTCTCGAGTCGCGAGATCAATGAGAAAGAGATTATTTGCCGCAAACAAGAAGAAGAGATTGTTTCATTGAAGAAACAACTAGAAGAGGCCAATACAAATCTTAAATTCGAGAAGAGCACAGAATTGCTAGATAAAATGATAAGTCATCAGAGAAGCTCCACGATTAAGCATGGTCTTGGATATGAAGCTGAACAACCTGTATCTTCCAATTCTGCAGAGAAGAAGAAGTTCACTGTTGAAGGGTCCGAGCAAGAAAAGGTTAAAGCTGTATCTTCAAAAGAAAGAAAATATCAAAGGAGATTTACTGACAAAGCGGCCACAACAAAAGAGGTTCTACCACTCTCACTTTTTTCATACTAACACTTTTAATGGCTATTGTTTCGAGATGTAACCGGTATGGTCACAAGGCAACTTATTGTGGATTAAATAATAAATCAAAGAGTTATGCTGGTCGAAATACATCTGCATATCTGAGTGAACACTTTGTACAATGTTTTCAATGCAATGGTCATGGGCACATAGCAAGGTTTTGTCCAAGCGCTTATGTATCAAATCTAAGGCAAAACAGTAGATTTCATAAGACGCAAAGAACACAACACAGACAAGGAAATAAATCGGGTTCATAGAAGAAAGGAAAATAATCATTCATCATGGATGCATAAGAGACAACCACACCAGAGAGATATTCAAGTTCATGCAATGATGCAAAATAGGGACGCAGGTGAAAAATCCAAGCCCGAGGTCAAGAAAGTATGGAGAAAGAAAGAAGAGAGGAAATCGTGTCTCCTTGAACTAAAGGAGACTGCTCTTCTATTGCACTAAGCAACTCCAGGTAACACATCCTCAGGGGGAGCATTTTGAAAAAGGTTTTATTTTAATGCTTATGTATATTTGTCAGGTATACGAGGATGAAAGACCAGCAGTTGGGCTTTTGTGGTATAATTGTCAAGTGTGTTGGTTGTTCATTTAGTTGTGTGTGGAAGTGCCGTGAAGGGTAGTGTTTGCATTGAGAATCTTCACCATTGGTAGTATTGCTTATGTCATTGTTGTTTTGTTGATGGTTCTTACTGCCACTGATTATAGCTATGGATTATAACAGTTCAGATTGTTTTTGTTTATTGAAAGAATGCTTGCCCCAGTTGCGTATTTGTGTTTCGATAATAGCAACGTGTTTTTGTTCGACGCTTGATGTGAAGATTGTCAGATCTTTCATTACACCTTGGTGAATATATTTAATTCACAGACAGTTTTGTTTTAACTTTTAATATAATGCCAATTCAAGGATAAGAAGTTTGAGGCTGAGTAAGGTGCACTACGGTTGGCCATAAAGTGTTTGACAAAATGTCTTCTTTCGACATGCACGGTTGAAAGTAAGAGTTGGCAGTAAAATTGCAGTCTTTGGACAAAAATTGGTACAGATGTGAGTCACTTGTCAATTCTGTTGATAGAAGTGAAATCAGCATGTTGAATGGGAAGATTGAAGAAAAAGTTTATAATGTGCAGCCAGATGATTTCCAGCCTGGTGATGAATGTTTGAGGTGCTTTTATAAAGAATTGAGGTAGTCTGCTGGATTCTCACTACAGAGAAAGACAAACAGCTGTCAGTAGGTTCAAGTCTGTTGAGAATATTCAAGATGTATATGCAGATGTTGTTTGCATTACAGAGCAAAAAGTTGGATAGTTAAACGATCAGTGTATGCTTTCACTAAAATCAGTGGACAAGTTTGAGATTGCAGAGCAACAGAGGGTTGAGGCTCAGAAGACAGCGTGAATTGAAGTGGCCACATATTCCCAAGAATAGTCTAAAATTTGACTAGCCATTGGGATCAAATTCTCAAGGGGGGCATTTGTGCATTTGTTCATCTTATTGATCATATCCATGATTTTTGCTAACTATTTCAATGTGGTTCCGAGAATGGTGTGTATGGACTCGGGGGAGTCTACGGCGACCCTTTGGTATTATTGACAAAGGGGGAGAAGAGTTACGAGGAATGTACACGGGTGTTGCCAACAATTCCAAAGGGGAGATTGTTGAGCAAGGTGTTGCAAGAGTTTTGTCATTGTTGTCAACTCGGGCAGTTAGATCTAATAATGCAGTGGACAGGCAGTTCAGAAGTCATTCAATGCAGGCTGATAGATTTTAGGGTTTGCAATTGACCACATTTAGGGTTTGCAGCCGACCATGTTTAGGGTTTGCAGCCGACCAAGATTAGGGTTTGCATTTGCATAATCAGTCGACTACTATTAGGGTTTTCATCTCAAAATCTCAAGTATATAAGCGGGGCTGTTTGGAGATTTAGGTATCCATCGGGTGAATGTTGAAGTGCGAGATGCGGCCGTAAAAGCGTAGATAGCATAGAATCGGCGAGATGATAGCGAAGTGCATAATGTGAATGCACACAGAGAGCAGAGTGTGGAACGACACAGAGTGTGCGAAGCGTGTGAGCAGAGAAAGCAGAATGTGCAGAGAGCGCAAAGGGCAAAGTTGATTGCAAAGTTTGGCTGTAGCGGTGCGGCGAGTTGTGTGAAGAGATTGCGCAAGAAAGAGCGAGTGTGCGAGAGATTGCAAAGGTGAAGTAGATCGGTTAGAGTCTTGCAATAACAAAGGTATTTGTCAAACATTTTCATTCAAAATTGAAGTCCGGTTGGTGCTTTGGCAAATTAGGGGTTGGTGCTCCTTTCTGTTGGTGCGGATAAATAAGGGGTTGGTGCTCCTTCCGGTTGGTCTTTGGTAAACAAATTGTAAAGTTGGTGCTTTGCAAGAGGCTGGATTTGGATGGTAGTCCAAGCGGCCGTTCTTTTTGAGGAGTAGCCATTTTGGTGAACCTCGTTAAAAATCTATGTTGTGTGATGTTCTCTTGCTTGTACTTATTATATTTGTTTATAAGTTTTAATTGCTGTGGTTTTTAGAGCTGTTAATTCATGTTTTGGAATGCCACACTGATTCACCCCCCCTATCAGTGCCATACTAAGTACAACACGTTCATGATGGTCAATTCCATTGTATCTTTGTGGATGTAGAACCTTTCAAGTATTGCAATTTCATTTCAAATCCCTATGAATCCATGTTGCCTTCCACTCATCTATTCTTATCCCCATCATCTTCGAATCCATCCACTTCATCTTTGAATCCATCCACCTCATCTTCAACTCCATCCACTTCATCTTTTAATCCATTCACATTTTCTTCCAAAGATCCTATTCTTGAGGAGTTACCCATCAAAAAATCCCCTCAATCATCCATTTCTTCTTGTACATGTGGTCAAGGTCAATCCACTTTCACCACATTATCAACCTCAACCACTCCTACAACCATTCCTTATTCATCATCATTGCCTCATCCACCTTATTATAAGCCATCACCCAATCCCTCTCCATCAGCTAATGTTTCACAAGTCAAAATTTAAGATTGTGAAATATTCAACTCCCCATAACCTTCCATCAATCCTACGCCATCCATTTCCACATCATCCACCACATCATCCCAAGTTGAGGTCCACATCACTAGTCTTGGTATTGGTGAATACGTGGTCCGTGATGTTACCATTACCCCACTCGCCATTCCTACAGCCAAGGATTTTGGTCACCCACATGACCCTCCTTTAACCATAGGTGTTGTCTACAACATGAGTTCTACTCCAAATAGTATCAAATTTTTTTATGGAGGGTTGGATTCCTCAATTATGGAAAAACCACCCGAAGAACCGAAAGAGCCAAGATGTGCCAACATACAAAATATGACGGGATTTCCATCTCGTTACTTTCATATAGTCAATTGGTAAGGTCAAGGTCTAGGTTCCCATGAACAAGAGATACATGACATCATTTATTTCCCATATCATGGAGCACATGATCGTTCAGGCTTAGGGTATACCCCACTTTCCACAACCGCTTCCCTTGAGCAAGATTTTCAAAGGCTTAGCCTCAAGGATGAAGACAAAGCCCCCCTTCCATGTTCCTCAACCGCTTCTCTTGAACAAGCTCTTCAAGAGCTTAGCTTCAATGAAGAAGATGATCCCCTAAAATTTTCATACCCGCTCCCATATTCCGATGATGAAAGTTATGAAGAGTATGAAATTATGTCCAATGCTTCTAACGACTCTGAAGAGGAATTTCAGCCCATTATTCCCCTTACCCAACAAGATGAGTTTTACCTTAGATTGTTTCCCATCCATCAACCCATATTTCACTTACTTCTTCCTCAAGAACAATTCAACCCACCTGGTGAGCCACCCCCCACTTGAGTTCCATTGAGCCATTCATCCAAGCCAAAATTTGTAACATATGTACATAAAAATAAAAATAAAATAAAAAAATCAAAACATTCAAAAACAAAAGCAAAATTTTTCTTTGCATGTACATAGCATTTAATTTCATTTTTGTTGCTGCTATCCTGGGTTAACAAGATTCGACATCAATTCCCATCCATTCTTCCAATCCATCTTCTCCTATTAATTCAGTATGAATCCTACTGACTTATTCACCCCACTCCATAATCCATACAATCTATCTAAGCCAATTCCAATTGACATAAGCCTTGTTGACATGGACTGGATTTCTTCCCCACCCTCCTTTTTGGAGTTCATCCTATATGAGGAATTGTTAAGGGCTTCTACCAACTACATTCCTCCTTCCCCTCTACCTTCACCTCCATATTCTACCAAGAATCCTGAGGTCTTTCAGGTAGAGTTAGATGATGATAAGCAGGAAGAGTTAGATGACATCATAGACTATCCTGACTAGCTCTCAGGCTTGGTACCCATTCGTAATCTTAATGGGGTGATACGCATTTGCATTTATTTTCGAGACCGGTCTTAGCTCTTCCTTGTCTAGGGGTCCTCTTCTATGCATGATTTGATTATTATATATACATGGCTAAAAACACAAAACAAAATAAACAAAATAAAAACAAACAAAAATGAATCATTCACATAGGCATGTTCCCATTGCATACATATTGCATTTACATATATTTTTCATATTCCACATGCATATTCATACATATTACATTTACATATAGGCATATTCATATTCCACTTGCATTCATTCCACATGCATTCCACTACACTCCTGCATTTCACAAATTGCATTCATCCCATCCCACGTTCAATGATATTTTATAGTAGTGATGATATGGCCAAATCAAAAAGTCAAGTTTCCACAACTGGGGGTACCTATTTGGGGCATTTATGCAATCTCCTCCAATATCATAAGCCAACAATCCCATTTGTCCAAAGTCATAAAACCCAAGTTTTCACTCACTCAACCACTACTAGTGTGTCTAGCAACCTCCAAAAAGATGTCCAATTTTCTTTAGGACCAAAAACACTTTTCTCACATTAAGAAAATCTTGAGTCTTGTCAATTGATTCCAAAAACAATCTTGCACCAACCACACTTCTTCACATCTTAAAAACATTTTGAGTCAAAGAGGGATAACACCATACTTGGGTGGCACCTTGAAGTGAAAAGAGTATTCCTCGCTTGTCCTATCATGCAACATAGTCCAAAATAAAAAATAGTGGTTTTCACCACTATCACAAGTTGCTCTCCAAATATAAACACAAAAATATAGAGTAGTAAGGATAGGGTCACATTCTCATCATACTTCGGTTGAGAATATGATTCCCCAAAGCTCTATCCAAAGTTAACAAATTCTACGCACACACCACAGATCCCTAAAGCTGTAAGGATCATACTACATTTCCCTCAGAAAGTTATGTAGTCATCCCCAAGGCCTAAATATCAGATCATTGGACTATGGAGTGAGTCTCCACCGGGGCTATAGATGCCTTACTGGTAGTGGAGTAAGCTCATGTGGGGTGACATGTCTCTCTTCCAAAAAGGGAGACCTCTGATCGCACATACGGGCAAGCTAGCTTCTTGGTCCATTCCATAATAGGTCATGCCCAATTTACTCATAATGGGTTAATGAACTTCACATGCACACACACTAGTTCTTGATTGCCTAGGGTCATTTTCATGCTCAATATTTGGTACATGAACTTCACTTGCACACACCTTGGTCCTAAAGAAAGTTAGACAACCTTTAGTGAGTTTGGTTGATAGCACTAGTCTATTTGAGTCTCTAAAAATATTTTAGTATTCCATATCAACATCCATATATTATTCCATATCAACATCCATATCTTCTTCCATATCAACATCCATATCTTATTCCATGTCAACATCCATGTCTTCATCATGGATCAACTCGCATAATGTCACCAAGTTTGGTGCCCCCGATTGCAAAACAATGAACAAAAATGGCCAAAAAATTCTGAACTAAAAATGATCATTCGAACATCATGCATTCCTCTCATATAGTTTGCATTAATTAGTTCATATACATGCCATTTCACTTGCATTAATCATCCATAACACTAAGCATACACACCATGGTTAGCTTGCATTAATCATCCATAAAACATCCATAAGACATGCATAAAAACATTTTCATAAAACATGCATTGCATAAAACATTAAAGCATTCACACAAAAAGATAACACAAATATAAAAGCCATGTATATATATATATATATATATCAAAAATATCATATGTACAATGAATGCCAAAAATGCTACAATGGAGCACCAAGGCTCATATACAAAAGTGCATCTAAGCACTAAGCTAATGTCCATGAGTGGACCCCTGAGACCTAGTAGGAGCCCTAGACCTAGAACTATTCCTAGATGTTGTATGCCTCGATGACTCGGTCCTAGAGGATGAAGGAGGATCTAGCAAAGGAATGTGATTAGCCATGCACAAATCCTCCAAGGAGTGCACATATGTCTCGCTAGCATGTAGTCACCGTAAGTCAATTTGATGACGATGCTCTCTCACCAAAATCTTTACCCGAAGCCTCGTGACCATCTCCTAATGACCATCCCCATATGCCGATCACTCTGCCTCCATATGAGCTATAGTAGCCCGCAACCCATCTATGACCCCATCTCATCCCGCCAAAGCCTCCCTATGAGACTCTAGTGTAGTCTCTCGCTCCTCATGGAGCTGCTCCACCTTAGCCCATAGCCTAGCCACCTCAGATATCTCTCTCATATCCTCATCATCCTCCCCCTCATCATCTACCACCTCCACCTCAGGAGTCTACTGGGATGCTCCTCTCAATCACCTCTGACTCACCAATCACTGAGGCCTCATCCTCTTTGGAGTCATCCTCGACCCCATAGCTGCCGCATCCCCACTAGTCACCACCTTTGGTACCCATACTAGTTGGGCACCAAACCATGCTGCATACTCCAGAGTCACCTCGACATCATCTACATCTAGGACCTCTAGCCACTCATCATCATCCATATGAACCCACCATGGCTCCACACATGGAAGCCCCACCTCATCCTATCGATGTTGGTACAACACTAGCTCATCCGACACATCCTGAGGTAAGTCAAATTGCCTCAACATCCATGAGTACTAAAAGTACTCCACCTCCTCATCCCTCCTCCCAAACCAACCATCATGCCTACCTCACCTATCCCATCTGCTCCTCATCATCCTCTCACATGACCTCCCTCCATGGCCTCCATATCACCTATGCCCGAGTCAACCCCAACCACATATCCCTATACCATCGATTGGTATGCACCTCCCAACTCAGCTACACCTCCTCAGCCATTGCCCATCTCCTAGCATAGGGCTCACCCATCTGCCATGCCTAGCAAGGTAACCCCTCTGGTCGAGCCACACTAAAATGCTCCCAAGACCAAAACTATAGGAGGAAGCTACACCCAATCCCCTTCCTCCCTCTCTGTGTAACCTCATATAGCTCCCGATATAGTTGCACCAATAATGCAGGAGCCCATGCATATCCCCTTGGATCGGTGAGTAGGTCACTCACCAATCCCAATAGGTTCCAAGGGAACCTACACCCCATGTTGTTGGGGAGCACTATGTTCACCAATATGAACATGATCAAGGTCGGGAGTGCATCCAACTCCTTAGCCTTGTACATGCTCAGGTAGCATATACCCCCATATCCCATCCTCACCTCCTACCACCACTCACCGAACATCTTCTCCATATCCACCTTCTTATCATGCCCAACCATCACCTTCTCCCCCTCTATTGGCACCTTGAGGATGTGGTATACATCCTCAAGGGTGACAATAGCCTCCCCAATCGGTAGCTATAACATCCCCCTATCAGAGTCCCATATCTCTATCAGTGATGAGAGATACCCCTCGTCTGCCCTCACAACATCCAACCAAGCCACCCCCTCCAAACCCACCTTCCCCAAAAGCTCCCAATCACCCCTCTGTGAGCTTCTTCCTCATCCCTAGAATGAGAGGAGAGAAGTGATGTTGAGGTTCTATCTCCCTCAACTGCAGAAACAAAACATTTTTCATTAATATTATTTCAAAAAAAAAAAAAACATATTACAAAATTTTGCACAAAAAAAAAGTGTTTTTCAACATTACCGGGGCAAATCGTGCCTCCACTCCACCAGCAACATTCACTCCCTCCACCACCATAGCTCCCACATAAATTTTCACCAACCTCACTTCCCTCACCAATTCACTCCACTCCTCAGGTGCATATGCAAAAACTCTCAAACGTAGGAATGAGCCGCAAAATCTGCCCTACAAGCTACTTATAGTTGTAGCTAGCGCACTCAGGCACATTCCAACGCCTATAATCCATAGGCATGCATGGGTGCCTGTAGGTGCACCCAGGCACAGTCGGGCACCTACAGGATACCGCAGGCGCAGTTGGGCACCTGGTGCCAAAATGCCATAAAGACAAAAGGGGCCAAAATAGTAGCTTCCCCTCTCAAAATCTTACCAAATTTCATCCATACATCATGCACATCATAAAATCAAGTTTTGTAAAAACAAGAATCATTTTGCGCACATATTTTTTGAATACGATGCAAATTTATAAAACACACAAATCAACTTACAAAACACATCAAATGAATTCAAATTTTTACAAAACTGACACTCATCTCCTCCACTCCATTTTCTTCATCATTCCACAAATTTTCGCAAAAATTGGAGTTGATTTGACCATCAAATCAAGTGTTTTCCATCTAAAACCAATAAAAGATCTAACATTTACAAATCAACTCCAACTTTGGTGATTTCATCACATTCTTCCATCAACAATCTTCCAATATCATAATCTACCATCACTTCTTCCAACAAGTGTCAAAACTACAAGTGAATCTCGTATATAGTGGTTTATTCTATATACTTGGCGATTGTAGCAATTTGCATCCATGCAATTCGGTAAGATGAGTGAATTACCATAAGAACACTTGGTCATCATCATCATCACTTATCTCCTTATTCGAGATCACAATCACATTTGGTACTTCACATTTTGAGTGAAACATTGCCAAGAACAATTTGCACAACCGTTGTCATTGATGGCCTAGTTCGTGGGGCTTAAAACATGGACACAACTCAAATTCCATCATTCACAATCTCCTTAACACCTTCGAGATATGCACTAGCTAGGATGATTGGTTCCAATTATGGGAATTATTTAAACAGTCACTAGAAGTACATCCAAGGTTGATTTCCTTTTTCTTTGCATCATCATTTTGCATATCAATGACACCAAAAAGGCAAAATGTTTCAAAAGCATCGAATCATCCCAAATTTGGGGCAACCAAAATTTGATTATGATTTTCCCACGACGGGATACACATTACATGATCATGGCATCTACATTTGATACAACCCCCTTCCCACTATTGGGGAAAAAATGGTATCACATTTTACATCATTCATATCGTCCACATCCTATCATATCACATTTTACACCAACCCCCTTCGCATCATTGGGGCAAAAATGGTATCACATCATTCATCATTTGCACAAATTTTTCAATTGGCTCATGTGATTCATCCGTAATCTCATTCTCCAATTGAGGGGGTAAGCTACGCAAATTCCAAAATTCTTTATTCTTTTGTCTTCAACATTATTGCTCAAAAATCCAACAAGAGAGAGAAGCTGCTTCTGCGCCCAAAAGGCCCAACCAGGTATCTCATGTTTTTGCACCATATTGTGTTTCACACAACATGGTACAAAAAGGGGCATCTGTAGACACCAAATCCTAGCCACTTGTCCACCATTCCCCTTTCCTACCATTAAATTGGCCATTCCATGCCTTTCCCGCCATCCAATGGCCCACTCTAACCCTTTCCCACCATTTTTTGACCCCCATTTAACCCATTTATATTTATTTTATATTATTTATATTTAAATATAATATTTTATATTATATTTTAATATATTTATTATAAAATATGTATTTATAAGCCAAATCAACCTCAACCGTCCGATCTAATCTAATAATCAGCCATCCATCTCCCTTAATCTGTGTCACACTTAAATTTTAATATCAGCCCTTGGATTTTCTTTTATCCTAGCCACACAATTTGGTAAAACCCTAAAGTAAACCCTAGGCTTGGTAATAAATAGGAGCATTCTCAATGCTCAACCCCTAGAAAAACCTGGAAAGCTTGAACGTTGGAGCTCTAATTTTCTTGTGAGATCTAACCTTGCTGAGAGATAGTTTCTTGTGAGTAGGTTGTGCCCTAGCTTATCCTTCCCCAAAATCCTAGCTTGCCCTAGGATTTTTAGATTCCAGCCACCTTTGCATCTCATTTTCACCACCGCCATTTCCATCCATTTGTCGAGCCCTTCGCATCCCCCTGATCTTATTCTGTAGATTATACCCTAACCCATAGGCATAGTCGAGCACCTATCGTAGCCCACAGGCACAACCGCACACCTGTCGCATTTTGCAGGTGCAGCCCAACGCCTATTGTTCCCTTAGCCACACACCAAAATCTGCCGCATAAGATCATCAAGTGCCGTTGAGGCACCCTGCCATCAAATCTGTAATGGAGCAACAGAACAACAAAGTAAGTATTTTTGTGCATTTTATTTGTTGTTATTTTGATTATGCATGTTTTATTCATTCAGATCTAGGATATTTGGTTTGCATTTCTAAGGGTTCACATCGTGGAACCCTCATTTTTTGGCTAACTATTTTATGTTTGATGTGTGTGCAGGATCGGGTAGCATCAATCAAGGATTATTGAGTAGTTGTTGAAGCTAGAGTGGTCCGATTACGGATAACCAGAAGCCCACTCACCCTGTTGGAAGCAAGATACATTGGAGACACTACTTGTTTTTGTAGCTAGGGTTTTGGAGAACCCTAACATCTATATTTATTGTATCAAAATAATTCTGTTGAACGGATCAATTGTAACAAAAATAGTTTCTCAGCTCCTCCCCCATTTATTGAATAAAATCATATTTTGTGCAATCTCTTGTTCATCTGAGTTATTTATTTTTATATTGCTTTAGTGTCGTATTTTTGCTTCATATATCCAATCCCTCAATAATATTTGTAGTGTGGCCTATCACCCTCGTGCTTTGTAAACTACCCTCCCCTGATGGGGATGTGTAGGATGCACCATGTGTCCTCTAGTGTGACTATCATCTCCTCTATCGATAATTGGAAGGTAGACGAATATGAATACTACCTCTCTGCTAGCATCATCAGTAGCGCTCTGTCTACCTCAACTCAAGATATCTCTACTAGATGTAGTAGCCCCACTACCTCTAGAGTATCCTTCTGTTGGTTTGAGCTCTCATAGCTCCTCTTCTAAGGAGCTCGACTACCACTTCCTACTCTCCAGTACATCATGCTGCAACCAAAAATAGCAACAAATTTTTAATTAGCTTAAAAAATAATACAAAAAATAAAAAATAAAATCAAACACATTTAAACCAAATCATCTAATCTCTCCTTTCTCTTCTTTTAGTTTTCTTTGCTTTGTTTTTCTTTTTTTTTTCTTTTTTTCTCTTTGCCAAAATCGTGCCCCACTCTTACTGGGCATGAATTTGTCCTCTTCCTTTCTTTTGTTGAATTTGTGCCCCATCCTTGTAGTTCATGAATTCATGCATTTGCACCCTATAATTCTAGGATGCAAATTTGATCACCACCATGAACCAACCAAATTTGTGGTCGACCCCCAAATTCGCATTGGCTCACGCACGATGATTTCTTCTAAAAAAATTTAAATGCTTAAATGATCTAAAAACCTAACCTAGCCTAGTCTAGAGGAAGGATTTTAGTCCTTACCCATGCTCGCTACACTGCTACATTGACCTTACCCCTTGTAATGGATGAACGATGTGTGGGAAGCACCATTTGTCTTTTTCTCTAGAGATCACTTACACAATGAAAATGATTTCCTTTTCATGCTCTCCCCTTATTGTACCCCTCTTATTTTCTCTCATGTTTGTGTTTTTGCCTTGTTTCTCTTTTTTTGCTACTCTATTTTCTTCTACATCTATATTTTTGAGTTTCTTCAAGAATTTGGTATTCCTTCTAAAACTCAAGGGGGCACCACGACCTAAGAGGCATTAAAGTCATTAATGCCTTGTGTTGCATGTAAAATTTTTTAAGTGTCTAGTATGATAGCATTTTTGCACCACCCCTTTCTTCTAAACTAGCCAAACTTTTATGTTTGTCATTCTTCATCCATAGGTGTCTATATATTTATTTAACGCATTTATTAGGCCATAGATGCATCAAAGAGGGGCCAAAATGTAGACATAGAAATTTGACCCACCTAAATGAGTCATTTTTTCCTAGAACCCCTAAGAAGTCCCTCAAACTCATCAAGTGCAAGTTTGGACTTCTCTCCCCCTTCTTATTTGGATTTTTTCCTAATTTTACCGAATTCACGGTTGCCCAGTACAAGATGCAAATTTGGTAAATTAGGGTTTTCTCTTAGAAAACCCAAATTATTGGGCCGACCTCTAGGATGTCAGCCCTCCCCTAGGTTTTTCCCTTTGTTTTCCTGCCCTTTTTCCCTCCAAATCTCTTATAAATAGAGGGATTGGGTCCTCTTTTTCTAACTAGCAAGTTTTTCCAAACAAGTTGTTCCAAGCAATTTTGACGAATTCTCCTAGCAAGATCAAGTTTTGAATGCTATAAAGTGTCTTCTAGTATTTTTGTTTTTCTCTACTTTTGTGATTTGCTACTCTTTATGGATATTAGAGCCTTGAAGAGGAGTCTACCATATTATAGAGGTCTTCATAATTTGGTTGTTCTTTTATTGCCACTAGGTTCCTTCTTGCATTTTTAGTCTTCCTAGATTTTTAATAGCCCATTTTGTGTTTCATTTATCATTGATAGATCATTTTAGCACCTTTCTTGTAAATCCATGCTATGTTTGTACTAGGTGCAAATTCGGTAGAGCCAAATTTGTGGTCACCCCCTATAGGGCACGATTTTGGCTCCTTTAGGTTTGGGGGTAAATTTTCTCTCCCAAACCCTTAGTATGCTTTTGCATGCTTCATTTAGGTCATATATCACTGTTTACACTCTATTTTTTGCATTATTTCATTTTGTTATATCGTCTTGTTCACTTCCAAAAGGTTCAACAATCACTTTTATTTTCAAATGATCAGCTAAAATAACCAAAGGGGCTTGACTGTTATGCCTCCAAGCTTAGTCACATAGCAACCTAAGTAGGCCCCCAAACACTAACCAATTTTCTAGGGTTTGTGAAGTTTTTTTGTAGGTTGTGAAGTTGTTGGATATATCTAGACAAAAGTTAAAAGCTAGGATCAACCATCGAGATCAAGTAAGTGCCCTGAGTAAACTTCTTAGGTTGTTTGTTTTTTGTGTATTATCTATTTTTTTTTTAGATTCAACTCATGATAAAATACAGTAAAAAGGAAGAGAAAAATATTTGACTTTATTTCTAGGCATTTGAAAGAGAAAAAAGCATATAGTTTGCATCCTAGGTTTAACATGTTTGTGCACTCTCTTGAACCCTTACTAAAAAAAATATTTGCTTTATTGCAAGTTAGGGTTTTAGTCCTCATTAAAAATTAAAAATCATTCTAGGGTTAGTCTTGTTTGCTTGCATCATTGTTTTTCCTGCATCATTCTTTAATTCTTAGCTTAGATTTTAGAAAGACCAAACATAGGTTCTTAATTGAATTAACACATCAAAAAATTTCCACCCCAAACTTGGAGGGAGTCCTTAAACTATTCCTAGTGAACCCTTTGATCCCCAAACCCTCAATTGTAGAGGATCAACATACCCCCATGGTCACCTTGACTCCCAACGGATCCAACAAAGAATCATATGTTGAAGGGCAGTTTTCCCCCTCTACACCCTATTATGGAGACCGCAATATGTATCTCAGAAAAGACTAATTTTGGGGTAGTGGTGGATAAAATTTGTATGAAAAAATAAAATGTGGGGGGAGATCCAGAGATTTCTTCCCCTATGGATTTTAAGGCACCAATAATTCTTTGGTCAAGGTGGCTGCTAATATTGAAGGTGGTGATGTTTTGGAAAAGAAAGTAGGAGGTGATATTTTCAATTTAAAATATGGCAAAGACCTTGTGATTTCTGATAACCATAGAATCCCTTTCCTTGATCTTGTTGGGCCAACTGTTGAGGGATATTCATTTTCTTTGGAGGAAAAAATCCAAATATGAATAAAAAAAAAAGGGGAAGTTGTTGAAGACCCCAAAGAAGGATATGAGAGGGGCGAGAAGGTCAAACTGGTTGAAGTCTAAGATGAAGAAAAAGTAAAATATTACTCAAGTAATTTAGGATTTTGAGGATTTTGATGACTCTATCCCTATACATTTAAGGAATAAGAAGTTGAAGACTTTGGCTACACTTGTGGTGAACCACAATTTCTAGGTGGAGACTAAAGGGACCCCATGCAAGAACTTAGATTCTATCAAATATCTAGTGCAATCTCTCAAGAGATATATTAAATTATCTACTTTCTACGTGAATGAAATCTCTTGGAGATTAAATAATTAGAAATGCCATGATACTCTTGAGGTATAAATGGACCTCTCTGATGAGGATGCCCAATATTAAAATGCTTTCTCCTTAGTTCTCTGGATTTGATATTTTTAACCTTGTTGGATTTGTTGTTCGTTTGTCTTCTCTCCTTTCTTGGGTTTGTAGGGTTGCCTCTTTCCTAGGTTTGGGTATTCATGATTAGTTCAGTTTGTGTCAAAATTTGGGTTTTTTGTTCTTTGGCTAACTTCGTAAAAGGTTAGGTCTGAGGTGTGGACCAATTGGTTCCTCCAAACCCTGTAAGGGGGGCGGAGGTCAAGGTTCAAAACTTGGGCCTTATTGGACTGAATTTTTGTCCCTTTGAAGAACACAAGTTTATACTTAGAGGGGGGTGAACAGTATAATACCACTTTTTACTTTTCTTTCCCAATTAATATTATGCAATATATCAATGGCAATATCAATAGCAGTAATCAAAGCAATGCATAAATCACCACACACAATAAAGACACCAATTTAACATGGTTCACCCAATGTGGGCTACTCCATGGAGAAAATATTTCACTAAAATTTTCTCAACAAATCTCTTGGGAATCCTTTCCCTATTACAATATTTATGGACCTCTATCCAAAGGATACACCAATCCCCTAATCAAGTTCATGGATCTCTATCCACAGGAGAACTCCTTATCCTATGCTCTGGCTGGTGATATTCTAGAAGAACTATTGCCTCCACTACACTGGCTTATGGATCTCTATTCACTAAAGACTCATACCCTCACTTAGAAGGCTTATCTTCATTGCCTTGGCTAATGGACCTCTATCCACTGGAGACGGTTGTCCTCTATACTCTATCATCTCCAAAGCTTACTCTCTACTCTATCTCAAATCTGTACTAAACACAGTCCTTCGATCTAGCACAAATCTACTTAATATCTTTTTTTGATCTATACTAAACATAGTCCTTCGATCTAGCACAAATCTGCTCAATATCTGCCCTCAAATTTGTACTAAACACAGTCCTTTAGTCTAGCATAAATCTGCTCAATCTCTTTCTTTGATCTGCACTAAACACAGTCCTTCAGTATAGCATAAATTTGCTCAATCTCTATCCTCAAATTTTTATCCTCAAATTTGCATTAAACATAGACAGTCCATAGATATAGCACAAATTTTATCAATATCTATCCTCAAATCTGCACTAAACACAGTCCTTCGATCTAGCACAAATCTGCTCAATATTTGTCTTTGGTCTAGCACAAACCTGTCCTCAAATTTGCACCAAACTTTGTTCTCAATTTTTTCCTCAAGCCTTGACACAAAGCTTGACTCAATCATAAATCAACTCTGCTAGATCTGCTCCAAACCTTAACTCAAGTTTTGAACAAATCAATCAATCAACTCTGCTCACAAGTCTTCTTAAAATACTTGCCTCAAACCTATCCACAAGTCCTCTCAAGGACTTATCCAATCTACTCTCAATATTTGTCTTTAAATTTGTATTCTAAGCTTCCACAAAAGCTCACACCAATCTATCCACAAGTCTTCTCCAAGACTTACCTCAAATATGCTCAACAAGTCCTCACTAGAACTTGTCCAATCTAATCAACAAGTCTTCTTCAAGACTTACCTCAAATCTGCTCAAAAAGTTCTCACTAGAACTTGTCCAATAGCTTTCACAAAAGCTTTATACAACTCAACTCTATCACAGCTTCAATCACATAAACAAGTTTCACATAGAATCTTGTTTAACTCACAAAAATATATAGAGAATTGTTAGACTTAATATGCTTCACACCCACAAATACTCAATCACTTTCAATCTCTTTCTCAAATTAATTTAGGATATAGAAAATTTTGTTTTATATAACTTGAACTATCACTTCAACACTTCCACTTGACCAAGCTCAATCAACTCTACTTAATAAATCACTCAATGAAACACTCCTTGCTTCAAACCCTAGTCCAAGCATATGAACACTCAATTATTTCCAACAATGCTTATCAAACAATCTCATATAACAATGATACTCATGATCTTGCACAAACCCTATTTCAAGATAGTTCTCAACTTCACATAATAATGATACTCATGATCTTTCACAAACCCTAGTTCAAGCATATGAAAGCTTACTTTAATATTTCCAACAATGCTTATCAAACAAGGTTTCTAGTATCAAATTTCATTCCAGAAAACCAAACTCAACAATACTTATCAAACAATCCTTTTCACTCCAACTTAGCATTCAAAACATCCAACAATATTTCACTCACAAGAAAGATATATCCATACCTTTTGTTTGATGAATTTTAATCTCAAAACCTATCTCAATCACAATTACTCTATTTACCAATCTCAAGGGTTAGATAACAAAATTTTGTCCTTACTATTTCTTTTCAAAAATATTTCACCAAGTCAAAATATCAAAAATCAATTATGCCTTATCTCTCCTTTCAAAACAATGTTTATAATATAACTTTATTTCAACAAAATATCTAACACCCTTGGCACACCTTATTTCTCCTTTTATTAACTTTAACACCTCAAAAATCAAACACAAAAATAAAACTTTGCATACCCTTTTATCTCCCTTATATAACTCTTTAATCCCTTTTAAATATGCAATTTCCAACTAACCAAACTTTAAGAAATTAAAAAATTAATTTCCACTTTTGCAATTTCGGGTGCAACAATCAAACCTTAGCAAATGTGAGCGCATACCTTGTCCAACACCAAAAAATGGCCTCGACGGGTTTTGAACACGCGAACCCCTCTGTCCAGGCACCTTTGCACAGTGCACGCCCACCAAGTGGGCTACGTGCCTCCACACAAAGGGAAAGGCACCACCTTCCCTTTGAACCTTCCTCTACATCGCAATCAATAAAAAAATTCTCCACTCGTAAAAAGAAGACCACAAAGCTCAAACCCCTGACCTTGCACCTGCAACATCCTAGCGCAACTGTCAGCTACCAACCGCACTACCAAGCACTTTGCAACTTGAAGTGGGCTCCCCACTATTGTCCTTTGCTTTGTTTCCTTAAGCCTTTCAAAACACATGTAAATGCTTCTCTTCTCTTAGCGCACGAATTACTTTGGATTTTTATCAATTGCATGGATAATTAAAATGAATGAAACTTACCCCTTATTATATGCATTATGTCATATGTTCAAAATGTCGGTGACCATTTTAATTCAATTTTTTAATTCGAATCATTTAATATTTTATGCCCCTTCTAACCCTAACCTTTAGGGTTTATTAAATTAAATTATAAACTAACTTATAATTAATTTAATAACTCTTAGAGTTAATCAAATTAAATTATAAATTAATTTATATTAAATTTTTATAATTAATTTAATCTTTAGGTCTCAACCTTAGACCTTTAATATTATAATAAAATATTATAATACTATTTTTCTTAGGCCTTCCTGTTGCTCTTTAGACCTCATCTAACCACCTTGAATATTATAATTAGGGACATTATAATATTATTTTCCTTAGATCTAGAAACAATATTTATCTTGCACAACTGACTCTTGACCTCCTTCCTTTTGTCCTGCTCACTGAAACTGACTCTTGACATTATTGACAACAAATCCTGCTCATATTTCCAACACCCTTTTTTGGTGCTTTCAGTGGCGTAAAAGGTTTAAAATTATTGTACCATGGTGGTTATAGGGGCATCCTACATGGATATCTATGTGGTGGCTTCTCGGGTGGACAACACAAAATACTGTGGTGGCCATAAAAAGCTTAACATCCTGCCTAGATTTGTGGTGGCTACCGATTCCACCATGTAAAATCAAAAAAAACTTTGTAAAAGGTTCGAGGCACCTTTCAAAACCCCTTCTTTTAATCAATTAAAAAATAAATCTTCACACCCTTCAAAAATATTAAAAACACTCTAAAGCTTTAAATCTCTAAAATATTCAAAAAACTTAATTAAATCCTTAATCACCATCAAAAACTTTTAAACTAGTAGCATTCCTCATCACTCCAAACTTGATATATTATTGAACTTCAAATAATTGATCAAAGTAAATAAACCTGATAACTCCATTCAAATTAATTCAAAAAATTGTTTTCCCTCTAAAATAATAAGTAGCTCATAAATGAGTAACATAAAGAATGTTACCTAATTAGCATTGGTGTGATTTATGTTGTGATAAATTGCATGCATGTCCAATATGTAAATAGGGTAAGAATTTTTTAAATGCTTGATTCATTGGCTCATCCATCTGAATAAAGGAATGTTACCCTTGTTGTGGCTTGCTCATGCAAACAATGGCTCATCATCCTATTCTCCTCTTGCTCATCTAACATTTTGCTTTCTTCTCAAGTGCCTAAAAAAAACTTCTTTAACCTAGGTAGCCTTAAGCCCTCTAATTATGAAACTTTGGTTCTCTTGGCTTTGGTGGAGATGACCTAAGCATTAATGTCTTGATTCCAGGTGCCTCTGGTTTCAACAACAATGTTGATGCATTTGTCTCAGATCCTAGTGATTTTTTCAATGTTGGTGTCTGCCTGTAGCTCTCTTCTACCTTACAATTGGTGCTTCTACACCCTTGAATAACAACACTTGTGGTAGCACTATAGTTTTTAATGGGTTATCTGGTGCTTCTACTCAGTTCTCTATTAGTAATATAATTTTTTATCTTTCTTCCTCTTATGTTGGCTTTTAGATCCTCTATCTTCTCACTAGCTTTGTATGTAATGTTTTCTGCTCTAGTTTCTTATACTATGTTGTCCATGAAGGCTTCGTTTATTATCTTCATTGCTTTAGACTTCTAATTTATGTTGGTTGCTTCAAGTGCTTTTTTGGATTTGTATTACGTATTGGCCTCTTGGGCATTTATCTCTTTGTTGCCCTCTTAAGCTTCTTCCTATATGATGGCCAATTCAAGCTTCATATCTCTTACTTAATCACTTGGGCTCTATTCCCTTTACTTGGTAACTTAGGCTCTATCTTACTATGTTTGACCTCTTAGGCTATTCTCACTCAACTTGATTGTTTCCTCTATGTGGATGATGGCTCCACATGATAGACACTTTAATGTGTCTTAATATTCTCTTTGCTTGTTGTCTACTATACAGTGTTATTCTTTGCGTACTTAGCATTATTATATGAATACTTTAGAATAATATTATTTTTATAAAAAATCCAAAACTATGTCAAGGCCAAGACTCATAGTGCTTTAATCAGTCTAATATTTCTAGTTTTTTCAATAACCAAAATTCCTTAATACCTCAATCTCTATAGGCTTCATCAATGTACTTCTTAGTACAACTCTAATAATTGTATACTGCTTTATTCTGCTTCTCTTTCTTTGTACTCAAAAATTTTGAATGCTTCTCAAACTCTATAGGAAGCTTTGATGCTTCTCGATCTATCAAAAATATTTTTCAATATGTTAGGTCACACCTAAGAACCAGATATGATTCTCATACTTGCTATAGAACCCAATATCAATGTTAGGGTGACTTTGAATGTCCCTGGATGACTAACTTTCTCTTGAGTTGGATTTCTTGCAATATTCAATAGTGATTCTCCTCTTCTCTAGAGAATCCAAAATATGATCAGGGTGACTTTGTATGTCCCTAAAATTCCAACTTTTATTGAGTTGGTTATCTCTATCATATGTCCAACTTTTCTTCTAAGTTGGTCCTTTCTATCAATATAGTTGAGTTCTAGTCTTCATTGGTTTTCCTTCAACCAAGTGGAAAGACCCTAGCATCCAAATTAGGGTGACTTATCCTTGTCCCCTCAATATCTACTCAATCAGACCTTTAAAAATAGAGTCCAAGTTTGCACTACCTTCAAAGTGGACAAACTCTAAATTAACTTTATCAAAAATGGATAAAGTTAAATATTGACAACGATGGATAATAAAGTAACTCTATAAAAATTAGATAGAGTCAAATGGTAGTTTTGATACCATTGTTGTCTTTTTAATCCTTACTACCATAAAATATCATAGGTTTTGATATAAAGAAGCCACAATATTAAAGGTCAAAATATCAATAATGAAGAGTAGAATAATATATGAGCAATTTAATATGTATATCAAGGCCAATATAATACTGAAAATGGCATTCACTTATATAATCAAATATGAATGTAAATGGCCTAAATCAATTATGAATTATCCATAAAGAAAACTTACAATATTAATTGCTCAAATATGTATACAAGTTTCATTTACTTTTCTTCCTCTTACAATCAGATATTCATATTCTCATTGGATTGCTTTCTCATGGAGCATTATCTCCATAATATATCCATAGTAATGTGACTCTTCAAGTACTTGACTATTGTTATCCATATGACAAGTCCTATGACCTTTGGCTTATCATCTTACCACTTGCATACTAGACTCCTCACTTTCTTTTTGCATGCACACTTGACTCTATGACACTTGCATACTTCTATGTGACTCTTACACTTCTACATGCACTCCTAATCTGAGACACTTATGAACATCCTCATATTACATATTTACACACTTACATACATGATACTTATGCACATTCTCTCAATCTACAATTGCACTCTAACTTACATGACACTTGTGCATTTCCTATACATTGTACTCTTACATGACACTTGTGCATTTCCTATACATTGTACTCTTACATGACACTTGTGCATTTCCTAAACATTGACACTTACATGAAAGACAAAATATAAATCACACATCTAAACTAAAGACTCAACCCTAATATATTATGTATTTACAATTATACCATGAAGGTACATTAGCATGTACTAAATAATGTAATATTCCTCAATAGACACCTCACATACTTAATTATATGACACATGCTCACACTTAAGAACTTAAAAATTACTATAAACTCAAATATCAAACACACACCCTAATCTAAATATTTACAAAGGGATCAAATAATGTGATACCTCCAGTAGTATCTAGCTATAACAACTCAATTGAGGTGAGAATTGAATTTGTTTTTAAACTCTCGAACTTTAAAGGAGAGAGTTGTGATTTTTCAAGGGTGGGAGACCCAAGTATAACCCCTTTTTTCTCCATAAAAAAAAAAATGCACAAAAAAAACATTCATTAGAAAATTAAATCAAATTCAATAACAAAAAATCAATAATGCAAGCAACAAATTCTATATTCTAAACTAGTAGAAATCATATCCACTTAAACAACACATCTCATAGCCACTTGGAGATGGCAAAGTCTTATACAGATAAGAGAAACAACTTAAGATAAAAAATATGATGATGATCTCAACTACAACATAACCTCTTTATTTATAGACTAAATCAACAATAATCCTAACCCTAATGCTTACTGGTCGATTAATCTAATCCTAAAGGTTGAGCTAACAATAATAAATATAGCCAACATGGCTATATTGGATACATTATAAGACCACAAATGAATGAATGTGCAGGTCAAATTAATTAAAATAAAATATTGATTCTTGTAGTTCTTATCATTCTCAATGAGATCTAAAATTTCCTTGAGACACTTCTCCATCCATGCTTTGGTCACATAAAGATGTATTTTAGTCAATATATTTTATATTCAATCAACTACCACTACCTTTCTCATATACATGGTTGTAAGACAAAAATATAAGAGATTTGCTTAATTTTAAGCATAATTTATGATTGTCTCTATTAAAATAAGTCACTCCTTTATTTCAAAGAGTGTTTAAATTATAATAGAGTCTTAAAGTTATATTTCGCATCATGAACCATAATAATTTGATTTCTATTAAGGATTTTGGCTTCTACATAAGTTTTTATTTAATATCCCTAAATGTCAATGTAGGTACCAAAATTTCTCCTTCTTTGTTAAAAAACACTCCCTACTCTCCTTGGTTTGTTTTTTGTCCATAGCATCAAAACTTGGTTTCATTCCTCCTTTAACAAGTCTTTTTTAATAAGTTATATGGGATTTAAATGGGCCCTACTCGTATTACATCATGACCACATGACGATATCACAACAATCTTGGCAATTATGCATGTATTATTTGGAAAATTTTAAAACTTGGTCTTCTCCTTAAAAGTTGAGGAAATCTAACTGGTTAAGCTAATTTCATTTGATTCCTTTAACAAGTCTTTTATTCCTATATATATATGATCTCCTTATAAATAAATCATAAATTTTTAGGTGGAGCATTGTGTTTATATATATACTCATAGTATTGGAGGGTGTGTCATGCCAGCACCAGCGGCTATGTTAAAAAAATTACCCAATGCAACTGGAGGTTATAGTGGCAACAAGGAACAAGATTCGAACCCATGAAGAGGGGATGGAAAGATGTAAAGAGTTACCAATTCCTCTAATAAATGATGAAAAAAAGTGTATATGTATGATTGATTATTTTGAATTTAAATTTGATTCTATATAATATAAAGTGAATATCATATTTTTGATTGATTATTATATATTTAAGCACAACCACATAATACAAAGTGATTATGATTTTTTTTTAAAGTTGGTTATATAACCTCACATATTACATGATAACTTTTTACAATTGGTTATTATGATCTGATTGTTCACTCATTTTCAAGCAAGGCATAATATAAGGTGAATATATATCCATATATATATATATATATATATATATATATATATATATATATATATATATATATAGATTGGTTATATAGGGTGGTAGTGAACCTCACTTCTCTCACTCTCTCTATATGTGTGGATTGAAATGATCCTCCTTATATTACATCAGGATTTGAATCTTGGTCTTCTCTTTAAATGTTGAGGAATTGGTTGAATAAAACTAGTTGCATCTTGCAAAAGGATACATGCTTAAATAGCCAACTTGTTGTAATACCACTTTGTGATAATGATGTAATAAGGTGGGATCAATTTCAATCTATTTTTTTTTAAGTACCATTTGATATTAAAAATATTATATTATTGTCCCCATGGGACACCCTAGTGGTTAGGGCTTTGGGCTCTCTTTTGGGAGACCCAGGTTCAAACCATGGTGGGGTGTGGTGTGTGTGCATGTGTATGTGAGTGATCTTGTGTACAATATATATATGTATATTACAATTATATTGTAGTGGTATTTTAATAAACCAAATAGTTATGGTATTGCAACACACTACATTATCACAAATCATTTTATTATAAAAATATTTATCACAATATAAGAATTTAACTTGGATTATCACAAATCACTATTTCTCTACAAAATATTATAGTAATAATAATTATAATAAATTATAGAACAATAGATCCGTGTGCATAGAGCAGTTGGCAAATGCCCTGGGTGATGGTTGTGGCCGACCCAGGTTCCATTCCCACTGCCTCCATCTTGCTGGATATGTAGGCATAGTTGGCAAATGTCCTGTGTGCTGGTAGAGGCCGACAAGGCTCCATTTTCTCTATGCTCAAACCTATGGATATATTAATAATTCAACCCCCTTGTGATTGATGCCATGTGGTATACCCGGATGGGACAACTACGGTTGGCCATAAAGCTAGGTTCTTAGGGCTTCTAAACTACCCAATTTTTTGATAAAATATAACTACTTTTGATGGCAAAAGCAGAAGCAAGAGCAGGAGCAGGAGCATGTATGAACGTAGGGCTGGGGATAGGTTCAGAGAATGGTGTAGGTTTTTGGATGGGATCGGGTTTGGGATCGGGGTCAGGCACGTCAGGGCCCGGTCCCGGGCCAACAGGACCCTCGGTGGGCCCAGAGGATGGCTCTGCACCTGATCTGATTGGCGGCCAGGGCGGGGACGGCATCTTGGGCCCTGGCCCCTAGGCCAGCCTCGATGCGAGCGTAGGCCTAGGGAAAAAGCCCCCTGATCCTGGGCAGGGCTCTGTCTCGGGCGGGCCCAAACCCTCCTATCAGCAGATCTTGGCGGGCACCAAGGCCCCTTCCCGGGCCCTGGGGCTAGGGCTTTCCCTCGAGGGCACCCACATTTCTATTCAGGAGGAGGTCTACTCCTCCTTGGTAGCTGGTTCCTCTGCCTCCCTGGTAGGGAAATTCCTGGGAGGGCGTCCAGACATGGAAACCGTCCGCAGATGGGCGGCTACCAAATGGAAGGTTTTCGGGCATATTCAGCTGGTTGCCCTGACCAAGGGCTTCTTCATCATCAAGCTAAATAACAATGAGGACGCCGAAAAGATCCTGTCGGGCGGGCCCTAGTTTTTGGGGCGCAAAAGCCTCTTCCTCAGGCGTTATGGAGCTGACTTCCACCCCAGCACCCAAAGCATCAACTTCGCCCCGGTCTGGGTTCGTCTCCCAGACCTTCCCTTCCACCTGTGGCACGAAGACGTCCTAAGACTCATTGCTCAGTCGGTCGGGGACCTGGTGGCCTTCGACCCCGCTACCAAGGCAGGATCCCGAATGGTGCATGCCAGATTTTGCGTCAACGCCAATCTCGAATCCGAACTCCCCTCTTCGATGACCATCTCGTCTGGGTCCTTCTTGTGGCGCCAGCCCCTGATCTACGAAAACAAACCTGCTTTCTGCCCCACCTGCTGCACTCAGGGCCACCTCTCCCACCAATGCCCAGTTTCCAGAAAGGCTGATGGCCCTATCCCCAAACTCCCTTCCCGATCAGGTCGGGCCCCGTCTCGAGGGCCCCCTCGTGATGGCCATAGATCCCAGGCCTGGACCAACAAGGAGGCTCCCCCTTCTGCCCCAAAGGACTCTCATGTGGACCCCGATCTGGAGGGCGGTCTTCCCTAGGTTTCCCCTTCCGCTGCTCCCTCCCCTGGGTCGTCTTTCAGGGCCCCGATCCCAGGTTCTCCCTCCCTACCCGCTTCGAATCCCTCCCCGTAGGCCCCTGCTTGCGCCCCCTCTAGGCATGCGAGCCACCCGGGCTCCTTTCCCCATCGGCTCCCACCTCTGTCGGGGCCCCCTTCTCCCCCCCACTCCCGCTATCCCCCCTCGACCCCCTCGCCCCTCCCGGTGATCCCTGCTGGGCTTCCTCCCTTGGAGTGCGGATCTGAGAGGTCAGATGAAGAGATCGAAGCTAGTTCTCCATCCGGGCCCGATGAAGTCAGCCCCAAGATGACCCGGAGCAGGACTTTTGCCACAGACTTTGGCAGCAAACTCAAAAGAGGGCGGCCCACCCTGGGCGACCAGCGGACAAGGTTCACTGAAGATGACATAGCCAATGGCTCCCAGGCAACTCTCTCTGACGTTGGCGCAAGCTTCTCCAAGACGGACGCCATCCGACCCAAACCCCCGCTCAGGCGGGAAGGGGGCAAGCGACCCCACAAGGGTGTCAAATGAAGCTCATCACCTGGAATATCAGGGGGCTCAATGGGGCCCCCAAGAAAAGGATCCTCGGCCAACTTCGCAGGGATCACCGCCCATCCTTCCTCCTTCTTCAGGAGACCAAAATAGATGATGTTGCTGCCCGACGTGTAGCCCAAGCTACCTGGCGCAATTGCGAGTCCCTGTCTACCCCTACGGTCGGCTCAGCCAGGGGTTTGTTGTGCATGTGGGACCCCCGGTATTTTGAGGGAAGACTCATATCTTCGTCTCCCAGAATAATCAACATTCTGGTCCATTGCGTGAAGTCAAGGCGCTCGTGGATTCTGTCCAACGTCTACGCTCCTAACAACCCCATCGAGAAAGCGGCCTTATGGAAGGAAATTAGCTCGATGAGAGAAGCCTTTGCCCCCTGCCCTGGATCCTGGTCGGGGACTTCAACAGTCCCCTGTTCCTCTCTGATAAAAGTGGGGGCTCAACGGTTCAGGGCAAGAGCATGGAGGACTTTGGAGCCTTCACCGCCCTCAATGAGCTCATGGACGTCAGCCTGAAAGGAGCCAGGTTCACTTGGTCCAATAGAAGAGCGGGAGCAAATCATATCCAGGTCAGACTAGATAGAGTTTTCTTGTCCAAGGAAGCCCTTCCCATGTTTGTCGATGCCACCCTGTTGGCCCTCCCCAAAATTGGGTCTGATCACAGCCCCCTCCTCCTCGAAACCGATCATCGCCCCTCCCCCAAGAGGCCTTTTCGGTTCGAGTCCATGTGGCTGCATCACCCTGACTTTCGGGCCCAGGTAGGCCGTTGGTGGGCTCCCCTAGTCCCTGGACGCCCCGTTGAACAAGTTTTTCACAAGCTGAGATGCCTCAAAGAGCAACTCAAGGTATGGAATAAGGAGGTGTTCGGTAATATCTTTGAAAACAAAGCGATACTTAAAGATAAGCTCGAAGACCTCGAGTCCAGATTTCAAGCAGGCTCCCAAGACCCGGGGCTCAGGGAAGAGGAACGCCTTGCTCTCAGTGAGTATCACAACATTCTGGCCAGGGAAGAAACCTTTTGGAGGCAGAAGTCGAGAGCCCTGTGGCTCCAAGATGGCGATGCAAACACTAAGTTCTTCCACGCGTCGACTCTCAAGAATAGGGGTTCCAATAGAATTGCTGAGTTGGTGGGCAACGACGGCAGAATCATCAAGGAAGAAGAGGACATCCGGGCTGAAGCCACCCACTTCTTCCAGGAGCTCCTGGGTGACAGCCCCCCATGTCCCCAGAAGCGGCTGATTCCCTTCTGGAACATATCCCTTCTTCTGTCTCGGCCATGGCAAATGAGATGCTTGTGCAGCCCTTGTCTGACTCCGAAATCCATGCTGCCACTTTTTCCATGAAGGCTGAGGCGGCCCCGGGCCCGGACGGATTCCCCCTCGATTTTTCCAATATTTTTGGGACATCATCGGGCAAGAAGTGTGTGCAGCCATCCGGGACCTGCAGACTGCCAGCTCCATCCCCAGAGGTATCAATTCCACTTTCATAGCCCTGATCCCCAAGACCCAGGCAGCCAGATCCCTCTCGAATTTTTGCCCCATCAGCTTGTGCAATGTCCTGTACAAAATCCTGACTAAATCCATGGCCTCCCGCCTCAAGGATATCCTTCCCCTGATTATTGCCCCCTGTCAGGGCAGCTCGGTCAAAGGCAGACTGATCACAGATGGTGTCATAATCATGCACGAGGCCATTCACTCGGCCGTCCTATCCAAAAAGGCCTCCTTTCTGCTCAAGCTGGATATGAACAAGGCCTTTGATAGGGTTGACTGGGATTTCCTGTCCAAGGTCCTCCTTAAGTTCGGGTTCCACCCCTCCTGGGTCAGGCTCATCAGCAACTGCGTGTCCTCCCCTTGGTTCTCTATCCTCGTCAATGGGTCCCCTACCGGGTTCTTCCCCAGCTCCAGAGGCCTCCGCCAAGGTGACCCCCTATCCCCGATCCTCTTCATCATCCTGGCTGAGGCCCTGGGGCGTACCATCTCAGGCGCTGTGACCCATGGTCTCATCTCGGGCATCAGGCCTACGTCGGGCCTACCCCCTGTGTCCCACCAGCAGTTCGTGGATGACACCATCCTCGCCACCTCTGCCTCAATCCCTCAAGCCAAGACCCTCAAGCATATCTTGACCTTGTATGAGGAGGCGATCGGCAGAAAATCAACCTCCGAAAAAGCAAGATTTTCTTCATCCATACTCCCTTGGCTAGGCAGATCAGAATCGGGCGGATATTGGG
The DNA here is from genome assembly GCA_028583015.1 of Wollemia nobilis. Taxonomy (NCBI): domain Eukaryota; kingdom Viridiplantae; phylum Streptophyta; class Pinopsida; order Araucariales; family Araucariaceae; genus Wollemia; species Wollemia nobilis. Next base: position 9,937,834 of record JAQPPZ010016890.1, read on the forward strand.
CTGCACCCCTGGTTCCCTTCCCTCCTCTTACCTCGGGCTTCCCCTGTTCACAGGTGCATCCTCCAAGGCCCTGTGGGGCGGGGTGATTGAGCGGATTCAGAGGAAGCTGGCCCCCTGGAAAGGTCACCTCCTCTCGCAGGCTGGCAGAGCCACCCTCTTGGCGGCAGTCCTGCAAAGCATTCCGATATATTTCATGTCGGTCTTCAGAATCTCGGCCTCCATTGCAGCTCACATCGAACAAATTCAGAAATGATTTCTCTGGTCGGGCAGCGAAGATAAGAAGAGGATTCCCCTGGTCTCCTGGCCCCTGGTCTGCCGCCCCAAAGGTGAGGGAGGGATCGGGCTCAGGCGGGTGGTCCTCATGAACAAGGCCCTCTTGTCCAAACATGCCTGGAAGGTGCATACCAATACCCCTGATGAGTGGGTCAGCATCGTGCACAGAAAATACTATCATAACCACCCCTTCCTCAGTGATTCTCAGCCTCGAGATGGATCAGCCTTTTGGAAGTCCCTGATCTCCACCAAAGACATAATCCGAAAAGGGACCAGATGGATCCTCGGGGACGGAGCCAAGATCGACTTCTGGGAAGACAGATGGATTCATGATGAGGCCCTGACTGCTGATAGAGAGCTTCTCATCCTCAAACCAGGGCTTGCGGATAGAGGGCCCAGAGTGTCGGGCTATCTTTCCCAGAACCAGGGGCGAGCTACCTGGAAACCCATCCTGAATCCCAGGCACCCGCTCCAAGCTGCCAGGCTTCAGCGCCTCCTCAAGGTGACTGTCATCCCGTCCTCCGGAGGAAACGATAGATGCGTTTGGCATGGTACTCCCAGTGGAGTCTTCTCTGTCAAATCTGCTTACAATCTCCAAAGAGTCCCTGACGAGGCTCCCTTTCCAACCCGACAGGTGTGGGCCAAGAAGCTGATCCCCAAAATCAGTCACTTCGTTTGGGCGGCCATCCAAAACAAGATCTTGACGATCGAGAATCTGATCAGGAGGGGCTTTCAGATCCCGAATAGATGCTTCCTTTGTTGTGCTGCCTGGGAGTCCACTAATCACCTCTTTATCAACTATCCCTTTTCGTCTGAAGTCTTGGGCCTCATTCTTTCCCAATTCTCTATCCAGTGGGTGGCCCCCAACTCCATCTCTGACCTCCTGTCTCAGTGGCCCAACCCCTTTGCCCATCCCTTCATCCGCTTCCTCTGGGGCTCCTGCCTTCCTCATATGCTTTGGCAACTCTGGCTGGAGCGCAACAGCAGAGCCTTCTCCTCCCCGGCCCGTTCCCCCTAGTGGATAGCGACCAAGGCGGTGACCTTTGCCCTTGAGAATTCCCGCTCCATCCCCTTGACCGAGGCGCCCCGACGGCTGGGCGAGGCCACCCTCCTATCCTCTCTCAGAATTCAGCTTCCCCCTCGGTCCCCCCTGCCCCCTCCCGTCGATCTTTGACAAGGTGGACTGCCCCCTGGTTGGGTCAAGCTTAACTTCGACGATGCTTCTAAAGGTAATCCCGGGCCCTCCGGGGCGGGCGGGGTCATCCAAGACTGCCACGGGGCCCTGATCATGGCGTTTGCTACTCCGCTCGGCATCCAGACTAACAATTTCACCGAAGCAGCAGCTCTGCTCAGCGGGCTGACCGCCCTCAGGGAGTCACCCTCAAAAGTCATCATTGAGGGCGATTCCCAAGTTATTATCAAAGCCGCCCGTAGCCCGAGAAATTGCTTTTGGCGCATTCACAACTCCATCCGGGAAGCCCTCTCCGTCCTTCAGGGATTCCCCGACCATGCCTTCCAGCATGTGTACAGGGAAGGCAACAGGGCGGCCGATTTCATGGCAAACCAAGCCATCTCAGCTGAAGACTTCACCACCTGGACAATGAACTTTCCCGAAGCTCTGGTCCATATTACTACGCAAGATTATTCCAGCATCGATGAGGACCCTGGTGTCTAGCCTGCCCCGAGCCGGGGCCCCAAAGTTCCATCGACATGGTTTCCAGAGGACAGGGGATTCCCCCCGATGGTGCCACGTCGTCTGATCCATGTCCGTCTCCAGCCCGCGAGTCGGTCATCCAGATCCCCCTCGCGGTGGCAAGTGTCTTAGGCCACGTCAGTAGATCGGCTCATCCTCGCCCTGGATTTGCGTTGCTCCGTTGGTAGTTCTAGCAGTTCCAAGACAGAGTGCACGTCGGCCCTCTCCGACCTTTCTGCCTTGGACGCTGCACCATCGGATCCCCATGCTGTGTCAGCTCGCCCGTGGCTCTATCCCATGGAGTACCCTCAAGGCGATCCCCCGCTCAGTTTGCGCCACCTGGCGCGCTGGCAGTGGCCCCTCTCCCTTGCCCCGCGTGGCAACCAGCAGGCGCGCCCCCTCAGCCCCTCCCCCCTCATGTCGCACCCGACCCCGAGCGCTCATTCTCGACGCCGACGGCTTCCCCCCTTCGTGGCCCCCTGCAAGGTTTTAAAGCTGTCACGCACGGAGGTTTCCCGTAGTCTTGTCTGCTTCCCCCATCCCCGGTCCCAGTGTCTCTGGCCTGGTATCCCCTGTTTCCCCTATCCCTGGGCCGTCAGTTCGATTCCCATGGCTGGCAAATCTGTCTTCCTCGAGCCTTCCACGCTCGATTTGAGCGAGTCGGCCAGACTTTTCTCCAACGCCAAAAAATTCACCCCTTTTTTCAGCAAATTTGTAGGAGCTGATGACGACATTACCCAAAGCTTTCTGGACTCGTGGAATGACGACGAGGTCACGATGAAGGGCCTCCACTTCAAAGTTACCAAAGAATTCTTGATGGAAGTTACAGGCCTGCACCATGAGGAAAAGGGCAGAGTAGTCAGACGGGACAAGCATAATTGGGAGGAGGAGCTGTCCCGCTTCCCGGAGCAGCAGTGGGACAAGGCGAATCTATTTCGCTCCAACCTCCCGGCCCCCTTCGATGAGGCCATCGTCCCGGTGATGCAGTACATCACCTACGATGACCCGGACCAACGGCTGTTCAGCTTCCACCTGAGCTACTTCAACCACCTTCGGGGGGCCACGGTGGTCAGCACCCCCTGATTCCTTCTGTATTCCCTGGGTCTTTCCATTGACCGTGCTCACAAAAGCCACTCCCCGGCCCTCCCACCAAGGCCTCATGGCCGTCCTGTATAGGCATGCCCTTGCCAATCAGCCGTAGCTCCACCGCATCCCTCCCCTGTCTTCTGTCCCCCCCTGAAATGGCTAACTCTCCCGTTGCCTCCCCTGCTGCTTCTATTTCCAAGGAGACCCCCTCTCCCGAAGGCTCCCCTACCCCGAAGCATCGCAGGCCCACTCGAAAGTGCAGGACTCCGGCCCAGGGCCCTGGCGGGGCCCCGACTCCTGGTGGCGCTCGCAAAGGCCCCTTCCCTGGCAGCAGCAGGGCTGCTGGTAGCACCAAAAAGGCCAAAATGGAGGCCCCGGAGCCCACCGAAGTTAGTTTCGACTCCGGCAATAGGATGCAGAATTTGGCTATCAGGGCCCTTCTCGACACGGCAATTGGATCCCTGACTGCGGCAGCCCAAGCGGCCTCCTCCACTGCCAATGCCCTGGCCGAGCTCCGATGCAGGCTGGGAGATGGCCCTGATAGGGAGTAAGGTTGGCTTGCCAGGGGCCCCGTCCTGGCCAGGACCGGCCGCTGGGCCCACCAGAGCAATGGCATTCAGTTTTAGCGTTGTTGACGGTGGCATTTTCTGGTTTTTGGTGGCTTCACGCCAAGTTTTGATGTTATGCGTCCTAGTCCATTTTTTGTAGTCACCAGGGCCCCGGGCCCCGGATCTTTGCCCTTGGGCACAGCCCCGATTTTTATTCATTTTTTCAGCCTCGGCTTCTGATGTAACTAAGGTTTTGGGATCCTTTTCTAAAAAACCCGTTGTAAATATATCGTTACTTATCAAAAAAAATTATAGAACAATAGTAAAATGTAATAAATATTATATATAATATATGTCATTTGTTGTTGATCTACAATTAATCATTTTTTGCTAAAGAATAAAGGGTTATACTTGGGTCCCCCACCGTTGACAAATCACGACTTTCTTATTTAGAGCTTGCGAGTTTACAAATAGATTCACTTCTCATCTCAATTGAGATGATATAGCTAGAACCTACATCATTTTAAATAAAATATTTGAATTCTTGATTTTTTTTTTAACATGGTGGAATCGGTAGCCACCACGAATCCGGGTAGGTTGTCCAACTTTTATAGCAGCCACAGTATTTTGTGTTGTCCACCCTGGAAGTCACCACACAGATCTTCGTGCAGTCCACCCCTATAACCGCCATGCCACAATCATTTTAAACCTTTTACATCGTTGAAAGCACCAGGAAAGGGACAAGCATTCAGTTCGACGAGGCCCAAGATTTGAACCTTGGACCTCCGCCCCCTTATGAGGTTTGGATAGAATTCTTGATTTTTATTTTCTGGATTTTTTTTAATTTTATGTATGAATACAAATATTCTAGAATCAGCATCCTTATTGATATTTTCCTATAGTAGCCTTCACTTGTATGTTCCATGGAGCCTTTGCTTTCCTCAAAATTGCATTTATTACTATGAGTGAATCACCTTCCATCCATACTCTATTCCATTTCATTTGTTTGCATATTTTTAACCCTTCTAAAGCCGCCCAAGCTTCAACTTCATTATTTGTCTTAAATCCACTATTGAAAGCGTAATGAGACAAAATCTCTCCTCTATTATTTCTAATTATTCCTCCTCCTATTGGTCCTAGATTTCCTTTAGATGCTCCATCAAAATTCAATTTGACCAACTCCACATCTGGTGGTTTCCACTTTATATTCTTTGCCTTCTTTTTGTTTCTCCTGTACCCAACATCATAATTCCATTTGATGACTTGACTCCATCTATCAAGGCTCTCTGCTTCCAGATTAGGGATTGGGTGAGTTGATAGGGTTGGATTAGACTCCTCTATGGCTAAACATATCTTCCTTTTCATTACCTCTAAACTGCTTTCCTTTCCTTTAAATATTCTTCTATTCCTTTCTAGCCATACAATCCAAAGTATTGTATCTTTTGATATATCCCAGATTGTCTGTAAAGCCTCACTTTTAAAAGTGCTCTGCCATTGCTTTAACCATTCTTCAATTTTGCTATTCATCACCATGCATTTACCAAACATATTAAGAATCCATTGCCATAGTTTCCAGACTATTGAGCAATGTCCCAAGAGATGGTCTATACTCTCCTCCTTTTTACAAAGAACACATTGTGAGGGGCCATGAAAACCCCTTTTCATAAGGTTATCCCAGGATAAAATTCTTCTATGACCTACTAGCCAAACAAACATTTTGACTTTAGGAATGCTTGGGCTATCCCAAATATCTCTCCATATTCTTGTGATATTCCTATTTTGTTGGTGCTTTACATTATATCCACTTCTTGTTGTGTATTCTCCTGAGCTATTCAACTCCCAAATCAATTTATCCTTGGCTCCCCTCGGAATAATCATTGTTGTTATCTTTCTACTCAACTGCCTCCTAGCATCAATGTCTTGTATACTTGTAAAAAAATCTTCTTTCCATTTGTATCTTCCTTCCTGATCCTTGTACAAAATATTTGAAACCCTATCACCATATTTATCTTGAAGTAATCTCATCCAAGGTTTCAAAATTGGATCTAGATTGAGTGGTTTTTTATCACACCAAGTATCCATCCAAATAAAAAATTTTCTCCAGTTCCCACCACCCATATTAAACCTTTAATCACTAGATCAATAGATTTTTTAAACCATTCCAAAGTGCAGAACCATTTGGTAGAGAGAATGTAATAAATATTAAGCTTGGGTCATTGGGCTCAACATACTTAGAAGAATTCTTGCCCATTGTCTTTGACTCTCTTTGTACAATCTCCAAATTACTTTTCCCCTAAGAGCTAAGTTTGCATCTGTAAGAACTCTTAAACCGAGACCTCCCCTAGTTTTATCATCACACACCTTGCTCCATTTCACCAAAGGAAATTTCCTTTTATCATGTAATCCTGACCACAAAAAGGATCACATAATATAGATTAAAATTTTTCTATTGATTTTGGCATAGTATACAATGACATATAATATGTTGGAATGGCTTGTAAGACTGACTTAATTAGTTGCACTCTTCCTGCTAATGATAACCATCTACCTTTCCATACCGGTAGTTTATTCTAAACTTTACTTATAACTAGATTCCATAATTCTATCCTCATTCTCCCCTCAAATAAGGGCATCCCTAGATAAGTTGCTAGTAAATTTGCCTCCTCCATTTGAAGTAACCTACAAATCCTTACTTTGATTTTAGTTAGAGTGTTTAGGAAGTAAATTTTAGATTTTGTCCTATTAAATTTTTGCCCTAATGCTCTTTCATATTCCTTTAATAAGTTATTCAAAGCTCTAGCCTCATTTATCCTTGCCCTCCCAAAAGGGTTGTATCATCTACAAACTATTGATGGGTGATGTTGTCGATGTTATTACTAGCCTTAAGTCCACTTATAAGCCCATATTTGTTAGCCTTCTTCAAGTTCCTACCCAAAACCTCTACCATAATAATGAACAAATATGGTGATAGAGGATCTCCCTATCTAAGACCTCTCTTGGATTTAAATGATTATGTTACTAACCCATTGACCAACACTAAATATGAAACTATAGAGACACAAGCTTTAATCCATCTAACCCATTTCTTCCCAAATCTAAACTTTTCTAATACTGCAAAAAAAAATCCCATTTAACCCTATCATAGGCTTTACTCATATCAAGTTTTAAGATCATTGCTTTCTCTTTTCTTGAAGTTGTTGAATGTATAACTTCATGAGCTACTATGATCCCATCTAGAATTTATCTCCCTTTCACAAATCCTCCTTGCTCTTCTAAAATAATTTTGTCTAACAATGGCCTTAATCGATTCACCATCACTTTGGAGATAATCTTATATGCCATATTACATAGGCTTATGGGTCTAAATGAATCAAACAATTCAACATCCTTCTTTTTGGAATTAGGGTAAGATATGTTGCATTTATTTTATAAGGTATATATTGTTTTACCCTAGACTATTCCACTACCACCAATAAAGAATCCTTCACTATATCCCAATTATGTTGGTAAAATGTTGTAGAGAGCCCATCTAGACCTGAGGATTTATCCTTATTAAAAGAGAAAAGAGCTAAATGAACTTCTTCTAGAGTAATAGGCTCCATCAATTTTCTATTGTCTTCATTCATTATAACTGAAGGTACTTCTTGTAGAAGTTTATCATTAAGAACTTCAGACTCCTCTGATCCTAGAATATTTTGATAAAAAGACCTTACCTCTTTTCTAATTTCACTTTGGTCTTCAATCCAAACCCCTTCTACTGATTTAATTCTACTAATTTTAGATGTTGATCTCTATACTATAGCCATCCTATGAAAAAACTTTGTATTTTTATCTCCTTCTTTTAACCAAGTCTATCTTGATTTTAATCTCCAAAATTTCTCTTCCTTACTCAAAATATTATGATATTCACTAAGCAACTCCCTTTCCTCTAAGCTTGGATTATTATGATCACCTTTTTAGAATTTTGAAAGTTTATCTTTTAGTTCTTCTTTCTTCTCAAAAATATTTCCAAAAGTGTTCTTGTTCCATTCTTTTAATTTAGATGTCATTGATTTAATTTGTTTTGGAAGTGCATACAACCCACCATTTCCTGAAGAATTCCATATTTGTGCTATCATATCAACAAATTGAGGATGGTCTTCCCACATCTACTCATATTTAAAATATGATATTTTTTAATTCACTTACCACCATTTTAACTCTTATTGGCCAGTGATCTGAACCAATCCTTGTTAAGGTATTAATTTTAGCACAAGTCCCTTCATCTAGCCAATGATATGAGAGTATGCATCTATCTAATTTTTTTGCTATTAGGTTTTAGCCTCTCCTATTGTTGGTCCATGTATAGTTGTCTTCTTCAAACTCAACCTCCCATAGATTATTATTTTGAATAAAAGCTGAGAAATCTCTCATACTTTGGGTTAATTTCCTAATTCCCCCAAAATTTTCATCCAGCTTGGTTATGGCATTAAAATATCCTATGATCATGAATCGGGTTTCTTGGTCTTTACTTCTCATAAAGGCTTCAATCCCACTCCAAACTTCTAATCTACCTGACTGAGTTGTAGGTCCATAGACATTGATAAGGATGAAATGAATATCTGCAAAGTAGCATGTGACTAAAGAGGCTATCCAATGCCTAGTTTTATGAATGGTTACACAAGAGGTTCTAGTAGGATTCCAACAAGTTAGAATTCCCCTACCTGCTCCTTCAAAATCCATAGCATCCCATTCACATCTCATCCATACTACTTTCATAGTTTTTGAAACTTCTTTTATCATTTTAGTTTCCTGGATACAAAGAATATCAAGCTTATTACTTAAATAGAGGTCCTTAATACACCTCTGCTTTGAGGGGGCATTAGCACCCCTTATATTCCATGAGATGATAATCATGTCTCATTAGGGGCTATTAGCCCCACTTACAAATTACCAATATCATTTTGTTGTTTGGTAAAGAGAAGTTCAACCAACTTAGTTTGTGTTCCTTTCTCTATGTTTGCTCTTGCTTCCTTGGATCTTGCTTGATAATTTGAGGGTTTTCCTCTTTTTGCCTTACTTATATCAGGAGTAGGTCTTATTATTCTATTCCTCAATATTCTTTCACAACTTTATTTTTCATCATATTTATCCTCTCTTAGCTCTACTACAGAAGCTTTTGACTTGTCCTACTCATTTTTTAGTATTTCCTTATTAATGGTAGAGGTATTAACATCTAACACTACATTTTATTTACCAATTTTTTTCTCCTGAATGGTGCATGGTACTTCAAGAGAGTCTTCAAAATATGATGAGACACATTCCTTAGGTTCATCAAGAATGTTCATCCCTAAATCAAGATCATACTGAATAGATGGTTCCTTGTTAATATGTTGAACCTATTGTACTATGTCCTCTAAGATTTGATCTACTTTTTCTTCATAGGCTAAAGCCTCAAAAGAGTTGGTATTTCTTCCAATATCCTTCCTTACTGGTCTCCATTATTTATTTGCTTTCATTTTTCTAGATCTATTTTTTGGAAGTTGAAAACCATCTTCATCCATATCCATTTGTAAGTTTCTCTTGTGGTTTTCTACATATGATTCTGTTGGGCTCTTCTTAGGGCATGATCTCTCAATATGCCCCACCTCATGACATCTTCTACATCTAAAAGATATGTTTTCATAATCTATGGTTTGGGTCCACATCTTATCCCCATACTTAAGAATGATTGATTCTGGTAAAGCTTTACTTATATCAATCATGACCAATATCCGAGCATAAATAGCCAAGAATCCATCTTTTGTAGTATCTGAAATCTCAAGGAATTCTCCTAGAGTGTTGCCTATTGCCTTGAAGGTATCTATTTCCCAAAATTCAATGGGCAACCCATACATCCTAACCCAAACTGGTACTAGGGATAGATTTACATTTTTAGGTGAAAAGCCTTCATACCAGCGGGTAAGGAAGAGTCCTGCTCTTCCCATAAACCAAGGACCCCCTTTTAGGATTCTATCTCTTTCTTCCCTAGAACAAAAAATGGCTAGGAAGAAACCTTTGGGAAGAAAGGATAGAATCACTCCTAGAGACTTCCAACTCCTATCAATCCATTTTCTCAAGGTTGAAGCCCTTGGCCAATACCCATTAAATTTACCAAAAACTGCCCTATCTTGGAGCAACGAGGATCGATCCTCTATGGTGCGCTCACTAACCTCTACCACTAGAGATGATTCTAAGGATTTAGCTATAAATCGGTCCATGGAAAGGAAACTAAAACTCAAAATCTACTAAAATTTACCAGAATATCCTATAGCAAATATAATATTTGATAAAAAATTATAATAATTTGCATGCAAAATTTCTAAGATAAAGAAGGGAAAAAGAAACTTAGCTAAAAAATTATATGCCCAGATAGAATGTCTTGCCTCACTAAAGTCCTAGCCCTTCATTGCTCCTCCCATCATCCGAACCCTAGCTGACAAATATTTGCAATTTCATTTTTTGCAACTTGAAAAATCGTCACTGCCCTTGTTTCGGATGGTTGACTTCACAGGGTCATATCTCCCTCAATATTGCTTGGATTCCTTCATATGACCACTCATTTTAAATCTATTCAAATTCCACACAAGTTGGTCCAAGAATCAACTGAATCAAATAACCCTTCGCGAAGATATGGCTCCTAAAAGATGAGATGTTTTTAAAAAAAATGCCCTAATCCTTTGCGAAGCTCCTCTACAATGTATCATGAATATATATACATGTGTGTGTATTTATATGAGATTCAAATAGGTCCTATTGTATTTTTTTTAATAATTTATATGTGGCTTCTATTGGGGGCCACTCCCATCAAAATACCAAAATATTACATTTGCTACAACATACCTTTTTATCATAGTTTTTTCATTTTTTCTCTTAAATATATTCTTCAACTTCCTCAAAGTGCTATGTTTCCACAATCAGATCCTTGAAATCATTTTGATTAAGACATAAAATCTCACTTGGCCAATTACCTTCTAAAATTTGAAATTCATCGATATGAAGATCAACACCACAATTTTCTAATTTATCTGCTACCCAATTTGCTTCTCTGTAAATATGCTCGCAGTACCAAGAGATTACCTCTAGTAATAGGTGATGAACATTAGCAATAATATTATATTTTTATCTAGTCTTCACATTCATTTTTTTTAATAGTGTTGATGATAATTTGTGATTCCCCCTCAATTGAAATATATTTCCATCAATTTTCTACTACATTTTTAATCCTTGTAAGAAGTGCCCCAACCTCTGCATAGTTGTTAGTTGAAGTTCCATATGATTCTAAATAAGTGAGAAGAAATTTTCTTTCACTATTTCTAAAAACACGACCTCCATTAGATTTTCCTGAATTTCCTTTAAAAGCACCACCAAAATTAATTTTGATAAACCCAATTTCTGGATATTTCTATTTTACCATAGATCAAAGTAGATCCTATGTTTTAATTATGTTGTCATAGAAGACTCTTCCATGTATGTTCAAATCCTATAGCCAAGTTATTAGAATCTATTTTTTTACACTTGAAACTTCTCATGATGAGCACCATATCTGTAGATATTTTGCAAGAGGCAATAATACGATTCCAAACTTGAGCATGATTTTGAGGTTTAAATATTAAAATTTTTCTTATTCCTTTCAAGTCATAAATTCCAACAAATAATGACAAGGTCAATCCTCCAAAAAATACGTAATGCTTTAGCTTTGAAATAATTAATCCAATATTTTATCAATTCTTTCAATGTTGATAGAGCTACCCAATTTAATTTCATATCTTTTAAAAATAACCCCAAATGGTGTGAGCAAAAAAACAATGAAGTAAACGGTCTGATGCTTCTAAATCCTTCTCATACAAGGCAAATCTGAAGGGTCCATAATATCCTCTTCTTTATAGAATCTCTTCTATAATAATTTGTAACATCCCTCTGATTTAGTTATTACTTTGTTTGCTTTTGTCATTATGATGTGGTACTGCTAATGGTTTTGTGAGTGCAGGAACAAGTGTTCGTCTCCAAGCAAGTGGATCAAATGAACCTGGTGCCCACCTTCTACCAAAAATATAGTGGTTGTCCACATGAGATAAGGTAGGATATGATGTGGTACTACTAATGGTTTTGTGAGTGTAGGAACAGGTGTTTATCTCCAAGCAAGCGGATCAGATGAACTTGGTGAGCACCTTCTAGTGGAAAGATAGTGGTTGTCCACATGAGGTAAGGTGGGATATGATGTTTAATGCTTAAAAAACACCATGGCCCATAAGTACATGGAAGCTCACTAAAATAAATTCATATACGAGCATCCTGATTGCTGGTTGCATTGAGATAATGCTTGTTTGATGTATTTGTTTGCATTATGTGTATGTTTGCCTAAAAGAGATGATTACATTGAGTGTAAACTTATGTTACGATTTTAAATTATATATATATATATATATATATATATATATATATAATAAAATAAATATAACATTTTATATCCTTTTTAGAAAATAAATATTTGATACTATATCCTTACATTAGACCACCTTTGAAAAGACACCCGGTAACCATCCAAGGAGGTCTAATATGCATGATCGTCCTTATGTGTCAATAAATTTGTGTCTTTTTCCTATAAAATGATGGATAAAATAGTTTCATTCTGTCAGGATTTTGTGGTTAACTTCCTGTGCTTAGTTGTTGAACGACGATCTGAGTTTGGAGTTCAATTTGTTGTTAAAATTCTCCAGGTCAGATTATGTTGTTTGAATGATTATTTGTATGCATAACTCTTTATTGATTACTAGTTTATTTTGGACTAATTGCTTGTATTATATAATATGTTGCCTACTATTGTTTAGAGTTCCCTATTTTATGTTAAACTGTATAATCGATTGAGTAATTTCCTTGGTGCGGTAAATTGTTTATAAATACTTGTCCTTCTCTTTCAGTGGTCAGAAGTTTTGTAGAATATCTTTGCTATGCTATTATATGAATATCAAATCAAGTGTTATCCATGAAGTTGTTTATCCTTAAGTAGAGAGGAAAGTGAACTGAACAATTATCCTATGTCGTCTTGGCTTGTATAAAATCATAGGTGTAATTCACTTGGTAAGTTAGAAACTAAAATATTTCAAATAAATTGTTCTCCACGTGTTTGTTTTACATTTCCTTGCATGGTGTGGTGGTTTCATTTAGCTACACACTCATTAAGGGGCCATGCAAACCCAACGTGCTGCAATTACTATCTTTCCATTGGATGTATCATGGAGGATTGCCTGGTGGGAGAACCTTGGCCTATAAGCTATGGAAAAAGATTTTTGCTAAATAGGAGAGTCAGTTACCACCAGTGGTATTTGTTATGATGCCTTTTCAAAACTAGACCTGTGAGCTTGAGTTTGTCAAAACCTTTCAATAAGCACTTTGTGTTGGAGTATAGTTGTTCTCAGCGATAGGAAACTCATCTTAATATATATATATATATATATATATATATATTACCTTTAAGATAATTATATAGCGGATGTTTCATTCAATTGTAAAGTTAAGTGGGGTTGGTTAAAAGATGTTAAAATAAATTGGCTATCTTTATTACTAATGTATAGCTGGGAAGTGATCCATAAAGATTACTAAATTATTAAAACTCATTTTTATTAAATCTTTGCCTATGAAATATTAAAATTCTAGATAGACTTGGATAATGTAAATATATTTATTTCTCTTTCAAATACGTTAAGGTAAAAACCATTTTGGTTGTCTTGAATTCATTAAGAAACTTGCACCCTTCTGTGCAGTCAAAATAGATTTTATGTGTAGACATCAAAACCTGGCTACTTGTTGTCTGTCCTGATTTTCTTGTCATTTCCACCCTTTATTTACATATATTTATATTTATTTATTTTATATATTTAAATATTAATATTTTATATATTATATTTTATATATATAATAAATATATATTTATATAAGTGAATTAATCTCAACCATCCAATTTCACTTAATCCTATCCATTCATCCATATCAATCCATGCCACACCCCAAATTTAATCTCCACCCTCCACATTTTAATCTTGACTGCAAAATCTTTGTCGTCAAAACCCTAATGTGCCCTAGGTGAGATTATAAGTAAGAGTCATTTTTATGGCTCAACCCCTAAGTAATTTTGTGAAGTGTTTGCTACCCTGAGTCTTCCACGTTATAAGTCCTTAGCACTTCGTCCCTAACTTCCTTAGGGCATTCAAGCCCTCTCACCTTCCATCCTTGCCTACCACAACCCCTACATCCATTGTTGCCTCCCTCGCTCAGCTAGATCTGCTTTTGCAGACTTCCTTCTCTGCCACCAAGCACCTTCAAACATTTCTTGTCATCCTCTAGCACTTATGGGCACCTTCTTCTTTACTTCCAAGCACCTCTGAGTACCCTTCACCATTATCGAGCAACCACGGGTATTTTCTATAGTTGTCGAGTGCCCATGGATGTTTTACACCATATTTTTGAAGTTTCCCTAGCCTCCAAGCGACACTAGGGCATCACCGTACCAGTTCACTGCAACAATGTTCATCAAATCAGAAGACGGATGACAAGTTGCTAGGTTTTGGTGTCTACATATGCCCCTTTTTGTACCGTGTTGCATGAAACACAATGCAATGCAAAAATACAAGACACCTATTTTGGCTAGGTGTAGAAGTAGCTTCTCTCTTGGGATGTGAAATGTGAGCTTAAAGACAAAAGAATGAAAGAATTTGAATTTTGCATAACTTACCCCCTCAATTGGTGAGTGAGGTTAGGGATGAACCTCATGAACCACTTTTGTGTTGTGCTATAGCTTAGAATTTTGGAGGCTCGACACCAGTTCTTGCCTCTCATTCCTAGAATGAGGAAGGTGGTGGTGAAGGATGAGTGGGACTTGTTGGAGGCAATAGGGTTAGCGGAGGTATCCTGGATTGATGTGGTGAGGTTGGATGAGGGGTACCTCTTTACCTTGGTAGAGAGGTGGGATGCAAATAGGGAGACTTTTTAGATCCCTACAGGAGAGGTTACCATGACCTTGGAGGATGTATATCGCATCCTCAAGGTACCGATGGAGGGGATCCTAGTTGAGGTTGGACGTGATCAAAATATGGAGAAGAGGAAGATGTTTGGTGATGGCTCATAGCTTGAGATGGTGGAGAGCAGAGGTTTTCCAAATCCTTGTACACGTACATGGAAAAGGATATTATTAACTCTATTGTAGTGAACTAGTGCGGTGATTTCCTAGCATCACCTAGAGGCTAGGGGAACTTCAGAATTCTAGCATAAAATGCTCGTGGGTGCTCTATGGTTGTAGGAAATACCCGTGGATGCTCATTAATGGTGAAGGGTGCCCAAAGGTGCTTGGTGATTGAAAAGGAGGCATCTAGAGGTAGTCAGGGATGATAGGAAGCATTCGAAGGTGCTTGGAGATGGAGAAGGAAGTCTGCAAAAGTAGATCTGGTGGCGGCGATGGATGCGGGGGCTATGATAGGCAAGGATGGAAGGCGAGAGGGCTTGAATGTCCTAAGGAAGTTAGGTATGAAGGGTTGAGGACTCAGAATATGGAAGACTCAGGGTAGCAAACACTTCACAAAATTACTTAGGGGTTGAGCCATAAAAATGACTCCTACTTATAATCTCACCTAGGGCACATTAGGGTTTTGACGACACAAATTGTGTGGTCAAGATTAAAACGTGATGGAGGGTGGAGATTAAATCTGGGGTATGGCATGGATTGATATGGATGAATGGATAGGATTAAGTGAAATCGGATGGTTGGGATTAATTCACTTATATAAATATATATTTATTAAATATATATATAATAGAATACATAAAAGATTAAAATTTAAATATATAAAATAAATATATATAAATATATGTAAATAAATGGTAGAAATGGTGGGAAAATTTGGACATATGATAAGTGTCTAGGTTTTGGTGTCTACAAATGCCCCTTTTTGTACTGTGTTGCGTGAAAAATAATGTAGTGTAAAAACACGAGACATCTATTTTGGCTAGGTGCAGAAGCAACTTCTCTCTTGGGATGTGAAACATGAGCTTGGAGATAAAAGAATGAAAGAATTTGAATTTTGCGTAACGTACCCCTTCAATTGGTGAGTGAGGTTACGGATGAACCTCATGATTCAATTGAAAAATCTATGCAAATGAATGATGGACTATATGAATGATGTAAATGTGATACCATTTTTACCCCAAAAGTGGGAAGGGGGTTGTTGAAAAATGCAAATTGATTGCATCTATTTTTGCTCCAAATTATGAAGGGATTTGTGAAAGATGTGATGAAATATGTGTTTGTTTTTACCCCAACAGATGAAGGGATTTTTGAAAGATGTGTCTATTTTTGACCCAACATATGAAGGGATTTTTGCCAAGTGTTAAATGTCATGATCATGCAAGATGTATCTCGTTGTGGGAAAATCATAACCAAATATGGTTGCCCCAAATTTGGGGTGATTTGATGCTACTGAAGAATTTGCCTTTTGATGTCATTGATATGCAAGAATGAATATACAAAGATAAAAGTAGTCAACTTCGGAGGGCCAACTAGTGACTGTCGGATAATTCCTATAATCATAACCAATCACCCTAGCTAAGGCCAGTCACCATGATGACTGTCAAGGAGATGTGAAATGATGAAATTTGATTTTGATCCATGTGTTAGGCCGCATGAACTAGGCCATCAATGATAGCTTTTGTGCAACTTTTTCTCGATAAGGTTTCACTCAAAATGTGAAGTATCAAATATGATTGTGATTTCAAACAATGAGATATAGAATAATGAAAATGACGAAGTGTCCTTATGGTAGGTTCTTCATCTTATCGAGTTGCATGGATGCAAATCGTTGCAATCACCAAGTATATAGAAAAACCCACTAGATACAAGACTCACTTGCATGTTGTTTGAACTCAATAAATATGCAAATGATGATATGGAATGATTTTGATGATGATGTATGAATGTGGAGAATGATGATTGTGATCGTTTTGTGAAGGTTTGGACCTTTTTGGAGTGCTTTTGTAACTTGTTAAGCATATTTGCAATTTGTGGTTGCAAACAAAAATTATGCATCCAAATTAGTTGGAATATTCACAAAACCTGGTGAAATTATGGAATAGATGCATGGATGCAATGTGAAAATATTTGGAGGAGATAAGCCACTATTTTGTGAAAATTTGTCTTTTTGTGAAAACTGACACCAAACGCCTGTTGGCTCTTTTGACCCATAGAAATGCTCATCGGTGTTTGGGTGTTCTATAAACACCCATGGGCATCTCAAGGTACCTAAAGTAGCTATAAATAGCTGGAAGGGCAAGAAATGAAACTCATTTGTGCATTTTAGATTTTGAGAAGTTGCGTTTGGGAAAGTGGAGTGAAGTGAGGTAAAGTGATTTAGGCACAAAATCTATGGTAGCGAAGGGAGTGGGTGTAGGGTCTAGGGCTGAGGCTAGAGTGTGAGTTGCTGAGGTATGTCCCTTATTTGTATTATTGTGCAAAACTCTTATGTTTTATGATTTTTTTAAGTGAAAAATGACGAGTGTTTTGTGTTGTGCTACAACTTACGATTTTGGAGGCTCGACATCGGTTCTCGCCTCTCATTCCTAGAATTAGGAAGGCAGTGGTGAAGGATAAGTGGGACTTACTAGAGGCAATAAGGCTAGTGGAGATAGCCCAAATTGATGTGGTGAGGTCATATGAGGGGTACCTCTCTATCTTGGCAGAGAGGTGGGATGCGGATAGGGGGACTTTTTAGCTCCCTATAGGAGAGGTGACTGTGACCTTGGAGGATGTATATCACATCCTCAAGGTGTTGGTGGAGGGGATCCGAGTTGAGGTTGGGTGTGATTGGAAGACGAATATGAGGAATATGTTTGGTGATGGATGGCAGGGTGTGAGGGTGGAGGGTGGAGGTATACATTTCTTATCCATGTACATGGACAAGGAGTTGGATGCCCTTTGTGCCTTGGTTATGTTTTTTTTGGCCAACATTGTGGCCCTAAATAGCATTGGGTGTAGGTTCCCTTAGAACCTAATAAGGTTAGTGACAGATATGCTCACTATACAATAGGTGTATGTGTGGGCTCCTGCCTGGACGAGTGAGTGGTACCAAGATTTGTGGGCTAGATTGAGATCTATCCAAATGATATGGAGGTCATGGTAGGCTTGCAAGTAGACCAAATATGGAGAGCACTTGCAATGAGTACGATAGGATAGGTGGGTGGTTGGGTGATATCAGAGTGAGGCTAAGTATTTTTAGTTCTCACAAGTACTTTGATAGTTTGACTTGATGCAAGAGGTCTCGGATGAGCCGATGCACTATAGGATGCATCAAGATGAGATAGGGCTACCATATGCAGAGCCATAGAGGGTGGTCTACAAGGATGATGATAAGATAGATATCCTATATGTAGATGATGCAGGGACCACTATAGAGTATGAGGCATGGCTTTTTGTACATCCATTGTAGGTATCGCCTTGAGTAGTGGCTGACAGAGGTGGTGATGAGGCTGAGGGTGATGATGAGGGGACCCATGAGACCCCCAGGTGATAGTGGCACCTTCAATCAGATATTTAAAGGAGTACTAAGGGTGTGGATAGGTAGACTCATGAGAGTGGAGGAGATGATAGAGAGGAGGGTGATGCGAAGGAGACTCTAGATGGGCCTCTAGATCGAAGTGAGGAGGTTGGAGCAACAGGTAGTGAAGTGAGATGCGATGGTGATGGCTTGGGATAAGATGATCGCAAGGCTCCAGTCAGAGCTAATAAAGAGGGAGAATTGGCATAATGTTGATATAGCACATCTTCGATCTCGGTATAGATATATCGAGGCATTGGAGGATAGGTTGATGGAACATCATATTCCACTTTTGGATCCTCCAACCTCGTCTATCTCTGGGGGTGCTAGGCATAGCTCTAGATCTAGGGCTCCTCCTAGGTCACAGGGGTCCTCTTGGAGGACACAGCTAGTGCTTAGATGCACTTTTTGTATATGACCCTTGGTGCTCTATTGTATGTAGCCTTTTGGCATTCATTGTACATGCGATATTTATACATATATATACATGGCTTTTACTTTTTGTGTTATATGTTTGTGTGAATATTTTTGTGGAATGCTTTTGTGTAATGCATGTGTATATGGATGATGAATGTATATGATATGTTATGGATGATTAATGCAAGGTGGAATGTATGGATGATTAATGCAAGGTATGGAATATGCATATGTGCTAATGATCATTCATAGTTTAGATTTTGCTTGGCCATGTTTAACATTGTTGTTTAAATAGGGGTACCAAACTTGGTGGTATAAAATGACATGGATGTTGACATGGAAGATATGAATGTTGATATGGAAGAAGATATGGATGTTGATATGGAAGAAGATATATTTTGCAGAGACTCAGACATACTAGTGGCATCAAACAAACTCACTAAAATTGCCTTATCCCTCTAGGACTGAATGTGTGTGCAATGAATTCATTTACCAAATCAAGAGTATGGTAATTATTCGAGGTAATCAAGGACCAATGTGTGTGCACGTGATTTCATTAACTCATCTTGAGTAAATTGGTTAAACCTGTTATGGATGAGTCTAGGAAGCTAGCTTGTCCGTATGAGCGGTCAGAGATCTCTTTAAAAGAGACATGTCACCACGCATGAGCATACTCCACTACCAATCAAGTATCTATAGCTCTAGTGGAGGCTAACTCCATAGTCTATGATTTGTGTTTTTGATCGCTTAAGTTTTGGGGATAACTACTTAACCATCTGACTAAAAATGTAGTACGATCCTGTTGAGTGGTATTTTCACGTAGTTGTGAAAGTACACTCTCCTTTAGGATTTGGGTTCCAAATCCCCTCTTGCAAAGAAGTTAAACAAACAACTTCTCCAAGGTCTCCGTTGTATTTAGCATTTGCATATGTGTATTAGTAATCTCAAATAAAGATATTCAATTTAAATGCTTGGAACACCTTAGTGATTGCAAGTAACTGTAAACAAGGGGCAATGTTGATTTATTTCACCATGAAACTTTAGTGATTGTTCATTGTTTTTTGGATTTTGATATTTTTTAGATGTTTATTTTAATGCCTTGAAAAGTTAAAACTTCTGGAAAAATATAAAATGCAGAAAAATGAAAATGAAATGCAGAAACTGAAAATAAAATGCATTCAGTATGATGCTATCCTATTTCGACAAAACCGAAGATGTGAGGTCTCCGTGCATGCAACCTAACCTATTGGACCTGCAAACAAGCACAATCCGGATAAGCTAAGTGTTGGTTCCTAGGGTACGAAATAAAATTCAGATTTCAAATATTCGCCTAATGTAACCCAAAGAAATGGCATCAACATTATCTATAAATTCGAAATCTGAAAAGATGAAAGAATAAACATTAAATCCATAGCATGCAAAGAAAATCTCCTTCTTTCTTGCCCACAAGATGCAAATTTTTGAACACTTCTGCATTAAAAATGTGTCATTTTACAATAGCAAAATTTTTGGTTTTCCCGAATCAGTCCATGGAAGAAAAACAACTTAAACAGGTCCAGAATGGCCTAATCGCCTTCAAGTCTGCAACTCTGCTCGCCGCAATTTCCAACCCATGTCCATGAAGAAGAAAAACCAGTCTACAAAAGAAAAACAGCCCAACTAGGTCCAAAATGGCCTTATCGCCTTCAAACCTGCAACGCTACTTGCAACAGTTTTCCACCCCTTTTGGCCTCTTTGAATGGCGTATTTAAACTTGTGAAAACATTGTTTCTCCTTCCATGACGGTTCATTTCATTTGTCGATGGTTGTTCGTTTCACCTTCCCTTGTATGCGTGTGCTTTGCTTTCCATTTTGTGGCCCTTCGCTGCGATTTCTCCACATGGTTTTGCGTCCATTTCCCTCCGTGTGTAACGACCATCTTAAATGATTTCAAATCATTAAATATTCCTTATGTAACGCTTGTCTTATTCACTAGATTTTATCCTTATGTCCACGTCACTATGCAGGTCCGTTACCTTGGCGAAAATGGAACATGTCGCGATATCGCGACACTTTTGCCCCCTTGCTCTCCTTTGTTGCTTTGAATCATGAAAATGGAACATGTCGCGATATCGCGACACTTTTGCCCCTTTCTCTTTTGTTGCTTTTGAATCGCGAAAATGTAACATGTCGCGATATCGCGACACTTTTTCTTTCTCTCTTGTTTGCCCATTTTGAATCGCGAAAATGCAACATGTCGCGATATCGCGACACTTTTTCTTTCTCTTTTCTTTTGTCGATGGAAGCAACATGTCGCGATATCGCGACACTTTTTCTTTTTTGTCGCGATGGAGCAACATGTCGCGATATCGCGACACTTTTTCATTTTTTGCCGCGATGGAGCAACATGTCGCGATATCGCGACACTTTTTCATTTTTTGCCGCGATGGAGCAACATGTCGCGATATCGTGACACTTTTTCATTTTTGGCCGTGATGGAGCAACATGTCGCGATATCGTGACACTTTTTCATTTTTGGCCGCGATGGAGCAACATGTCGCGATATCGCGACACTTTTTCATTTTCTGCCGCGATGGAGCAACATGTCGCGATATCGCGACACTTTTTCATTTTTGGCCGCGATGGAGCAACATGTCGCGATATCGCGACACTTTTTCATTTTTGGCCGCGATGGAGCAACATGTCGCGATATCGCGACACTTTTTCTTTTTGGCCGCGATGGAGCAACATGTCGCGATATCGTGACACTTTTTCATTTTTGGCCGCGATGGAGCAACATGTCGCGATATCGTGACACTTTTTATCTTTTGGCCGTGATGGTGCAACATGTCGCGATATCGCGACACTTTTTCTTTTTTGGCCGCGATAGTGCAACATGTCGCGATATCGCGACACTTTTTCTCCTTGTGATATTTTGCTTTTTTCTTTGATCTTTAGCCTATGGGCCACTTCGGTCTTCTTGGAACACATGCAAAAAAGGTGGGTCCCCAATTTTGGGGTACGTTGTGGATCAGCCACAACAAATGGTGACTCTATTGGGAAATGCTCCTGAGCATTTCGGTGAGAACTCAACCTGAAAACACACAGACTCAAATACAAACGTTAGCAAATATCCCAAGAATGAAACTAGACGAGAAATACATGAAACATTAGAATTATTAAGCATCAGCTCGGTGTGTGCAATGTGCTTCATTCCCTATCGTTTGAAATTCATTCAGCTTTCCATTGTCAGCTTCACTTATGATTCGTATGCAAGGCTATGAATGATTTGTGCAGGATTTGATGTATGACAACTATGTTAGAGATATAACAACCTGCTTTGCAAAGGCTCGGACCTTCTAGCATCATGAACAAACATATTAAAACTGTCAAACCCTCTTAGGACCAAAAATATGTATACTGAATTAATTTACTAGATCCCAAAGTTGGTTATGTGTCACTACCATCTTGAACCCATGTGCAGGTGTAAGTGAAATCAGAGCTTTGGGGAATCGGATTCCCAACCTAAGCGAGATGGGAATTTAACCCTATCCTTACTACTATGATCTGGAGTTCATTACCTCATCTTGAACAAAATGATTTAACCTGTTATGGATGAAACTGTCAGGATAGCCTATCCGTTTGAGCAGTCAGTGGTCTTGCTTTTAGACAAGACATGTTGCCACGCATGAGCATACTCCACTGCCAGCCAAGCGTCTATAGCCCCGGTGGAGATTAACCCCATAATCCAGGATTTGACTTTACTTTGATTTCTTGGACCTTGGTGATGACTACCCATCCTTGCAAGGGACATGTAGTACGATCCTTCCAATCCAATATTAATAAAGAAATGAAAAATATTTTCTTTTGAATTTCAAGTTCTTGAGTGGGCAAAATGGAAGCTTTGGGGAATCGGATTCTCAACCTAAGCGAGATGAGAATTAGACCCTATCCTTACTACTCCATGAAGGTCAAATCAGAGCTTTGGGGAGTTGGATCCTCAACCTAAGTTCGATGAGGATTTAACCCTATCCTTACTACTCTGATTTTAGGCTTTAAGCACTATGGGAGTGGTAAAAACCACTATTTTAAGGATTATGTTGCATAATAGGACAGACACGAAATACTCCTTTCGCCTCACCTTTTCTTCCAAGTATGGTTTTGACCATTTTGCTCAAGATTCTCTTTAATATGCGTAGAACGTGCTTGGTTCAAGATAGTTCGGGCATCAGTTCCCAACCTTAGGATCCTTTTAATATATGTTATGTAATAACCCTAAGAGGATTCGACACCTTTTCAATGATTGCACATGAAATGAAGATGCAACTGAGATGGAATGTATATGCAATGCGGAATGTGACATGAGATATGAATGCATTGCTTCTTTTGAAATGCGGATGGAGTAAACCACCTACTTTGCCATAATTTATAAAACTGACAATTTCATGCATCACAAGTTCCAAACGATATTCCTTAATGTGTTTGCGATATTCGTGGAGCTTTCTGCAATACAATTCCGATGTTTCATATTCTCCTAGTCTTAGTCAACATTCGTAAGGACCACACACAAAACTTAAAACCAAAATAAGATTCAATCCAAAACCAAAACACGAAAACCAAAAGTATATACAATATAATACAAAACAAATTTGGATTATCATTTTCCCGGATCCCAAACCTGATTAGAGCATTCTAAAAGACATATAATATGATACACATTCCAAGCTTTGCAGGAATCCAACAAAAACAAGATTAGACCAAACAAAGCAACAAACTTCCACTTGCCCCTCTCACCATACCAATTAGATTTAGTTCCATTAGTATTCTCATAGGTGAGATTCAAATTACCAGATTGATTAGACAATGGTTGATTTTCAATTCTTTCTTGTCTATTCTTTAAGGTGCAAATTTCATAATCCCATTCATGATTTAGAACTAGGCTTTCTTTATTCAAAATGAAATTTTGTAAGCAAGAGCCTATTTCTAAAAATTTCAAAGCTAATTCATTTTCCATGTTCTTAGGCCAATCAAAATTGTGCAACAATTTACAAGCATCTAGGATATTTACTAAATGGGGATCATTAAGAATTTTTATCCTAGATTCAAGAATTAATTGTTGATGAATTTGATTTAGCAATTTAAGTGCATCAAACTCCTTTTCATTCATTAAAGTAAGGTTATCAAAGGTGTGGTTAGAAATTAATCCTTGTTCTTCATTCACCTTCAATGGCATTTCATCATAAATATCATTTGAATTATGCAAATCTTCACCAAAATCTTGGATGTTTGGACATAAAGGTTTAGATTTTACCTTTTTCACACTTTCATTTACGAAAACTTGGTGAGGATTTGCAATTTCCTCTTTTACCTCTTGGTCTTCATATTCTTCATTGATTACTTGTTCATCAAACATACCAAAATTGGGCACCCAATTAAAAACATGCCCATCCTTTTCAACCCTCAAATATTCTTGGTTGAAGTGTATGTCAAGTAACTCATCTTCATGATCAATCGCTTTCGTTGTTCCCAATAGATCAACCACTTTGTCATTTAATTCCAATTCTTTGTTCACTATCCCTGGTATCTCTTCCAAAACATCCTCAAATTGCACAGGAGTTGTAATATCTTCCTTTGAGTAGGCGATTATGTTGTCCTGTATATCAATTGGCACACAAGTTTCATTAGCAGTTTTGGAGTGAGTGTAGTCTTCCCACTTCTTCCATGAATCATAGTAGTCACCTTCCAAATTCAAGTTGTGACGCTCAAATACTTCTTCTCCATCCTCTGATTCATCAACCTGTTCCTTATCCGATTCATCTTCACCTTCCATAGATGGTCCAGTTATTTCCAAAAGTGGGTTATTTCTTGAATTCAAATTAGTAAAGCTATCATAATCCAAATTTGTAACCCATGATTCAATTTTATCACAATTTGGAGGGTGAAGAAATTTTTGATCATTAATTCCAAGCTTCTCATCGAGAGTGTCTTCCAAGAACAAGTGATGACGCTCAAGTACTTCTTCATCTTATGATTCATCAACATGTTTCTCACCCCATTCATCTTCACCTTCCTCATGCTCACTCTCTTGACGATATAGAGTTTCTCCCACCAAAATGTTGTTCTCTCCTTGTTGATGTTGGGATGGACCCTTATTTGGCACAAGTTCCAAATCATCCACTTGAGCTTGGAGACAATGGGTATACATAGCAATTTCGGGACAATTCCTTTCATTATGCTCCCTTGTATCATGCAATCTACACCCATTTTCCCATGCAAAATCAGAAATATTAAGAATGGAACTAGAGTGACTTGGTCCTGCAGAAGTATCTATCTGATTAGCAATAGGGGAAGGCACACCCCCATTGTTTGGCTTCGTATTCCACTGTCTCCCTCCATTGTTGAAATTTTGATTTGGGTGAGGGGCATGGGATTCATACTTCTATTGTTGAACCAAATCATTACTCAATTTGTGAACCATATTTTTGAGCTCTTCAACCTCTGAATAAATCTCTTTTGGTTGAGCTATGTTATTGCTAGTTCCAATAGGATTTGCGTAATTGGTGAGATCTTGACTTAACATTTGAGTTGGATTTTGAACCACTTGATTTGCGTAGGGATTCACACTTTGAATCGGGATTGGATTGGGAAAAGGAACTATAGCCTGAGAATTAACCGGACTAGCTCCTTGCATAGTCTATTGACTATTTTGCAAAAATGAAGGAATGGGGGAATGGATGTGATTGGTTGAATTGGAATGGGTGCGTAAGCGGGTGTTGATGAATATGGTTGTTGATAAGGCAAAGCATTTATGCCTGATATTTGTGGTGCCATGATCTGATTCATCATAGGAGCTTGACCATATGGACCATATTGTCCTACCATAGGCATCTGGGAAAACCCATAACTCTGTGGTGTCATTTGTTGTTCAATGGTCATAGCTTCATTGTAGGCTAGAGCAAGAGTGGTAACTTGAGGATTTTGCCTTGCAAACATTGCCGTCATAGGATCCAATGCCCCAAAATATATTTGCAAAGCTACTACGGGATCAATGGCAAAATGCCGAATTGCTCTATTATAGCACTTCTGAAATCTTTGATTAAAAGTTTGGATTGGCTCACCCTGGCCTCTTTTGCATGTAATGAACTGATTATAGATGATTGTGGGATCTAATGGTGACCTGAATTGGTTGACAAAAGCATTCTCCATTTGCGTCCATGACGTAATGGAACCGATAGGTAAGCAAATGTACCATTCGTAGGCCACTTGGTCTAGGCTCATGGGGAAGAGTCTACAAGCCACATCTTCATGTTGAACATGCAATCTTATCAAAACATCCCTATAGGCCTGAATATGTTCTTCTACGGTCCTTGGGCCATCCGGTTTGTATTTGGGCAAAAATCTCTCTATATTCCTAGGGATCTCATGAATATCCCCTGCAATATTCAAAGGAATGTTATGGGCTCCGTACCAAGGAGGTGGTGGAGGTTGGGCCATTTGATTCAAAATCAATGATGATAACCCTACAAGAACTTGACAAAACTCTCAATTGCGACACACAAAAAATCCTGCAATTAATGGAATTCAAAGAATAACTTCAAAACCAATTTGTTAGTCATGAAAGAAGGAACCTTGACAAAGCAGTATTCTAAAAATGTAAATTAGTTTCTGATTCACCAGATCGCATATGCGCAAGTGAAGAGCATACTCCTAGTGTTGTAGGCTTTCTGATTCACAAGATCGCATTACGCGTAGGTGAAGAGCATAATACCGACAACAAATACATTTTAGACAAAATAATTCCTTACAAATAAGCATGAAATGACTAGCAAATATCAAACATGTAACGTATGAATAATCATGTTAGCATCAACCAAGAGGTGTATCCATTAAAATCGAATGAAAGTAATTGCATGGAGACAACCTCGTTAGTCAAGAATTTTTTTTTTTTAAATCAAATCAAGACACATTATTCCTGTATGAACAATCAAAAGTGTTAGAACAATGCATAGCAATTCATGTCCTCCTTTTAACACTACAAGGTTGTATTGTTAAAAGAGGGCTAAAGATAATAATCAATAGGGCATGAAATATTCAAAATTTAAATCCCTATAGCATTTAAATCACTCTGAAATAAAACAATTCAGGCCCTCCTTCTAGCGCCAATCTGTTGAGTGGTATTTTCACCCGGTTGTGAAAGTACACTCTCCTTTAGGATTTGGGTTCCAAATCCCCTCTTGCAAAGAAGTTAAACAAACAACTTCTCCAAGGTCTCCGTTGTATTAGCATTTGCATATATGTATTAGTAATCTCAAATAAAGATATTCAATTTAAATGCTTGGAACACCTTAGTGATTGCAAGTAACTGTAAACAAGGGGCAATGTTGATTTATTTCATCATGAAACTTTAGTGATTGTTCATTGTTTTTTGGATTTTGATATTTTTTAGATGTTTATTTTAATGCCTTGAAAAGTTAAAGCTTCTGGAAAAATATAAAAAGCAGAAAATAAAAAATGAAATGCAGAAACTGAAAATAAAATGCATTCAGTATGATGCTATCCTATTTCGACAAAACCGAAGATGTGAGGTCTCCGTGCATGCAACCTAACCTATTGGACCTGCAAACAAGCACAATCCGGATAAGCTAAGTGCTTGTTCCTAGGGTACGAAATAAAATTCAGATTTCAAATATTCGCCTAATGTAACCCAAAGAAATGGCATCAACATTATCTATAAATTCGAAATCTGAAAAGATGAAAGAATAAACATTAAATCCATAGCATGCAAAGAAAATCTCCTTCTTTCTTGCCCACAAGATGCAAATTTCTGAACACTTCTGCATTAAAAATGTGTCATTTTACAATAGCAAAATTTTTGGTTT
The DNA here is from genome assembly GCA_028583015.1 of Wollemia nobilis. NCBI lineage: Eukaryota > Viridiplantae > Streptophyta > Pinopsida > Araucariales > Araucariaceae > Wollemia > Wollemia nobilis. Next base: position 9,965,306 of record JAQPPZ010016890.1, read on the forward strand.
TCCCAAACCAGTCCATGGAAGAAAAACGACTCAAACAAGTCCGGGAATGGCCTCATCGCCTTCAAGTCTGCAACTCTGCTCACCGCAATTTCCAACCCATGTCCATGAAGAAGAAAAACCAGTCTACGAAAGAAAAACAGCCCAACTAGGTCCAGAATGGCCTTATCGCCTTCAAACCTGCAACGCTACTTGCAGCAGTTTTCCACCCCCTTCTGGCCTCTTTGAATGGCGTATTTAAACTCGTGAAAACATTGTTTCTCCTTCCATGACGGTTCATTTCATTTGTCGATGGTTGTTCATTTCACCTTCCCTTGTATGCGTGTGCTTTGCTTTCCATTTTGTGGCCCTTCGCTGCGATTTCTCCACATGGTTTTGCATCCGTTTCCCTCCGTGTGTAACGACCATCTTAAATGATTTCAAATCATTAAAGATTCCTTATGTAACGCTTGTCTTATTCACTGGATTTTATCCTTATGTCCACGTCACTATGCAGGTCCGTTACCTTGGCAAAAATGGAACATGTCGCGATATCGCGACACTTTTGCCTCCTTGCTCTCCTTTGTTGCTTTGAATCGTGAAAATGGAACATGTCGCGATATCGTGACACTTTTGGCCCCTTTCTCTTTTGTTGCTTTTAATCATGAAAATGGAACATGTCGCGATATCGCGACACTTTTTCTTTCTCTGCTTGTTTGCCCATTTTGAATCGCGAAAATGCAACATGTCGCGATATCGCGACACTTTTTCTTTCTTTGCTTGTTTGCCCATTTTGAATCGCGAAAATGCAACATGTCGCGATATCGTGACACTTTTCTCTTTTGCCGCGATGGTGCAACATGTCGCGATATCGCGACACTTTTTCTTTTTTGGCCGCGATGGAGCAACATGTCGCGATATCGCGACACTTTTTCATTTTCTGCCGTGATGGAGCAACATGTCGCGATATCGTGACACTTTTTCTTTTTTGGCCGCGATGGAGCAACATGTCGCGATATCGCGACACTTTTTCATTTTTGGCCGCGATGGAGCAACATGTCGCGATATCGCGACACTTTTTCATTTTTTGCCGCGATGGAGCAACATGTCGCGATATCGCGACACTTTTTCATTTTTGGCCGCGATGGAGCAACATGTCGCGATATCGTGACACTTTTTCATTTTTGGCCGCGATGGAGCAACATGTCGCGATATCGCGACACTTTTTCATTTTTTGGCCGCGATGGAGCAACATGTCGCGATATCGCGACACTTTTTCATTTTTGGCCGCGATGGAGCAACATGTCGCGATATCGTGACACTTTTTTTTTTTGGCCGTGATGGTGCAACATGTCGCGATATCGCGACACTTTTTCTTTTTTGGCCGCGATAGTGCAACATGTCGCGATATCGCGACACTTTTTCTCCTTGTGGTATTTTGCTTTTTTTCCTTGATCTTTAGCCTATGGGCCACTTCGGTCTTCTTGGAACACATGCAAAAAAGGTGGGTCCCCAATTTTGGGGTACGTTGTGGATCAGCCACAACAGATCCTTACAACCCATTGATCAGTGGTGTGTGAAGTAAAATATTTAGAGTTTTTTTTATGGATTTTCTCTACTCTTTCTTTTATTTTAGAATTTGTGATAGTGGTGCAAACCACTGTTTTGGTGGACTATGTTGCATTATGGGACTAGCAAGAATGACCCTTTTCACTTCGAGGTTCAAACCAAGTATGGTGTTATCCCTCTTTGACACAATATGTTCTTAAGATGTGAAATTGTGTTTGGTTCAAGAATATTTTGGAGTCAATTCCCAAAAATCAAGAATTTCTTAATGTATATGTATGATAGTCCTAAAAAGAACATGACATGTATTTTTGGAGGTTGCTTAAAACACTAGGAGTGGTTGAGTGACCGAAAACACCTAGGAATTTATGGAAATGTGGCTTTGCAAATGATAATTTGACTTGGTGGAATGATGTAGATAATATTTTGAAGGTGCCCCTGATTAAGGCAACATGACTTTATTGGACCAATTAATATCTTGAACTTAATAAATGATCCCTAATATGACATGTGAAATGTGGATGTGAGTGCATGAAATACACTTTGAAGTGTGTTGGCATGAAATGTATACAAATTAAGTGTGATGTTTTTGTAATGAAGTGTATGCAAATGAAAATGCAATGTTGTGAATGAAATGGATGTAAATGAAAATGCAATGTTGAGAATGAAATGTATGCAAATGAAGTGCAGTGTTGTGAATGAAATGGATGCGAATGTTTTTGTGTATTAGCCATGTATATATACATATATATAAATCAAATCATGCATAGAATGATCTCACGTGTATAACATTAAGTGGTTCGGGTTCTTCCTCTCCCTCTAGACTGGAAAGCCTATAAGTATCGTTACCCACTCTTTGCATAACAATGTAAGGACCTAACCAATTAGCCGTGAATTTATCACAGAGATGCAGCAATGCATTGGTGTTTTGTTGATTCTCTTTAAGGACAAGATATCCTACTTGGCATTGTAAGCATGATTTAGGCGGTATTGATAAACTTGCAAATGCTCTAAAACATTGACTCATCTCTCATCCAAAAGTGTGAGTTGGTCAAGACGTGCTTGTCTAGCAATGTTGTCATCTATAAATTCCTACAAAGAAATTCGCGAGGGGATCTCAAGCTCAAGAGTTACGATTGCTTTGGTTCCATAGACCAATGAAAATGGTGTTGCCCCTGTAGGTGTACGATGCTTGTTCGATAAGCCCATAATGCCAAGGGAATTTGTGTGTGCTAATATCTATGATTTTCTTTAACGAGTTTCATGATAATAGCAATTAAGGTCTTGTTTGAAGCTTCAGTTTTTCCATTTGCTTATGGGTAATAAGAAGTCAAGAAACTGTATTGAATGTTATATTTCTCGTAAAGTGCTCAAACATCCTTGTTCTTGAAAGACTTACCATTATCGAAGATGATTTTCGAGGGGATACCAAAATGACAAATGATATGATGAAGTATAAACTCCACAACTCTAGGTCATGTTGTATTGGTAAGCGGAATTGCCTCAACCCACTTTATGAATTATTCAGTAGCTATGATGATGAATGTATGTTGTCCCGAGGAAGGAGGTGAAATTTTTCCAATTAGATCTAGACCCCATTGTGAAAAGGGCCAAAGGCTTTGAATAGGTTGCAAAGCTTGTGATGGTACATGAGTTAAATTAGCATGTTCTTGACATTTCTTGCAATGTTTAACTTAAGTGCAACAATCACGTTCCATTGTGGGCCAATAAAAACCCATGCGTAATATGCACTTTACAATGTTCATTCCACTAAAATGACCACCACTAGTACCATCATGGGCTTCAACTATGGCTCTTTGTGCCTCATTAGACTCAATACAATGGAGGAGGACTCCATCATAACCATGTTTATACAATATGTCTCCTAAGAGAACGAAATGAGCTACCTTTTTCTTAAATGTGCATTTGACATGTCAGATGGGAGTGTTCTAAACTTGATAAATACTACTATTTGGCTTGACCAAGGCTCATATGGATCTGACTGGATAAAGCAAACATCCTTTTCATATTTAGATTTAGCACGAACAATGGCATATTTAGAGATTGTGGAAATTATAAGAAGTTGTACCTCCCCAAAGGAGTCTTTTGGAATCAATGATCCAAGGGAGGCCATCGCATCTACAAATATATTAGTCGAACGTAGAAAACTATTGATCTCATACCAATCAAGCATAGAGATCAATTTCATTGCAAATTTGTGATAAAGCTTAATGTTAGGTTCTTTGCATTGGTATTCTCCGTTGATTTGCTTGACTACAATTTGAGAATCACCAAATATCCTAATACACTTAATGCTCATAGTTATAGCTGATTGAAGACCTAAGATTAAGGATTCATACTCTATAGTATTTTTTGTGCATTGGAAGTTGAGTTTGAATGATAAGGGGATAGGTACCCCTAGGTGTATGAAACATGACTCCAGCACCTTGACCTTTCGTGCACTTAGAGCCATCAAATAAAAGTGTGATATCGACGTCTTCCTCTGGAATGACATTTTCTTCTTGTTTAGTGACAACAAAAACCGAATCATCTGGGAGCTCAATAATCAAAGGATGATCATTAGATAGTGGAGCTTCCGTAAGTTGATCGTCTATTACCTGAACTTTAATGGATTTTTGGCTAATGAATTCCAAGTTAAATTCAGTAAGGAGCATTATCCATTTAGCAGTGTCGATGTTATTATAAGTGTGACACATCATATAACGCAGAGGATTTTCTCTAGTTATGATATTATGACATATGTTGTGTGACTAAGCATATAGTGTCGAAGTTTCTTAGTGGTAAAAACCACTGCTAAGCACAATTTCTCTACATAAGTGTATCTGGTTTCATTGCTTACCAACGTTCGACTAATGTAGTAGACAACTTGCTCTCGATTTTGTTCATTCTTTTATGCAAGCATTGTCCCTAATGCAAAGTCTGTTGCTAAAATATAAATATAGAAAGGGACCCCCGGATGAGGAGGAGCTAAGACTGGTGGAGAAGCTAGGTATTGCTTAATGTCATCGAAGGCTTTTTAACATTCATCTATCCAAGAAAATGGCACCCCCTTTTGTAGTAGGTAATTAAATGGCCTACATTTGTTAGAAAGTTGTGCAACGAAATGATGTATTGATTGGATATTTCCTTGTAAACTACGTAATTCCTTTAAGTTAGTTGGGGAGGCATCTCCATGATGGCCTTGACCTTGTTTGGGTCCACCTCAATACCTCTTTTGGAGACAATGAATCCTAGAAGTTTGCGTAACACCAAAGACACATTTCTTGGGGTTCAACCTTACATTATGCTGTAAAAGTCGATCAAAAACTTTCTCCAATACACCAATGTATTCTTGTCAAGTTTTAGATTTGGCCAAGAGATCATCCACATAATCTTAAATAATATTATGCATGTAGTCATGGAAAATGTATGTCATGGCATGTTGATAAGTAGCACCTACATTTTTTAGGCCAAAGGGCATCACCTTGTAACAAAAAGTTCCCCAAGGTGTAGTAAATGTTGTTTTGTGTTGGTCATCAAGATTTATTCGAATTTGGTTGTATCCTGAAAAACCATCCATGAGTGAAAGCATTTCATGGCCAGCACAGGTGTCGACAAGAGTATCGATGTTTGGAAGAGGAAAATCATCCTTAGGACATGCTTTGTTAATATCTCAAAAGTCATTGCAAATGTGTATCACCCCGTTAGGTTTTCAGATAGGTACCATGTTTGAAAGCCACTTAGGATAATCAATAGGAACTATGAAATTCATGTCTAAGAGTTTTTGAAGCTCTATTTTTACCAAGAGGCCCACGGTAAGATGCATTCTCCTAAGTTTTTTTTTTATCAACTTAGCATTAGGTTGTAAGGTGAGATTATGGACTACCAAACTAGGGTCAATATTGAGCATGTCTTTATAGGACCATGCAAATATACCCTTATTTCTCTTGAGGAGAGCAATTGATTGCTCTTGTTCTTTGGGTGATAAACTTTTACCAAGCTTAACAATTTGAGGATTGTCTTTGTCTGAACTAAGGTTCACATCGATGGTATCTTCAATGGACATGTGGAAAACTTCCTCAAGTTGATGGGGCGTAGGGATCAGAAGAATGTCGTCTAAGATATCATCAAAGTCTTCTGGATTATCCTCATCTATATCTGCCTAGAAAACCTCAAGATTCGAAGGCAGAGGTGAAGGCGAAGGCAGAGGTGAAGGCGAAGGCGAAGGGGATAGAGGAATGTAGTTGGTGGAAGCCTTTAACAATTCCTTGGATAAGACAAACTCAAAAAAGTATGGAGGTGAGGAAATTTGGTCCATATTGATAAGGATTATATCAATTGGAATTGGTTTAGCCAGATCATATGGATTATAGAGTGGGGTGAATAAATCAACATGATTCATGTTGACTTAAGGGCAAATTGGATAAGGTCGGGTGGAATGGATGGAACCTAATAACCAATGCTAGAAGTCTGGTAAACCTAGATAGCATCAAGCAGCACAAATAAATGACTTTAACTTAATGATATATACATGCAATGCTAAAGAGAAAACTTATTTTTGTTGATTTTTTATTTTTTTTTGTATTGGTGAAAACCACTTTTTTGTTTTATGTACATATGTTACAAGTTGGCTTATGAAATGGCTTAATGGGATGGAGGTGGTGGTTCACCGGTAGGTTCAACTCATTCTTGTGGAAGAAGCAAGCAAAATACGAGCTCATGGATGGGGAACATATTGAGATAAAACTCATCTTGTTCGGTATGAGGAATAATGGGTTCTAATTCTTCTTTAGATTAATCCAAAATTATCGACATAAGTTCGAATTCTTCATGGATTTCATCATTAGAATCATCGGGATGGAGTACTTCTTCTCCTGAATTTAGATTAAGCCTTTGGAAGGCTTGTTCAAGAGAAGAGGTGGTTGAAAGTGGGTGGTAACCTAGACCTGAACGGTCGTGCACTTCTTGATATGGAACACCAATGGACTGTGACACTCCCTATTCATGTAATCCTAGGCCATGACCTTGCCAATTGAATATGTGAATATAGCGAGATGGAAATCCTAACATGTTTGGAATGTTGTCAAGTGTTGGTTCTTTGGGTTCTTCTAGGGGAGCTAGATTAGATGAAGAATCAATCCCCCCATATACAAAATTTATGCTATTTGGATATGAACCCATGTTATATACTACTCCTATGGCTAAAGGTGGGTCATGTGGGCGACTAAAATCCTTAGCCCTAGGAATGGTGAGGGGAGTAACGGTGATGGCTTGGACCACGTATTCACCAATACCAATATTAGTGAGGTTAACCTCAACTTGGAAAGATATGGAATGACCATGGTTGGATGATAGCTCGGGAAGTGATGAAGATGAAGATGTCTCACAATCCGTCAACTCGACTTGTGAAACATTAGGTGATGGGGATGGATTGGATTATGTAGGTTACTAAATGAATGATGATGATGATGTGGATGGCAAGGATGTTGATGATGTGGAATGATTGTGACCACATGTGCATGTAGTAAATGGTGAAGATGATGGGGGTATGGGATCTTGATAGGTATTGGTGACAAGAAGCTCCTTAGGAATGGGAGTTTTTGATGAGGAATTTGGTGGAGTGGTAGATGGATTGGTTGATGGTGAAAGGAAAAGGTGTGTGGAAGGAAGCATGGACTCATATGGATTTGAGATGAAATTTCAATACTTAAATGGTTCAACATCCGTCGATATGCAATGTACTTGTTCCTCATGAAAGTATTTCAAACATTAGTGTAGTATTGAAGGAACACATCTCATTTCCCTCATCCAAGGTCTTCCAAGGAGTACATTGTATGTCATGGATCCTTCCAAGATGTGAAACATGGTGTGCAACATTTTGAACCCTACTTCAATGGGCAAAACAATAGTTCCAACTGTGGAACACAAAGCATCGTTAAATGCTTTTCGGGTGAATACTCGAAGAGCTAAGGACTCAGAATGTGGAAGACTCAAGGTAGCAAACACTTCACAAAATTACTTAGGGGTTGAGCCATAAAAATGACTCCTACTTATAATCTCACCTAGGGCACATTAGGGTTTTGACAACACGAATTGTGTGATCAAGATTAAAATGTGACGAAGGGTGGAGATTAAATTTGAGGTGTGGTATGGATTGATATGGATGAATGGATAAGATTAAGTGAAATTGAATGGTTGGGATTAATTCACTTATATAAATATATATTTATTAAATGTATATAAAATAAATATATGTAAATAAAGGGTGAAAATTGCGGGAAAATCAAGACGAACGACAAGTGACTAGGTTTTGGTGTCTACATTATGTAGCCCTCAACTTAAATGAGTTAGATGGTTTTTTGGTGTGCTATAAGATTCCAAAATGATTGATCGCCCTTGTCATGTTATTAGTTAATCCGAAGGCCACACATTTGATTTTAAAAACCATAGTAAGAGGTAGAACTTATTAAGACATTTCGTAGACTGTCCCTTTTCCTTAAAAGCAAGTTTATTATATTATGGGGTATTGTACTTAATGAAATTTTGTTGACTGGACAATGAACTATAGAGTGAACTTTAATTACCATAGATTGTAGAACCTGTTATCTAGTCTCCAGTAGGTGTGCTTCGGTTGTGCATTAACTCCAGTAGTTATGTACGTTGGTTTTTAATACAAAAACTTATAATGTACTTTTCAATAAACGTGTATGAATGCCTTTACAACACCTCATAACAATGTTTTGCCTTGGTTCTTATTATAAAGCCTACAACATAGCTTTTACAGAAAAGTTAAATTATTTTAAAAGTTAGATTAATACTTTAGTTTGTAAATGTAAATAGAAATCAACATTGAATTGTATTGTAAAAAAAAAATAGATCTTTTAATGGTTTTTATTCGCTATGTGTTTTACACTCTACCTTAAGTAAAAGTTGTGAATGAAAAGTCAGGAAAATTCTTGTTGATGTATGGTTTGAATATTTAAGATAGGACCTCTTTTTAACTGTAAATAAAAACTGGAATGGTTGTAGAAAACATTTGAGTTTCATATTTGCACTTTTGGTTCGTTGTAGGAAATCTTTGATAACTATATTTTATATAATACCTTCTCGAGAATTGAAAAAAACATGGGAGAGATCTTAAATGGAAAATATTAGTTACACGAGTGTCTTGATATAGGTAGTTTTGAAGAATGTTGTCTAAACCTGATGACAAGTAAACGACCTTTATTTTTTACGTTGACATCCATTATTTGAATGACCGCCATACAAAATATTAGACATAGTTATGATTTCAATTAAATAAAGTTTCAACGAATATATGTAAAGCTTTCTTTAGTTAACTTCACTGTCCTTTGTATCTTAAGAAATTCTATTAAATATAGGAAATAAATGATTCGGTAAAAAAGCTTCCTTATCGTGATAGTCTTTAATGTAGACATAATTAAATTGCTTATTTAAAATAATTAAAATTCATCATTGCTTTCTTTAAATTATTTAAGTTGTCAACTATTAGTTGCTAAATAGCTTAGATTATTTAATAATTTACAAATAAGAAAGAAAGAATTTATATAGTGGGTTATTTATTTTAAAGATGGACTCTTACCTTAAATTAAAATGGTTTTCAATCTAAAGAAGTTAGAATAAGTTAAAAGTGGTTTTTCCTTCATTTTTATTGGTTTACTATAACTGTCCTTTCTTTGCTTCAAAAGAGTTAATAAAATTTGTGTTAGTATCTTCTTTAAAATTGTTTGATGTTTTTACTTTAGTTTATTTTCAAACTCCACTTTATGTAGGATTTGGCAGTAAGTAAATTATATATGAACTTACATTTGGTTAGAATTAGTTTAGTTATTATATTTAATTTTAAAAGTATAAAAACCTTCATACGAAGAAATACTTTTAAGATTTTATGTGAGGGATACTTTTGAAATAAAGTGTTATTTTGAAACGGGATATTATTTTATAATAACATTTTTGATATAAGTGTTTTAAAGTATCGTCTTTAAAAGCATGAATTAGATTAATGGCATCATATTTTAAGGGAAAACTTAGAAAATAATATGTTTAAATAGCTCGTTTTATAAATAAAACTATTGCTAGAAGTTAGAAATGAAATAAATAATTTACTATTTTTTTTAAAGATAATAAATCATTTCTTTCATTTTTTAATAAATAAAATGTTTTAAAATCTTTAAAATAAGGGATGAAATAATTCATTATAATAAGATCTCTTCTATTGAGTGAAGAACTTTATCTTTAACATAAGGATTGCTTGGGCTTGATCCTATTCCTAAAACCACTCTTCAATAACTTGAAAATCATCGAGATAATGAATAATCAAACTCAACCTTTCTTTTCATAGGAAATAAAACTTAAAACCACCTTTTTAAATTCATAAAGGAGGATGAAGTATGAAATATTTTTGATGTTTCATCAAGTCGGATGAGCATCCACCCAACACCAATAGTTGCAAGTAGGTAATTACTATGATTCAATAACGACTACTTTCTGGTAAACCAGCATGGGACAAGTGGTCCTTTTGCCAAGAATAAGTAACGAGGGGGAAAATGGGATGTCACCTCTAAGCCGCTATAAAAGTAGTACGATGAGGGGTCTCTTGCTCATTATTTGGTTAGGAGATAACTAGTAGGATACCGAAACTAGAAGTAGTTAGATATCGGTGCTAGAAAGCTCAGCGACGAGTTGGAATAGGATAACTCATCATCAATCGTAATGTGACACAGGATACTTGGACCCTAGCCAAGGTAATGGTGGGCTCTAGTTGACTCTAGGGAAGGTGGACTCTAAACTAGGCACAAGGTATATTTATGCTAGTCCCTTGCATGTCTAAAATCTAGGATAGAAATTAGAACAATGGAACCTAAGTCCTCCATGCTAAGGGATGATGAATTATGAGTACCCCTTCTAGGTGATATGTGCCCTAGAAGGATAACCCCAGTTGTGAACTTAGACCTCTATTAAGAGAGAAGAACGAGTTCACAAAATGACACCTATTGTGAGATTTGGCCAATCTCAACAACTTGAGAGACCGACTGCAGTGGTTAGTATTCTCGAAGCGAGTATCTCTATGCTTATGTACTAATAAAATGTTGGGTGGTCATTTGACTTTCTACGATATAAACCTTGTCTCAGGTCAAAATTTTCTCTTTGTAATTTTAGTAAGTTAGATCGAAATGGACAACTAGGTGTGTTAGATCTGGGTTGTTATAGAATCTTACTTTGAACTTGTTAACCAAAGAAATATTGAGGCCTTAGGGGGAGCCTCTAATGAGCAAATGTTCTTCCAAGAAAAATCTTTTTTTTATCGATTAAATTTAAATTAAAGTGGATTTTTATTAAGGGACCCAAAACCTGATTACAAAAAGTCACCAGACTTTTTCTTAAAAATCCACAGGAAAGGCTGCAAGAAAGCCCAAGGATGGACTTAAGGAAAGGCTTGAGGAAAGCCTTCAGGACAGGAAATAGGAAAATCTTCAGGAAAGGCATAATGAAAGCCTTCAGGAAGGAAGCAAGGAAAACACACGAGAAGTGGGAAACCAAAAATTTGAAAAACCTACCTAGCGGAAAATAGAAAAGGCAAAAAAATTAAATGATCAATCCCACCTAGTTACAAATTTGAACAACCCAATAGGCGGTAAAATGAAACAACCCACTTAAGGGAAACCAGAAACCAGGAAAAAGCATCATCCCTCATAGGTGAAAACTAGAATTTGATCAAATGCAACATCCCACATAGGAAAAAACCAAAATCTAGGAAAATGCAACATCCCACTAGAGGAAAACCAAAAATCAAGCAAAAAACCACCCTCCACCATAGGGTGAAACTGAGAATCTAAAAATAAGGAAAACTTGTCCAAGAAAGGATGGGAAACAAGCAGGGATGCCAAAAAATCAAACGACCAAAAATAAACCACATCCCAAACAGGCCTAGAAAGTGGAACAACAAACTAAGGATCTCCAAGGCCACAAAATCCTCTTGCAGTGATGCAGGAAACTACGAGGATGCTAGCAGAAGCAAAGGAAGCAGCAAATGTAGAATAGTACACCACAAGAAATAGATGGGAAAGTTCCCAAGGAACCCAGAAGGAAGGAGACACAAGGAGAAATAGCTACAAGCGATAAACACATGCCATCCCAGACCAAAAGGATGTAGCAAGAAACCCTAGACAAATTTTGATAGTTTTAAATCCTCATATCCCAACTTGATCGAGCATCCACCATCCTTTGATAAATTCTAAACCAACTCATCCTTTCGTGTAAAATTGGTAAATAAAACTCTTGAAGCATATTTTAAAGTTCATCTGCAATTTGTTTGAGTTCCTCTCCTTCAACCAGGTTACTAAAATAAATACATGATTTGGAGTTTTTGCTCATAATAATATAGTATTTGACCTTTGGACCTTTACATGCTAGACATGCTTGAGCCAATGGTTTCCATTTTGAGTCAAAGATAAAAGGATAAGGCTTCAACCAAGCATTAAACCAAAAATATGCATAACCCCTCTCATTGACTAACCATCTAATATATTTCTTTATCAATTGCAAACTCTCTAATATGAAGTTCCATGTTGGTGATCCTTTGGGTAGATTTCTTTTCCTAAATAATTTTATTACATCAAGAACCTATATATATTTGAAGTAATATTTTTACCACTTCTTTCCTTGATCTTTGAATAATATCCACCCAAGCTTTGCTCCTAATGCCAAATTCATAAGTTTGTAATTTTGCAAGTCTGCTCCTCCAATATTCTTTCCTTTGCAAACCCTATCCCACTTACAAAGAGGAAACCTAATTTTTTCCTCACAACCTTTCTATAGAAAGTCTCTTTGAATTTTATCAATTTTTGATGCAATACCTATTGGCAATCTTGAAAGTGACATCATATAAATAGGAATGGATTGCAATGTAGTCTTTACGAGTTGTAGCCTTCCTGCCATGGTTAAGAACTTACCTTTCCAACCTACCAAGCAAGCTTTCATTCAATCCAAAAAAGAGATCAAAGCCCCTTCTTATTTCCTTTATCTAACAAAGGAATGCTCAAGTAGGTTTATGGAAATATTTTAATTTTAAACCCTAAAATATTCACAATAATTTGTTGTAAATCTAGGGTAGTATTAATGAAAAATCCTGGATTTTGTAGTATTTACCAATTGTCCAATAGCCTTCTCATAGCATGATAATATTGATTTAAACTCCATGGCCTCACTGACTAAATTATGGCCCAAAAGAAAAGTATCATCAACAAAATGGAGATGATATTTGGAGGAACCATTTTGTGCAACTTGAATACCCTTGATTTTTCCTTCCATTTTTACCTTTGAAAAGGTTGGAGGGTCATTCGTAGGAAACGGTAAATACCATATGAGTGCATATAGGGGGTATTTTTAATAGCAAGTTGAACCATCGGTATATTGGTAAGTATCTTCTAGGGGAGGGATGTTTAAAATTTATGCTTACCTAGATATAGATTCTATCAATAAAATAAGGTTGGAGAAGAGGAGGTGGGGTTATATTTGAGTTCTAAAATATTTATATTAGTTATATTATGAAATATTCTAAAATAATAAAATATCTAATAAAACAAACCATGTAAAATTTGATTACATTCACAACACTTGCTTACTTTATAAAATAAAAAAATGTGAGGCTCACTTCTAACTCACACTTGCTCTTAGTTCATACTTGGTTGAAGCTTGCAAGTTAATAATTTTTTTAAAGCTTTAAGAATTAAATAGCATGCATATTATAAAATTATCATAAAATTAAGAATCAACTAATAATTTTCACGCTTGTAATATTTTTAATAAAATTTAATATTAGATAATTTAATATAGGATTGTAAATCATTACATATATAATATTTTTCAATCCAAAAATATATATTGGAAAGAAAGTCTTTGTTTTAATTTAGTAAAATAATTTTTTCACGGTACTAATATGGCTTTGATTTATTTACATGTTGTTCCCATCCTTGTGCTTAATATTATATTTTAGTTGGCTATATGTGCATTTTATTATGTGCATTTTATTGGAGGCTACTCTCATTGTGCTCTCATAAAAATATCAAAATATTATAGTTGTTATTAGGCTAGTTAAATCATATTCAAAAAATATTCCCATAAACTTTTTATAGCTTGTATTCATATTAAAGATATTATTTCTAGCTTTAGTGAACCACTTATTTTCTCTTTTGAAAACGTTGGTATCATTTGAATTGTTAAGATGTAGAATATCCATCAATTAATTACTTTTTAAATTAAAATTTCACCGAAATAGAGATCAAGGCTATAATTGGCTAAAAGTATAGCATCTCTATTTTTCCTACATAAATACGATGATATTTTGAAGATACTATTGTTGATAATAGATGGACATCAAGAATAATGATATTGATAGTCCAATATTTTAGTTCATTTTCTTTTAACAAAATTAAAGATAAATTGTGAATCTTCATCAATTAAAATATACTTCCATCATGTCTTAATGGTCATATTAATCCCTATAAGAGGTTTTATATCTCTATCTATACAGGCCACGAGAATGTTTTTGTTATTTATAATTTTTTAATTAGTTGAAAGAAGGGGTTTTGAAAGGATCCTCAAACCTTATTACAAAAGGAACAACTAACACCCTATTAGGGAGAGGGATGTTAGCAAGCTAAATAGAGACCAACATCTAAAACCCACATAGGGGAAACCAGCATAGCCACCACCAAGGTGGACATAAAAAAATAGATAGATAGAAGGAAGACCAAACAGTCTACAACCAACCCCCATAACCCATATATATCAACCCATGCAGGGGCACCCATGCATAGAAAACAACTGAAACAAAAACAAAAAAACTTATAAAGACCCATCAAAAAACAGGCCCCTAGCCATTACTATTCACTGATGTCTAGGTTGTCCTTACTAGGGCCCACCAAAATATGATTTGCCTATCCCTAGCTCAATAGAGATACCTCTAGTCTCTGAATCATTGATACCTGATGAAAAATCCTCTCTCTAAATACTAAGACCATCCTAGCTCAACCCTAAATTTGTAAGGAAATTAACCAATTTATTACCTTCCCTGTACACATGCTTGACAACCACATCCTCAAAGGCCTGAAGGATTCTTTTTGCCTCAAAAATCATATTAGCGACAAAAGGACTAGGAGTTTGAGAACCTTTCACTAGATTTATGATATTAAGGGAATCACCCTCAATGATGACCTTACTCTGCTCGAAGCCACTCAATAGAGAAATCCCTTAGAAGAGAGCACAAGTTTCAGGAAAATGACTCGATTGAGGTCCCAACTTCTCAAAAAATGTGAGGAGTTCATTTTTTTTTCTAATTAAACCACTTGCACCTGCCTCTCATGGGTTACCCTTGGAGATCCCCATTGAAATTGAGTTTAATCCAACCTACAAGGGGTGGTTTCCAAGAAATCTATCTTCTCCCACTCGAATCCAAATGGGCAATAGACCTCAAAAACATTTTATACCCTAAAGCATGCTCCAGAGCTAATTTACCAATAGAGGAACATGAGTCCACATAGATGGAAAAGGCATTCTCCACTATTACTGCAATGCTCTTGGCACAAATAGAGAGGGCTCAATTGGTTTCATATTTAAAAGCCCTCAAATTCCTTTCCTTCTAGATACACCACATGATGTGAGCCAAACTAAATATCAAAAATAGACGAAGTTGGGGGGAAAATAAGAGAGGGTCCCACTGGTATAAAAGATCAAATATTCAAAAGGGGCATACCCAAAAAACACCAACCAAATTGAAAAAGTAGGAGCAAACATCCTTAGAAAATAGGCACAAAATAAAAACATGTTGTACCGACTCAACATCCAAGCCATAAAGGTAACACCAGTTTGGAATATTTATACCTCGGGATTGTAGATTATCTATGGTCAAGCTTTTATTCTGTATAGCAAGCCATAGAAAAACATTTACTTTTTGTTAATTATTATGAAAAACACCAACTCCATCAACTTTCCTAATATTTTCCTTTAACAACACTATCAAAATTAAGTTTAATTAACCTAATTTTTGAGCATTTTTATTTTATCATGTTGTTATAATAGAAAAGGCTTTTGCATATTTTCTACACATAAGACTTCATTTCAGCTTTAAAAATGAACATCTCGATTTAAAATTCGTTCAAATTTCAATTGATTTAATCTGCAATGTGATATCACAAAAATTTTAAACTATAATATTATTTAAAAATTTTGAGGAGGATTACGTCATTCATCATACTCATCGAAGGTAATCAACAAATACCTCTTCATTTTATCTTTACCAATAAAGAGCTTCCAAAAAAATTTAAGATGAACATCAAATCATGACCTTCCAAAACATCAAGTCACTATAATTAGTGAAGCGACTTTTTATGTATTCCACTTTTTGGGAAAGGTAGCTATAGATTTAGTAGATACAATTTATATGTTAGAGTATAATACTTCATTTGGTTCATGTAAATGTACCACCTTGGTACATAACTAGAGTAGTAGATTACTTTAGGGGGTAGTTAGCTAGTTACTTCAGGTAATATAATAAATGCACAAGTGTCTATGTGCAAGTTGTAAATGTGCAAGGTGTCCCCTTGTATAGCTAGGTAGAGTGTTGGCCAAGCAATCCATCTTTCTATATAAAGGGCCTTATAGTGAGTGATTATACATCATTGTAGGTAGTAGTAGGAATACTATATGGATCACCATATATATTGGTGATGGGCTGCAATGGAGTTCTATAGTATCAGTTATGGATTTTTCATTTCCTTCATATTGCATTGTATCATTTTGTCACTTTCCATTAATAGCATATTTTAGTATCTTACATTTCTGCATATCTTGCATCCTGTGATTGCATTCTCCCTTGGAATACACCATAAAAAGCTAACGATGGTACCAGAGCCACAGTAGATCAATAGGAATAGGGAGAGCCATAGAAGATCACTAGGAATAGGAAAGTCACAAGAGAGATAGAGAGGAGAAGCAAATCTTAGTTCTAGAATTTTTGAGATTGCATTTGGCTAGTCTTTCCACAGAGTTATAGAAAACTCATGAAGACTAGGACTTAGCATTCATTCCACTAGATTGACAAATCAACTAGTGAAGATTCATTATTGACAAGATTTAGAATCATCTTACTAATATCTTGTTGTAGAAAAATAAAACTGAAGGAAGCCCTGTTGTAGAACTGCACATTGGAGAAGAAAATGCCACATAAGCCTTATTGCAGAAGAAAAGGCCACATAAGCCTTATTGTAGAAGAAAATGCCACAAAAGCCTTATTGCAAAAGAAAAGGCCATAAAAGCCTTGAACCTAAAGAAGACTCTAGAGAAGAGTCCTTGAACCTACAGAAGAGTCCATGAAAGATAGGATATTGGTGATCTCCTTTGTTGATTGAAGACTTCCTCCAAAAGAAGCTAAAGAGACCCATCAAAGATCTCATTCAAGAACTTCCATCCTTGGAAAATATAGAGAAGGACTATCAAAAGTCTTGTTCCAGAGATTCATGAAGAAGATCTCATTGCCAACACTTCTGTAGTTGAAGGTTGAAGGAAAGGTCTCATCAAGAAGACCAGAGAAGCTGCTAGACTAAAGACCTTGGAGATGTCTCAAGGAGAAGGCTTGGAGAACCTCACTGCAAAAATTGGAGAAGCCATAAAATAAGTTCCTAGGAGAACTCATTGGAGAAATTCACTACAAAATATAGTGAAAGAATTGGGATAATTATCACCATCTAACAACAAGCCCACAAGAGAAAATATTTGGAAAACATTTTATCAAAATTTAGAGAGAAGATTTGTGAAGACCTCAAGACCTTCAGATTCTTGAGAAGAAATCCCTATTTGAATTCAAAACTCAGATAGAGAAACCTACCAATTCCAAAAAGATTTGGAGATTGCCCTTCATAGTTAAGAAGGTGCATTTTAATGAATAGATTGATTGCTAAAGAACAACAATAAAAGATAACATTAATAGCTACAAGACTTTGGAGTTCCAAGCCATATATTGAAGAAGAAGTTGAAATCATCTACTACAATTTCAGAGCAGTAGACCAGAAGCATTCACAGTTGTGAGCAACCATCATTCTAGACAAAAAAAATTAGTGAATCAACTTATTCTGATAGGATTTTTAGTGAGCAGCTAGTATTATTTGTGTTTGTGGTTGTATCGCTCCAAATTTTTCGCACCCTTACCTTCAAGCTAAAGGATCCACGCCCGAAAGGGGGATGCGAGAAGGATGGGACGGTACCTCGAACTGAGAGGCCCTTTGAAGGTCCCGCCTCTCGGGGGAGGGGTATTAAGGTGATTTTTCGATGGATGGTGGGGTTCACCAGGAAACGTTTAGTGGCAGTCTCCACGCCTAGGTTGGGAATGTGTTTGATGTGTTCAATTTTACCTTTAATCATTCAAATCCTAGGTTTGGCCAAATGAATCTAAGTTGTTCTATATGAAATGCAGATTTAAATGAATACAAAAAATAGATTTAAACAGAAAATACAGAGAATAAGCTAGGGTGAAGAAATCCATACCCGATTTCGGATGTCCGATGGAGGTTCTGATTTTTGAAGCAGTCAAGATCGCCTTGAATTTGACAGGATCGTCTTCGATCTGACAGGATCATCTGAGATCTGATGAATTCATCAGACAAATTCGTCAGAGACCTGCAATCAGAGAAATGGACACAGAATATAGAAAATGCAGCTATGTTGATAAAGGAAAATGATGTGAAATGACAATAATGATGTTAATAAGATAATCCCAAATAGAAATGCAAGTAAATTATCATGCTTTAATAGCTAATCATGATTTTATTATGTACTTAAGCTATATGGGTGAACTCCAAGATGTAGGATAACAGGAAATAATAATAAAACTAACTAGATGCAGAATAAAATAGCAGAAAGGTATAGGAAAAGCGCAAACTCTGGGCATTGATTGCCCCCAATGTTGACTGCAGTCGAAATCATCTCGAATTGGGGCATGATCGTCCGAGATTGTACAAGATCATCTGCGATGATCTGAGCTTGCTCAGCTGAAGAATGACAAAGTTCCTACAAGAAAATTTGAAAAGCACAAATGCAGATGATAATCTAGGGTATTATAATGCACACAAAGATCAAATTACAGGAAAATTCAGCCAGGGGAATGTCAAGGGGGGTCCTAAGGTTTAAATAGGCTTAGGAGGGAGGTTAGGAGGTTGGGGATCATCCCAATTTGGGAGATCTCCAACGGGGAGGGTCTCTAACGGCGTAGACACGCTTTTGCCCTGGTTAGAGACGTCGTTGAAACAGAGGCTAATTATGAAAAATCAGTTTTGGGACGAAATCGTCTGGACGTTCTTCTCCAGACGAATTCGTTCGATCTGAGGCGATATCGTCTGATCGACGACGATATCGTCCAACGGTCAAAACAAACTCTAAAAATGGCACGGAAAATGAGGAAATGGGTAAAAGGCAATTTTGGAGCGGTTTTGGGGTTGAGATTTGAATTTGAATTATTACTAAGGTAATTTTAATTATTTGCTAAGGTTTACTGCACCAATTTTAGGGTGCTACATTTTGCCCCCTCTTTAGCGAATTTTTCGAAGAAAATGCGTTAAATATGAGTTCTTCTCGATCTACGAGAAAGCAAAAATTTATTCCCATTTTTAGGCGACGATTCTAGGTCGAATCGTATGACAACTTACTATGGTGCCCCCTCCGTGTTTTTACCCAAATCGAACGTTTGAGGTAAAAACGCGAAAAAGCAAAAATTTTAAAATGTTGTTAAGTGTTTTTGAATAAAATTAAGAAAAATAGGGAAAAACCCTAATTCATTTTTACTGTTCATTTTCTTGGTTTCTAGAGCTCTGCAGACAAGATGGTCGAGACAGCGCACAGATCGACAAAGGTCCGGCGCGGGCTACGGGTAAGGGTCCAAACTTAATTTAGAATGCTTTAATTTTGAATTTCATGCTTTTTAGATTAATTTTGAATGATTTTTGAGCATCGCGGCCATTTTTGGGCCATCAACGTCGTCGGGACGAAATCGTCTCAATTTCGTCGAAATCGTCTCGATATCGCCGATTTCGTCCAAGGGCGAAATCGGTGATATGGGGACGATTTCGTCCAATAAGGGACGATTCCCTCTTGCGAAATCGAAGACGAATTTGCTCAAATTTTGGACGATATCATCCAATAGTGGACGATATCATCATTTGTATGAAATTGAACTTGTTTTACTTGCATTTTTAATCACTGTGTTTTTAATGATTTTTATTGTTTTGTTGTTTATGTTGCAGAGAGGATTACTAAAGAGCAGAGAATGGAAATACGACGGGCTGAGGGATGACTTGGCCGCTCTATCTCAAGCAGAGCGAGATCAGTTGGCTCAAGTCGGCTTGCAGCATGTGGTAGATATGCCACAGGTTTCTACAGATATGGGGCTATTGATAGCCCTAGCAGAGAGGTGGTATCCGGGTTCTTCTTGTTTTCGGTTATCGACAGGGGAGATGACTCCCACATTGGAGGATGTATGGAGGATTTTGAGGATCCCCATACAAGGACGACTAATAACTCCCATGGCCAATCAGGGCCACGCGATGATGCGACTGTGCGGAGATCCGAGCTTCGCCCTGGAGAAGGGCGGAGTGAACATCGAGTCGCTATGCCAGATGCCTGGGGCATCTAGACTGACATAGGTTTTGGCTGGGGTGGTAGGTGGTCTGTTGCTATGCCATCAGAGTGGATGCAGAGTACCATGGCTACTGACAGATGTGGTCTATGACATGAGAGACCATGGGTACAGGTTTGCTTGGGGGAGCTTTGTACTATGTCGATTGTATAGGATCCTGCATGGGGTCGTATACAAGGGCGGTCGATGTCTAGTCATGACATCACTACTACAGGTTTGGTGCTGGGAGCACATCATGGTGCGAAGGCCGATAGGGCTCCCACTAACAGGGATTGATGGGGAGAGGCCCCGAGCTTTCTACTGGTGGCTCTAGAGAGGGTCACAGTGGCGGATAGATCTGCCAATGTCCCGAAGACTACTTGATGACCTTGTCTCCGACCAGATCACCTGGAGGCCTTGGAGAGATCATCCAGGGTGGGCCGAGGATGGACAGGAGCTGGCTCACATTAGGTGAACCTGTTGGCTGAGGATGGAGAGGAGAGAGGTGGAGCTCCACCGCTATGACCGAGTTTTGAGGTAGTTCGGTCTACAGTAGGGGATCCCATCTCTTAGGGACTACGAGTTTTCTCGGACCATCCGGGATAACACTACAGTCAATGGGGCTCCAGATATGCAGCGCTTCTGGAGTGAGGACGCGGATGATGCCCCCATTCAGCCAGTGGATGGGGACGACGTAGGGGTTGCTGACGGCTATGATGCCTGGTACGTAGGCATCCACCCTCCTCGGATGACGAGGGCTCAGGGTTCGATTCATGCAGTTGTGCATCGGATGGGGAGGCGGCACCAGGCAGCCATTGAGGTGGCACAGGGTCACGACGGGAGAGAGCAGAGGAGGCCACAGGCTCAGCAGAGGCCACGGTAGCAGGAGAGGAGGGAGGAGAGACCCCCTTCTCCATGGAGAGAGAGGCCACCATCGCTCGATAAGGGCAAGGGTGTCGAGGTAGGAGAGAGTAGCGAGATGGCTACTCTCCGGGCAGAGACTATTCGTCTCCAGGCTTAGGTGTAGTCCTTGTAGGATGAGGCTGCACGACACCGAGAGGAGGCCACACAGCTCAGAGATGAGGTCACGCACCTCAGAGCATGGAGCGGAGGGGCGAGCACTCGGGACCTAGCATGGGCTATTGCCCAGATCACATTCTATCAGATGCTATACCACCATATGGTGCTAGAGGGGTAGAGGTTACCGCTGTCGGCCCACATTGCGGAGCCTATCATGATGGGGTCATCGAGGACATCATCACGATCGATGTCCAGGACTCATAGCACCACATGGACTGCGATGGGGCCACCTCGTCCACCTCAGGGCGGGGGAGGAGATGAGGCTGAGAGCTCGAGGGGTTCTCGAGGCTAGCTACTACAGATTGCACTACATAGATTGATACATAGTGTTTATTATTTTTGATAGAGGATTGAGTATGCCGAGGTACAGATTGTGGCATACCGATCCAGTTTTGAGATGATGTATATATTTTTTGGATATATATATAGATGAGATATTTTTGATCATATGACTTGTCTTATGTGTTTGTATGATGCTTTAATGTTTTGATGTGATTGATTTGATGATTCATGTAATTATGTCGTTTGGAAATATTATGGTTTGAATGTCATGCTTTTAAAATTTAAATGAAATAATCTGATGTAAACAAATTGGTTGTTTGTGGAATGATTTGATAAAAAATAAAAGGGACTTCTAACAATAATTTCAAAGGACATTGTCGCTATTATAGACCATTTCATGGAGTCGCCGCTCACTCGGTCGTCAAGCTAATCCTAGTATAGAAATATTGTTAAAAGTAAAAGAGTGCTTAAGAGACTGTCTTAAGACTTTGTTGTGATGATGCAAATGATGATGATGATGGTGATTTGTTTTCAGATTTTCATAAAAATAGTATGCATGAAATACGAAAAGAAATATGATTTTGCTAGGCATAAATTCCTAAGTGTGATAAAATTTTGAATAATTCCCTAGGAATTATACCATGGTTGCAAAAACTGAATTTGAACATAATGTCATGAAATAGAATAAGTGTTTGTTTGTTTGTAAAGCATAATTGTGTAACATAATGATGCAAGTCACATGTTTTGATGAATTTTGTTTTTAAAATAAATGGAAAAGAAAATTAGAACGATGGTTTGCGCTAGGCATAGAATTATAGGTATAGACTTATACCATCATCGCGAAATCCAAAGAAGAAAATAAATTGTTGGTTTTATTGCATGGTTGATTTTTGATTTTTTGAAAATAAACAGAAAATATAAAGAAGGACTCGCGCTAGGCATAAAAATTTAATTTTTTTTTTTTAAAAAACCCCCCCCCCAAAAAAAAAAAGTTATATATGAATGTAACTTTATTGCATGTTTTTGAAATTATTTTTGAAATTTTTTGATAGATGCATGTAGTTGCTCTTTATACTAAACAAGAATCTTGAAATAAAAGGATGAAATTATTTCGAAAAGATTTACAAAAATATTTCAAAGTATCTCAAAGAGAAATGTAGATTTATAAGGAATCCTCATGTGCAAATGTGAGTTCATTACCGATCTTGATTTATCATAATGATACAAAATCTCTCAAATACAAATGTGTGTGCGATTGTATTGTTCATTTACCAGTTTTGAGCAAGATAATTTGATACAAGTGATTTGAATTAACCAAATAAGTGTTCATTAACCATGATTTAGATGCATATAACCGTACCAGACTACTATGTAAGTCGGGTTATCAAGAGCTAGCTAATCCATAAGTAGACATAGGTCTGTACAAAAGAAGGTCGCTAATGTGACAGACATATCACCACGCTAGGAGTTACCCAAGGCCAAGCGGGTTGGGCACAAACCACCTGTTATGGGGCTTACCTCATAGTTTTCGAATAATTGAGAATTCCAGGGATTCAAGCTCATCAACCCTTCTTTTCTTTTCAATGGGTAGGGAAAGGGATTTTATTGCTTTTGCTTTTGCTTTCTCTTTCTTTTTTTTTTTTTACTTTTGTATTTTTGCTTGATATTTGAGATAATGCTGAAATATTGTTAAGAGAGTACAAAATGATTCAAATAACCTTTTTCTTTTTCTCTTTTTCTTGAACTTTTCTTTTCTTCCTATGCTAGGGATACTTGCTCGGATTAGTCTGTAGAGCAAGGGATTTTTATTTCGGGTAGGGGTGAGCTTGTCCTTTTGTCAATTCTCAAAGATTCTAGACCATGTGCATGATAGGATAGCAGGGGAAACTTTTCGCTCAAGAAACCACTTCTACTATGTAGCATAGCATGGACATTACAAATATAATCATTTTATTGTGAAAGGATATGCTTGGTTTAAGTAAATAACAAGATCAATTCTCTGTGCTCAAACTTTATTTAATTGAATTTTGTGGACTTTGATATAAGAGAGATTAGTAATCATGCCAGATAAAATCAAGATATTTATTTTTGTGTTTGTGAAAGTGAGGGATTCCAAATAAATGCTAATTTATCCAAAATAATTTGAAAATATAACTGCAATACTTCACGAGAGAGGTATGATATAACAGATTTTTTTGAGGAGTTTGATAATTTTGACTCTCTTTCTTTTTTATTTTTATTTATTGGTTTCGAAAGAGTATACAATATTGTTGTTTTTACTTTTATTTTTGTTTGTTTTTTTTTAAATATTTTTAAAATGAGACAACATGCAAAATATATACAAATGGTGAAATGACCAAATTTTATGCATAATATCGCTTAAGATGCATAATATTCATAGGTTCTTTTAAATATTTACCATCTAAGGTAGCTAATTTGTATGCTCCCGATTCAAATTTAGCAGTGATAATGTATGGTCCAAGCCAGTTGGGCTCAAATTTACCTTTAAGGTCTTTAGTTGCATTAGTATTTTTTTTATTTTCTTTTAAAACAAGGTCGCCGACCTCAAAGGATCGATGACGAACTTTCTTAGCATATGATCTTTTAAGCTTGTTTTGGTAGGCACGAAGATGCTCCAAAGCATTGATGCACTTTTCATCTAGGAGTTCCAGCTGACTGAGTCTGCCAGCTCGATATTCATCCCCTACTTCGGTATCTTGAAGTAGTAGAGCCAAAGAAGGAACTTCTAATTCAAAGGGAAAAACAGCTTCAATGCCATAAACCAAGACAAAAGGTGAAGTACCGGTGGGAGTACGAACACTAGTGCGATATGCCCACAAAGCTGGATATAATTGAATGTGCCAATCGCCAGATTTATTGACCAATATTTTGAGGATTTTGATTAAGGTTTTATTGGATGCTTCTACTTGGCCATTACCCGAGGATAATAGGGAGTGGACCAACGATGTTGAATCTTATATTTTTGGCATAATTTCTTAACATCTTTATTTTTGAAACAAGTTCCATTGGTCGAGATGAGATTTGCAGGAATTCCGAACCTACAAATGATTTGATTAAAAATAAATTTAGAGACTTGTGTTCCATCAGAAGCTAAAGCATAGCTCATATAATACCATATCACATCAAGTTAAGCAAAATCTAAAGCTGAAAATCCAAGGAGAAATGGGGATCAGGTCTAGGCGGTGAAAGCATAGGTGGGTTAAGGAGGTATTGTTTGAGAAGTTCAAAAGCTTCCTTAAATTCGTCGTCCCAATTAAAAGGGACATCCTTCTTAAGGAGCTTAAGAAAGGGACTGGTTTTGTCCGCCGACTTATCGATGAAGC
Source organism: Wollemia nobilis (assembly GCA_028583015.1). Taxonomy (NCBI): domain Eukaryota; kingdom Viridiplantae; phylum Streptophyta; class Pinopsida; order Araucariales; family Araucariaceae; genus Wollemia; species Wollemia nobilis. The sequence continues at coordinate 9,990,236 of JAQPPZ010016890.1, forward strand.
GACGGATGGCTTGAAGCTTACCTTGTAAACTTCGTAACTCAGATATATTGGTAGGTGCGGGCATATCAGTGATAGCCGCAATCTTGAGAGGGTCGATTTTGATACCACGTAAAGAAACTAAAACCCCTAATAGTTTATCGGACTTGACTTCGAATATACATTTGGCTGGATTTAATCGAATAAGATATTCTCTTAACCGATTAAATACTTTTCTCAAATCATCTAAATGATCATCTTCATTAATAGAGCGAGCTATAATATCATCTACATAATCATGTAGGATATCATGCATCATATCATGAAAGATATAAGTCATGGCTCGTTGATATGTTGCGCTCGCATTCTTTAAACCAAATGGCATCACTTTCCAACAAAAGGTACCCCAAGGGGTAATAAAGGTTATTTTAGCCTGATCTTCAGGAGCTATCCTGATCTGATTATAACCAAAAAATCCATCCATTAGGGACATCATTCCACTCCCAACGGTAAAATCAATGATTTGATCCATGTTTGGAAGAGGAAAATCATCTTTAGGGCATGCAACGTTAATATCTCTAAAGTCTGTGCAAACCCTAACTTTGGTAGCTTCTTTCTTGGTGACTGGAACTACATTCAAGATCCATTCAACATAATCAATAGCTTGTATAAAAATAACATTCAGGAGTTTTTCTAACTCCCCTTTGACTAGCAAGGCCACTTTGGGATGCATTTTTCTAAGTTTCTGTTTAACGGGTTTAGCATCCTGGATGGACTACTAGGTGATGCATGACTACAGAAGGGTCTAAACCTAGCATATCTTCATATGTCCAAGCGAAGACATCTTCATATTCTTTAAGGAATGCAATGTATTGCTCTTGTTTTTCTTGACTTAATTCTGATCCAATACTGATGATGTGAGGATTATCCTCAGTTCCAATGTTAACCTTAATGACGTTTTCTACTTCCATGTGTAGATCTCTTTCAAAATTAGGTGGGGCGGGTGAAACGCCCAATTCTTGTAATTCCTTTAAGGTTAACTTGGATAATTCATCTTGAGGAGTCGTGGCCTCAAGCTGGGCTATAGTAGGTATAGAACCATCAAAATAAAAACCATTGTGTAACAACTCTTCAACGGAGACATCATGGAAAATATCTCCTTCCAACTCATCGTCGGATTCGACAATCATTTCAGGATAGGCTATGGATAGCATATTGCAGGTAAATGGATTATTCTTTGGATACAAAGAATCTTGTTTATCTAGATAATCTTGATAACATATGAGTTGGTCATCATCTTCAAAAGGGAAGGGTTGACCCTTACTAGGAAATAGGCCCACACCACATTGGGCGGGCCATGGTTCTACCTCGAAAGGTTCTTTCATACCATTTTGGAAAGGTCCCAAGCCTTTCCCTTTATATCCCAATTTAAGCATTATGGGTTTAGCTTTAATATATTCATTAGCAAAATAGCATCGAGCATATCCATCATAATGTGTCTTGATGTTTCGGGGTATTCTTCCCCAATCATATCCTTTATAAATAAAAGCACAACTTCCGACTTGGTAGATACTTCCCATAGGTTGTGGGAGGCCCAAGGTACGAGGAGAAGGTGGCAAATTACTTAAGATAATGGAATATTGCATAAAAGCATTTGTTTTGTCTGATATAAGAATTTTAGATAAATCAGGTAAGAGTTCATCGGAAAGAGCATAAGAGGTAGAAGGATCATTCCCTATATCTTTAGATGTGGGAAGATATGATAGTTGTAGATGATGTGGAGGTGTAAATGGGTCTATAGGTTTTGAAATTATAGGGATGGAACATGAAGGATTGGTTGTGGATTTAAGATCTTTTTGAGGTTCTAGTGTGGTTTGTTTAGAAGATGGTTGAGTTAAATGTATAGGTGTAGTTGATGGGGTAGATGATGTTATGGGTGTGTGTTTCACACGTTTGGACGAATGATAAGAACTAGGATGTGTGGATGACAGGGCGGGGCAAAATTGCACTCCAACGGGTTCTACCAAAGCACACATATCAAAGGGTCTAGGATCACCATGAATGGTAACCAACTAGTTTTTAAATTCAAATTTAACACATTGATGTAAAGTGGAGGGGACCGCTCGCATCGCATTGATCCAAGGGTGACCCAGAAGTATATTGTACGATGCGGGGCAATGTACAATAAACACGGTTGTATCTAGGGTTCTAGGACCAACTTGCAAGGGTATAGTAATGACTCCACACGTTTCTTGTGTCTCGTCATTGAAGGCTTTGATAATCATATCCGTTCTTTTCATTTCATCACTTCTAAACCCAAATCTTTGGTAGAAGTCAAAAGTGCATATGTTTAAAGATGAACCATTATCAATCAAGACTCGTTTAACAACTACATCTCCAATTAGGGCAGTAATATATAAGGGGTTATCCTTATGTAAACTATGTTGTGGGATATCTTTATCTCGAAAGTCAATACAATCGACTTCTCGAGTGATGATAGTATTGGACATGGCTTCAGGTTGAATATTTTGAGGTACCATCATTTGGCTTAATGTAAGCATTAACTCATCCCTATGGGTAGGAGAAGATCTTAACAAGTCCAAAAGGGAAATTTTGGCTTTAGTATTGGATAATTGTTCATTAATATTGTAAGGAGGCTTAGGTTGAACATTAGACATATGATTCCCTTTATTGGGATTTTTCAAAATAAATGGAGCTGATCCATCATTCTGAGTTTGATCCTGTTGAGAGTTTTGAGCTTGTTGTCTGGTAACAACTCCGATGGTACCTACAATGTTATATTGAAGACGTTGAACTGGTCTCGGTTGAGCGTTTATGGCTTGTTCATTAGGAAGGAACTGATTAGAAGAGGGTCGAGTAGTAACTCTTCTAGGAAATGGTTCTTTCGAAACCATAGCATCTGTGATAGGTTGAATCGGATCTGATTCATTTTCAGAACTATTCGATTGGTTTGAGGTGATGTCTATTTCACTTTCAGTATCCGATTCTACATCACTAGGATCCGATGTTTGAGTATTATACAGGGGTATGGACGTAACCATGGAGAAAGTTGTGCCAAATATTTGAGGATCCTGAATAGGTAATTGTCTGCTAATAGTCCCTACATATCGGGTAGGAGGGGGAACATTATGATGTTCGATTTGATTAGCCACCTCTTTGCCATGCTGTGGTAAAGGATGTTGAAATATGTCCAATGATTGATTAGCATTTTGATTCTGATTTTGGGGAATGTTCTTTTGAGCATTATTAGGAGCATTTTGTTTAGGTTGAAAGGCTTGCACCTCCATTTCATTATTATCAATCAAGTCTTGTATTTTATGTTTTAATCTTTTACAAGAGTTGGTAGCATGTCCAGGTCCTCTATGAAAATCACAATGTAAATCAGCTCTGTATCCGGGTATAGTTGGATCAGGTTCCTGGATAGCTGGTAATTGAATCAAGCCTCGTGCTAGTAATTGAGGAAGAATGGTTGATAAAGGTTGATTCAATCTAGTAAATTCTTGAGGTGGTTTATCAGGAGGTTTTAATATAAACTTCTCTGTTGTTTTCGTAGTATTAACATTAGCAATGTTTCTACTATCAATGACTCCGTCACCCACAACTTGTTTATTTTTATACTGATTTCTAGATGTTTTCTCATCATCTTTCTTTTTGAGTTGACCTCTTCTAATGAGAGCATCTTCCACCCTTCGAGCTAAGTCTATAGCTTGATCGAAGGTGGTCAAGGTAGCAGTTGATAATTCATAGGATATTTGTTCTTGCAAATTATTAATAAAAATATCCAACATTTCCCTATAAGGTAGCACAAAGTGCAGTTTTCCTGTCAACTGCCTCCATCTAGCTAAGAAATCAGCAAAACATTCATCTTTGTCTTGTTTTAAGTTGTATAAATCTTTAATGGTCACGTGCCTCTCGATGTAGGCACTAAATTGATGGACAAAATATTCAGCTGTTTCTTCAAAATTTCTCAAAGAATGAGTGGGTAGTTGATAATACCACTCTAATGCCATTCCTCCTAAACTTTTCGAGAACATTTTTAGTAATAGCAAGTCATCATGTGATATATCATGACATGCTATCCTAAACATGCGAAGATGCTCTATGGGATCTTCAGTTCCTTTATATATAGGCAGGACGGGCATGGGAAAGTGTTTAGGGTATGGCTGTGCTACAACTATGGGATCCAAAGGTTGACTACACATCTCTCGATAATTGTACGAGGGACGGTAGGGATCTATCTGGTCCATGCGGGAAGCTAACTGTTTCACCATGGCTTCCAGATTACTGGTTTGCCCACCATATTGGTTCGGTAGGGCATTAATATGGGATTTGTGAGCATATGATGGAGGGACATGAAGATTAGATGCTATATTGCTATTGTGTAAATTGTTGGTAGGAAGGGTGTTATGAAGAAGTTTTGAAGTTGTATTATGTTGTATCCCAGATTGTTGAAAATTGGTGTTTGGCTTCATTTTAGGTTTTTGTCGATTTGAAGCATATTGATCAATAGTTTGGCAAAATAAAGCAGTGAATGAAGGTCTCTTTTGTGTGGGAATGATTTTAGGTTCAATAACAGGTTCCTTAGGGGGTTGGGTAACCTGTTGTTGTTGCATGTTCTGAATCATAGTGACCATATCTCTATTGGATGGTCCAGATTTATCACTTTCTTGATCAACAAAGGACAAGGGATTAGTGTGTATGTTAAACATATCTTCCATGGCTGCTTGAGTGTCACTAATTTGTCCTCTATCAATACGAACTGCCATATTAAGAGCACCAATATTATTATTGAAAAATTTCTAGAAATGATCTAAGTTATCAAAAGCAATAGTTCCATCTGGAGCCATTCTAGGGGATGAGGATCCTTCCTCTTTAACATTTTCTTCTTGTTCATCTACAACCAGCTCATCTTCTGGCTGTTCTAGAGTTTCTCCTTCTGGAATTGGATCCTCAGGAAGGGCATTTGATTTTTTTGTTTTCTTTCCTAACCAATCTTCTTCTTCTTCTTCTTCGGTTTGTTTACCATTCCTAAGTCTAGTCATTGTGCTTAAACTTAGATTTCAACAAAAAAAAAAAAAAATATATATATATATATATATATATATATATATATATGCAACAAGCTTAAGAGGTATATATTTTAATTATATACCTACTATAGTATTTAAAATAAAATGTTTTGGTTTTGTTATGTTTTTGGTTTTTCTTGTTTTTATAACAATATTATAAAGATAACAAACAACACACTAAATGCAAGAAATAATAATAATGAAAGCAATGATCTAGTTTTCTATAAACAATTTATAAATATCATTAACGGGCTCAAGTTCTTCAGGAGTCATAAAGTGCTCCTCTTCAAATTGGAAATTGTTTTTCAGGAACTTAATAAAGTGTGCTATAGTGATATTATCTGTCTCAGACTCTGGTTGGTAGAAATAAAGTTCGTGGCAATATTCTCGATATAACACAGCTCTAGGAACTCTATTCCACCTTTCCCTATCCGTAAGAACGACCTCTTGATCTTCTACACGACCTAGGAATTGGTGTATAATAGCTGCATTCTCGAGGTATTCCTCAAAGGTGAACAATTCTGAAGACACAAGAGCTCTCCTATAAGCTAACCACCTATGGCAAGCTCTCTGAAGTTCATGATAAAAAATGAGTTGATCGGGATCCAGGATTCTATCTAGGACAAACCTCTTGATTTGCCTAAGTTCAGTTGACCTAGATGAAATGATACCTAGTCTCCTATTAAGTTCGTCCCACAAAAGTTGGTTTCTATCTGTTTTAGGCACACTAAGCACAAAATTAATTTCTATGGCTACTAATTGGTTTTCAACATTTATAGTAACTGCTAGTCTTTTCTTAGGAGCTACCATCTAAACATGATATGCAACTTAGTAGTTTTCTAATGATTTTAAATGCATCTATGTTTTTTTGTTTTTGTTTTCAAAAGGTTTTAGTTTCACGTCGGGTTCACCAAAATGTATCGCTCCAAATTTTTCGCACCCTTACCTTCAGGCTAAAGGATCCACGCCCGGAAGGGGGATGCGAGAAGGATGGGACGGTACCTCGGACTGAGAGGCCCTTTGAAGGTCCCGCCTCTCGGGGGAGGGGTATTAAGGTGATTTTTTGACGGATGGTGGGGTTCACCAGGAAACGTTTAGTGGCAGTCTCCATGCCTAGGTTGGGAATGTGTTTGATGTGTTCAATTTTACCTTTAATCATTCAAATCCTAGGTTTGGCCAAATGAATCTAAACTGTTCTATATGAAATGCAGATTTAAATGAATACAAAAAATAGATTTAAACAGAAAACATAGAGAATAAGCTAGATGAAAAAATCCATACCTGATTTCGGATGTCTGATGGAGGTTCTAATTTTTGAAGCAGTCAAGATCACCTTGAATTTGACAGGATCATCTCCGATCTGACAGGATCGTCTGAGATCTGACGAATTCGTCAGACGAATTCGTCAGAGACCTACAATCAGAGAAATGGACACAGAATACAGAAAATGCAGCTATCGTTGATAAAGGAAAATGATGTGAAATGACAATAATGATGTTAATAAGATAATCCCAAATAGAAATGCAAGTAAATTATCATGCTTTAATAGCTAATCATGATTTTATTATGTACTTAAGCTACATGGGTGAACTCCAAGATGCAGGATAAGAGGAAATAATAATAAAACTAACTAGATGCAGAATAAAATAGCAGAAAGGTATAGGAAAAGTGCAAACTCTGGGCATTGATTGCCCCCAATGTTGACTACAGTCGAAATCGTCTCGAATTGGGGCGTGATCATCTGAGATTGTACAAGATCGTCTGCGATGATCTGAGCTTGCTTCGACTGAAGAATGACAAAGTTCCTACAAGAAAATTTGAAAAGCACAAATGCAGATGATAATCTAGGGTATTATAATGCACGCAAAGATCAAATTACAGGAAAATTCAGCCAGGGGAATGTCAAGGGGGGTCCTAAGGTTTAAATAGGCTTAGGAGGGAGGTTAGGAGGTTGGGGATCATCCCAATTTGGGAGATCTCCAACGGGGGAGGGTCTCTAACGGTGCAGACATGCTTCTGCCCAAGTTAGAGATGTCGTTGAAACAGAGGCTAATTATGAAAAATCAGTTTTGGGACGAAATCGTCTGGACGTTCTGCTCCAGACGAATTCGTTCGATCTGAGGCGATATCGTCTGATCGGCGACGATATCGTCCAACGGTCAAAACAAATCCTAAAAATGGCACGAAAAATGAGGAAACGGGTAAAAGGCAATTTTGGAGCGATTTTGGGGTTGAAATTTGAATTTGAATTATTACTAAGGTAATTTTAATTATTTGCTAAGGTTTACTGCGCCAATTTTAGGGTGCTACAGTGGTATAGTTGCACACAATTTAATGTATAGACTCTGGTGGATGAGCCCATAAAAAAGTATATGATGATGACATTAAATGTTTGTTGAATATTTCTTTATTATTTTTGCATCCTTCATATTCTATAAGTAGTAATATATTTCAAGTGGAAATATTGTTAATCGTTTTTTCATGGCATCAAAGCAGGGTGATTTTGATTGTGTGGTTATTGTTTGAAGCATTTTTTTTAAATAAATAAAATTATTATTTATTTATGGGGGTTAATTTTTAATTAGATACCAAACTAATAGCCAAAGTCCAATAAACAACATAAAAGAACATGTGAAGTATCTACTAAAGTTCATATGCAATATAGATAGATAAATAGATAGGTATTAACGTGGAACAAAATTCCAATCATGGAAAAATTAAAATTGTGAAGTATCTTAGAGAGCAGATCATTAGTAAACCAGACAAAGAGGGGTTGCATTGTGTTATTTGTGCAAGTGACTGTTAAAATCTGACAACTTTCGATTACCAAAAAAAACAAAAACATTTTTGTCATAGCATGAAATAATTTGGTTTTTCTATCTCCTTCCTTGATCCATTTATCCCTAGATTTTTGGAACCAATATGACTCTCTTTTAATGTGTTATGATAATAAAAAATTAATTGTTTTTCTTACACATAAGAATCCTGGTTCCTTCCATTGATTTCTAATATCTCTTGTAATATTTTGAGCTTGGATTCAATTTCCTTATTTTCTTTAAATATATTACCAAAATATTAAGCTTTCCAAATCCTCATTTACCCCTTAAGATATTTCATCTTTTGAATAAACATGTACATACATGATCATTTAAAATTTACTTCATCCCGACATAACATAACCATATCTGACCATAATTGGGTAAACCATAAGTTAAAAGAATGGGTTTATGATCTAATCCTAATCGTAATAAAATATATGAAAAGATTATATATTCTATTTGCAACCATGTTAGATAACAAAATCTATCCAATCTCTCTACTATATTATTTTTTCCAAGGCATTTATTATCCCATGTATATTGAAAACTAGAAGGAATGGCATCCCAAAGACCATTTGAATTATCAAATGAATAAAAATATTGTATTGATTTAGACTATCCAAGAGTACCACATTTATTTTCTAAAGGAGATAGATCTATGTTGAAGTCACCCCCAAGAATACATAGGTCACAATTATGAATCATCAGTATATTTAATGAAAATATGTTGAGGTCCTTCTACATATTTCATAAGGATTAACTATAGTTTGAGAATAAATATTTATTATCCCAACTTTAAATAGTCTAACAATCCAATTATTTTTTGCTCTAGAAATTGTCCTTTCCATTTGAGTTGGTCCCATATTGTTGGAATACCCCCCGAACCTCCTATGGAAGAAACTTCCAGACAAAACCCCATCTTCCAAATCTTTTCTAATACACTTTGTACTACTTTCATTTTTATTGTAAGGAGAGAATTTTATGCCACTTAAGGAAAATGAAAATTTACCTTGTTTATCCTTAAAATATTTCAAGGAAACTTGATCTCTTTCACATCCTTTGCTTTAAAATTTGCCTTACCATATTCCTTTACACTTTTAAATCCTTCTAAATTTTAACTTATGCATTGCTACTTCCTCATCCATTGTATCATTTTTTCATCAAATGGTTCAATCGAGTAACCTATAGTGACCTATACCATTTGATGATGTAGTGGTGATTTTTGCCACTTCATTAGGAGTAGAAAATACTTTATTTGACTAAGCTTCTACTATGGTGTGATCTTCTTGTTTCATATTGAAGTTTGTCTCATACCTAATATTTTCCATATCTCTCTCCATCATTTTCACTTTGCAATATCTTGCCATGTTTCTTGTCTCATAATATTTGTGACATCATAATACAATGTTCTCATGATCTAGTTATTTATCCCGTTCTCTTGATTTAGAATTAATTCTAATAGACTATAGTAAAGGTTTTCAAATATCTATGGCAACACATATTTGAGTGTATACAACATGCCTTCTCTCCTTAGTAGTTGGTCCCTTCTATATTAACTCCCTTAGAGTAGTGCTAATATTTTTCAAGACCTCCTTATTGATAAATTAATAAGAAGCCTAATCCATAGTAGAAGCCTTTAAATAGTTCATCTCCATAGAAAAATCCTCACTCCATGGTCTTAAATATAATGCATCTTTGCCCCTAAACCAATTACCACCATCCATTATTTTATCCTTGATTTCTAATTGATGAGGCCTGGAAATACCTCAATCATAGCATGTTTTGAACAGTTAAAACTGCCTAAAACTCTTGTGATATATCTTATATGCTAGTTAAGTTGATTTAATATGTTGTGTATTAACTGTTTGCATGATTGATGT